>ML675603.1:27165368-27263584 GCA_007922155.1 Mesoclemmys tuberculata
TGTGGGATCTTTGTTGCCCTCAAGCTGGGCAGTAATGAGTATCTAATCTGAACTGAGATATGACTAAAACATCCCAAGAGAGATGAGGCTGCAGATATACAACAGCATTTATGGAAATGGATCCCACAAAACAAACCACTCAATGTGCCTCAAATAATAAATATCTGTGACTGTATAGAGGCAGCATGGGCTAGTGGACTGAGCAAAAGAGTAGGAGGTAGGAATCCTTGAGTTCCCAGCTCTGCTGAGGTGCTTTGTGACCTTGGGCACATCAGTTAAACTCTGTGGATTGGCTCCTCCCTAGCTTATGGCTGGCATGTTGAAGACTGAGCCCATTGGTAGTTTCCCAAATCACCAGGGAGAGCACCTCAGGGCTGCCCTAATGTGAGCTGACTGGAGTCGGACCCTAGAGGCCTTTCTTCGGGCTAGGATCACTGGAGCATAGCCTTCTCTAGTCACGCCCCTTCCTGCTCTTTCTTACCCAGAGTGAGTGACACAGGGACAGGAAGGGGCGTGCAGGTGGCCAAAATCATATGCCTCACGTGAAGGTGCAAGAATCCCCATAATAGGCAATTATAGAATAACTCTCCCATTGGAAGAGTTTCTTTCTAACTCTTATCAATAGATTGGATGATATACCCTAAAACATGAAGGTTTATAGCATTTCTCACTTTTTATTCCATTCAGTGTAGCCATGGATGTGCTCATTATCCATATAATAACTTGGAATCCTATTAAATTCTCTGCTTCCATGAGATGTTGTGGCAGTGAGTTCCGCAGACTAGTTATGCATAGTATAAAAACATATTTCATTTATTAGCTTTAAATTTGTTGTCATTGAATGTTCCCTTGTTCTTGTATTATGAGTGGGTAATTAGGAACATCTGATTTACCTACTCTGCCTTTCTTTCCTTTATATGCCACTATATCTTTCCTTTATATGCCTGTTGCTCATCACTTGTCTCAAGGAAACAATCCCAGTCTTTTCTTTCACTCTTCCTATGGAGGTTTCCCATGTCTTTAATCACTTGAATTACCCATCTCTGAGCCCCCACTATTTCTACCATGTTCTTTTCTGAGAGGAGCTGATCAGAACTGAACACAGTATACCAAGTGAGGACATATTATTCATTTATATAATACTTTCAGGATTATTTTCTATCCCATTCTCTGTAAATTAATGGTATGGCCTCAGATTATTACTTCCAATGTGTCAGCAATTTCTTTTGTTTAGGGATATGCGTGCCTTCTAAGAAACATATGTGGATCTTGTCATTGTCCATCATCTAAAGATTCTGGGTCAGATTCTAAGATGGCATTGATTGTCAGGGCTCCATTGACTAAAACTGAGCTATGACAACTTGCATAATTCAAGGATTTGGTCCCCTGGTTTTCTTGTTTTTTATTTGAGTGTCTTTGGGCTTGAATTGAAGTAAATGGTGAGACTGTCATTGACATTAATGGGCTTTGGGTCAGGCCCTTCATGTCTAGCTTAGTGGTTATTTAGAAATTCCCCTGTTCAGCATCAGTGCTAGTTCTTGGGTGGTTTTTTTTAATGTAATTATATTGCCATTGCTATTGCTTAGTGGATTGCATATAGTTACTTCTAGAACTGTTTCCTGTGTTACTCAGGACTAAGTCAAGCATAACCTCTCTTGTAGTGTGTACTTCAAGACTAGCTGCTTCAAGAAGCAATCATGTAAAGTGCTGGAGAAAAAGCTTCTTTGAACCATGTCCTGTTGTGACTTTTGATTATTTGATATTTAGGGAGTTGAAGGACCCATTATTACTCTTGTTAGACTTGGATCCCCCTCAGTGCTGTGTGTTCAATATCTTTTCACTGATCAGGAGGCCACAGGAATGCAACTCTACTAGTATATTGGTAGTCTTATGAACTGGGATTTATGTCCATATTGTCTTCTATTCAGAAACATTTCTTTCTTTAGACCTTTTTAGTTAGTGCTACTCCCTCAACTTAATCTCTCCTTCCCTGTAAAGTTTGTATTACTGTTGTTTTTCTCATATTAAAGACCCAGTTTGAGGTATCACTGTATGGAAGTACAAGAGAAAGGAGGTCTCACTACTCATGTATTCCTACAGAAGGAGCAGCCACATTGTGGCTCAGCAGCTGAGCACTATGGCTATCCCAGCCTTAAGCAGTGGCTGGCAGAAAGTGGGAAACACAAACCATTTGTAAAGATTCTTCATTATGAAGCGTATGGTACCTCTGATGGTGGCTACATGTAAAGAACAGGTGCAGGTGTTCTCCATGTTTCAAGTGGTACCTGTTATACCTCTGAATGGCAACTGAGTCTTCTATGAAGAAGACAGCTTAGAAAAACCAAGTAGTGCTACATGTTCACTGCAGTACTCAGCACTTGGCTTTTATCTGAAATTATACTGATGGACTAAAATGCTGTCATGAAATGGTGGTCCTCAGCTGCCTCATAGAGTCAATACTGAGGATTAAGGATCTAGCTGCTTGTCTTCCAGTTCCAATGTAGTTAAATATTGCTAAGCATGACAAAGGGCCTGCTCCTACTGTCGCTGAAGAAACTGGCCGAATTCTCAGAGTGCAAGAAGAGCAGGATCAGGCCGGAAGATACGAAAGCAGAGTATAAAAGTAATTGACCACGCTTTAAAGCAGGGATCTCAAACTCAATTGCTGTGGCGGGCCGCATTTACATTGAGTGGAGTTCAGGGGGGCCGCACATGACACACACTACTCTACTGTACCTTTCATGCTCTACTCTCCGCCAAAAAAATCTCCACGCAGGGTAAAATTCGGCGGCACAGTAGGAGAGAGAGGCTCTCACAGGGACTTGCAGGCTCCACTGTCCGCAGTCGGGCCGCATGACACAAGCCCGCGGGCCGCAGTTGGCCCGCGGGCCGCGAGTTTGAGACCCCTGCTTTAAAGAGTGATTGACACCGTTTCTCTTTAATTAGCCATTCCCGCTATACTGAACTGCTCAATGTCATGTTCCAGAATTATTCGCTGTCCATACGTTTCAAGAACAACAGTCCCTTTACAGCCCAGCTCTGTGGCAGTGTTGTGTGGAGGGGCAGTGTTGCAGTGGGGGACCAGCTGTAACTCAGCTGGACTTCTTGGGGCTTCAGCGGGCTGATCACTGTCAGCATTAGAAAACTGGGGGCAGATGATGTTTGCGGCCTCAGAGTAACAAACTTGGGCTATGCAAGTACACCGGGCTAGAATCTGCTCTCCATGTTTTGGAACACTGGTGGATGTAAGAATGATTTGATGCATTCTTAGGGGGAGCAAATGGCAAAAGCTGAGTTATTCTGTCAGCCAAAGGATATGAGAGGCAGCACTTTTATAACCATCAGAGTAATTCTAAACAAACCTTGAAGCCTAAATGGGAGTCATTTTAACATATTTCCTGTAATTTGTAATGTTTATTTTGATATATGTTCAGATTGTTTATGTAATATTTTTCATGCATGAGCAACCCTTGGCAGAATATAGAGATCTTCACACGCATACAAACTTGCTATTATGATTGGCTGAACTTTAATAAATGATTTGTAATACCAAATATTGGCCATGTGTTTGAAACAGAGACATGCCAAGGCCACACTATGCAGTATTCTAAAATGGAAATATTGACTTATTGAAAATGACTTGACCTCACATGACTTTCTAGTGACCCCCTCCACCCACAGAAATTCTGATCTGCAGTACTGCTTTTTGCCCAGAAGACTTCGTCAGCGAATATAAAAGGTTTCATCTGTAAGGACTGATTTTCCACTACCTACATCTTCCATAGTCATTTACCTACATGCAAAGTGAATGCAAAAAACTGTGACTGGTGTGAATGAGTAGCGTTCTAAATTCCCTCTACACAGGTGCACATAGCGATACAAGGTGAAAGATGATGGAGAATCAGGTGCAAAGACCAGATTCTGATCTCATATACTGCAGAAACTCCATTTAAGTCAATAGTTACTCTGGATTTACACTGGTGGAAACTGGATCAGAATCTGGCCTAAAATATCCACTCTCTATATTTCTGAATAAGGTACCTTATATATTCTTTCCAGAAGTATTGAAATGAAAATTGGTGTCTGGTAGGAAACTTCTCATTTTCAGGCATATGATTTTCTACTGTAGAGAACCTAGGACCTCTGGCTCTCAGTGCAGGAGCTCTGCCATTTCACAAAGGCTCATGTAAAGACAGGAGGCAGGGTAGGCAGCACAAGCTTGCAGCAGCTCAGTTCTGTGAGCATGTTGCTGTGCATTGTAGTAGCTTCTGCGCTTAATTTGTTCCAGGGCTGAGCCACGGCACCTCTGGGCTTGGCAGTTCATAGCTCCGGCACCTCTGCGCTTGCTGCATCAGTTATGAAAGTAAAAGGATTGCTTGAGCCCTGGTACCTAATTGCTTGAGCTCTTCCACCTCTTTCATTACAAATTAAGCACTGAGTAGCTTTGAATAGCAGAGAAACACTTCCGAAAGAATTACAAGAGTCAAGCCTGGTCATAAAAACGTGTGATTCTGTATCAAGGCAGTGGTGAGCTAAATAAAGGGGTAACTGCTACCTTCCCCAGGGTGTGACTTGACTATAACCCCTAGCCCCTGCACTTATTGGACACTGAAACATCTATGGATATATTTGGTTAACAAGAATTAAAATAAAGAAGGGTGGACTAGCATTGAATTATGAACCCACTCAGGCCTTGGGTGTGCACTAAAATCAATTTAATTAAACTGATGCAAAATCTTGTGAGGACACGTAAATCAATAGAAACCAGACTTCAAATGAATTAAGTGTTCACATGGGGTTTGCACAGGTTTAATTGGTTTATTTTTTAACAAAAACACACCTTTAATTAAACTGCTGAAACTTTGTGTGTAGGCAAGGTCCCATATCACATGCATATGAATGGTTATTTCAGCAAACTGTACGCCCTCTCCCAGCAATGCAACAGTGTCTTTTTAGGTGGCAGGGTAATGCATTGCTTTATTATTTTCTAGCACCATCTAGTGGCTATGCATCAACATTTCTTAGGCATCTGCCTGCACTTTTATTTTAAACAGGCTAGTTAAGAAACTAATCTCCCTTTAATATGGTTTCAAACAACCAATTATAAAAACCTTATGATTAACCTGTTTTTCCATCAAGTCTTTGTAATAATTTTTCCACTGTCTTATTAATAGGTCAACAGACAACCTATCCCATAACTATGGAGGCTATTGAAGATCAACATCTGTAGAAGTGAAATAGCAGAACTTTATCTTAATTACCTCACAAGAACCTGATTATCCATTATCTTAAAATAAGTGAGCATTTCTTTATAAAAATACCCATATTTGTCACAACTCACATAGTCCTAGGTTTCTTGCCTGAAATATGTTGGACAAACGGGGTGAAGGGAAAAACATTCACTCCTTTAATGTATAGTGCCTGTCACAAGCAGAAAACGTGCCAGTACTTTTTGGTGATGTGTGTTTTATTTTAACAGAATATACATCAATAATAATAAAAAAAAGTAGTTACAACTGAGTGGAATGTGTAAAAAGGCAGAGAATAAACAAAATATACTGCTATGACAATTATGTGGATATTGATGCTAACATAAATAAAACATTACACAAAGCACCCAGAATTTGAGGTCAAGGCAGCAATTTGCCAATGATACTCCAACACCCCCTTTTTCAACTTGTGATGGAGTGTATATACTCCATGTTGGGCAATAAGGGATTAAGGAGCTGCTCTGCGCTCAGTCAGCCCCACCCTGCCACATCTGCAAGAAAATGCACAGAGTGAAGAAGGAGTTAAAAGGGAGCAAAACAGCTCACTTGTGTGGAGGCCTGGGAAGAGGCAGGATGCTTAACTTGAAGCTCTGGAGGAAAAGACAGAGGGAAGGTCCGTCCTTCCTCCACCTCACCCCCAGAGGGACCGGGGGACCTGCTTCTGATACACCCGGGGAGGGAGGCATTTTACCCACTTGCATACTGACCCCGTTTGTTTGTGTTAGTTCCCCATGTTTTGTTTTGGGCTACCCTGGAGGCAGAGAGACCTGGAACTGACCTGGCCAGAGGGCCAAGGCAGGAGAGGAGGCAGCCACCACCCCAAAAGGGAGAAAGCTGCCATGCCATGCCTGGGCCCAAAGAGGTGCCAGGGATGAGCTGACCTCCCCTTCACATCTTTCCACACCCTGCTGTCAATACTAGGGCAGTAAGAAGTGGTCCAGGAAGAGCAACCTTAGAGTGCTCCTGGTATCAGACCTTTGATAGCCCTCTCAGGGCCCTGGGCTGGAGCTTGCTACCATAGCCCCCTTGAAGGAGCTAGCGCCCTGACCACTAAACATGCTTCCCTGACTTCTGACCCTCACACCACCCCCAGGTGACTTTCCACTACAGGTAACACTGGTCTGAAGCAACTTGCAGATCCTGACTGTTCAGGTGCGTGAAACGGGTTGAAAACTATATTTAAATAGGATGTCCTTAAAGTGAGTCCTAAATGGCCAGGGGGAGATGCCCAAATGTTTCTAACTGTTTCTCAGTATGCTCTCCCAGTAGCTTGCCGCCGCGTCTTCCTGGAGCCCGCTTTTCATGAATCAGTGAGCCACACTTACCTTGCTCTTTTATATCTGCGGTGAGCGTGCAATAGCTTGACGCATATTTACACATCACTAACGCCATACATCAATGGCAAAAGAACTGCAGTAATGCAGAGTTAAGGCTGCGTGGTCGTAGGTCATCCTTTTGCAGAACTCCGAGTTGAGCAAAATTCAAGCTTCTGAAAATCAGAAACTGCAGATTTGCCCGTGCTCCCTTAACAGTGCTCTCTTTCAGCAGTACCCCACTATGCCCCCCATGCCTCTGTGCTGTCACTCCCATAGTTACTGAAATGTACAAGCTCTTCACCTCCTCTTACAACTATTCACTCTCACCCACCGGATTCCATCTACCAATATGAAAGAAAAAAGGGGGTCGGGAGAAGGTTGGCCCGACACCACCTTCTCTCTGCCCTTTGCGCAATGGCTCAGCATGCTCATAGTCATAGCACATACTCACACTGGCCCTTGGCGCTGTAAGAGTCAGGCGGTTCTAGATCCTGGCATACACTCACAGACTGAGCCAGCTCCGCTGACAGAATCCCACATGTGCACAGCTGAAGAACCACTTCACAGCCTTTGACAACTCCCTTACACTTACTATCTCAACCTGCACTTTCACTTAACCATCGTTAAAGCATCTCATATTCCGCTTCCTGCTGACAATCTCTCTTCTCCTGAAAGCCCCGTGTCTTGCTCTTCATGTAGCCTACCCAGTTCTGCGTAGAAATGATGCATCCTGAAAGTCCATATGTTCCTCTTGGCTTTGCCTGCACCCATCAGAGAGTGCAAAACATAGGTCTTCTCATAGGATGGTCATTGCTCTGTCACGCAAACACAGCTCCACCAAGCAGTGCTAATGACTGTCCACCTGACACTGACCACGCTCACTTTACCTGGGGCGCATGCAAATAATAAATGCTTATATCCTAGCTTGCTGCTGTTTTTGTAATAAAACCCCTGTGCCCTGGTAACTGTATAACATACACAATTCTGCATTGAAATGATGCATTCTGGATCCGGAAGGTATGTAGGCAGCTCTAGCCTTTGCTCACACACACCAGAGGGGGCAAAACATAGATCTCCTATTATAAGCACAGCTCTGTCACACACCTCAGCGTGATCCATACATGTCCTCAGATCTCAGACGTACCTTTACCAAGCAGACCCAAGTACTTCATCATTCTGTGGCGGTATCACATTGACTACAGCTGGAGTGTACGCAGATCATTCCCATTGGGTACCACCAGCTCCAGGGGAACAGAGGGACGGTGGCGTAGGCAACTTCTTTTCCTTTTTGCCCTTTTGATAGTGTGGTATGGAAATACACTTCACTTATTATGCACCTATGCTCTGCCCACTAATTGCCTTTCCTGGGACGACTTCTAACATTCTAAAACTCTGAGCTGAACTGAAAAATTTAAAAATTGCGTATTGCAAAAGGTTTTTTTTTTTAATTCTCCCAAAATATAGAATTTCCCCTCCATTCCCCAAAATCACCATGCTTTGAGGGGAAGGCCAGACATATTCATTCCTGGACAAGTGGTTGGTTTAAGAACTAGCATCTATTGGGCTAAAACCAGGATCTTTTTACTGTTTGAAAAGGAGTGAGTTTCTGCATTCTAACGAGATGCGGAATACTTTCTTCTGACCTTGGAAGGTCCTGATATGTCATACAGTTGTGAAATTATTATGGGCAGAAAAGCAACTTTTGGTCCTTATTTCAACAGTTTTTGCAATTTATTTTCTTCTTACTTTCTTAATCCTGTACAAGTGGCCTCATGGGGCATAAGGCATCTGGCTTTACAAGTGGAGGGATATAAAAATAGCTTTATAAGCATTAATTGGAATGATGTAAAGTATTTGCAAACGAGTTTTCCTGTGAGACGTACGGTGCCCATGATGACGTGGCATAACCATTTGACTGGCAGTCCTTTGAGCTGGGCTGCCCACCCCCGCTCACTTTTGACTTTATTTGAAACAAAACAAAACACATCTTCTCTAATTAGACACTAAACAACAAGTGGGGTGGCACATAGTGGGGCGGCAATATTTTTTTATGAGGGGTCAGATGTGGCAGAGGAAAGGGATTTGAGGTGGGAGGAAGAAGGCATTTGAGACACTAGGGCTTTGCCTTATCTGGGCCTTGTTAACATTTTAGCTGCCAGGTTTTAGCTGGAAGTTTGACTGGCTGGCATCGATTTTGAAGCAAAATCTGACTTACTACTATTTGGGTTCTGGGAAGGGGGCGGGCTAAAAGCCCCTCCCCCAGCCTAAGTGAAGGAGCTACTGAGCCCCGGACTCAGCTGATTATGAGGGACAACGAATGAAAAAACAGGAAAAGGTGTGAAGGCCAAAGGGCTAAACGAAGGGAACCTGAAGGAGACACCGAGCAGAGAACCCCAGACAGCACCCACTGCTCCTCAAAAATGGGTAAGAAGTCAGCAGCCCAAAGGAACTTTGCCCAGATACATGATCATGCAGAGGAACTGAAATAGGCCCCACTGTCACAGAGCACCTCCTCAGTCACCATCTTCTCCCTGGTCTTGTAGATGGCCACCTTGGCCAAGGCAAGGAGGAGGTTGACTAAGAGGTCCCATGACTTTGTGGGACCATGTATGGGGTGTGCATAAATGAGAAGGTGTGGGGAGAAGTGCAGCCAGAACCTCAGGAGGAGGTTCTGGAGGATCCGGAATAGGGGCTGCAGCCAGGTGCACTCCAGATATATGTGCACCTCCCTCATGCCACAAAAGGGACAGGTCTCGGGACAAGGGTGAACCACAATCATGCTCACAGTTCCATGAAGGAACTGCCAGCTAATATCCCTGGCGGGCCGTGGATCCAAGGTGGAATACAGACTGGCCCACTGGGGTTCCTCACCCTTGATGGGTGATAAGAGGTCCTGCCACTTGGTGTCAGGGCAGGACACGAGGGTGAGGAAATTGAGAGTGTGGAGCAGAAGCATGTACAGGTGCACCCGTGGTGCAGTTCAGAAATGCACCGGCTGCAGGTTCTTCAGATGGCTTGGGGTATGTGGAGGGGGTGGCTGGGGGGACTCACGGGGCAGGAGACCAATGAAAATGTCCAGGAGTCTGGGGTGAGGGACGGGTGGCGAGCACCCTTTCATAGGACCTGCTCGAGGTAGGCTCAAGCAGAGGGGGCAAGGCTGCCCTCACCTCCTGGAGTACGGACGAGGGGATTCGAAAGGTGGAGAGCCCCATGCACCAACCCATGCACCGACTTGGGGATCCACCCAGTTCCCCCGATCATAATCCAGGAGGTCTGGTGACGCCTGCCAGGACCAACCTCTAGTACATTGGGAGGGACTCTGCCACCTGCACACCAAGATAGGGATTGTATAGCAGGGGCTTCACTTGGAGATCCACCCCCTCAGCGGCAGCTATGGATCCGATTTACTTGTAGGCAATTATCTTCCAGACAATGGGGCAAAGAGCTGAGGGTCCTCATGGCCTACACCTACACCCTGTGCACCGGTATATGACTGAGCTGCGGTGTCATGGGGGAATAAAAGTTAAACATAACTGAACAATTCCTGTGGACCTTGTTGCTCTGGTAACTGACTAACTATTGGGGTATTTGTAGAATAACAGGACAGAGTTTCAAAATGTTAGCGTGTCATGCTGGAGACTGTGTCATCCCGAATGTTGAAAGAAAAGAAACTAGCAATTTTAATTGCTACTGGCCTGTACGTGCCACAATGAATGTAGTAACTTCAGACAGGGGCTTCTTTCTCTCTGATGTGACCTTGGGCGGATAGTCTTAGCTGCAGCACTACTAATGTGTTTTTTTTTATTTCATTTTATCCCATTTGCTTTGATTTAGCATAAAAAATTCAAAGGCAGAGGAAGGGCTGTATTAGCTGTGTGTGTGTCTTACAACTCCAAGGTCTATGAAATCCAGAATGGTCAAAAATCAGTCTCACACCGGAGAAGAGGTTTTGATGACTCACCCAGCTCAGTAAGTATTTTTAAATTATTATTATTCTTTGCCCTGTTACTTAGGGCGTGGAGCTTCAGAGAAAAGGCTAATCCGGATTGGATTTAATCTTTGATTTCCAAGGATCACAGGGTACCGCAAATGCTCAGGAAGAAGTGATTCAGCTCACTAAAAATCTGGCTGCTAGGAGGAGGCTGCAAAATAAACAGTGAGAGCTGCTAAGGGAAAGGGAGGCTTCTCTGCTGAGAAAACATATTCATGAAACCATAATGAGGAGACCATGGGAAATGCTACCTCAGTCTGCCCCGGCCCAATCTGCTCCAAAAGGGAAGGAAGAACAAGCCTGCTTTTTGCAAATCTGGATGCTATTTGAGGAGATGTACTATTAAGGGGTTCTTGGTTTCTCAGGAATGCACATTCACCATCATACAGGCATCAGAGAAAAAGGCAGGCATATTGTATGACTTGAGCTTGCTGTATGTTACCAAAGTTTCTGGGAAAGATTGTGCATTGATGTTTCAGGCCACGAGTGCTCTAGCCTGTATGGATGTTTCCAAGTAGGGTACCTTTGGTCACGTGTATTTCTGACCATGGTTAAAAACAAGCACGCTAGTGGTCCATTGCTCCTTGTAGAATGTATTTCTGCTTTAAATGGTGACTTTAGATGCACCGTTTAGATGTGCTCCATTTACAAGTAAAAAGATGTTGTTCTAATTGTCAGCCTGCAAATTCAAGCTGGGGTTTTACCATCTTGGGTTGGACCATGATCAGGCCATTGCAGGTCATCACTTATGCCTGTCAAACCCCATCATTTTCAAATGATGCCCGTAGTGACCTCTGTGCAATCCCACTGCTGTCAGTGGTTTAGCATCAGTGTAACCAATTGGAGTTTAGTAACCTGTTCTGTTGATGCATGTGATGAAACAGAATTCTCAGCTCTCTCGTAGCTGTAGTGTGAAGCTTGTTGCATTTTAGTTGCTAAAATCAGCAGATACAACTCAGATTACACATCAGAACAGACCTGCTACATATGGAGGTATTGTTTAGTTGCTTTTCAGAGTGGTACAGAACTTTAAATTGATTTCAATGTCCACTCTAAATTGACATGCACTCAATATGCATTTATGCAAACATACTGGACTAACTTTCATGAATGATGTCAAAATTGTTTTATACTTATCAATAACCGTTCTGTCCAGCTCCTATTGCAGTTCATGGCATGATTCTCAGTAGGCCAAATGATGTTGTAAGTACAGGGTTGCACCAGTCCAACTGTACTGACCTCAGTGATGCTATGTCCCGCCCGCCGGGGGGGGAAGCTGCGCGCGCAGCCCGGCCAACGGCCAGCGCTGTCAGGGCGCGGTTCCTCGAGCAACTGCGAGCCTCGTGGCCGGGGCCGGGGCCGGGGCTGGGGCGTGGCGGGTCCCAATTCCGTTGGCGGCCGGGGCGGGGCAGGAGCTGCTACCTCAGGGCGGCAGGCCGCGGAGTGCGCCCTGGCCCGGCTGCTGTTTGCACCCGAGCTCTGCCCGGGACCTGCCTGTGTCTAGCCCCACAGAAATGCCCCCAAGCTGTGCCAGCCCGCTGTCTGCGTCTGGCCCTTCTGTGCGGCCTGCAGGAGAGAGATGTGGGGACGCAGGCATCCGCCACTGTCGAGCGCTAAACACAGCCGGGTGAAGGGGGAGAGAGGAGCACAGGACACCAGGGCAGACCTGTCACAAATGCAGTGAGATATTCGGTATCTGCAAGGGGTGGGCCGGGCCTTGACCTGTAAGGTCACAGCCAGCAGATCCAGCTGCAGGAACTCATGGAGTGCGAGGCAAAGTGTTGTCATGGATCAAAACCTGTCTAGGAGTTAAAACAAAGAGTTGGATTAAATGGTCAATTTTCATCATGGTGAAAGATTACCAGCCGGGTGCCTCTAAGTTCCTTGATGGGGCCTGTGGTGTTTAATATATTAAAGATCTGAAAAGGGGGGTGTGTGAATATTGAGGTAACAAAATTTGTAGATGGTACAAACTTATTGAGGTTATTAAGAACCAGAGGGTATTTTGAAGAATTTCAGAGTGATCCAGCTACACCAGGTGAACAGACAATATGAGAAAACAAAGAAAGAAGAAGTGGGGCCGCTATACGCTGAGGATGGAACGGAGGTTAAGGATAATCTGGGCATGGCTCAATATCTAAATAGGTACTTTGCCTCGGTCTTTAATAAGTCTAGTGAGGAGTTTAGGGATGATGGAGGGATGACGAACGGGAATCTGGATGTGGTGGTGGATATTACCGTGTCTGAGGTAGAGGCCAAACTTGAACAGCTTGATGGGACAAAATCGGAGGGACCAGACAATCTCCACCCGAGGATATTAAAGGAATTGGCGCGTGAAATTGCGAGCCCGTTAGCGAGAATTTTTACGCAATCGGTAAACTCGGGGGTTGTGCCGTACGACTGGAGAATTGCTAACGTAGTTCCTATTTTTAAGAAAGGGAATAAAAGTGATCCGGGTAATTATAGGCCTGTTAGCTTGACGTCTGTCGTGTGTAAGGTCTTGGAAAAAATTTTAAGGGAGAAAGTAGTTAAGGACATTGAGGTCAATGGTAATTGGGACAAATTGCAACATGGATTTACTAAAGGTAGATCGTGCCAAACCAACCTGATCTCCTTCTTTGAGAAGGTGACGGATTACTTAGACAGAGGCAATGCGGTAGATCTAATTTACCTCGATTTCAGTAAGGCGTTTGACACGGTTCCGCATGGGGAACTGTTAGTTAAATTGGAAAAGATGGGGATGAATGTGAAAGTTGTAAGGTGGATAAGGAACTGGTTAAAGGGGAGATTACAGCGGGTCGTGCTGAAGGGTGAACTGTCAGGCTGGAAGGAGGTTACTAGCGGAGTCCCTCAAGGATCGGTTCTTGGACCGACCTTATTTAATCTTTTTATAACTGACCTTGGCACAAAGAGTGGGAATGTGTTAATAAAGTTTGCGGATGACACGAAGCTGGGGGGAATTGCTAACACGGAGAAGGACCGGGATACTATTCAGGAAGATCTGGACCACCTTGTACACTGGAGTAATAGTAATAGGATGAAATATAATAGTGAAAAGTGCAAGGTCATGCACTTAGGGATTAATAATAAGAATTTTAAATATACGTTGGGGACGCATCAGTTGGAAACGTCAGAGGAGGAGAAGGACCTTGGGGTATTGGTTGATAGCAGGATGACTATGAGCCGCCAATGTGATATGGCTGTTAAAAAAGCAAATGCGGTTTTAGGTTGCATCAGGCGAGGTATTTCCAGTAGGGAGAAGGAGGTGTTAGTGCCGTTATATACGGCGCTGGTGAGACCCCACCTGGAATATTGTGTGCAGTTCTGGTGTCCCATGTTTAAGAAGGATGAATTCAAACTGGAACAGGTTCAGAGACGGGCTACTAGGATGATTCGAGGAATGGAAAATCTGCCTTATGAAAGGAGACTCAAAGAACTTGGCTTGTTTAGCCTGGCCAAAAGAAGGCTCCGGGGGGATATGCTTGCTCTATATAAATATATCAGGGGGATTAACGTTAGGGAGGGAGAGGAATTGTTTAAGTTTAGTA
This sequence comes from Mesoclemmys tuberculata, assembly GCA_007922155.1. Lineage (NCBI taxonomy): Eukaryota > Metazoa > Chordata > Testudines > Chelidae > Mesoclemmys > Mesoclemmys tuberculata. Next base: position 27,179,494 of record ML675603.1, read on the forward strand.
CTAATATAGGCACGAGGACGAATGGGTACAAACTGGATATTAGGAAATTTAGACTTGAAATTAGACGAAGGTTTCTAACCATTAGGGGAGTGAAGTTCTGGAACAGCCTTCCGAGGGAAGTAGTGGGGGCAAATGACTTATCTGGCTTTAAGACTAAGCTTGATAAGTATATGGAGGGGATGTTATGATGGGATAGTTTAATTTGAGCAATTGATTTGGATTATCGGCAGATAAGTCTGCTCAATGGTCTGTGGGAATGTTGGATGGGATGGGAACTGAGTTACTGCAGAGAATTCTTTTTTGGGTGTTGGCTGGTGAGTCTTGCCCACATGCTCGGGGTTTAGCTGAGGTCTTCAAATCTCACTTTTGAGGATTTCAATAACTCAGTCATGGGTTCGGGGTTGTTCTAAATGTGTATGGGTAGGGTTTTGTGGCCTGCCTTGTGCAGGAGGTCAGACTAGATGATCATATTGGTCCCTTCTGACCTATGAGTCTATGAGTCTATGAGTCTATATTTATGTCACTAGAGTTGAGAGAAGAATTTGACTCATTGATGTTAATGAGAACCGAAAGGAACCCTTAACCCTAGGGTACCTATTCATTTGTGTGTTTGCTTAGATGCCTGTTAATCACCCATGTTTCTTTTTTTATTGGGCATTTCCCATTCAAGTTGCACAGCATTTGTACTAAATCCCTTTTTTGTTCTTTATTATATTGTCCCATAATCTCCTCTCATTTATACAAGGTTTACAGCCAGGAAAGTCCATTGACTTAGTGGAATCCTTCCTGAGTCTCACCGGTGTGAGATCAGAATCATGCCTATTATTAGTAAAGTGTTCTGTAATGCACGTGTGCAAGAGCTGTGTGTGGGCTGATGGGGAATGCAGTTGGGACAAGGATTCCATTTTTGCACTAAGGACATGGGCCAGATCCTTTCCCCATTCACCTATTGCACTGCACCATCAGTGCTATGCAGGCAGAAAGGAGGTTTAACTAGCTGTTTGGGAGCTCCCACAGTGAAGGGAGCCTCTGGCCCATCCCATCACTGTCCTGGTGGAGGGGCATCGTGGGGGCTTAGCCAGAAGAAAAAGGGCATGGTCAGAGCACTACTGTATGATGATTCCTGGTTGGAATTGTCCCTTGGAAACTATTGAGCCCTTAGACTGCTCTGAATGGTTTCTTGGGACCAAGAATGCTCAAAAGCTCAAAGATTAGGTGGCCCTGACCTATGTGGGCATTCCTAAAGTGGCTGCCAAGCATAGAAGGTCCAGTCCCCAGGGCGTGGTTCCATATTTTCAGTCAGATGTGCTGGATTGCACTCAGTTTGCACGTTCCTAATTTAAATATAAACGCCCAATAATCAATGCAGGCGTGTAAGTCTGGGGTTGGCAGACGGCCAGTTACCCATCTAACTAGCCATGGGCACACTCACATGTACCAGCTGTCTGCATCAGGTCATATGCATTTGTGCATGCTGAGCGGGCACACACAGCACAGAGCCGAGTGCGCCGAACATTTCCTGTCTGCTCCTGTCTATTTAGCATGTTGTGTCTTTGATAAAGTTTTTAAAAGCAAAACACCGAGTTTTCTGTGACTTGCTACGTGTGTAAAACCTTGTGTTCGCTGACTACTCAAGCCCTTGAGCATGTGCTGTTACACTGGGTATACTCACTGCTAGCATTGATTTTGCACGTGGGTCTTTTGGCACATGGTGACACAGCTCCATGTGGGAGCACACCAGGATGCTGCTGTAGTGACGAGGCCATCAATTGTGTCAGATGCATAGACAAGACTCGTGTTGTTGAGTTACAAATTTCTGTATCCTGGTCACACTTTCATCCCAACCCAGTTCCTGTATGTGTTGGACATGCTTGGGGGTGGGGGGGGTGCTGACTGGACTTAAATGATTTTTTTTTCCCCTCACTTGTGGCTTACCTTTATAATGGTCCTAGCTCCCCAAACATAATAACAACATACAATATTCTACAGGATTGGCTGTGCCTTGGGCTTTGATAGTAGCAATCCTGGTGTCATCATTACATTTGCTAATGTTTCCCTACAAATGATGGGTGGCTGATAATCTTGCTGTATGTTGATATGATTTATCATTATGCAACAAAGAAGAACTCAAGTGACCGCAGGAGGCAGGATCAGTTGTACTTGTAAATATAATTGATCCCTTTGAGATATATTTTTACCACTGGAGACTGGCTTTCCTATGGGTAAGCCTTTTGTGAGTCTCCCATTGATTAAGATGTGGTAGATGGTGCTCATGAAATGACTGTTCCATCTAAGCATTATCCTGGACTCCAGTTGATTAGTCCTACAGAATGCAGCAGTGCTGAAAAATCCTTCCTTTGTATCCTAGTTGGCTTTCTACAATATGCATGTGAAGCTGCCAGGCTTTAATAGCATCTGCATTCTAGTTTTAACCATCCAGGGAATACGTTATGCATTATATACTTTCCTTCTAGAGTCTCTGGCTTGGCTTGTCATAGTTACAGCATGTATTTGGTTACCTATACACTAGTGGGTGTCATAAGGAAAGTGAAGCGTTGTATATTCAGTGACACTGGATTATAGTATTCACTTCAAATTGCTTCCTGCTACGCCCAGTAGCATTATCAATCACCATTTGATAGGTAACACTTTCCTTTCAAATCTTTTACCTTTCTACATTTGCTAAGGGGCACAATATTATTTTTTGGGGAGCTTGACAAATATTTAATAGTGAATATGTTTTTCTATCCGTTTAACCCCTTCCATTGTTTATGTCCTCACTTCTGTTGCTTATTCATTATTCATAAGCATTTGCTGACTAGTGTAGATAAACAATTTTCAGCCTAGGAGTTGTCTGGGAACTTTTCACTTCAGCTATTCACTCTTCATTATTTGTGGTCACCCAAGCCACATAATGTTTTTTCTGTTCCTTAACTGGATATTTATAAACAGTTGAATGATGAATAGTGAATGCTGGTCTTTGAGGGTGAATACCCTTGTTCACATGCAAACATGGCCATTTGTACCAAGAGCAGCCACTGTGCAGTCATTTTTATAAACAAAAGTAATTTGGGCAAATGTTCATGGACACCAAGAGAACCAGCATGGTTGAACAAATAGCCACGTGGAATGATTGCAAATGATGCTTTGAGGTTTTTTTGAACCAGCCACTTTTCTTTTGAGCAATTAATTTGGGGTTTGAATTAACACTTCTGCTCTTGGCCCTATAGTCTGGGGGTCAGAGCAGGGAATTAAACAACTAAACACAGAGAGAGATTTCATGTGTAGAAATTTATTTTGTTAAGCATAACAAAGTCTTCTATCGCACTGAGCAGGTATCTTTAGCTGAAATTGAAGCCTCTTCTGTCCCATATGTAATAGTTTTGCTTTACACCTGTACTACAAAACTAACAAGTACTGGATGTGCGGAACATGTGTTCCACTTTTTCAAAGTTCCTACTGAAGGAAAGACTTGAAGAAGAAAATCATGGTAAAGGAATCTCTCTGGGGTCCGTCTCTTCCTTTTATATATAAAGAGTGCCAGCTATTCAAATGTTCCTGAGCTGTGATATCCTCTAGACGTCTAATTAACATGGAAGAAAGAAATATCTTTTCAGGCTATGTGCACCATGATTTGGATTTCTAGACAGAAAAAGCAGACTATGTTTTGGAAGGTCAGTTCTGTCATTCATCTTCCCCCTAATACTTGGTTAAATTTAACCTTAGTTAGAATGCAGAGGGCCTGGTGCCTGTGTTTTCCATTCTTCGGCAAGTTAGGGGGCATGTTTTTGTTTTGGGGTTTTTTGTGTTTTGTAACCCCACTGATTGTAGCTATTTTTAGTCTTTCATAATCTTCCTGTGCTGATTCTGCACATTAGTATCTTGAGCAAAGTTAATTCACTATATTACTTTATTACGTTATCTTGGGCCTGACTACTTTATGTTTCCAGAATGTAAGTGGATATTATTTCACTGTCTTTACAATAGAAAACGTTCAACCCCTTCATATCCAATTGCCTGGTACCAATAACATATTTAGTGGAAGAACTCTATCACTTTGCCTGAGTCCCTGGAAAACAGGGTTACACTAAAGACAGTAATGTCATTTTTCTCGCATATTTTTCAAGTTGGACAGAGCTATTAGTTCATGTGTGTGTATGTAGAGGCCCTGAGTCTCTGTTGGCACAAAGCTACCCAAAAAGTACTCTTCTGAGAAGGGGAATCCTCAAGGTGTGTCTAAGCCACCATAGCAGCATCTGCTCTGCCTGTCTCTCTCAGCTGCAAGAGTCAGGAAAAGAAGCATGGTTAGCTGATCCCTCACTATCAGATTGACCTCTGGGGCACTGGTAGCCACATGAACTGGAATTACAGCAGAAACTAGTCTGGCCAGACACTAGTCCCACGATTTGGTGGAAGGAGGCCGGGCCTTGTCGCAGCATTGACAGCTTTTGTTGTGAGAGTCATGATATCTGAAGTTTTTCGTAAGGCTCTACCTTCTGGAGGCATGTGATTAGGTGAGAAGCTCAACTTCTATTAAAACATCAAAAGGAAGTTACCAGCCCTTGTGGTTGTGGAGAAATCATGAAAATGTGATTCACATGCACTCTCAAAACCCAGAAGGCAAAGGAAAAAGAATCCAAAATGACTTTTGTTAAATAATCATTTGACTTTCAAGACAATTTCATGATTTTTTGAACATTTTAGATGGGCAACACAGTGCTGTCCCCTTTTGACTAGCCCCCAGCAGTCCGTGTAGGAAGGCATGCAGTTCTGGCTGGCTCCCTGCATGAGGGACCTTCCCCGTCTGAGCAAATGATCTGGCTCAGTGATGGTGAAAATAGGGGTGACTTGTGTTTTCAGTTGGTCTTGGGTCAATGTTGCAATTTACAGTTCTGCTCCTTGTCTTTGTTTTTCTGTTTATTGGGCAGTGCTGAGCATAATCACTGGCTAGAAAACCTCCAGAGAGCAGTGGCAGCTGGAATGGCCTATTCTGCTCAGAGCTAGACTAAAGGCATACATGAACCCTGTTGTGTACCCCATAGGTTTGCCTCTTTGGGAGAGTTACACTGCTTTTCCTGCACTGACTGGGATTTAGTCCACAGAATTTAAATTAACCTCTGGTGGTTACCACCAAAGAGTCAGCATACATCATAATAATTCTTAGTCCTTACGTAGGATTTTACAATGAGATGTTTACTTTTTAATGGTGTCCAATATATATATAATGAAAAAACAACAAAAAGTGCTTTGTACTGCTAGTATAAGGAGATCATGCCTCACCTTTCAAAGAGAAAATGCCTGGTTTAAACAAAGAAAAACTCTGGTAATATAGCGATTACGCCCTCTGCACTATTAAAATGTAAAATTCCACATTTTTTGGTACATATGTCACTTTCTTTGAGAAATTTCTTCTTTTTTTTGGCTTCCAAGGCAGCAAGTGAAGCAAATATTCCTATGGTAACAATCTATCATCATTAGTAAATAGTGTAAAGTAACATCCCGAGTAGGAAAACTGGGCACCAGTTCTATTTGACCTGAAGCATATGTAATGTACAGTAGTTGCCAGTTTTGATCCAAGAAGGGTAATTTTATTGTGACTATTCCTGTTTCTAAAATGCACACAAGACATAAGGAATGCCCGCAGGGTGGAGTGACTCCTTTGAAAGAACAGCAGCATGGCTGGTTTGTAGTGTGCTAGTGTTCATTTTCTTCCATGTCCATACAGCCCATGTGGGGCCCTATTTGGGAAGGAGCTGCACCTCTGCAATTGCCTGAAAACCTGTGGAGTAACAGGAAGCATGGATGAAAGATTTCTGCCTTAGTTCTAGCTCCCCTTTTTTACTTTATTCTTTTCTATTCTGTGATTTTGTAATAAAATCCTGAGTTGGGTTGCGGATCTTGTTAGCTGAAGACAATCAGTGACAGGTGCTTCAGAGAAAAACTGGCTGCTGACCTCAGGGGAAGTAGGAACTTGGAATGTACTTCAGGAAGGTATTTAAGCATGTGTATAACTTTAAGAATGTGAATATTCATTCCTTGCTCATACACAGTGTTTTTCAGTTGTAGATCACAAAATGCTTTACAAACATTTTAGCATTATCCTCATTTTACAGATGGCACAGAGAGGGGAAATTACATGCCTAAGGCCACCCAACAAACCTGAGCTAGAGACAGGAATTGAGCCCAAGTCTCCACAATGCTAAGCCTGTTCTTTCTCTATCCATTAGGCAGCACTGTCATTGACTGCAATGAACAATTCATGTACTTAATGTTAAGCATGTGCTTGAATACCTTGCTGAATCAGAGCCAGAATTAGTAGGTGAAAGTCCCAGGCAATGGAGGCTGTAATCACCCCCCCACACAATGACATGAGGAAGGTGGCGAGGGTAGACAGAGGGAGAGACCAATGACTTGAAGGGCACTAAGAGCTGTTACACGAAACAATAAGATACAACCCAGACATTATCAAACAGAAAACATCACTGGGGGAAAAAAGGAAGAAACCAAGCAATAAGCACACTCCATGCTTAGGAGTAAATAAATGATTATTGCAAAGCACTCTAAGATTGTCTGACCGCACCTTTTATAGAGGGTCTCAAAACTCTTGGGATTAGTGGTTACAGTGGTGATCAAAATGCAAAGCATTATTGTTATGACTACATAGAGTCTATCCACTCACCGTTTGTGCCTTTATCAATACCAAATAATGGTAAATGAATATGAAATTGGAATAGCTTATTACACAAGCTGAAGGATTTTTTAATTGTTTTAAAGCGTTCCCTCCTCCCTACCCCAAAAACACTAGGAAGTGTTTAGAAGGAGTTAAGTTCTGTGGCTGAGCTACCTTAGAAATGGGGGAGGTGAGTGTTAGCACAATAAGTCTCCTCTGCCAACTTTCACTAAGGTAATTCCAAAGATGTCGTATCCAATGGCTTCAAACTAAAACACTCATTCCTCTCAGTCAGGTTGGTGAAAACTTTGACCAAGCTGGCTAGCTAACGTGCCAAAGAGCTATACTTGATTTCACTTACTAGTCTGATGAAGTACAAGTTTCCATTTTCTCCAGGCAGTGTCTGTAAACCATTGACCTTGCTAGGGAAGGAAAAAAAACCCCAAAACCCCAAGGGTTCATTTTGTGTCCATGTGCAAGATTACTTCAACCACAGTCAACAAAGTACCTTGTGTTTATTAAGGTTTTCCATTATATACACAGATTTTTAATATAAATGGTCATTTTGAGAGCCCACAATTCCACCCTTTAACGTAGGCCTAGCAGAACTGAAAACGTTTAATTCGTATACCATGTTGAAAGCTCTTTCTCAAACAAAGTGTGCATCATTTAATCTCTTTATAGAATGCCTTGGCTCCTCTTAAATGTACTCTCACTCTTTAAGCTAAGAAAGTCTTTCTTTAATTTTTTTTTTTTTTTTTTTTGTGGTGGAAGTTAAAGGGAAATCAAACTAGTTCATTCTGGGCAAGAATGTTTGGGGTTTTCTTAGTCTGAAAAGTTTTTATTAAGGGTTTAGAAAATACGAGAATGGAAAGGTAGGAGATAAAGGCTGAATACTCCCTACTAGGATATAGTATGACAGATTACATCAGTGTATATTGCTGTTTTAATCTGCAGTTATAAGCTACAATCAAGGGCCCAGTCCTGCACCTGAGAGATACCATAAAGGCAACAGGATTGCATGAGTGTAGAAGAGGGCAGAATTGGGCCCTATGAGTTCTTTTCTATTTAAGGCCTGATTCTGCCTTACTTGTCATTTCTGATGGCACTACTCCTGGAGCAAGGTGAGTAAAGGTGGCAGAATTGGGCTCTTGGCTACTGTGGGTATGCTTTGGAATTTCATTTTGGTTTTAGAGCCATTCATTACCAGGCCAAGTAATATCCCCCTAGTTAAAATGGGGAATGTTGCTGGAACCAATAGCATCTTAAGGACTAGAACAAGCTTTTAATAAGAGCTTTGCATTTGGAATAGGACATTGTTTAGAGGACTCCATGTATTAAGGAACATGGTTTGACATGAATGCTCTTTCAAATCTGAATGCGATGAAGGTGAAATCTGGACCAGAAGTTAATTTCTGAGCAATGATGCTCCATTTAAAAAAGGGGAGAAAATCAAAATGCTCAGAGCATTACCTCCTTGGGTGAAATTCAGTCTAAGATAATTATGTTTCTCACTAAATTAAATATATTTAATGAATCATCACAGATAATTTTTCCCAGCCATTGAATGTTAGGGACAAATTTTCAAATAGCCTGGCATTATTTGTGAGCAGGGCCATTTGCATAAGCAACACCCTACGTTGGCCCAAATCAATGGATGTTGAAATGCACATTATGGAGCAAACGCTGCCCCCTTGTGTGCAGCTGCTTTGAGTCCTTCTATACTTCTGCTGTGCAGGCAAGGGTGATGGGGGGAGTCTCTGCGGGGTCCATACCTCTAGGTGCCTCAGAGCCCCATAAGGATACCCTCTCCATCAGTTCACAGTGCAGCTTGAGGGAGCAGGGCAGAGGCTGCTGGGAGATGAGTATCCTCAATGGATCCATCTGTCATTGTCCACAGAGCAGGAGAAAATCAGCGTAAGAAGCTTCTGCAGCCTAATTATGCACCTAGCAGGCTGTTTACAGGTGTAGTTCCCTGATTTAAGCCTGCAAATGTGGGGTTCAGTGTGTGTATATGAGTGGATTACTCCTATCAGGCCACAGAAAAGAAACAGCACAGTCACCAGCTGTGCAAATTTCCCTACCCTGCCCTGGCCTTGAAGGATCATGTGTAGAGTGGAAGAATCCTTCATGCTGCATGTGCATTGGGTCCTTGGCTTCCCTGCTGAGTCTGCCCAAAATACGGTTCTGTCTAATCTAGAAAAATGTGTAGCGGTGTAACTACACTGATGTAAAGTGGGATTTACACCAGGGTGACCTAGGGTGTATCTATGCTGGAGCTCGAAGAGACATCACCACACTAGCTCTGATTGTGTGAGCATGCTAAAAATAACAGAGTTGTGTGAGTGGCTTGAGCGGTGGGATGGGCTGTATATGTACCCATCTGTGACCTAGGTGTGTACTCAGGCAGCTGGCCCCTCCCATCGCTCATGCCACAGCAACTACACTTGTACTTTTAGCACACTAGCTTGATCAGAGCTAGCATGGGTAAGTCTGCTTGAGCAGGGAATTGCATCTTCCAGCTCCATTGTAGACACAACTTTCATCTGTAATGTTCAGCTGTGATGTATAAGTTCCACCAGTGTATCAGCATTAGGATTCTGCACCAGTGTAACTCCACCAGGACACGATTCTCTAACCTAGACATGACTAGAGCTGGTCAAAAAATGGGGAAAAGGGAGGAATTCTGAGGAATTTTTTTATGAGGACAAAACCAAACCATTTTTATCAACGTTTCCACAGATTTTTTTATTTTCAGCAGAAATTCAAATACCAAAAAATTTCAGCCCCCAACCTGAAATATTTTTATTTGGAAATGTTACTGTGGTGCCTCAAAGGAGTGGTAGTTCAAGTGTCTCAAGCACCCTATTCTTTTATAGGCCTGGCTCCTTTGCTGGACTACATCCCCCATGATGCACCACACTCTCCTATCTTACAGATGGGAGGAGGTTTGTCATGGGAGTCCCTAGCCAGGGTAAAACATGGATGATGTAGTCCAACTGGAGAGGCTGCCCACACAGACGAATATGGATATGAGGAAATCAAACTACAACTGCCATGCACTGTAGAAGCATTTCCTAATCAAAATATTTCAGGATTCAGCCTGATGCTTTCTATGAAAAATGTTGTTTCTATTGCGTGCTCTTAAGTGGGGAAAGAAAGAGCATGGAGCTTCCTTCAAGACCAGGAACTATGCTGCCTTCCTCACAGTTTGAATGAACGTTACTTTCGAGGGGCAACCATCAGAAAAATCCATTTAAAAGATTTATTGGTTTATAAAGAAAGGGAGGTCTGAACTTCAAATGATAAGCAATTGAATAAACTGACTTAATACAATATTACTGTATTATAAGAGTATATGGAGTGAGGTTTTTTATGAAAGCTAATTACACACTGGCAATTAACATAATTGTGAAATGTCTGTATTAATACTATAAGAGGAAATTTGGATACTTAATATTATGCTTTAAAGTTTGTGGCCAAACAGGGAAAAATAGGTTTCCTCCCAGACAACAGGGAAGGTAGCTATTTATCTGTCACCTATGTAAATTAAGCATTGTAGAATCAAAACAATGGAAGCTCCATTTCCCTATAGGGAGATGGGAAGCCCACAGGAAGGGAAGAACAGAATAGAATCATAGGTTTAGACGGCACCGGAGGGGTCATCTAGTCTAACCCCTTGCCAAGATGCAGGATTTGTTATGTCTAAATCATCCAAGACTGATGGCTATCCAGCCTCTTTTTGAAAATCTCCAGTGAAGGAGCTTCCACGACTTTCCAAGACAGTTTGTTCCATTGTCCTACTGTTCTTACAGTTCGGCAGTTTTTCTTGAGATTTGATCTAAATCTGCTATGCTGTAGTTTGAACCCATTGCTTCTTGTCCTGCCCTCTGTGGCAAAAAAGAGCAACTATTCTCTATCTTTTTTATGGCAGCCTTTCAAGTATCTGAAGACAGCTATCATATTCCCCTTACTCTCCTCTTTTCCAAACTAAACATACCCAGTTCCTTCAGCTTTTGGTCATATGGCTTGCATTCCATCCCTTTCATCATCGTTGCTCACCTCTGGATCCTTTCCAGTTTCTCTACATCCTTTCTACACATTGGTGACCAAAATTGGACACAATACTCCAGCTGAGGGCAAACCAGTTCTGAGTAGAGCGGTACTATCACTGCCCGTGACTTGCATGCTATGCCTCTGTTAATGCAAACTAAAATTGCATTTGCTTTTTTTGTGACAGCATCATATTGCTGACTCATGTTGAGGCTGTGATCCACCACAACTCCCAGATCCTTTGCCGCAATGCTGGTGCAAGCCCGTTTTTCCCCATTCTATATTTGTGCATTTGGTTTTGATTCTTTAAGTGTAGCACTTTACATTTGTCTTTGTTGAATCTCATTTTGTTGTCTATAGTCCGGTTCTCCAATTTAACAAGATCCCTCTGAATTTTAGCTCTATCCTCCAAAGTATTGACAACCCCGGGCTTCGTGTCATTTGCAAACCTGATCAGCGTGCCATCTATTCCAATATCCAGGTCCTAAACAGTTCAGACACCGCCGTTTTTGGTCATGAAGGATAGGAATTGGACTAGCATCCTCTTCACCAGCTCACATTTATTTCACATACGTCATCCTTTTTCTTTATTTTAAACAATTTTTAAGAATGAATTTCCTTCTCATGAAAGTTGCTTTTCCTCCAGCTCATAAGCTAACCATTGATTTCCTGAATGTGCTGGGTTCAGAATGTGCCATCTCCGCAAGAATAAGGAGGAAACAGAACAGAAATCATGAATTCTAACTAGGGGAGTGGGAAATGAATTAAGCAGCAGCCAGCTCCAACATGGTAACTTTGCCTTTTTTTTACCACCAGAGCTGTGTGAATAGTGGATTTTTGAAGGGGTTAAGATGGTCAGGGAGGCCTGTTAACTTGCATTGGGGGCAGAGCCAGGGAGCAGGGGACTAATTGGAAGCAGGTTCAGCTGTGCAGAAACAGGCAGAGCCTGTATAAAGCCCTGGAGTTGTGCACAGTAGAGGGCCTGCTGGGAAAGGCTGCAGGGGAGCAGGCAGCAGTTGCTCCCTGGGAGGAGGGCTTGGCGCTGGTATGCCCAGAGAGAGGAGGGGGAATTAGGGTGGTAGGCTGCAGTCCAGGGAAGGAGTAGTGGAAAGCCCAGAGCTGCTGGGTTGCGGTCCCTAGCCCTGGAGTAGAGGATGAGCTTGGATTACCCTGCCAGCTACTGAGGGAATAGCACCATGGGGCAGTGAGAGGGAGGACTGCCAGGGAGAAGGGTCTCAAAGCATTTTACGAACATTAAGAGCTAGATTGTACCTATCCCTTGCCAGGGTCTGTCCTGACACCTTCCCCCACTTTGCACTCAGCCCTCTAAGAGTAAAGCACAGTCGCCATCCTTATGCTAATGGCAGTGTAGGGACTGCTCCTCTGGGCTGGTGAAAAGCTGGTGTCTTGACAAGGGGGGGCCCATAGCAGTGCCCCTCGCAGAGCTGGCCAGTGAGGGGAGAGGAGTGTGCTGCACTGGCCCAAAGGGTAGAACAATGTAGGCGTTCTGCTGTATGCCAGGAGCTCTGCGAGAGGGACTGTGAAGTCTGTGGGTCAAAATTGCTCCCCAGACTATCTCTGTGGTGCTGCAGCTGGGTGAGCAAATACCTAACTAGTTGCTATACACACCTGCTTTTGTGGGTGTCATCAGTTTCCTGTGAAAAAGTGGACATGTAAAATAAGACTAGGACAGAAAATGTAGTAGATATTTTTTTTTTACCTTTGTTATCTGGGCCCTGACAATGTCCTGGAATGCTTACGTAGTCGGGAAGTGAGGTGGTTGGAGTAACTTTTCACTCATTCCCTACTGGACGTCCAGAGACACCGCTGTACTTAAATGCAGGCTTTGCATTTTATCTCCTTTTGTGGGGCCATGGGAGTGATGCCGTTTGCTTCACTAACACAAAACTGATGCTGACAAAGCCCAGGCTTGCGACATAGAAAGAAGCCTTTGCTTAAACAAACGGGGTCCCTGTAGAGAGAGAATTTCCTGAGCAAGTTCAGGCTATGGGACCTACTGAGAACAACCACTTCAAGGCCTCCAAACAGGCCCAAGTGCTCAAAGCTTACTCGGGTGGCTGAGTCCCTCCCTCCTCAGTTTTCGTCAATGGCCTTATACAAAGGTGCTGGGATAAAATTATTTGCCATGCTATGCATCTGTCAGCTAACATGGGGCCAAGCATTGCAAACCCAAGCAGTCTCCTTGCGGTCAGGTGGAATATTTGCACGAGTCAGGGTTTGTTGGCTTGGGTCTTTGAAGTGATATGTCTTCTTACGCATCATGAACACAGTGCACGTAATCAAGGCATGTGCCTCTTTTTTTCAATAATCCTTTCATTTCTTTCTGAATACCCACCTTTCTGACTTGCTACCTCAGTCCACCTCTCATGCATTTGTGCCCTGCCAGTACCTCATACATCTGTAGGCTGCCAGCCTTTGGCGGTTTCCAGCAATGTTTCTTTTGCTTCTCTTTGCTTGTCCATTCATTCAACAGGTATATTTTTCAGATCACATACCTGCCATGCAGCATTTCATCATTTAGTCTAGAAAGGGTTGTGTTCATCTCCCTGCTTTTCGACTTTTCTTTCTTTCTCACCACCTATTTGTTTAACATGTTTCAAAAGGCTGCCCACATGAGCCTTCTAGACAGTAAATTTATTCTTGCAAAGGATCAATTTTTATATTACTGTACATCTGCTAATGAATTTTAGGGCATCATTTAGCACTAAAACAAACTAAGTTCCACCTACAGTGAAGATGCAGGAGTTGGCAGAGCGCCAACAGAAAAGGAGAAAGAGAAAGGTCCCTTGAAAAATATTTTGTCTTTGGCTACATCTACACTTGGAGCTGTGGGTGTGATTCCCAGCTCACATAGATGACCCTGTGCTCGTTCTGCTTGAGCTACTGCGCTAAAAATAGCAGTGAAGCTGGGGTATCTACTTTGCTATTTTAGAGCGCTAGCTCAACCAGAGCGAGCGAGCATACAGCTACAAAAGATGGGAATTTACCCTACATCAGCTACAAGTGTAGACCTAGCTTTTGTTCAGAACTTCTGGCTTGTGGCTCACATACAGTGTCTTTTCTATGGCTCAGTCAGAGATAGCTGTGAAGATGTTCTTGGGGCTTTCATTTGCATGTCTAGATTGTTAGTTTCACCCATTTTTGCGATGTGTTGAACTATTCAGGCGCTGCTGCTCTTGTGGAGTTATACCCTCTAGTCTGAAGATGCCATACCCAAAAGCTTTGTTTTAAAAAAAAAATGAAAAACAAGGCAGAGCTAAGAACTTTTACTGAATTCCTAAAAACGCCAATCTTTTGATACTGGGCAATACCACAGCATCAAAGACAATGAATGAAAGCAAGTAATTCACAGGATATTGTTTAGGTCTAGTCAAAATGACACTTTCATAAAAAATAGTAAAAATTCACACAGTTTTGTCCCTTTTTTGTTGAAGTCTCGCCCTCATACCAGTCTAACACCTTTCCTGAGCAACAAAGTTCACATATATGCGCACATATGCCCAGCCTCCCCCCCCCCAACAATTAAGTCCTTTAAAAAACACATACATTTTCCCTCCACCAGACCATTTGAAAATTCCCCTTTCCCCCACTGGCAAACATGTTACATTTCCCGCCCTACATTTAGAAATTGAATGGGCAAATGATTCGAGTGCAAGTATGTGGGTGGCCCCTAAAGGTAAATGCATGTACATATTTTCAAAATCGAAAATGCATGTCTGCTTAAAAACAGCATAAATGAGCCTACACACAGCTCTCCTGAGACCTTTGTACAATACTTTTATTCTTCCAACCAACATGCCAAGCCAAGTCCTCAGGGTGAAAGGTGAAATGAAGGTTTAGAACTGAACAGTTTGGCAGGAATCTGGAGGATGGGGAGATGTTCAGATATGGACCCCGTAGGGAAATGGAGAGCTCTTGATGGTGAATGGTGTAAAGCAAAGCATGGGAAATTAATCTCACCATGTGATGAGATGAATCACTGAACCTGGAGGTAGTGTATGGCAAACCCACCCTAACTACAGTGACTGCACAATCCACAGCTGGATCATTTGGGAATGTTGTTTATCTTCCTTCTTCCTTTCATTGTTTTTATAATAGTGAGGCACCAAGCCAAACTTCCTCTTTGGGGTCAGACCCTCCTCCGTGTGGTCTTCTGTGCACCCTGGAGGTGCACATGGGTGTGTTTGGAGAGTTCTCAGTGATTATGTCATTTGAGAACAGGGCGGGGGAAGTCTAATTCTTGTGCTAAACAGGCAGAGTCCTTTGGCTCTTGGTGTCAAGGGTGCCGTGCTGGGTTAGGAAAAAGGCTTTTAGGTATTGCTACACCTAGCCAAAATCGGCTGCCATTCTCTGGAATAACAGAAGGCCTAGCCTCAGTTGGAATCACAGTGGTTCTATTGCCCTTGGGGTGGGGCAGGATTTAGTGTCCGGGCAGCAGGTAAGAACTCCTGTACATGGAAGGCAAGCTCCATGGAAGATCCCTGTGCAGCTGCACTGAGTAGCATTTTAGGGTGGGGCAATGCCACTGCTTCTGCTTCTGCTGTATGAATCCACTGGACATTGACCCACATGCCGAGGAGGAAATAAGGCTGCTGAGGTAGTTATTCCAGCTCTGCAGCTGGGGTAGAGCCAGAGAGTGGCTCCTTGGCTACTCCAGCATCAGGGGGAAAAACATGTTGGTTGCTTGGGTGCTGACAAAAGGATTTGCCCCTTAATCAGCTAAGAAGGCAGACTGCTACTCTTTTGGTCTGTTAGCTGCTGACTTAGGCAAGGGAGCCAGCTGGCCTTGTGTAACACTGTCAGGTCAGGATTGCCAGCCATAGCTTTGTGCTTTGGTGCTGCCAGAGAATGAACCCTCTGTAGAAGTCAGTTTGTTTGATTAAGGAATCCAGTTCCTCTGCGTGGCTCCAGAGATGGAAAGACAAAACTCAAACTGTTCAAAACGGTGAAGTTTTTCAGGCAACAGGAGGCTGGAGTTCCCAGACTTCCCCTTTTCAAGCTGTAGTTTAAGCATAATTGTTAGTAAATGATCAGCCATGCGCCTTTTAAAACAAGCAAGTGGTAGGAACTCGGAAGGGAATGTTTATGTATGTACAACTGCACTGCATACAAAATGAATTGAGGGAAGAAAGTGGTTTCATAGAAAACATAACCTCGGTTAACTTTTAACGTAAGGGGCGGCTTTGGTGAATCAGTTTCATTGAGGCATAAAATACTGCACATTATTACATGCCAATCTCCTTAGAACTACTGGAAACAGTGGAGAAGTAGGATCTGATTTAGCAACATGCTGTGCCTCTCTCTCAGCTCTTTCCCATACATATATCAAGGGCACAGGCAGAAAACCAGGGAGTGGAGCAGGGCTGAGGTCTCTGCAGCAGGGCTAATAAAGATTTGAAATGTTCAGTATGCTAGCGGCTGACAATAAAAGACAAAATACCCCTTGCCTAGCGATAGTTTTGATTGATGTCAATTGATGCCGTTGTGGTTGGCAGCTGCATCTTGCATGTCCATTGCTCATCTGGGCAAGGTCTCTGAGCGCACTGGGTCCCTGAACGCAGAAGGTATCTTCACAGTCCAGAACATTCCCTGCTCAGTCCTGCTTGCCCAATCTCTTGTCATCCCCTTCTCCAGTCCCACTCTTCCCCCACTTGTAATCTGTGGGCAAGAAGCCAAATTCTCAAAGCGCTTCCTGAATGCTGGCCTCCGACTCCAGCTCTGGAATGTGTCTGCTCCTGTTGCCTGGCTGCCCCTCATGGTGACGTCATTCCATGGTGGCTGAAGGGAAAATAAACCATCAGTTGACATTATTCCAGAATGTATCTTAGCAATTTGAGGTGAGGCAGGGCTTCTCTGCTGCCTCTCTGTAATCAGTTTAGTGATGTTTTAAATTAGTGCGTTGCTTGTGAAAGGTGGGAGGTTGGCATCCCTGGGCATTGAAGTCCTCGTTTTACTCACAGAGCAGGTGAAGTATGGCAGAGGTGAAGCAAGCTCCACTAATGTGCCTCAGATCTGATGGAGGAACCAACTCTAGGGGACAATAAAGTAGTTCAGCTTCTATGGTGCATGACCTCTCTACTGAAACTGCCCAAAATGATGCCCATTACCACTGGTGGTTTATGTGATGTGCCTACCTGTCTATTAGGAACTAGACTGAGACCATAAACTTGTTCCACACAGGCCACTGAACCAGCAATCAGTTTACAATAATTTGTGGTCAAGAGTTGTAGTACCTCTACGGGAGAGATTTAAACTGTGACCTACTGTAGGAGTTGAAAGGCTTCACATTCCTTACCAGTTCCCTGCATCGTCCAGTGTTGCAAACCCTTATTAGCCTTAGATAATATGTAGATATTTATGCCTATAGCAACCCCTGCCCCCACAGTGATACATAATAGTTTTACGGAATTACCTACACATAGGGATTACTTCATCTTACTCACCACCAAAATGCAACTGCAGCTGGCTGGGATGAAGCAGCCTTTATAGATGGCACCAGACATACTACACAATAGGATAAGAAGAATGAATGAAAAAGAGACGAATCTTTAGCGGTAAGGAGCAGGGTATGACTATACAGCATTGTAAACCTGGGTTCAGATTCAGGTTTGAGCCCAACCCCCACACCATCCACACACAAATTGGTCTGCCTCGGGTCAGCAAGAACTCAGAATCCAGGTCCTAGGTCCCATCCATGAGGGTGAATCTGAGACTTAGGTTCAAGCCCTGTCATTTTGCAGTGTGGATACAGCTCAGACTGCAGACATGAGTCAGAAGAGCTGTTAGTGAAGTGTGGGTGCATTAGCAAGGTTAGGAGAACAAGGTCCAGCAAAGAGTTTACAATGCAGTGTAGACACTCACGTGCAGGCTTGGAAACACTGAGTTCACAAGCATGGGTACTGCAGACCTGGGATTACAATATAGCACATACATCCTCTGTCTGTCCCGTGAAGGACTGCTACAGTGAGCTGAAAGGCAGACTGGAAACACTCAAGATGGTTGTACTAGGAGAGGGGTGGGTGGGAAAGAAGAAATCTTCAGGAATGATGTTGCTTGAAAGCCCACTGACGCAGCCAGCCCTGGAGGAGATCTGCAGCAATGGGCACCATGGCACTGGCATTCTTTATTACAGAATCAGTGCCACTCAGCATGGCTCCAGAAGGAAACTCCTGTGCCTACAATATGCTGATTTGTGGGTAAGGAAGGGCATGGCTAGGGTGCGGGTAGCTGGGGCCAATAGGCTGTATGCAACTGTAAATAAAACCTGAATATCGGCCAGGTGAGTTACCTTCTTCACTCCTCGGAGCAGGGGCCACGGCTACCTCACGCTTGTACTGAGCCTATTGCAACACAGCATCTACCCTGATCAGGGCCTCTGGCTGCTTCTGAAATGTAAATATTAAGCCATCAATACTTAGATGAAGCCGCTGCTAATAAAAAAATGTTAGCTGAAAGAATGTAAGAAATCCCTGGGAACACACTAGTTTAAGATTTAGGGTCAGATTCGCCTTCCCATTACACCAGTGCCACTTCACTGAAGGTAATCTTCATTGGGGTGTCTCTGCAGTGACGGAGAGGAGTCACCACGCTGCCACCATGATGGATGTGAAAGTATCTAAAGAGCAATATCTGTGGGTGAGCAGCGTGACAGTGGGAAAAGGCTGGCTCCCCCTGCTACTGTAGTGTCGTTCACTTTTCGATACTTCTGAGACGTTTGCCTTTTCCTCCCTCGGCATGTTTAACTTTTGACCTACGTCTACTGTCAGATTAGAATGAGTTTAGTCACATCAGTCTGAGTAGGAATTAAAACCAAGCCCTGGAGGTGAAAGGGCAGAGCCTTAAAAAGATCACCTTAATTGACTGGGCCTCTTAATCCTCCTGTTTTGGTGCATTAGTCCAAATGCCTTGAGTTCTTCTTTTTAACCTGCTTTTTAAAGTAGAAGGAGTTATACTTTTCTGTAACAAAGCTGAGTGAAGAAGGCAAATGTGACCTTAGCCCTTTTAAAGAGGGGGCTTTAAGATCATTTTGAATGCCAGTCTTTATTCCGATCACTCCCCAGCAGTTTAATAGCTGGAAAGTATCAGCCAGATCCTCCTTAACCTGAAACCTGTCAGTGATGCTTTGCAGAATAGCACTGGTGTTTGACATTCCATTTGCAGTTTACATTTATGTTCTTTGTGTCCTGATAACCCAGAGACTTGAAACAAGTGCAACGAGAGCACAGTTTAGAGCACACTAAATTTATCATTAAATGAGTCTTGTTGAATAGGACACCATTTATCAGAGCTCTTTCTTGACACACTAGCAGTCAGTGTGTGCCCCCGTGTTGCCAAAGAGGCCAAATTCTGAAAGGCCCATCAAGCCTATACTGTCCCCTAACTTCCAGAGATGCCCCCTTTATTCAATGGTAGGGACAATGGGGGGAAATTTTGAATTCAACTGCCCATGCTTTGTGGTCTGTAGCCAGACGAAAAACTTCAAGCTCCAGCAACTTTTATAGCAATTGACTGAAAAAAGAGAGAGATTCGTCATCAGGCATAAGTAAGCAATTGAGTTGGCTCTGTAGTATACAGACCCAGCAGCTGATTGCCAATGTAGACCTGTGAATTTAAATACATTGCAAACAGATGTACTGTTACCCTAAGTGGACAGTGAGAATGTTAATCAGATGTACCAGGATGAAAATGTTAATGAAAATTCTCACAGACTTTAAACTCTTCAGGGTACTCACCAGCCTTCGTGTACGTGTGCATAGCTAGCGCAATGGGGTATGCACATGGAAAGTGGTGTGACCTAGATGATAGAACACTGGACTGGGATGCAGGAGACGTGGTTGTAGATCCAGATGTGCCACGGGCCTGCTGCATCACCATGGGCAAGTCATGTCACCTCTCTGTGCCTCAGTTTCTCCATTTGTAAAAATGGGGGAAATGATGATGCTGACCCCATTTTGTAAAATGCTTTGAGATCTACTGCTGAACTGCACTGTATAAGAGCTAGGGATTGTTATTTGTATAACTCTGGTCCCAAGTGGGGCCTCTTGACACTATTGTAAGATGACTATTTATTAATAATAATAATGGCCAGAAGAATTCCTCCTGAACTATAGGGCACAGCGAGAAACTCTGCCCTCAGTTACAACAGTACAACCACATTGACTTCAGCGGGAACCACTGATGAAAAATAACCGGGAGCAAAATTTGGTTCAAAGACTTTGGGCCAGATGGCTTCTCGATAAGGCTACTATGCACCGCTCTGGCCACTCTGCTGCTCCCCTCTTTGTACATGACCACAGAAGAGAGAGAGTGAGAAACGACAAAACGATCAAACAGGATGAAGACACATAAAGCTCAGCCCGTGCTTTCTGGTTCGTATCAAGAACTATGTGCATTAAAACTTCATCCAAAGCAAGTTTAAGCCCTGAGATGTAGCTCCAGAAACACTGATCTTAGCACAGCTCAAAGAGTGCATGTGCAAAGGGAGCTGTAAGCCATGTTTGCACTCTTCCAGTCTGAAGGCTGATCTGTCCCCGTCTGATCTGGTCTCCCTGACAGCTGCTGTAACTTGTGCTGGCTGCCAACAGCCCCAAGGTGCCCCAAGGATTTCCAGGTGCATGGATATCTCAGCCATTCCCACTTTTCCTTGGCCCCACCTTTATGCCAGCTTCAGGGATCACTGGGGTCAGTTTCAGGGCAGCTTTGCATGGGCAGAGCAGCATAAAACTGACCTAATGCAGGGGAGAATCTGTGCCCCTTCAGTTATTCTAGTCTACAGCTAACATAAAAATATGGGAAGACCAAGGGGGAGTTTTGATACATTTGGGCCATTATTAATATTTATTCAGTGCCACATGTATGCATTGTATTCTGCATACAAATCAATTGGCTGGTTTCTGCCATAAGGAGCTCATAGATAAATTGTGTTTACAATGTAACTACAGGTAAGGCCTCTTTTTCTGCATGTGAGAGCCATACAAAACCACAGAAAGAATGACGTTCCAGTTAGAGCAGAGCCAATTTATTTTGCCATGTCCAGAGCACACTCAAACGTGGGATCAAACATTCCACTGAAATGCTCCCAAGGTCAGATTCTACTGAAGAGAGACTGCAAGAAGCAGAAGTGGATGAAAAAATATCCAATGGAGAAAAAAAGTGTTAGAGCGTGAGCAGGATTAAAAACAAATACAGGTGCCTTTGATGAGGGACAGAGAACAACTCTAATGGGGGAGAAAGAGGGTTGAAGGAAGGTGAAATCCTGGCCCTGTTTAAGTCAATGGGAGATTTGCTATTAGCTTCGGTGAGGCTGGGATTTCACCCAGTGGACCTAATTGCATTTATAGGGCACTCATTTGTGGAGCCCTGACTTCTGAAGTTGTTCTTCTATTTCACTATATATCCAGTAAATAATACAATAGCATGGGCTTCTTTTTAGCTGGGAAATATTCTTTTAAAAGGAGTGAATCACACTTGGGAAAACTCATGGTTTCAAATTACTGGGGGGAAAACAGGGTTCATGAACTTGAACTCATTTTGTGAACCTTGTGAACACAGAAAATAATTTGAGAGATTCACAAAACCTCAAATCCCATAAGGTTTTCCCATCCCAAGGTTTGGCATTATGGAGCCAGAAGCCCAGATTTGTCATCAAGTTCAGTCTTGTACAGAGAGTAACAATAAGGCTCCTCTCTTCACCTAGCTAGAAATAGAACCCTGAATCTCAAAAGCTGGCAAATAAGATATTTGGGCGGCAGACATGGGAGAGGAGAGGGACTGCCCCTTTGAAGTAATCAGCTAACCAAGGGGTTGGATAAGAGAAGGACTTCTTGTAATCAGATGTCTGAGAGGACTGTCAAAGGAATCTCCAAACACTTGACTTGTCACTGATAGCATCTTACTGCAGATAAAATAGGAGCAGCAGTAAAAGGGCAACAGGAGCCATTATCTCTCCTGCACCTGGAGAATGCAGGGGGCAGAAGAAGGAATGAGAGAAAACCAGAAATGTTCCTTTCATGCAGTACTGTGTACAGAAGGCAATAATGCTATTTCTACCCACACTAAGGGGATCGTTTACAAGCCACTGGGGGTTTAGTGGATGAAAGGAGGGTTCCTTAGCAGCAGATTAGGGCAAATATCCAATAGGTATTGACCTGCATTTGTCCAAATAAAACTGAGAATTCACATTTACAATATTCACAGCCCGTTTTAGCAGTCTCCCATAAACAGTAATGATATGATATGGGATATTGAATGATAGTGGTATGAGCGGGATGTGTTTTTGTCCATTAGAATATCCATGGAAAATGAAAGTCTGTGAATTCTTGTGTGAATATATGTACTTTCCAGAGCGTTAACTCAAAAAATGCTTGCACAGCCATCTTGCCATTTCTTTCACTTCCTTCCTCCTGCTTTATAAAAAATGTCAGTCATCCAATCAGGGAGCTGAAACAGTGCCTCCACTGGGACTTTTGCTTTCATTAGGACTTTAGGATTGACCCACTGAAACGATGTGCACATCATAGTTGTTGGAATCTATTTTAATAGGGCTCTGGCTTATATTAATACTTAGGTTGATTTCTCACACCGCAAGATAACTTCTGTTACGTCTGCAAGGTCCTTCTTATACTAACACTTCTAAGCTTTTATTGCTTCCTATATTCATTCATGCAAAAATGTTGTGAGCCAAATTCTACCTTCTGTTACACGTGCGCCATCCTAGTGAAGCCATGGGATTACATGGATATGAGAATAGAATTTGATCCAACTTCTGTAGTAAATGTAAATCAAATGTCACAGTAGGGTGAAGCTTCATGTGTTTTACCTGTTCCCCTACTTGTTAAGCTACAGTAACCTTCCGCCTGTTCCCTCAATTTCTAATACGGGTGTAAATAGTCTAAAGGTCTCTTGTCAACATAGCTCTCAGACTTCTAGCTCTTTGAGGGGTGAACTTACTCTGTTTTATTACTTGTATGGCATTCTTCAACAAAGGAGACTTTGACCTTCTTAAATTCCTGCTGGAGATTAAATACCAAAACCAGCAGTCCACAAGGGAGTTAATAGACAGCTTCAGTACACACAGCAGGCCCTCGCAAGGAGGTCAAGTTATTAACACACTGGGAAATGTAGATTGTATCTTCCAATGCAGGATATAACTTGCATTCTAGATCAGCTCCTGACAACGATGCCCAGAAAGCTGCGTATCAGAGTGGAGCACTCTGGCTATCAGCAGATCTCCAGATTTTGCTCGTTTCACTGAGCAGACAAACTTTGCTGGTTTCAGAGGCTTTCATATTAAATTTAATCTTTCTAGGCATGCTATGCCTTCTATACAATAATCAGTGAGTACCATGTGGTTTTATTTTTAATTCAACAGAGAACATTACCTGTGGGCTTAATCATCTATTCAGTATGCAACATTATTATTATGCAAAGCTGGGCAATACTAATAAAATCTTTGGTTAATATTCATATTTTTAAACTGATTAGTTTCAGCCATGTTTTCAACTGTTATGTTCACTTTCTGCAATATTTGGATGATCAAATTTGGTTAGCATTAGTGTCTGTAAAAAAACAAAATTTAATCTTGCAACCATGAATATACATGTAAGACAAATTTTTAAATTGCTTTCCATGGGTTTTTGCACCAGAAACTTAATTATAAGAGTTACAGTTGTCTAGCCAGGCTCAGAAAACAATGCCAGGTGACTAGAGTTGGTCAAACATTTTAGAACTTTTTGAATTTGAACAAAAGTCAGGAAATGTTGATATTTTTACAATCTTCCTCCTTATTTTAGATCAGCTATAAATCTGTCTAACATTTTTATTTCCAAAATTCAAATTTTGAAAACGGTGGGGAGTGGAATTCACAAAATGTCTCCCCTCTTTTTTCCCAGCCAGCTTTATGTGACTTATGTAACTGATCACAACTAACCCACACGCATTTCTAAGTCTAAAAGGCAAGGAAGTGAAATTTATGAAAAATGAATACATTGAAATATATTACTTGTTTTGGCTAGAATTACAATAAACAAAACAACATGCAGTCCACAACAGCTGTACACACATCCTTTCTGCTCCAAGGTTTCCAGAAGTCTTGCAAGTGAACTTACACCATTCAAAGAGAAATGAAAAAGGCATTAATATTAGCGATGAATGAATCTCAAGAGGATTGGCGTTTGGGTTTGGTTTGGATAAACATAGTTCATATATGCAAGCCTTTGGGGTCTGCAAAGTGTGACTGGAGAGCTTGCAAAAACAAGTTTCCTTGGGAGATTTCCTGAACTTCTGGTTGGGCTGGAAGTACCGTGACAGAGGCTTTCCTGCAGCACTTAGCACCCCAGGTTCTTTTCCTAACCAGAACTCAGAATCAGAAGTGCAAAGATGCATGAAAATAAAAGAAACCTAATAATACTTCGTATTTCTATAGCACTTCCGAGTCAATGATCTCACAGCACTTTGACAAACAGTAGTTCATAATTAAGACTCACAGTACCCCTATGGAATAGATGTTATTAATCCTATTTTACAGATGTGGAAACTGAGGCACAAAGCAGTTACTGGCTGTTTTTTGCCAATGCTCTGCACACGTTTACATATGAATACCTACCATAGGATCCCTCCTTCCACACTGCAGTACAGAAAATGTCAGAGAGCCATTTAAAATCAGAGCAAATGAAAAGCAAAGTAAGTCATGAGTCCATTGTGACAACAATATGATATTTTAATGGACTATCCCCATCAAAATGCATTAATTTGATTGCTTAAGTTCCAGTAACTAATTTCAGATAAGATATGTTTTTCTTGTTGAGGCTATGTTCTAAGGGTGAGAACTTCTGCCTGAAATCTGGCCTGGCCTGAGCTGAGATTTGGGTCCTAAATCCTAACCTGGACCGAGCTCCAGGCACTCAGCGTCAGGCTTTGTCCACTGGTGAGCGTTCAGTCAATTGTACTTTAGTCAGTGTGGTAAAGTCAAGCCAGATGACTATGGCAGGGTACTTCAGGGCCGATATGTAAGCCCTAGAATGCTTAAAGCCCTCTTCCCTACAGGCAGGAAAGAGGTTTCACCTGGGGCTGCTTAGGCAATTAGGCCACCTGGGGCTGCTTAACTAATTAGGCCACCTGGGACCAATCAAGAAGCCCCGCCCCAAACACTTAAAAGCCTCCAGTGCAAACAGGCAGTGGGAGGTAGCAGAGTGAGGAAGAAGCTGTTAGAAAGTGAATTGGAGTCAGTGGTTCCTACTGTTAGAGAAGCAGAGCAGAGCAGAGGAGACCCTGGTCCTGCTTCCCAGCCTACAGGGAGAACAGGTACCCCCACTGGGCCACCGGCCCAACGGGCTAGCTGCCCTCCCCAGGAGGGTGGGGAGACAACCCTCAGGCCAAAGTGAGGCCTACACCTGCTTGCCTGGGGGAAGGGCCAACGAAGAGGGGAAAACCTAGAGATTTACCCAGACTGGGCTGGGTCTACCTTAGGCCCCATGGCCTACAGAGACTGTCGCTAGTGGGTGAGTGCCAGAACGGGGGCCTGGCGTACCACATCAGTTATACTGAGCTGACTGGGTGGGTCCATGCTCCCCACTGTGAATGAGCGTAAAGTTTGCCCTGCTCTCACTATGGCCACTTACATTGATCCAAGCAGGGAGGTTGTTATCTTGCACACAAATGACTACTCTCCCAGCTGGTGAATCTCCTCAGTTTGCTGGGTGCCCTGTTTCTGGTGCTGTAAGCACTCCACAGTATCCTCCAACCCAGAAATATTGCCCCCAACATGGAACCCCACATAACCCCCCACATGCCACCTTTTTCAGCTACGTCACTCTTCAGCAGCAGATCACTGTTTGGGACTGTGAGCTCTGCTCCCTCACCACATCCCAGTCCCCCTGAGCCATGCCCCAGCATACACTGCTGCTCTGTGAGTAGCTGCACTACTGTGCCTGCAGGAGGAGGAGCAGAGCTGGAAGGGGGAAGCAATAATATTTGGGGGGTAGAGCTGTGGGTGGGGGTGGGGGAGGTGGGGGAATAATATGAGGAAATCTGAAGGGGGCAGAAACTGCAAATTTTGGCCCCTTCCTGCTTTAGCCTTTCCACTATTTCATGCTGTTTCCTCCCATAGTTTCCTTCCCCCCTCCCCCCATACCAATCAGCCATGAAA
Organism: Mesoclemmys tuberculata; assembly: GCA_007922155.1. NCBI lineage: Eukaryota > Metazoa > Chordata > Testudines > Chelidae > Mesoclemmys > Mesoclemmys tuberculata. Next base: position 27,205,383 of record ML675603.1, read on the forward strand.
ACTAGGCTATAGCTCAATGAGACACTCCAGGGCTACATTCCTTGCGGCGGGTGGTGCCCTGTCAGGGTGTGAACAGTGGCACTCCGCACCCCATCAGATGACCTCACATGGTGTCTGTTAGCCAGTACTGCCCCTGGTTCCAGAGAAAACTCAGAGGCAAAGAGATCTACCCCTCAGGCAGGAGTGCCCAGGCATCTGCTTTCTGTGGTATCTGAAAGATGAGGAAAGAACGCAGGAAGGAAATGGGCAGTTGGCAGCCGGGGACATCTCCAATACTAGCTTTCTTCTTTGCCTAGCGTCAGTGAATGTTGTCAGTAACACTGGCATCCCTTTCAGTTCACCCTTGAGTAGCCCCACCCCTTGGCCACGCTCATCCCTCCTCCCCAGCAGTTTGCTTCAGCCCTACCCTTTCAGACATGGACAACCTGGGAAGCTAGGACAAGAAACAGGTCAGCATATTCCTGGTGAGCTGCAAGGGTGAAATCACCCTCTTATAGCTGTGTGCTCTGTTGGCCTGCAGCTAGCCCAGCTTTGCCAGTTGTGGGGGAGGTGGACCACATGGTCCACCCCATAATTCCCTTTGGAGGAAGTGTAGCCTCACTGTCAAATGCTAGATTTACCTGGTACATGCATGCTAGAAACTTAGGGGCCAGAACTGTGCCTGGCCCCTCTGCAGGAGGGCAATGGAGGTGAGGGGTGTCTAAAACCATCCATCTCTTTTGCACAGATGCACAGAGGTGGGCACAATCTGACCCTGCACTTGCAGTCTGTAACGGGTACATAAAACACAGTGGTCCTTGAGTGGTTCCCAACCTTTCTAAGTGAAAGTCCTGCTAGTTAACACTAGGTAAAACACGCGCCCCCCACCCACCAGCCACAAACACATGTAACCCCTCTAAGCACATACAATGATAATAATAACACCACTAAATTACATAAATAATAATAATAATAAATTACTCTTACTTGAGTAAGAAGCTAAGACTTCCCTGGTGCAGCCGCCACCACACACGCCGTGTGGCTCCGTCTCTGCCCATCCCTCATGGACTAAGGACAATGGAGGTGGGCTGGCCGGAACTGCTCTGCTCCGGCTTGGGGATGGGGTGGGGGGCTACCCTTCCCCTCCGGCCTGCACGGAGCTCAGGGCTGCTGCTCCATTGGGGAGGCTGCTCCTCCACTCCAGCTGACACGGGACTTGAGGCTGCTGCGCCCGGCTGGCATGGGGATTGGGGTGCTATATGACCTCAATATTACTGAAGCCTCATGGACCCCCTGTAATCTTTGGCGCCCCCCCAAGGGGGTCCCGCACCCCAGACTGGGAACTGTTGGTTTATAAACACTATTCTATGGTTTTAATCACCGGGCCAAATGCATCCCTGGTGTAACTCTGTTGGTTTCACTCCTAAGCGAACTTTAATTTTCTGTAGGATACCTGATCAAGCCTCGCGTGCCTAAGTATTTAATCATGGTCTTGTTTTCTAACCTTACTCCTGATCTCCTTTTTCTCTTCAGAGCCGAGAGAGAGATGCATGGCCTGGTGGTCCAAGCCCCTGACTGGAAGGTAGAAGCTATTGACTTCTCAACTTTTCTCTAACACTGACTCTTTCTGTGGCCCTAGGCAAGTTGCGAGGACCTCTGTGCCTAAGTTTTCCTAGCTGCAAAATGAGGTAAGAATAATTGACAGCCTCTTATGGTGTTGCAAAGATAAGGTAATGCTTGCAGGCTTCTTTGAAGATCATTGTTATGAATCAGTTAATGTCTGCTCATTTGTTCCTTTCCTTTGGGTTTAACTCAGTGTGGAAGGTACAGGCAACTCCAGCATTAAGCTGAAATCATGCCAAAAGGGAACTCCCTTTTCCTCAATGCTTCAGCTCTGCCAGTTGGAGGGACATATTTGACAGGTTGCTTGAATATGGGTTTCTGTGTGACTTGGCTATTAAACACTCAGCTAGGAGTTCTGTCAGTACTTCTTGCTGGCGTAATGAATACTGGTTTGCGTGGAATCTGCTTTTGGCTTGACACAGTGTCACTGTTGGGATGACAACTAGCAGTGGTGGACATGACCTGCTCTGTGTCTTTCTCGTGAAGCTAATATTCCCTTGGCAAATTTGTGACTTTCTCTCACACCTTCCTTCTTCTCTGTCTGAGTCCCTATTGTTCCAGTTCTGGCCTTTGAGGGCCGTTGACTTACAGAGGACTTGGTAATTATGAAGGTGCACTTGGCCCCAGCCATAAAAGGACTACAGGTCCAATAAAGGAGACAAAAGTACTGTAAATGGAAGAAAGCATAAATCTCTGGCAGGAGTTTTAATCCTTTTACCATGCTGTCAGTTCTGATTTATCTTCCTGTTTAATTTTTATACTGTTGCATCTTCAGTGTTCTAACCCTGTGGAACAGCTGGGTCATTTTTCTGGTTTTGAAGCCATGTAACATGAGATGAATTCAAAGTGCCTCCTCGGGACATTGTCACTGTAGACCGGCACTTTGTTCATCTTTGTGGTGGAGCCATTAGGCTCTCAGAGTCCACATCAAAATCCTAATTCCTAAATGATTCTCATCTCATCAGCATTTCCCCTACCCCCTCTCCAAGCACATAATGTTTCTATTGTACAGACGCTGTTTTTCTGGGGAAGCAGCAGGGATTTCAGTATCATAAAGGCAAAAGCCGGGCTTTGATATACTGTCAGTAAAAGCTGAATACTGTAATTTTAAGCAATTTTCTAAAAGCTTCCCTTCTCCCCCCCTTCCCAGTGTTTGTTCCTTATGAGCTGCTCTGCCGCTTCTTTCGCATGATGCTCGCACAGCAAATTAATGTAGTGCTGTTGATGAGAGACAGTGAGTTACTGTGAGCGTAGACTTTCCCGTCTCCCTTTGCTATTACACCCTGGCAACTTCAAAGGTCTAGTCATCCTGTTTCCATCTTCCCGTGGGTCCACAAGGCTTGACTCAACTACACGGTTCAAAAGTGCAGGCTCATAGAGCTGGCGACAGCAACCCCAGCCCTGCAGTGCTCTATCACATTAGACTTAGTGACTAGATCTGAACTTGGTCAGTATGACAGAATTTTTCCCTTCTCCTTCCAAGATTAATTATTGCACTGGGCGGATAATGCTTTTCCCTTCTTACTCTGAACTAAGGCAGTCCTTTGTGTAGAGCCTTTTTTTTTTTTGTACAAATATTTAATCTTTTCCAATCTGCCCTTCTGCACCTCCTGGCAGTTCCTGTGGCTATAACCACGCTGTTTGTTTTAGCTTGTAACAGGACACTGTTTTGAAAAGTGATGCAAAATTCAGATTACTGTATGAATTTGGGCTTTATTTTGCATGAGTGCTTGTCAAGACAGCTATAGATTTAAAAAAATCAACAACTTTTCTTCTCCAATACGAACGATTTTGTCCATCGCAGAGGGAAGGGCATGTGAAGAAAAGGCTAAAGTTGTGCTTGAGTAATTGTCAAACTACTGTACTCAGAAACATCCATTGACAAACTCTGCTGTGGTTTTACTGCCGGTGGACTTTGCACCTCTTTGGCAGGGAGTATGGTAAAGAGGAGAGTGAGTGATTGGGAAACCAAATTCCTTTGTTCCATTCCCTGCTGTGCAGCTAGCTTGTTGTCTGAACTTTGGTGATTCTTTGGAATCAAAAATTTTGAACTTGGGGGCCTAAAGTTACACAGTCAAATACGTGACCTGCTTTTTGTGGTGCTGAGCAGCTGCAGCTCCTATGGACACAAGTAGGAAGCTCAGCGTCTTTTATAATTAGGACACTTTCTGGCTGTAAGGCCCAGATCCTCAGGTATTTCAGGGCCTACCTCCCATGGAGTTCAATGGGAATTAGGTGTGTAAATGCCTTTGAGGATCTGGGCCTAGGTGCCTAACTTCATGAGCCCAAGTTTGACAATCTTGGCCTTAAATCTCTCTGTGCCTCAGTTTACCAATTGTTACATGAGCATAGTAATAAAAAAGCCTTGTATAAATATGAAGCTAAAAGAGTGGGCTTTGTTTTCAACTGACTGCAGCGATAGCAAAACTGTACTGGGAAGAGCTGAAGCAAAACACAGATTCCTCCTCAGCCATCCTCTTTGGACCAGTGGCTATTTCCTCCTCCTCTTCCTCTTCTGCACAGTAAGTGCCGCGTGAGAGGGGCTGGTGGTGACCCACTAGGAATGCAGCAGTTGACACTTATCTTGCTGGTGATTGTTGCTGCATTCCCAGAAGGTAACTTGGCATGATGGATCCTGCTTAAACTTCACCTAGGCTGCATCCACCCTGGTAAAATTAAGAGCTATAATTTGCCACAGCGCAGCTCCAGTGGCACTAGCTGCAGTGGGCCCACTCGTGTAGCATAGGCACTGTGTTAGTCACCGTTCAGTCTGGACCTGCTCTGAATAGTTTCTATCAGTGCCTGGTAACACACTGCTTCATGCTGAGGGTTCCCAGCATCACTGCTGCTGGTGGAGCTGTACCCAGAGGGGGAAAACTTTTGGGGAAAAGGCTAGTGTAGACAGGCCCTGTAAGTGGAGTTTCTCTGAAACCAACTGGTCACTAAGCAGGCCCTGTCTGGTTTTTTTGGGAGGAGGAAGAGTAATTTTTTCCTGTGCATTCCAGGCTACATAAAATAACGTAACATCAACTCCATGACACAGGGCTAGCCAGTCAAAATGATTTACTCTGCAGCCTTGGAGAGGAAGACAGTGCCTATGAGCTGGATGAGCACCCATTTGTGAGATAGATATGTGCCCCTCTTGCTCTGACACAAGGTGTGCAATATTCCATTTGCCAAGGAGTCATTTTGCAGTGAATGTCCAGGGGCAAAGGAATGGACCTGCTGAAAGACTAAACTCCCATCGGGTCGTATTCAGACCCAAAATACAGTACCATCATTGCTCCTCCGGCCTGTGTGCCACTGTTCCCCTGCCTTGGACCCTCCCACAGGAGGCCTCTGTGACTGTCTGACTAGCCGCAGAGGAAGAGGCGAAAAGGAGCCACCTTTTCTGAACACTAACTCCTGTCTGGCAGTTCCATTTTGATTCATAGTAGTAGTAATTCTTTCTACTGCAGTAGTGCCCACAGACAGAGATCCCAGGCACTCAGCAGAGAGACTCTCTGCACTGGAGGGATGGGACAGGAGCTTCCTGTAAGCACAGCATTGTCATGAAGATTTCTCCACCTGGCCGCACCCAAATAGCCATGGCGGGAAAGGGAGGGAGGAGGAGAGAACTCCCTTTCTACTGGAGGAGTCCTGACAGCTCTGGGGACATCCACTACCACAGGCAATTTGGGGCAGAGGCTTCCAGACCCTGTCGCCAGAACATCTATTCAAATCTACCACTGCGGCAGATTTGGTTCATCCTTTATTTTCTCGTTGGAGCCGTGTTTTATAATGCTCAGGCTGTGATTGGGTCAAGCTTTTTCCTCCTGCTGGAATTACCCCCCCAGTGTTGATTACGGTCTCTTTAGTCTTGTGTGGCCTCTCTGGAGGAAGCAAGAGAGTTGGAGAACATGGAATAATGCAGCAGGGAGGTGTTTACATTATACACAGTGGGGATTTGAAATGGCTTTTGGCCCTCACCCACCCGAGCTGCCCATCCCCAGGATAGGTCACCCTAATGCCCAGCTGAGATGCATGGCCTTCTAGGGCTTTTGCACCCTTGAAAGATACAAATCTTTTGGCCTAAATAGTGTCTATAGGAGTGTAATGAAAGACAAAATACAATAGAGAGGGCGGATGGCCCATTGGGAAGAGCACTGGCCTGGGACTTGGGAGACCTGGATTCCCTTCCCTGCTTTGCCACAGGCTTCCTGTGCAACCTTGAGCAAGTCACTTAGTCTCCCTGTGCCCTAGATCCCCATCTGTCGTGAGGATAAAAACATTAAAGACTGTGAGTTACTCAGCTACTCTGGGGTAATAAAAGTACCTAAGATATCTAGAATTTCTATTAAAGTAATTGATCTGATTTTTCAATGCATAATCTGATGCATACCGAACCAAAATTTATTTCAGAAAATAAATGAGGCCCTGTTTACTAAATACCTGCTTGAATAATGGAGACCAGAAGAATGTATTTTCATCTAAACAGGTTATATGTTTATATATAGTTTACCATATTTTCCTGAGTTTCTTACTGAAGGATCTGCTAAAGTGTAAAAATTTGCCAAATGTTTCAATACAATTGAGTAAGAACAGGTCTGAAGCTCTCAACCATATCATTGCCATTATCTCAATGTGATTTAACTTTAGAGAGAAATTTAACAAAGTAATTTAACAGAGAGGAAGACAAACCCATAGAGAGGTTTGTTAGTCTTTCTGTAACAATTCACAAAGAGTGAATTTCACTCTTGCTGTTTCTACTTGAGTCAGTGTTTTCTGACGAGTTCTCAGATCTCAATGGATAAAAATCTTGCTTCAGGCATCCCTGTTGTGTTATTTTCCACATCATGACATCGCTGTGTTGGTAATGAAATGTTAGCAGCTCATTCACTCTGCAAACATCTGTCTGGGAGGAAACGATTGTAATCTCTAAATTTCTGTTCTGATTAGTATAGCTGTAGGTTTATCATGGTACATTTAGAGAAGTCACAAGCTGTGAAAGTCGTGGCAAAAAATTAAGAAGACTTGTGTTTTATAGCCCAACTACCTTTAGCAGAATCTCTCTTCTGTAATTAATGTTGGCGGCATCTCATCAGCTCCTGGGATACTCAGCTACTGCCTCTTCCTCACCTAGACCAGAATGAGTGCTCTCATATTCTCACAGGAATTGCTCATTGTCTTCACACAGTTCACAGTCAGGCTTAGCCTTCTTTTATTGCCCACTCTCTCCTTAAACATTTTAAATATCTATGGGGGAGCAAGTATCATTCCATCATAGGAACCAGGTGGAATATTAAAACCGACAGTTGGTTGAAATCACTGGTGGAATAGCCCCAACGTGTCCACGTCCCACAGATGGTCTCCACAGAGCACTAAGGTTCTCTAATGAACTGCATGCAATGAAGAAGGAAGACAGAAGTTTTCCTATGGTGGAAAACCCAATCAGTGTCAAACTCACCTACAGACCTATACTGCATCCTTAAGAAGAGAAACTTAATAAACCTTTCCCTCAGCAATATTTACATTGTCCAAATCATGATGGGCAGAATATTCTGAGGGATCTGGGTTACTGAGCACTGAATTAGCTTATTGACCCAGAATGCCTAAACATGCCCTCAGACCTAACCCCTGCCTAACATTCAAAGCTCTCTAATCTGGCTACTTCATAGGAAAAATCTATAGAATCAGAGGGCCACGCTGGAACAAAAGAAACAAAACAAAATCCAGGAACGGCACTCAACTCTGGATGGAGTGGGGGAGATCACCAACGTCAAAGCCCTGGAAGCTCTGAAAAGTATCAAGCCCACCATCTGTGAAAAGATCCCTTTCCCACCTTGAGAAGAATAGCAGTGATATAGAATAGCAATAAAACACCTGATTGCCATAACTGAGATAGTCTATGTCTTGATCAAAGAAGGCTAGTTACCAGTTTTCCTAAAGAATGAAATAAGCTGGCCAAATTTGAAGAAGTCCAAGCTTGAGGCTAACAGTCCTACTAATTTACCTGCTTTCCAAACTCCTTGTTCTTGGAATCAGGGCAACAATGGGATGTGTCCTCTTCCAACAGTTTTGATCCCTCATAGATAGGTTTCAAATCAGGACAAAGCTGAAGAATGGCCCTCCTGATACTGAAGGGTGAAATATTTTGATTTGCCATTGAGAAAACTAAAATGAAATATTTTGGCTTGTTGAAACTAACTAAAATTGTTGTCTCCCCTCCAGTTGAACCAATACTGTGCATCATGGGAGTCTTGTGATCTCAGTACATCATGGGAATTGTTGTCTGGCTGGGGAGCCTGGTCCATAGATGAAAATTGGGGATTGGAGGCACTTGAATTACAACTGTGCAGTTCAGGGGGACAGAGATGAATGTTGAACTGAGCCTAAATGAAATGTGTTGATTCAGGAATGTTGAATCCCTTTTCTTCAATTGGAAATGTCAAAACAAAACTTTTCAAATAAATGTCTTTTAAAAGCTTTTTATTCTGTGAAAAACTTTGATTATTTCACCCTTCTACCCTTCTTTGGGATAAAAACAAATGTGTAAACATTAGGATTTCCTAGGAGAAGGAAATTCTGATTTTTAGCCATCTCAATAAATGGCATGACTGAGCCAAAGAGGTAGAGAAGTGCTCATGCTCTCAGGTCTTCCTCTCATTTGTGGTATAACAACTGTTGTAACTTTATAAAGCACCTCTACAAAATGACATCATGCCATAGAAAACAGATTAAAGAGGGGATGGAAGCACAGGCTCTCTTTTCTGTTGGTAGGCTGGCTCCAGTCACCTGGATGTAGTTAAGACAAATCACACTGAGTTGTTCTGCCTTAGAGGGGCTGAATGTCTTGCTGTGTCACTGTGTGTTTATCTGAGATCTTGTTAGAACTGTTGTCCATTTCTTCTGCCTTTAGATCTTTTGCTTTTCTTAAATGCTAAAACTCCAACTGTGACCCCTCAGAGAAACTGGTTCACTTCGTCAAATGGATCCTGTAACTTTGATGTAGAAGCTTGTATTAAAAGGATCCAAAATAAAGGAGACAAGGAAATGTCTTTGTGCTGTTCAGCAATGCATTGAGAAAGAAAAGGAAATAGAAATCAGAAGATAAGCAAAGTAAAATATCCACAATTCCTTAATAAAAGGAATCAAATGTTCTCTGTGTTTGTGCAATAAAATATTATAAGGGAAAACACAACTAACCATTATAGTAATAAAACTTAAAACATTGCATTGTTTAGATAGCACAATGAAATCATTAAAACTCAGAACATGCAGAAACTAAGGTACCAACAACATCCTTTATAAAGTATAAAATAAAATGTAACATATTATGCTACAGATTTTATCGAGAAAGCAGGAAGAGAAAATGCTAATTATGTGCAATGGGCTGTGTTAAATTTGCTGCTCCAGCATGAAATTTAGCATTTTCTGCCTTTATGATTTTAACTGTGTAGGTTGAATGTTGCATTAACACTTATTTCACTTAATTGTTTAGTTTAAAAAAAAAGTAAAAGCATCCTTCATTGAGGTGAACTGAGTAGAGAAACTGAGGGAATTCTACCTTTCATGGTACCATTATTTGGCTAAATATAAACTAGCATAACTAATATAACTAACTAGTATACTAGCAGACTAAACTAGTATACTAGTAACTAACTAGTATAACTAACTAGTATAACTAGTACACTAGTTTAACAGGGCAGCAGTACATCATAGAATCATAGAAATATAGGACCAAAAGGGTCCTTAGTAGGTCATTTAGTCCAGTCTCCTGCACTCAAGGCAGTACTAAGTAATAACTAGACCATTCCTGACAGATTGTTGTCTAACCTGTTCTTAAAAAACTCCAATGATGGAGATTCCACAGCCTCCGTAGGTAATTTGTTCCAGAGCTTAACTACCCTGACAGTTAGGAAGTTTTTCCTAATGTCCAACCTAAACCTCCCTTGCTGCAATTTAAGCCCACTCCTTTTTGTTCTATCCTCAGATGTTAAGGAGAACAATTTTTTACTCTCCTCCTTGTAACAACCTTTTATGTACTTGAAAACTGTTATCATGTCCCCCCTCAGTCTTCTGTTCTCCAGACTAAACAAAACCCATTTTGTAAATTTTCCCTCATAGGTCATGTTTTTTAGACCTTTAGTCATTTTTGTTGCTCTCCTCTGGACTTTCTCCAATTTCTCCACATCTTTCCTGAAATGTGGTGCCCAGAACAGGACATAATACTCTGGTTGAGGCCTTATCAGCACAGAGGAGAGTGGAAGATTTATTTCTCATGTTTTATTTACAACACTCTTACTGGTACGTGCCCAAACGATGTTGCAAAAAAAGCGAACAGTGTTACACTATTGACTCTTATTTAGCTTGAGATCCACTATAACCCCAGATCCCTTTCTGCCTTACTTCTGTCAGTTTTAGTCCAATGTCTGTATATTCACACGTGAAAACGTTAAGCCGGTTAACTTTGTAGTAACCTCTTTGAATTTGAAGGTTATTGCAGAAAATTGCCAAATTTAGTGATGCTCTAAAATCAAAGGTACTTCAATTATTTTCCACCTGTATTTTCTCTTGTCACTAATGTTAAAGCAAAGGTTTTTTTGTTTTGGGGAGGAGTTTGCTGTGTGTTTCAATTCTATTTACAATCTCACTCGTGTAAATGATCCAAATGACAAGCTAAGGGTATGCCTACACAGCCAATGGAGGTGATTGTAACATAGGTAGGCATACCAATGCTAATTTTATTTTAGCTAGCATGGGTAAAAAGCTAGTAGGAAAAACATGGTGGCAAGGACTTCAACATGGGCTAGGAACCTGAGTACACCCCAAAGATCCCTGGTGGGTTTATATTGGGGCAGCTAGCCTGTGCTGAACTCTATTCTGTCACATCCTCACTAGCACAGGCATAGCCATCCATGTTGCAATCACACCTTCATTTGCTGTGTAGGTGTGCCTTCAGAGCTCCTGCCCTGACTCACACTGAGCAGGTAGAAGCCTTGATGTCACTGCCATCAAGGCATTTCTCAGTCTTCTTTTTGATAAGCTAAACACACTGAGCTCTTTAAATCTAGAGATAAGGATCTCCTTCAGAGTGAGAAGAGTGGTTGAGAGGAGCCCTAATTTGATACAGGTCTAGTTCTACTGGCTACACATGACTAAAGATATCAGGCCAGATTCTCATCAGGAAATGCCACTGATGTCTATTTGCAGGAGTAAGCACTACCCATGCGTGTACGGGCATGCAGGATCAGACCTTTGGATAGAAAATAAATATGTAATAAATAGCCATCGCCATATCTGTGATAATAAATTATTTTTCAGATAAATTTGAGGACATTTAGCACTTAGCATTTTTACAATATTTCCATAACTGGAAATGGAGCTGGTGTCTCTTTCAATGGCAGCAAACATTTTGCTGACACAAACAACTGTTAAGTTACCCAAATAAAATAGCATTTACAAAACCACCTTTGAAAGTATCCTGCAGTAGCCATTCATATAATGAGAGGCAGTTCCTGGAACAAGTCCTGAATTGCACAGGACAAATGCACCACTGACTGCCACAGACAATATTTGTATGAGTAATGACTGTAGGACTAGGCATTGTACAGCAGTAGCCTATCCAGAGTGCAGCCTCCTGCCTGAATGTTGTTCCTGTTGTTAGAGATTGGCAACTGGAGGTAGTATCTGAGATAACCATTAATTTATGTAGCAGTTTTCCTTTAAAATAGAGTGAAGTCATTTTTAAGTTAGAGGAGTGCAAAAATCCTGTGAAAGTGGTAAACATCTATAGATAGTAGCACTCTTTTAACTTAAAAACATCCAAGGAGGATTTTTTGTGAGTGGAAAAAATGTTAAAAACAAATCCCCAAATTCCCTGGCAGGCTGAGATTTTTTGCCAAGTGAATATTTATGTCCAAGTTATAAACTTCTGAAAGATGGGGCGTAGAATGGAAATATTGAAACAGTCTTAAGCAATGCAGTGCTATGCAATGGCGTACTGTATGGGGCCAACCCTGTTTCTACTGAAGTCAATGGCAAGCCTCTCTTTGACTTCAATGGGAAGATGATCAGGCCCTATATGTAATTTTTCATGTCTGAGTGGGAGTTTTCATACTGATTTACAATGTATCTAAGGATGATCTCATGGTCACTGTTGTCCATGAATGCTAACAAGCTAACTAAGTGTTTGCTAAGGTACCTGGAATACTCATATCATCACAATGTTTACAGGTTCTGAGATGCACTGGAAATCTGGTGATCACAGAGAAAACCTAGCAGATGTTAGCTGTAAAATGAATGGAAAACTTGCTTTCACACAGAAACAAGGAAAATATATTCTGTATGTACTTTGAGATTACAGATGGATAACATTGAAAGTGAGTTCCTTATTCCATTTCTCAGTAAAAGTGAATCTAGGACTCCTAATCTTCCTTTTATATAGTTTTAGAGGGAGAGGAATGATACCAATCGGCTGTTATCCAAAGCAACTACACTATGTCCTCATACTGCAGTACAAATAGAATTTTTCTAGCTATACAAAATACTAGGAAAGTAGGAAGACCTTTCATGACAGGTGGTTTGACACAGTTGTATTTGATACCATCAAAAAATTCACATAATTCCATCACATTCCTGTGTCTGCTTCAGCATTAGAACTACCATGCAACACTCAGGCATTTGATAGGACCATAAGTGTACAGAACATTCACAGAACATGAAATAGAGATCTGTAGTTTGAATCACAGAGGAGAATCTGGTTCTTAATCCATGCTACTGTCCTTAGCTCCAGGGTGGGAAAAAACCTGAGATGGAAATCTGTTTCCTCCCAATTTGGATACATTATTTGAAGAAGATGTCTCACATGCCAAAGTTCATGTGGATTAGAATCTGGAGTTTTGATGTAAGAGGTGCCTTTTGTGAAAAAGATTATAATTAATTATTTCAGTGTCATCCCCATGCTGTCAGATTCAATCTAGGTTAGGATTTCAAAATTGTGAAAGTTTGTGTTTGAACCTGGTTTTTTTTTTCAGACCCCACTCAATTTATAATGGGATGGTTGCTCTGACTTTTTTCCTTTTAGCAAAAAATACTTTCTGGTATTTGTATACATTGCCAAAATATAGAAGAAAATAACAAGGCACAGCCAATTCTCACAAGAGGGATCAACTATTACAATTTCTCTTTAACTTTCTGTGGCCCTGTGACGCCAACTGGCAGGGGGCATAAGGATTATAGGAATCCCTTGGGTGTGGTATTTATATTCTGGTTCGCCAGACTGTTTTGTGAGGTCTCCAGTGAAAGTCTCCAAAACACATATATGGATGTTGTGTAAAGAGTTATGTTCTTAAGGTCTGTGTCTAAGGACTGGTCACCAGCAAGGATGAAAATCAGGTTTTCTTTCAGACAAGAAATGTTTAACTGTCTGTTTTCATGTACATTAAGTATTGTACAGCTCACAGTGGGCCTCCATTCACAAGTCTGATAATCAATAATGAAGGATAATAAAGGATTGTGAAATCTTCAGGGAAAATTAATAGGAAGAGGTAAACAGCAGGATTAATCTTGTTTGTAAATAAAAAAATGGGGTTGGGTACTATATCTGGGGTACAGATGAACCCCTAGTTTCTCCTTCTGTCTCTGAGGCAAGCTGTCAGCAGGCTTGATCATATGAGAAGGGATCTCAACCAAATTCGTTGAAAATGCTGGGGAAAGAACTTGAGGTAAGCTATCTCACCAGCAGGCCTGGTAATTCTGTGAGTGTTCATTGGGACAGGAGCTGAGCACTCCAGAGGGACACTCAGAGGACCCTGGGTTTGGGTGTGTGCCTATCGCTAACCTGTACAGAGAGATAGAGGCCTGGAAGGCAGTGTTTGGGTTTCCAGAGGCTGGTGGTTTCAGGAACCTAATCATAACAGGCACAGACGAGACTTCCTCATGCCCTGGGAAATGTCACACTCTCAATCTCTTTGTGTCAAAAACTTAATATCACTTTAGCTTCTGAAATCAAGATGTTACTGTGTCAGTCAACCGAATTAGATGTGGTGCCATTCATTCTAGTGATGCAAAAGAACATATGTCGAATAGCTGGGTAATGATCAATATACATTAAAGAATTCTATAAAAAATCAAATAATAGACTGTAATAATCTTAATGGATCCCAAAGAGTTAGGAAAGTTTCCAGCCATTTTATGGGATCACATCTCAGCTCTTTGGCCTAGAACCTGTGCTGGCCTGGGGTTGCTTTGCACTGCACTGCGAACTCAAAGCAAACTAAATTCTGCATCGCTGGACCCAGGGGCATCACCCATCCTCCAGTGACACATAGCCAGCATAGCAACTCCCATGCAACCCCTGCAGCTGGAATAGAGGGATTGGCTGAGCGGTGATCGTGGCTGGTGTATCAACCCCTGGGGGGCGAGGTAACCAAGGCATGCTCTCCCTTAGGCTGATCTAACTTATGCTGAGGGATTGGCCTGGCACTCAGCCCCCCCAGGAGCAAGGAAGTATAAGCATGGCTTAAAGCCGTGAGTTGCACTGTGGGCTCCTCAGCCTCAGCTGAGTCTGGGTCCTTGATTTAATTTCTGCTTTCATTAGAGGACTTTTTAATTAGGATTTTTAGAAGGTCTAGAAATAGTTTTCAGATTAGGCTCAAGCCCCCACTTTCTAGTAGTAGAAATCTGATATAAACAAGATTACTGCATGCACCAGCCATCAAAACCCTGGGGCTCCATTCTGTTCCCACTGACATCAATTGCCAAAACTCCTTTTGACTTCAGTGGGAGTAAGAACAGGGCATGGGGACCTGTGAATCGAGTTAAACAGAACCTGCTGGGGTAGGGCTCTAAGCTCCAGTTAGGAACACAAATGCACTGCTCAGGAAGATACTTGCCTATAATCATCTGAGGACAACCTGAGGTGACTGTAGCATCCACCATGCTTGCGCTGTGGCTAAATGCTTCTAAACTTTAGATTATAGTAGCATTTATTTATCTTTTCAGCCACTTGGAAATTGATTTAATACTTTTTGTACATTTGTATGCATTTCAGTGGGAACGTGTGCAATACTGGCACTGCTGAATTGCTCAGCATTTTGATTTCATAAATGATAACTTGTTTTGATCAGGAAATACTTACAAGTTTTGCCCACCTCCGAGTGAGACCATGGCATGTATTTTGCACCCGTTAGTATACAAGTAAATATGATACAGTCTCTGTGGGACAACTTCATACACCTTTGAACTTCTCCAGTTTCTCTTCTTTGAAAACCCCGACGAACAGGTTCTGGAAACCCTTTTTCAACAGCTTTACCTGCAGCTCCAGAACTTTGCCTATCAACCACTTCACCTTCCAGTTGCTGTTTCACACAAAACTAAGCTCAGGAGTTTGAGCTTCTTCTGGAGTTGAGTCCTAAATAGTGTGTGATACTAAAAAGCTGCATTGATTTCTTTTAAATTAATAAATCCATTTATTTTTTTAAAAAAAATGTTATACTTTATATGAATATCTGGGTTTTTTGGGTTTTTTCTCCCTACTGGTTTCTGGAGTGGGTTAGGTTTGACGTGCTAACTGCCGGAAGTGCAGAGAGAGAGAAACATTCTCTCTTCAGGAAAACATAGACAACCCTCAGAAGTCACAGCAGAGCCAGGCTGATGACTTTCTCATAGGTCACATCCATCCACCCACTCAGACAGGTCTCGCCCTTTGCAGTGCATTGTCCAGTCCTCCCTGAGGAAGGAAAAGGCAAGAAGTGAATATTAGGTTACATTATTATTATTAATAATAAATAAGCTCTATAATGTTCCTCACAATACAAAAGAGATGGGAATCTGTCATAATAAACCCTGGAGGACGATTCTTCTTTCAGGATGTTGGGGGCGCACAGATCCTGCAGCTCCCTGGCTCTTTATCTCACAGACTGAGGAACGCAGCCTGTGCTGTGCAGTGTTACCACACCAAGTCTGTCTAAACTTGGTCTGGATTATGCAATCATAAGGCTAGATCCTGTCACCCTTACTCACAGTGGATAGTACCTCTCTGATGGAGTTGTCCCACTGAAATGAAACCCAAGGATTACAGTCTTCCTCCATGTCAGGGCAGCAGAATCTAGCTCATTGAATGGATAGCTGACTGTGGTCAAGGCCCCCACATGGTGGGAGAAAGGGTACACTTTACCAGGGCCTGGAGGCCCTGGGGGGCCCAGCCCAGGATGCAACCCCCATTACCATAAGGAAAAAATTGAGGCTAAATTGTAGATCATGCCTGAGGATATTTACAGAAACTTATTTCCCTGTATCTATGTATTTATTGTCCAGATCGTGTGAGATTTGCTGGAGCCAATCAGAAGCATTGTTAGAGCAGCTCAAACAACATTCTGAACTGTGAGCAGCTGGGCCTCCTGGCCCAGCCCAGGCCCTTCTCTGGAATAGAGAGTGTGTTAAACTAGGATTTGTAGTTTGAGACTGAGAGACAGAGAGATTTGTGCTGCTCTCTGTGACCTGGTCTATCGTATCAAGATCAAGAACTACCAGTCCCAGAGTTCCTTGTGCATAGGCAGGGGGGAGGGACAGCTGGTGGGAGGGGCAAATACAAAGCACCCTAAGACAGTGGGAGCCAGCGCTGTTGCTTCTTCTGGTAGGATTTGCAGGCCCAAAATATATGTGAATATGTGTCTAATTCACTAACACTCACACACACACCCCATACGGCCATGCCTGGTGGTGCCTATACAAACAAAGCAGGCAGCCAGAAACGTAAGGAGGTAAAAGAAAGGGAACTAAAAGAAGCTAAGGGACACCAATCTATCTTCCAGTTTTTCAAATCAGACAAGGCCTTTCTGCAGTCAGGCAATATACTAACTAGGGAAGCAGATGAACAAAATCAAGATGAAAATGATTTCAATATAGAGACGGTGTCTGCTGCACTGGCAACTGATGACAAAGAAAAGCTGCCAGAACACGCATCATGTGACTCCAATCTAAGGCTTGAAGATAGTCAGGTAGCATCGCCATTAGCACCACCACATTCAGAAGGTTTCCGAGAAGCAGGGGAGAGCAGTGCTACCCTAGCTGGTTCTTGTCTTTTCAAAGATCCAGGCTTGTGGCCTGAAAACAGAACAGATTCTATCCGTCAAAAAATTGTTCTATCCGATGTCCTGACTTAGGAAGAAATGCAGAAGCTAGCAAAGTCAATGCCAAAAGATGTTGATGGGCATAATTTTCCTGAATTTCTTCTGAAATGTCATACTTGCAACAAGAGAGAAAAGATACCAAGAGACTGGCTTGTTTGGAGTGCTAGCAACAGAGCATGAGGGATTGTAGTATATGTGTGTGGGGGGGCCTGTGTTACAAGTTTGTACTGGGCCCAAAAACAATTATGCTTGGGCCCTGACTATGTTGCATTTCCATTCAGAAGGATCCCTAAATAATTTACTGTCTATATAGCATACAGAAATTTCCTCACCCACTCTTAAATACTGCTGCCTCTGTGATGAAACATGCACAACAACAGCCTGCTGCAGAAAGAGCAGATGGATAATGTGGCCAACTGAAACTGCAGAAGGAAAATCTGAAAGCTGAATGGGTAGCTCCCCAAATTGGAATTTAGTCAGGACACTGGGTTTCACACATCTATGTTTGCATAAAGTGCTATGGCTCATATTTATATGTTCTTTTGCATTTTTCTCTGTCCTCCTTTCTCTTGGTATCTATTTGTTTATTACTCTGCTCTTATCATTATTTATACCGTGGTAGCATCTAGTGGCCCCAATGAGGACTTGGGGCTCCACAATGTTAGGCACTATACATCCTAAAAAGACTGCCCCTCGTCCAAGGAAGTTCCAATCTTAGTACATGATAAGAGACAACAGGTGGAGAAAAACAAAGGTGAAGAAAAGGGAACAATAAAGTATGGTTGGTATAAAGAGTAGCAACCTCAGAGTGCCAGCTGCATGACTATTATATAGGTAGCATGGCAAAGCTAAGTCTTACGGAGGCCAATGTAGTGGCTATGTGGATTTTTACTGTCCCTTTATGCTTCATTTTTTGCTTTATTTTTTCCATCAGTTTTTTTCCTCCTTTCCTTTCGCTATAGTCTGTCATTAATGGCTTCTCTGAATTGAAATTAGGCAATATGAGTTTGCTTATCAGTCCATTCCTCAAGTTCTAAGACTGCATTGTGTTTACTTGTATTGCTTCAGCGTTAGAATTAAGCGAAGGGCAAACATTCACACTCCCAAATGCATATCAATATTTCCAGAGAGAATCTCCGAGGGCGCCCCTTACCAGGCATCCATTCCTTGTGGGTCTCTCACAATTCTTTTGGCACAGACGATGTCATCAGTTATGTCATTTGACAACAAGTCTGCAAGGAAAAGAGGGGAGCCTGAATGGGGGTTTGCCTTGTGAGACCTCAGTCTGGTGCACCCCAGGATAAGAGATATAGCTGTGCAGCTGTGGTCCCTGCTGGCCAGCCCTATATAATGCTCTCCAGTGGGTTTCAAAAGGGGCTTTTGAAAATTGCTTCTGTGGCTGCAGTGTTGAATTGGACTCCCCTTGCTCTCCCTGCCGCACTCTCAGAGCAAGGAGAGTGAGAGGATCTAGATCAGAGTAACAGCTTCCGGCTGTGCCTGAACGTTGATAGGCAAAGTCCTCTGCCCTTCTCGGACCTAAGCAGTGGATATCCCAGTACAGCTGTCCCCCACCCCCCATTCAGAACTGGGTAGGAAGAGATCTGCCTAGACCTCCCATGCCCTCACATGTGGAAAGAGAGAGATGGCATAAGAGAGAAGGGAGAGACGAGGGGAGGGGAAGGGAGGGAAAAAGCGATGGGGGAATGGACTGGAAGAGAATATGGGGGTGGGCAGAGGAAATTGGAGTAGGAGACAGCATGAGGCCAGGCTGAGGAAATGAGATGCAATGAAAGCGAGGGGGGCAGAGGTTGCTAAAGAAGAAAATCCGTGAGCACTGCTAGATTTCATGTAGAGAAGTGTGAGTGAGGTGCATGGGAGAGTGAAGGCCTGATCGATACGTGAACATGGGGATGGAGGGGTTGTGCTCATAGGGATTAATTTTGTGCTCACTCAGCCTGTCAAGCCACACACCGAGAAAAGAATCAGAGGGACCCTTGGTGGGAGCTGAGATATCCAAGGGCCCCTCCCTACCCAGGAGACTCCCCTCAGCATACATGGGGAATGGCAGGTACGTCCCAGCCAGCCAAGCCCACCCCAGCTTGCCGGAGCCTGCACTGCAAGTGCAAGCACTGCACTGCACTGCTACTTTCCATTGGAGATAGCATCTGGTGTGTTGGCTGGAAAAGGGGAGAGGGAGTCAGGACAGCCTGGCTCTGTTCACAGCTGCACCATGCTGCGAGGTCTTGGCATGTCAGTGAACCCTTCAGTGTAACTGGGGTAATACTACGGTTCCCACAGGTGAGCCAGGCGCTTGAATTAATTGAAGTCTGTGACATGCTTTGATATTCTCAGGGGAAAGGCAGAGTACTATGATCCCAGGATATGTCTTACGTGCATCCCTGCCACAGGGGACTGTACCCCATACTGCCCGTCCCTTGGGGAGATCTTTGACAGCTCTGAATCTGCCTTCCCACCCAGCCTCGGCAGTGTGGCTCCCAGGGGAAAGCACCTTACTATGACTGTCCCTGGGGCCTCCCTTAAAAGTGGGGGGTTCTGCATGGTAGGTAATACAGCCCCACTCTGTTATCTTTCCCAGGTAAATGCCACATGGCTAGTTGTGAGAAAATGTATTTTCTCCACCTCAGCCCCACCTAATTCATCATGGCTACCTACTCTCCACCCAGATCCCAGCCCTGCAGAGAGCCCTCCACAGGGTCCTAGAAAGGGTGGCTGACTCCCTCTTCCATGAGGGTATTTGTGCGTGTGACAGCTGTGTGTTAATTTTTAACTGAGCAGTGAAGAGCAACCTATGAGGTGAGCAGGAATCCTGCAGCTGTGCTGTCTGGAAGGGTGTTTAGGGACAGTACCAGTGCATGGTATGTGGCAGAGGTTCTCAGTGGGGCTCCGATAGTTGTTGCACCACACACGGCTGTTGATCTGGAAGATTCCATAGTCAGTGCTGCCATCTGCGTTGTCATCTTCAGCTGCCGAATTGAAGCCGCTCTCAAAGAATGCCATGCAGATCCCTAATGCAGGGGGAGAACATGCTCGATGACCACAGTAGAGGCTGTCCACAGAAAGAGAGAGAGAAACAGGGGCAACTCCAGGAGTGCTTGAAAGCAAAGCCCTGGAGAGGAGGGAGACAGCATACAGAGACAGACGACTGGGGAGCAGAAAAAAGCAGCGGGAATGAGGGAGTGGTAGAGAGGGTGAAAGAGTGAAGGGATTTTGGAGTGAGGGGGAAATTGGGGAGAAATGCGTGGGTGAGAAGGAGGCAGCGCTAAAACTCACAGTTGGCGAGGCTGTAACCCTCGTACCCGTCTAGCCCCTCTTCATGAAGCATATAGGCTAGTTCACATCGACTAAATATTTTTGCTTCATTTGCCATGATCAGGCAGCCGATCAGGGAAAGAAGTGTGAGTGCCTTCATTTTTGCCAGAGAATGGGGAACTTCAGTCCCACCTTTGAGGAAAAATTACAAGAACTTAATAGCAGAGGTGGAATTCTGTGACCAATCACAGCCAAAGGTCTAACTCCCGGCATCCATAACACATACTGGCAGGATTGCCCCTGAGATAATCCAGGATTGAACCTTTCCACCCCAGCTGCAATAACTTCTCTTCCTCCCACTGCTATAAACTAACCCTCAGAGCCTGTATATGCTTTGCAGAGAGACACTACAGAGTGTGTGTGCGTGCACAAACACACACTGTGAACTAGACAATCTAAAAGACTAACAGGTTTTATCAATCCAGAAACTGAAAACACAAAGGCTAATGGCATGAGAACTTTACAGCTTGCTTTCTCATAATTCTGTATGTGGTGAAGAATCAGATGTCTTCCAAGCCACTCGGATGCAGAGGGGTGGAGCCAGGGCCAGGGAGGGAAGTATAAAGGGCAGGCCCAGCAGCTTAGTTGGGGGAAGCTGCCGCTGGAGGCAGACGTGTCTTCCCAGAGGCTGTGGTCTAGGCCTGACTCAGGCCCTGTGGCTGTTTGGAGCAACAGCCCCGCCGACTGGAGCCTCTAAAGCCTGCCCAGATGGCTGGGCCTAAGTGACTGGAAAGGGCTGCCAGACTCTAGCGGCTGGATAGGGCCATCAGGCTCAAGGGATTGGAGAGAGCTGCTGAGCCCAAGTGACTGGAGAGGGCTGCCAGACCCTGGTGACTGGGTAGGGCTGCCAGACCCTAGTAGCTGGGAGCCATTACACAAGCCCACTGGGTGGGAGAAACCCCCTGAGGCCGGTTCTGACCTGGAGGAGCTGCCTGATATAGGGGACCCGCAGGAGCGGACTGAACCTAGTAGGCCGGAGGAACCCTTGGGACCCTGGGACCTGGAGGAGGTGCCCTCCGCTAACGACCCTGAGGAGTTTCCGGACCTGCCACTGGTTGATGGTGAGGGACTCGCAGGATGCCTGCTCACCGTCTGCCCCAGCAACCCGGAGGGAGACTCTTGGATGTAGGTACCCCGGGACTGAGTGGGAGGAAGTAGCCCAGGGACAGCCGACTAGAGAGTGGCTGAGTGCGTGGCCAGACCAGTCAGTGAGTTGCAGCTGGATCCCCGCAGACTCAGTGGCAAAACATTTTGTCACTGATAGGCCCTGGGCTGGGATGCAGTGGAGTTGGGTGGGCTTGCGTCCCCTTCCCCCATTCCCTAACCACCCTAGGAGTGCTTGGCATCCTCAGGACACTCCAGAGCCTTCTTGGGCAGGATGGCTAATAATTTAAAGGACAGTAATTGTACCCCCAGAACTTCACTTACAGCATCTGATCACAGCTTCCTCCACAACGGAGTCTGGTCTGAAAGTTCCCAACCGACACCCAGTGTCTCCCCTTCTAACTGCTTCCCCTTCTAGAACCTGCTCCTCCCCATGTCTCTGTGACATCACTCACCACCATTCTCAGTTCAAAACAATACAACAAAGCTTTGTTGGGCGTCATATGTCTCAGACTCCTACATTCTAAAATATACTGAAGAATTAAATAATGCAAGCAAGCGAGTCATCTATAGCACAGCTGGGTGAACACTGCAAACATATTTCTTCAAATCTTCACTTCAGAAAGCATGTTTAAGTCATTATTGTACGATATGTGCACAAAAATAGTTTTGATTCCTTAATCACAAGTATTCACACCTGAAAATGGATTCCAACTCCTCCAATCAGGCAACAGAAGCTTACGATGAGACCAAATGCTCACGTAAAACCTGTGTCAAAAAAATTTCTAGAACACTCACAATGAATTGCTTGTGAACAAGCCATGCCTTTAAAAGGATGAAGAGTCCACCACCTCCCAAGGTAACCCATTCCAGTGCTTCACCACCCTCCTAGTGAAAAAGTTTTTCCTAGTATTCAACCTAGACCTCACCCGGTGCAAATTGAGACCATTGCTCCTGTTTAAGAAAGATGAATTCAAACTGGAACAGGTGCAGAGAAGGGCTACTAGGATGATCAAAAGAATAGGAAACACTTTATGAGAGGAGACTCCAAGAGCTGGACTTTTTTAGCCTACCCAAAGGCTGAGGGGAGATCTGATTGCTCTCTAGGGATAAATACCAGAGAGGAAGAGGAGTTATTTAAGTTAAGCACCAGTGTGGACACAAGAACAAATGGATATAAACTGGCCATCAACAAATTTAGGCTTGAAATTAGATGAAGATTTCTAGTCATCAGAGGAGTGAAGTTCTGGAAAAGCCCTCCAAGGGGAACAATGTGGGCAAAATACCTACCTGGCTTCAAGATGATTAGTTTATGTAGTGGATGGTATGATGGGACAGCCTACAATGACATGTTGTCAATCTGCGACTGCTAGCAGCAAATATCTCCACTGGCCAATGATGGGACACTAGATGGAGATGGCTCTGAGTTACTACAGAAATTCTTTCCCAGGTGTCTGGCTGGTGTGTCTTGCCAACTGATCGCCATAGTAAGTAAGGCTCAGAAAGGAATTTTTCCTCAGGTCAGATTGGCAGAGACCCTGGGGTTGTTTTCTGCTTTCCTCTGCAGCATGGGGCACAGTCACTTGCAGATTTAAACTAGTGTAAATGGTGAATTCTTGTTGGGATTCCCTCTGAGACCTCTTTCCACTTGACTTCCAAAGAACTCAGTTCAACTCCAACCTTCGTCACTCAGGTATCTTTATCTGGCATACAGTAGTGCTAGGCTGAGTTGATCAGACTTAAACACAGGGGGGATGGCTACAGGGTACATCACAGCTCCAAAGTTACACAGAAGCTTTTTCCCTTTATACACATTACACAACATCTATACATACATTTTTGTCTTGGCTTGGTTACTTTGCAGGAACCAATCCCTGTCCATGCTTCGACTTCCTCTTTACTTCATCTCCACATTCCTAACATTTTGTCCCTGGTTACCTAGATAATAGCAAATAGTTCCTTGGGTGTTCTCCTTATCTTAGTTGGCTCAGACATTCTGTCTTCTTAGCCTACTGACCTATTTACTTATCTTATTTGGCATAAACATTCTATTTTCAACTTGATGATTCATTTACATCCTAATTCTATCTTCCAAAAAATTAAGGCCTCCCTCCATGTATTAATTATTCATGTCAGGCCAGACCTCAGCTACAATTGTCTGTAACTTGAAATCTTTAAATCAGTGGTTCCCAAACATGGCCTGTGGGGTCTTTCAAAGTGGCCCCCTGCTCCCCTCCTGCTGGCTGCAGAAGGGAGCTGTTGTCTAGGGACCCACATGGAATGCGTTGTGGCGGGACTACAAGATCAGTGCAGGCTCCTTGCTTCAGCCAACGGAATGGGAGATCAGTGCTCCCCTCCCACTGGGAGGCCATGTGCTTCAGTGTGTGATGACAGTCACTCATCTACACTAGTGCTTTGTCTGCGAGTGTGTGACATACTGTGAGTAATTTGTAGGTATACAATAGAGAATGTAAAAATGAGCACTGTAGCATCAAAATGTTTACTTTAAATATGTAGTGATTTGTAGTCCTTAATGGTGTATACATCAATACAGTTTCTTATGAGTTGATAGACTGGTGGCCCTTCAGGGTAGTAAAAATGATATTTGTAGCCCACCAGCCAAAAAGGTTGGGAACCACTGATTGAAATCATGATTTGAGGACTTCAGTAACTCAGCCAGAGGGAATGGGTCAGACTAGATGATCTTGATGATCCCGTCTGATCTTAAAGTCTATGAATCTAGTACAGAACAAGGTTCAATTGTTAAAAATATAAGAACAGCCATAGTGGGTCAGACCAACAGTCCATCTCTCCCAGTATCTGGTCTTCTGACAGTGGCTGGTGCCAGGTGCTTCAGAGGGAATGAACAGAACAGGGCAATTTATCAAGTGATCCATCCTGTCATCCAGACCCAGCATCTGGCAGTCAGAGGCTTAGGGACACCAACAGCATGGGGTTGTGTCCCTGACTATCTTAGCTAATAGCCATTGATGGACCTATCCTCCAGGAACTTATCTAATTCTTTTTTTAACTGAATTATATTTTTGGCTTCACAACATCCCCTGGCAACGAGTTCCACGGGTTGACTGTGCGAAGAAGTACTTATTCATGTTTGGTTTAAAATGTTGCCTGTTAATTTCATTGAGTGGCCCCTGGTTCTTGTGTTATGTGAAGGTGTAAATAACGTTTCCTTAGTCACTGACTCCACACCATTCATGATTTTACAGACCTCTATCATATCCCCTTGTCAGCGGGGTTCAGCATCTGAACCCAGTAGTGTTGCCCAGTGGTGAGAGTCTGCTGTGGTTTTGCCCAGTGGCGAGAATCTGTGGGATTGGCAGTAGGGCAACCTGGGCCCTCCTTGCTCCACTTGTCTCCAACCCAAAGCTCTGTGACTGGCAGGTCAGGTATGTGGCCTGGGGTGGATCTCCCCCAAGCCTATTCCCTGGGCCACTTCCTACCAAAGCCTCTGCCCTTCCAAAGTCACAGCAGAGTCTATTTATGGACTCAGCAAGAGGGTGAGTTCTCTCTAGCAGTGATCCGGAGACTCTTCTCCATCAGTTGTGGCCTGGTCTCGAAGGAGGCCTTCAGCAGCCTGGCAATGAAGTCTGGTCCAGCCGGTGTGGAGCTCAGAGCATAGAACTACTCCCTCACTCTGTCCTGCCCAATGAGCTGGGCTGCTCCCTTTGGAGCTCCACCTCCATTGTGAGCACGCACAGCAGGTGCAGCTGGGCCGGAACTTCTGGGTCCAAAGATGCTTGTTAACCCTGGGCTCTCCAGTATGTGGCTTATACATGCCATCACACCGCCCCCGGTCAGTTATTTTCTAAGATGAACAGTCCCAGTCTTTTTAATCTCTCCTCACATGGAAGCACTTCCATACACGCAATCATTTGTGTTGCCCTTCTCTGTGCTTTTTCCAGGTCTAATACATCTTTCTTTTGAGATGGGGCAACCAGGACTGCATGCAGCATTCGAGGATGTATATAGTGGATGTACAGTATATAGTGACATTAAATTACTCTTACCCGAGTAAGAAGCTAAGCCTTTCCTGGTGTAGCCGCCACCACATGCTGCTTGTGGCCCCGTCTCTTCCCATCCCTCATGGACTGAGGGTAGTGAAGGTAGCGGGTGCTGGTGGGCTGCTCTGCTCTGGCTGGGCACCCAGCCGGCTTGGGGCTGGAGGTGGGGGAGGCTGCTCCTCCACTCCGGCCAGCGCGGGTCTTGAGGCTGCTGCACCTGGCTGCCATGGGGCTTGGAGAGCTAAATGACCTCAATATTACTGAAGCCTCACCGACCCCCTGTAATCTTTGGCACCCCACAAAGGGGGGTCTTGCACCCTAGGTTGGGAACTGTTGCTTTATAGGATCCTCCTTTCCCAAAAGATTCCCCAGTTCCTAATAAACCTAAATCCCTCCTCCGAACACCATTCTTTCATCCACACATTGAGACCCTGCAATTCTTCCTGTCTAACTGGGCCTGAGCATGGAACTGGAAGGATTTTAGAGAAAGCTACAATGGAGGTCCTGGACCTGAATCTCCTGGCAGCCTAAATTTGGCTTCCAGGTCATCTCTCCTATCTTCCCCTATGTCACTGGAACCAACATGTACCATGCTCCTCCCCAGAACTGCACATCTGTCTAGATCAGTGGTTCCCAATCTTTTTGGCTTAAGGGCCACAAATACAATTTTTACAATGCTGAAGGGCCACCAGTGTCTGCCAGCAGCCCCCCTGTGCTCCTCACTGCAGCCAGAGGGAAGGAGTTCAATAAGAAGGATCTCCCGGCCCACTGGCTGTAGCAGGGAAACCATGTGCTCCATTTGGGTCCCTAGGCAGTGGCTCCCTTCTGCAGCCAGGGGGACAAGAGATCAGTGGTCCCCACCTTCTGGCTCCAGCAGGGACCCAGAGCCTAGGTACCCAGGCAGAGCGCTTTGCCATGCTCTCTGCTACAGCCAATGGGGAAGGGAGAGCTGATCTCCAGTCCCCTCGGTTGCAGCAAGGAACTTACATCAGCAACGTGCTCTGCCTGGGTACTTAGGCAGTGGCTCCCTTCTGCAGCCAGTGGGTGGGAAGCCACTGGCCACTCTTAAAGGTTTTGGCCCGTGGGCCACAGGTTGGGAACCATGGGACTAGATTTCTCAAGAGGTCTGCAACCTTCACATCCAGTCGGCAATTCACCAAGCTGGTCTCCCAGCCATCACAAACCCAACTATCTATATTTCCAATAATGAAGTCTCCCATTACTATTACCTGTCTCTTCCTAATAACGGGTCCCCTCCCACAGAGAGGTATCCTCGGTGTGAGAGGATACCATTACATCATCTGGAAGAAGGGTCCCAACTGCGGGATTGTTTCCTTCTGCTCCAGCTTGATGTTCTCCTTCCTGGAGACTTCCATCCTCCTCAACACCACAGAAGCTCTCAGAATGGGGTGGGACTGCTCTACTGGGTCCTGGAAAGTCTCCTCTCTGTACCCCGCTGTCTCCCTTATCTCCTCCAGTTCAGCCACTCTGGTCTCAGGAGCCATATTCTGTCTCTGAGGGCCATGAACTGCTTGCACTGGAGCACAGATAGGCTACTTGCACCTGCCCACAAGGCAAGACATGCTGCATTCATGGCAATAAACTGGATAGCCCCCACTCTGCTGCTGGACTTCTACCTGCATTATTTTGACTTTTGCATGGGTTTTTGTTTGTTTGTTCTTCGTGTGTGTGCGTGTTTGAGGGCTGCGGAGGGTTGACCTAAGTTTATAGAATGTTTGTTAGGTGTATCTGGCTCTCACACTCAATTGCAAAACTCCCATTTGCTGCTCCTCCACTTGTTTATGAGCTGGCTTTTAAACTCGCTGTTCTTCCAGAGTTAGGCCTGTCTCCTTGTCAAGGGATCCTGAACGGGTTAGGGATCAAAGAATGGCAGGCTAGAGCCTCCTTAGGAAGCTCTCAGTCTTGCCTACCAGGCTGCTAGGCTCGGCACACAGTCCCCCAAACAGGCACATAGCAACAAACTAACAGACAAAATCTCACCCCAAGGGTGACTTAGTTGCTCCTCCTTCACCAGGAGCAGTGGTTCTCAACCAGGGGTATGTGCACCCTTGGGGATATGCAGAGGTCTTCTAGGGGGTACATCAACTCATCTAGATATTTGCCTAGTTTTACAACAGGCTACATAAAAGAACACCAACTAAGTCAGTACAAACTAAAATTTCATACAGACAACGACTTGTTTATACTGCTCTATATACTATGCACTGAAATGTAAGTACAATATTTATATTCCAATGGATTTATTTTATAATTATATGGTAAAAATGAGAAAGTAGGCAATTTTTCAGTAACACTGTGCTGTGACACTTTTTTATTTTTATGTTTGATTTTCAAGTAGATTTTAAGTGAGATGTAATTTGAGGGTACTCAAGAAAAATCAGACTCCTGAAAGGTGTACAGTAGTCTGGAAAGGTTGAGAGCTACTGACCTGGAGAACTCCCTCACAAAATTCCTGTGTGCTAGCTCCAGGATTGTGTTTAGTTCCATTTTGTTTTATAAACCAGTTGTGCATTTGTTACACTTACCATGGCAAATTAATACAGTAAAGGAGGGAAAGAAGATGGGAATCCCCTTCTTAAGGGGACACTCTGATTCAAAAGAAGCAGAGCTGATTTGCTTTATTTTTAAATGTCTAATGATAACCACTAATAGGGTTATGGTAGTGGCATAATTTTCATGCTTCTAGGATTAAATTTATTTTTTATCAAGCTAAAAGAGATTTCAAACATATGTAAGATTTCTCCTCTTCTAGATTAAATATGAATCATAACATCAAAAAAATAAATAAATAAAGTGTGCCTGCTTGTTTTTAACATGCAAGACCCTAATCTCATGGAAGCGTTTGTGATGAGTTTCTGTTTCAGCAGGAGACTGAGTGCAATGGAGCAAGTACAGTATCTGTGACACTACAAGATTTACAGCTTAATTCTCTGCTTGGAAACAAAGAAACAAATAGTTTCATGTCATGCATTGAACTGAAACATTGTGGATTCTATTATTACTCTAGTTTCTTCAGGACTTCTCAGTGGTGGGAAAAAATTCCATTAACTTTCTTTTATGACTACCAGCAGGGTAATGTGGAGAGAATAATCTCTTCCATGTATAAAGTCTGGGGCCCCTAAAACCAGAATATCAGCCCAGGAGCTTTGTCAGAAGGACTAACTGCTTCATCCCCCATAAAACTTCTATCTCCATTAATCTGTGTTTATTTTCCTTCTGCTTTTTAATTTGCTTAATGGCCTTCAGCTGAAGTCTCTCCTCGCAGTCAGAGGAAAGTAAACTCTGATAAATCCTTAGGGACTTAATAGTCACAGTTAAGCACTTTGGATTATTTTGTCTGACTTTCATCTTTGCTGCTGTGAAGATGGTGGCTGCAGAGCACTCCAGTTCTAACCTCATGATTTAAGAGCCTGGGAATGAACTGACAAAAGATGTTGCTCTTTCTTCTTCCCTCTCCCTCTCTGCTTACATGGATATAAGGCAAGACTAGCTAAAACTATAGGAGATGATGTGCCCTATGGTAAATCCCTGATCCCACAGAAGCAGTGTACATGGTTCAAATACTGCTGATAAATGGAAAATTATTTGCAGTGAGTGCTTGTTAACTTTGTGTTCATCAGGAAGACAGCTAGATTCACCAGGCTGCTTGCTCCCTGTTCTTCTGGTTTGGATTCTGTAGATGGCTGAGGGGGAGGAAAAGAAAATCTTTCCATCAGGGTCACAGCCTAGGAGCTCCAAAACACTCAATCACACATTCACTAAGTGAGCCATTTTCCATCAGCATTCAAATGACTTTGTCCCTCACCCACCCAATACTCTTCTTCTGTTGAAGGTTGCTGGTACACTGAAATCATCTGTGAGGATGAGATGAGAAGGGGGACATCTTAAAGCTACGTTATCAGTGACTTAGGAGAAAGGATGTTCATAGCATCCTACAAGGCCCTGGAACCTTACAATGCACCTGTGCAGAAGCCTACACAAGGCCTTTGAACCACTAAAATTTCTTTTAACCCTTTTTTGAGGACTTAAGTGAGAATGCAGTGGTGAACTGGCCTGGTGCTGGCTTTCTGCACAGGGGGAATTTCACCCTAGATCCCTCCGTTTCCAAAGTGCAGGCTAGTAAAGTTTGTTAGGTCCCTTCCCCAGGAAGGGTTTTGTGACATTGCCTTGCTTGCGGTCCTACTGGCATCATCTATTCATTAATATTTCATGTTATTAGCATATTATTGTCTTCTTTTCAATAGGTAGCCTTTGAATCTTTTGAATGACAGCCAATAGTGATATTAGTTTCTAATTACCTTGTTGTTAGGAGTCCAAGTCCTTCCTGATTTTACTTGTATATTACTTTCTACACTACAGATTTATTGCGGCACAGCCTATATTCCTGGAGGAGCTGCATAGTCAGAAATTGCATTGTATAATTAGATTCCGCTACCTACTTCTGAGCCTGATCAAAGGTTTACTTTATTGTTCATTTTAGTAATTCACTTTTTTATTTCATATTCTCCATATAACATGGAGATAATTAGGTAGGTCCTATCAAGCTGTCAGGAGCGGCTCACAAATGTGAATGCCAACCTCGGGGCGGACTGTTATAAATTAGAGCCTGAACCCTGAACTAGCGGTAAGTTCTAAACTTAGATTTCACCAAGTAAGTATAAAGTGTGAACTCCTCAGGCACTATAGCTACCTTTACCTAGAGTCACAGACAGTTGTCTTGGGCACTCTGGTGTATCTTGCTACCCAGGCAAGTTTGCCTTTTTGTGGTAGATGGTCCCGTACACCAAAAATCACAACAATATTCAGGTTATTCCCAGTCCCAAAACACTGGTCACCTATCCCAGGTTAATTGCTCCTCAAGTAATACTACTGAAATCAAAGGTATTCCCTGGTTGTACTTATGATCCGCAGCATGTATGATGCAAATATGATGAAGACAGGGTGGCCTACTAGGTTATCTATGGGACCCAATAACCTCCAAGTCGTATCCTTGTTCTCCGCTGAGTTGATATGTGGTCTTATCAAATTGCATCTATTGCAATAATAAGTAACAAATTGCATCTATTGAGTCCTCTTTGTAAAATGAGATAGCCGTACTTATCTTTCGCCCTCCTTTTGTGAGGATTAGTTAGAAAACACTTTTGAAGATGTAAAACACCCCTTGAAGTGCCAGATATTGTTTTTACTGACCTACAGACACACAGATCATCATACACTCATCTGTGATCACAGCAAAATGTTAGGTACAACAGACAGAGTAAATGACAGAGTTAAACCTTCATTTCCTTTGAATGCCTTTATTTATATTCAACACAAGTAATATTAACAACAAGGAAGAAGGAATGCAAGCCAAAACAGGGAAAGCACAGGTTAAAGACTATTTAGATATATTAGATGTATTCAGGTTGTCGGGGCCTGATGAAATTCATCCTAGGGTACTTAAGAAACTACTGAAGCCATCTTAGAACTGTTAGCAATCATCTTTGAGAACTCATGGAGGACAGGTGAGGTTTCAAAGGAGTGGAGAAAGGCAAACATAATACCTGTCTTTAAAAAGGGGACCAAAGGGGACCCAGAGAATTATAGACCTGCCAGCCTAACTTCCATACCTGGAAAGATACTGGAACAAATTATTAAACAAGCAATGTATAAGCACACAGAGGGTCATAGGATTATAAGGAATAGCTAGCATGGATTTGTCAAGAACAAATCACGCCAAACCAACCTCATTTCCTTCTTTGACAGAGTTATTGACCTACTGGGTGGGGGAAAGCAGTAGACCTGATCTACCTTGATTGTAGGAAGGATTTAGACACAGTGCCACCTGACATTCTCAACGTAGGGAAATGTGGTCTAGATTAAATTACTATAAAATGGGTGCACAGCTGATTGAAAGACTATCCTGAAAGATTTGGGAGAGCGTATCTAGTGGGGTCCCACAGGGATCGGTCCTGTGTCGAGGACTAGTCAAAATTCTCATTGATGACTTGGATAATGAAGTGGAGATTATGCTTATAAAATTTGTGGAAGACACCAAGGATTGCAAGTACTTTGGAGGACAAAGATTAGAATTCAGATACGACCTTGACAAATTGGTCTGAAATAAATTTGAAATGGCCTTGACAACTCGTCTGAAATTGAGAAGATGAAATTCAATAAAGACAAGTGAAAAATACTTCACTTAGGAAGAAAAAATCAAATGCTTAACCACAAACCGGGGAATATCTGGCTAGGTGGTAATACTGCTGAAAATGATCTGGGGATAGAGGATCACAAATTGAATATAACACTGTGATACAGCTGCAAAAAAGGTTAATAGGCTTCCAAAGGAGGTTGTGGAATCCCCACCACTGGAGTTTTTAAGAACAGGTTGGACAAACAACTGTTAGGGATGCTCTACATTTCCTTGGTCCTGCCTCAGCACAGGGGGTTGGATTTGATGACCTCTTGAGGTCCCTTCCAGACAATTGTATGAGTCTATGCTCACTTCAATTATACTGTTAGGGCCAATGGGTTGCACATATGGTGAGTCACTAAAGAATTTGGACCTTCTTTTTTTAAATATAATTTGTTGTTTTATGTAATAGCTAAATATCATAAGCATGAAAAATAGAAACTTTTGTCAAAATGAAATGCCTAGTACAAAGTTGTTAAGGTGTTTGGGGGAGCAGAGATTGAGGCTCTATTTTGTCTTCAAACAACCAGATGACTTAGGCCCCAGTTCTACACAGTCATCAGCAGATAATTAACTTTATGCAATGTGAGTAGTTCCACGGAGTTAATGGGAGCATTTGCAGGGTGTAAAGTTAAGCATATACATAAATCTTTGCAGAATCAAGGCCTTATTCAGCAGCTCCGTGAGCTGTCAAGCATGAGATCTGTGTCCAAATTATCTTGGGGTGCTTGCACCTCCAACTCGTGGAGATTCAGAGCATCCCAGAGATATATTGTCTTGGTGAAGGACTAGGCCTGAGGATCTGGGTCCTCAGTCTTGCACATCTCTCAGGAGTAGATCTAGATAGCTTTTCAGCAGCTGAGAGAGTGTTAGTGATTTGTTCATAGCTGCTGAATGCACATACTTGTTGGGGAGTCATTGAAGACAGAGGCCAAATTCTGCTAAATTCCCACTGATTTAGTAAGGGCTGGATAATTTGGGCCAGAATGATGCAGTCTGAAGAACGAGGATCCCATTTAGACTAGCTTCTTCCCTGGCACAGATGAGAGCCCCCATGGCACGTTAATCACACATGCAGATCTACATAAGGATGTCTGGGATACTGCTAGAAGAATTATCACAGCTAATAAGAGTCTAAGTTGCTTTGTGGGAATAGTTAGTTTCCTGTCTTCTCTGCATTTGTGAAGAAAGACTTTGTAATGTTCCCAGGCTGGGAGTCACAATTTGCTTTAGGAAAATATAAACAAAATGAAAAGGTCAGCCCATGATAAAACCCACACAACAACAACAACAAAAACTCAAGAAAACATTAACTAAATGCTGTACAATAAGCACATATTATTTACAATTGGTACATTCTTCTGATTTTAAAAAACTACTTTCCCCTCTTCTCCCAAAACCAGCCAACACAGAGCAGTGAAGTAACCTTCGGGAGTCTTTATTTTTTAGCTAAAGTTGTTCATGTTCTCAGTTGTTAGTACTTAAAGTAGAGCCGTAGAAAATTACACTTTGCTTCTCGACATATAACACACGTTATCATATTTTTTTAATATAAATGACACCGTGTAACTTTGCTGGGTCCGTAGTGAATCAGGGATAGAAATTTCATTTGGCAGGAAAATCAGCCAAGAATCCAGAGCTGCTTATAGCTAAAGCAAAATAAAGGATTAACACTAATTAGGCTATTTATGAACTCTTAAATGCTTTCCCTCATTTACTCAATATGAAAAATTTACCTCTGTACAATCTTTCACACACCATGGGAATATTTTCCCACTCTGTTCATATAGCTACAGAGGTAATTTCACTGGGAGTTGTGTGTGGATATTACAGGTCAGAATTTGGCAGCAAGAGATTAGGGACATGGGGAGAGGATCGAATTCTCTTTGTACCTGAACTGTCACCACCACAGGTGGAAAAGTCTCCACCCCTTTTCCAACAGGAAATAGGTATGTTGGTAGAAAGGGGAATGGACTGGCAATAGCTCATTTCTAATGACCACGTGCTACTATCAGACTGGTGGAAACGAACTCAGACATACCCCTTATTGGGCGGGGCTGAAATGTAACTGGGGATACACAGGCTATTTACACATCCTAATCAGCACTTTATGCCATATTCACAGCTTGTCTACACTAGAGATAATGGATCTCTAAATGGGGATATGGCTGGGCTAAAAAGGGCATAAGGACAATGCGCGTATGTCCTCTAAGACACAGAATTGGTGTGGATCTAGCATTCTGCTTCTTTTGGGAAGCGAACTCATTTCCAGGTACATCGCTCCAAGTGAGGACCCAAACCGACTTCTTCCTCACACAAACCTAATGTTGTCTCACTGTCCATTACTTTAATCTCTTAACATCAGACACACTAAATGTGTGAAAACACAAGTTAGGGGGTTTTGATTACACTTTAGCTGGCTACCACAGCCAAAATACACTTGACAGGAATGAACAAGCTACAACCACCAATATAAAAAACACTGTTCCGTTTACAGCAACACTTCAAAGTCAGCCAGACAGACTTTTGGGACTGTTGTAGCCTCTTATAGCCGATTCCAGCTTTGGAAAAGACTGTGGAGTCAGCATGCCTCATCCCATGCACAGGTTCGACAGTGCTGCCTTTGGTAAAGCCTTACTGGCAATCAGCCCCAAACCGTGGCTCCTACAAAGCTCACATCCATGTGGCAAAGGGACAACCAGTGCTGTGGAAAGGGTTTGTTAGCATGAGCAGTTCCCTCCATCACATATTAAATCTTAGAAGCGAGGGTAAGAAGAAGACACTATGTACAAAGGAAATAAATGCCATTTTAGTTCAAGCATCAATTTGTATGCCTCATAGTGGGTATTTGTCACATATTTGGACTTTGGCAGCTAGAGAGCTGCCCAAATTCTGTACTGTGAATGAAGCCCAAATATAATGTTCCATTGGGGTCAGGAGAACAAAGTCCTTCTCCAGAACACCAAGTAACAGAAGAGCTGTTCTACAGCCACAACTGCTGCCTTAGCGATGCCATAAGAACTGCTGCTTCTGTATCCTTGCATTTGTGGGCGAATGGCTGGTGCATCTGTGCTGGTGCCTGCTCCAAAGTCCCTCAACACCTACATGGTGCTTATGGAATATGAGCCTGGCAAGGGAGGTAAATCCTTCTCCTCAGTGATGATATCCAACCGGTTCTTAAAATTAAAAAAATTTAGCGAACCGGTTGTTAGTGCCCTCCCCTGTCGCGCTGTGCGTGGCGCTGGCGGGTTTCGCGCGAACCGGTTCTTAAAATAAAAAAAAGGCAGCGAACCGGTTGTTAGCATCCTCCCCTGTCGGGCTCTCAGGGTGCTGGAGGGGTTTCGAATTTGGCAGGGCTGAGCAAGTTTCACAGCGGAGATTTTCCGCTGCGATGCCAAGTCTCCCTCTCCGCCGCCGAAATTGACTTTGCCTTGTCAATTTCATGGGGGAGAGTGTGCCCCGCTCCACCACCAAAATTGACAAGGCAGAGTCAATTTCACGGCGGAGAGTAGTCCGAAGTTCAGAATAGGTTCTTAAATATGACCTGCCTTTATAGAACTGGTTATTGAAAATTTGGGATATCATCACTGCTTCTCCTCCATGTTCAGCAGGGCTATAGTTTTCCTACTGCCTGCAGGACCCTCTGAAGCTGGTGGAGCAGCATGGGAGGGATGAGACTTGCCCTTACATGCTGAAGTCTTTACAGATTTTTCTAGTTTAGACTGTTCCTTGAGAAGTCCACCTTATGTGCATTAGATAGCTAGCCATCTATATGAATGAATTACCCAGCATGTCACATGGCCACACAGCAGGAGAACACTTTCTAAGAAATGTTCTCATTCTGCTTATTTTGGTGGACTCTAGTTCAAAGGCTTTCACAATGAGCTATTCTAAATATTTGAAGTCATAGGATTTAGGAACACAGGATTTGCCCTTCAGGAGCACACCATTGGCTCATCAAGTCTTGTACGCTGCCCTTGGCACAGCCCAATCCCTGATTGTGCAGAGGAAAGTGGGAACCCACATAATACATCTAGCAAAGGATGTAGATCCATATACAATTAGTCCCAGTTAAATCCAGACACTCTGTAAAAAAGTCATGCTTACTATTTTAGGCTGGGCCCCTTATAAAAGAGAGGTATGGTATTGTAGATCCCTTGTTAAAATGGAATTGTGATGGACTGGGGCTGTCTCTGTAGAGCTTATGAATTGTGATTGATATTGTGAAGTTGTATTATGAAAAACTGCTGTATCATCTCTCCTTATATATGTAGGGATCCACCTTTGCTGACAGGCCCTGTAGCAGTACACACCAGACAAGGACTGTGGAAAATACTTAAGGATAATGATGGTACTTAAACCTCACAAAAAGGTATGCTAAAAAAGCAGCTGCATCTTTAGAAAAAACAGTTTGGTTGATTCATCTGAAGGGAGAGGGGAAGGTTGGAGCAGTGGAAAGTTACCCAAAAGACAGAACAAAGGAATATCGGGGAGGATTAAATAGCAAGCCACAAATGGAGAGAGACAGGGAAAGGTAACCTGGGGGAAGAGAAAGCCAGGTCACAGAAGCTGGGGAAGGGGGTTCCAGGAGAGTGAGATCACCCAGTATGTAGTGCCCTTATGGCACAGGGAACTCCTACCTGTTTTCCTGAGCCCAGGTGGCCCCAAGGACTCTGGACAACCCAAAGGACTTGAACCCCTGCCCAAAGAATGTCCTGGAGTGGTGAGGAAACTGAGGTAGGGTCATGTATTTAGTGTTTATTGTTTTATACGATCAGTAAGCGCCTGTGCTTTACATGATTAAGTATAAAAGAGCATAAAAGTGTTAGTCTGTGCGAAGTGTATTTGTGCCAACTGCTTCACAAAACCATGGGTCCCTGAGAGAGTTCATCTGTAAACCAGAAGCATCAGACCTTTGGGGTGGAGTTCTGGGAAAGGAGTGTATTTGAGTAACTGAGGTGTCATGGGGGTTAGTGTTGGTCCTGGGCAGGTGGGCTGAGGAGCCCCATTTTCAAGAAGACATAGAGAGCTGGTGCCCAGGATGCTTAGCAGAGCCCCAGGACTGGAGGGCTGGAATCGCCTTACAGCAGACCTTGGACATGGTCAGGGGAGGGAGTGCTTGCTAGGATCTGTGACAATAATGTAGAGCAAACAGATACATATGTGAAGGATTTTCAGAAAATCATTTAGGTTGAAATTTTTCACAAGGCCACTGATTTGTAGTGTCTCAAACTGAGGGGACCTAAAATTGAGGTACTCCAGTGGCCACTTGTGAAAGCTTAAGCCTTGAGCACTTGAGGACTTGTGAAAAGACATTTTGTATGACCTCATTGAGGAGTTGCCCATCTTGCTTCTTTATTGTGAATCCTTGGAAAGTAAGACGTGTGGCCCTGCAGCCACTGCCCAGGCTGTGGAGAGGTCACATTTTCAACAAGTGTTTTAAATAAGAACAGAGTAACTGAAGATAAACCAAGCTATCCAGTCTGTCTGCATAGATGCTACAGATCACATGGCAATTCTTAGATTTGTATGGATTTGTTCTGGTGTCCTTTCCTCATCCTATTGAGCAGTGAGCTGGGTTGTCCAGCTCCACCCCAGGGGTGGCAGCCTTTCATTACATAGATTAAATACCAAGGGCTCAATTTTGTAAGTCTTACTCAGCAAAACTCCCACTGCTGTCAATGTAACTTTTATTAAAAAGTTACTGCAGCAGTCTGGTAGCTGCCAGACACCAACTGCATTTAGCGTAATTGACAATTCTGGAGCTCTGTTGCCTCAGTCAGCGTGTGCTGGCAAATCACATTAAAAAAATTTGCACTAGTGCATCTAACCCCAAATATTTTCACATCTAGAGGATCAATGGGCGTTCTGACTAAGTGAAGGCAGCAGAATTGGGCACAGCTGGCCAAATCCTTCAGTGCTTATTCAGTTATTAATTAGTCTTTGATCAGGCAAAACTCCTATTGCATTTCAATGCGAGTTTTACCTGAGTGAGGACTGACTAATAACAGAGAAGGTATTTCATGTTTTGGCCCATTAATTTAAATGTATTGCCAGAGTAAAGACCACAGTATTTGCTCCACAGTTTGTAACATTCTTGTGATCTTAGTGTATGAAAGTCACTACGTTAATGTAAACTATAGTTACTATTACTAACTCACTAAGACCTGCAGTAATATATTTTCCCCCAAAGCTTTAACTATAACAATATTGTCCCAGTAGCTTAATCACCAGAATCGTGGGGATCATTCATGAAAGAGTGACTGATGGTTTCAGTCATAATTGAATCCTGACCTTTCCTGATTAGAGTTTTCTGGAAACCCTCATCAGCAACTGTCAGTCTTTTTGAGGCCTTCCTGCAGCTCCCTGGCTAGACTAGCCGCAGACACAGTGACCATGGTAACACATACCTTTGGGGCACTCACAGATTCAGAATAGAACCTAATTTTTTTTTCAACTCCAATGTTGTTTTTATAAAGTGCTTATATTTAATATACATCAAAGGTATTTATGGCTTCACCTCTGCAGAGCTGGAAAATTGAGCTGGCTACATGGCCCAGACAATGGTAAACCTGATTGATGATCTGATGTACATTCCCAATGCTGAAGTTATTTTCATTTAATGATACACTATGGGTGGCCCCTTTTGTTCTGCTCCATCATTTTGATACATGTGCGAAATTCCTATGTCTGACATGTGAAGAGATAACTTGGATGATCCTATACTTGCTTTTGACTATATTTTTTAAAAAATGCAGTAAAACTTTACAGAACAAGCAGCATGACTCAATGTTTTTTCTGGATTTCAAAATATTTGGGGTTAGATGTGCTAACGATTTGCACTGGAGCTACATTCTCAAGGCATGCCAGAACCCTTTTCACCAAGCACACACGGAGAAAGGCGAGGCAATGGATTTCCTGTACTGTCAATTATACTAACTGACTGCATTTAGTGTCTGGGAGCCAACAGATCTTGGATGGCTGAACAGATTTATTTATAAAAAGTTACAAACAATAAAACAGCAATTCAATAAAATAAACAACATTGTCATGAATAATCTTTCATAGGCTGGCTGGAGCACAGAACACGTCCACTCCATGCAGAAATTATCCCTCATATTTAGAACCAAAATACAGTTAGGGCCCAATTCTGCCTGGCCCTGTGCAGTGACACTGGAGGAATAGGGCTTCTGGAGCCCTTTTCCCTCCTGTAAGGCTCTGGCACAGGGACAGCCCTACTTTGTTTGCATGGAGCTAGGCAAAGCAGGGAGCGCTGCTGGAAACATTAGAATTTCCTGTATATCAGCAGAGCTGCACTGAGTAGGAGTGTTGGCTAATTTTTTCAAATGTCCCAGGCACTCCCTTATTCAGCATCAGCGGAGACATTTGTTGGAATTCTCCTCTTGCATTGGTTTTACATGAGTGTAACACCCGATTTTAGCAGTGTGATTCCTGATTTACACTGGTCTAAGGGAGGTCAGAATCAAGTCTTACTTGCTTTCCGAAAGCCTCAAGGCAGCGACTCTTGGGTAGTTTGCCTTCTCCCCTTCCCCAGCATATTGCAATGGATTGGCGGTTTTGCCTCCTGTCTGTCTGCCAGTGACACTCATTTATTTATTGTAAATATTTTTAGTATGACATTGGGTACAACAGTAAGTGTCAACGGCCCTGAATGGAAGTACTGGGAAATTTTGACAATACGTGTCTTGGCTTTGTCTTGACTTTTATTTTCTGTAAGTGCCTTGGTATTTATCTTGTAGCATGAGACTATTATCCACTCACAATGTTCTGTTTCATTCACCTTATCTCTTAAGTACAACCCTTTATTTATAGAAGAAATCCTTGTGGTTTGTCTGGACTCTAGAGATCTTTTTTTAAAGAGAAAGCACTTTGTTTCATATCTGAAGGGTATTTACTCAACTTACTGCACAGCTGGCTTTCGCTGGTCAATTCCTATTAGAGCTAATGAGAGTTATGCATCTAAAAAGCTTTATGTAGCAAGCTGAGACTATACATATGCCCCTTCTTCATTTTCAAACAAAACTGTTTCATAATATTGAAACCACAGAGAGGAGAAAGGGGGTTCTTTAATGATTTTCCTTGAACAAATACAACACTGCTATTCTTGATTGCTTAAAGATCATACATGTCCTGCCACGAGTCCAAGACACATTTTAGTAGGCTTTTTAAATGTCTTAATATCCATCTGAACAAATATATTAGACAGTCTATAAAATCATGAATGGTGTGGCAAAAGTGAATAGAGACATGTTACTTACTCTCTTACACAATACCAAAACCAAGGGTAAATTAGTAAGTAGCAGGTTTAATATGAACAAGAGGAAGTACTTTTTCACACAAGGCTCAACTAACCTGTGGAATTCGTTACCATGATATGTTGTGATGTCAAAAAGTATAACTGAGTTCAAAGAGGAACATGGATAAGTACACAGAGAATAGATCCATCTTATGGCTGTTAGCTAAGACGGTCAGGGATGCAACCCCATGCTTGGGGAGACCTTAAACTCTAACTACCAGAAGCTGGCAGTGAAAGATGGGCAACTCACTCCATGTCCTGTTCTGTATTCTCCCTCTGAAGCTCTGGTTTGGGCCACTGTCAGAGACAGACTACTGATCAAGATGGACCATTGTCTGATCCAGTATGGCAGTTCTCATTTTTTTATGGTGGACTTTCCTGGTGCCTAAATTTCCCACTAATGAGTATGTTAGAAATGCTGATAAATTAGATAGCAGTGTTTTGAGTTTATTTCTGATCTGCTAAGAAGAAAAGTTGCTATTTGTCAGCTTTTTGTTCCTGTTTTGAGGGAGTTTAGTACTTCTGGGACATGCTTGGTAGGAGGTTAGACTAGGTGACTCGAGTGGTCCCTTCTAACCTTATGAGTCTATGCTGGAATGGCAGCCCTGGATATTCAAGGTCTCAGTGTATCCACAAAACAGCAACAGCACACTAGGCAGCCGTTCGGGCTGCTCTATGCCTACAAGCCACCCCAGTAAAGCTCCCTTTTTCAGTTGCAAAATGGGAAAAGGAGGGAAAGGGGAGAAAAACCTGAAACGTTCTTTGTTTTCATTTTTTCATCAAACATTTTTTAGAACATTTTCCCCTCTCCAAAATGTATATTTACCACTTTTCGATGAGCTCTGCACCCCACCTACAACGTCTCCAGCCTGATCAGAAAGGTCTCTTTGAACATAGAAATAAGAGCCTCTCAAATGTTGGAATAACTTAGTGAAAATTATCTGAAATTTAGAGATGGGAGAAGTTTGAATTTTTGTGGGATCATTTTCTCAAAACTCACTCTGAAGTGAATGGTTGCAACTGCTGGCTTCTAGGCTGGTTAGAGAAGTCTGCCACAGCGTGGGAATACTGTACAGTAAAGTAGCAGGCCTGGTTCATCTTACACCCATTCGTTAACTGCTTCTGGGCTGCTTGCATTATTCATGATAAGCTTAGTTGGACTCCTGCCTAGATGTGTGATCTTTCTGGACAGTTGTGCCCCATCTTCTGCTACAGTCCCCTTTTAGGCTCTCACTTACATTTGCATAAATTAAAGGTAACCCTACTGAAGTTTGTGCTACACAACTGTAAAATCAGGGTTAATGAAAGAAAGCTCAAAAATTTGCATATAAGTTTCATTCATTTTGCACAGCCACCAGATGCCAACTCACTGTTACATTATTTGTATACTTCTTTTCTATCAGGCGTACCCAACGACTAATTTATACCACCTCTGAATTTTGCCCTGTGGCACTAACTAGAACGGCTTTCAGACGTATTTCTACCAACAGCTGTAACTATTAAAAGTCTTTCTTGGGTAGGTAGGGAGTCGTCACAGTAAATAAGGGATTCAAACAGTTTCTGGTTGTTTTTAATTATGACAGGCTTTCAGACACAGTGGAGGGACTGATAGCTCTGACCTGTTGAGACGTTAAAGGTCCCTTTGTTTAAGAGCTCACAGCCAGATCTGAGATTGTCTGTCTGTAGTTCACCTTTAGGATATGGAGAAGTGCTGAGACAAAGCAGGATCTGATGCCGGCAGCCCCACAGATGGAGCTACAGTACAGTATGTTGTCAGCATTGCCATTCCTGCACAAGCCTGCTTACTTCAACTATAATGCAATCAGCATTCTTTGTGGGAGTCTGTCTGAGTGATGGATGATTAATGAAGTGGAGCTACAACTATCTATGAGAAAGACGTGCTGCTCATTTCACTCATGTCTCAGTCCTAACTGGGAATGTCTGACAGAATCTATGCTGTACCATGTATGGACACCAGGCATACAGTCAGTTTGATTCCAAGATTGTTGTGCTTTTCCCTAATCTCCCCCTACAACACCCTTCAGGGAGGTGTTGGGGGAAGCGGGGGATTGATTTTTTTTGTTTTGGGAGAGAAGGGAAGGAAAAATATTAAAACCCTCAGAAGGTTTTATGAAATTCTATGTAATTCATTTCATAAGCATTTTCTTCTAGCATAGAAAGGTGCACACACTGTCCAAAGTGACAACCTTGCCACATGTGTAAGTAAAACACAATAATAGAGACACCTCCCCCTTTTTTTTTTTTACTAACTAGAAAGACGTATTACTATCTGTGGCCCAGTCTACACTTACCTTCTTGATTCAGCAGCAGTCGACAGGAGATACGCAAGTGACGTAAATCATTTGCATATTTCCCGTCGACTTTCCTGCATCTGCTTCGTGCACCGTCCACACTGCACTGTACTGATGGGAACAGCGTCCCCTTCCATGCAGCGCTACGCCGCTTACCGGGGTGGTTTTCCTATGTCGATTGCTGGATTGACTGAGCAGGTCTACACAGACCTCTCAGCCGATCCAGAGCAATCGATCTGACGGTGGCGAATTTGCCGCCCTCACTGTAGACCCAGCTTGTATCTACTCTTCAAGAGCCATCAAGACATTTGCCAACTTATTTGTTTTTTCAGCACCTAGCCTAGTATGACCAAATCATTCCCAAAGCACTAAACGCACATTCCATGTGATATGGAGCTGGCTGACAGGAATGCAGGTTTTAGCAAACCTGATCATTTTGAATTTACATTCCTGTCTTCTGTGATTTTTGCTGCCATATTTTTCTTCTGTGGTAACCAATTATCGTTTGGTTCAAATTACATCTGCAGGAGACCTGGGGCCAGATTTTACACCCACTTTGCACAGGTAAAATATCTACTCAAGATACAAGGCAGTGGATGATCAGGCCTAACATATATAATTTTGGAATCTGCACCTGTTTAACCTTGAGGTTACTTAAATCTGTCTGCTTTCTGTGGCATGCTACCGAAGTTGGAATCTTTCGAATGTATAGAGCCTGGTTAGACTTTCCCACAGCACCTGTGAAGAGGAGCAGTGAAGAACACATTCTAGGGCAGGGGTGTCAAACATCCGGCCTGCGGGCCAGATACGGCCCACCAACTTTTTGGTCCAGCCCATGGCGACAGCGCACACTGCCACGACATCTCATGGCATTGTATTCTCTAGCGATGTTGTACGCTGCTGCAAGATCTCACAGCGTTGTGCACCGCCACCAGAGTGCAACACTGCCAGATCTCGCGGCAGCGCGCGCTGCCATGAGATCTGTGTACTCTGGCGGCAGCGCGTGGAGTGCTGTGTGCACGAGACACAGCGCTCCAAAAGGCGGGAGAGGGACAGTGTGGTCTTGGGGCATCGTACAGCACTATATTTCTTAATCATTGATCGATTCTTTTAATCGTAAAATAGTAGTAGTTGTAGAAGTGAATTTACTGCAGTTTCTATATCGCTGATATCTAACAAATAAAATATAATATTACATAAAAATGGTTGTGCCTAGTATTTTGATTTAAGGGAAGTATGGACCACTTGAAGTATATTTAATTCAAATCTGGCCTGCCATAGCAAATGAGTTTGACACCCCTGCTCTAGCGAGTTATAACTCTAGGGGGCTTCTTCTGGCAAATAATTCTCATATGAATGATTTATAAAATATATATTGGGAAATCCATGTTGGTGTGGGGAAATACTATGTTAAATAAAGCAGTCAAAAAGACACTGGAAAGCTGTCAAGAGTTCCCTTCAGTGTTTAAGATGTTGACCTGCCCATTTTGAAATGACTGAATCAATGGGTATCTCTATGTGGCCTCTAGAAGCGAGCCTCCCAGCCTGGCTCCATAGATGTTTGCTGGCGAGGCTCCTGCTAGCATGCTAAAAATAACTGTTTAGATGTTGCTTTTTCATTGCAGCACAGGCTGGAGCTCAAGTTCTCAAGCCTGGACGGGGAGGGGGCTTGAGCACAAATCTGTGGACCTGGGCAGGGAGGCTTATTCCCAGCTGCAGTGTAGACATACCCAATGAGTCCCTGAGGATATATGAGATTCCTTTCCATTGTGGTGAGCCAGGAGTTCTCCTACATTGTCTTTTAATCCTCTGCCAAATCAGTGAGCTCTTCATGAGACTGGAATGTTCAAACTCCCTGTCTGGTGGAGATACTGTGGGTGGTATCATGTTAACTGAGCAACAGAACTGGACTCCTTAAACATCTTTCACTACCAAGCCCCATGTTACCCACTGAGTACCCAGCTAAGCTCTCTAAATGTGCCATTTGTGCTGACCGAGAATACATTTTAATATTGGGCACAGTAGATTGAAGGTATCCGAGTCCTTGGTCCCAATGTCACTTTTTCCAAGTAAAATCAGACTTTGTAAATGCTCTTTTAAAAGTACCTGCCCCCCTGAGGGAATTGTATCTTGGCAAACTGCTCACATCTAATGAGACAGTCCTGGCGCTGTACCACTATACTCAATATTTAATGAAAAGGCTACCTGTCTAGAGATTCAGTCTTATTATCCCATTGTGCTTTAATAGAATGCACAATAGTTCAAAGGAAACCTATAAACCTGGATACAATACATGCTCATACATGTAAA
This sequence comes from Mesoclemmys tuberculata, assembly GCA_007922155.1. Lineage (NCBI taxonomy): Eukaryota > Metazoa > Chordata > Testudines > Chelidae > Mesoclemmys > Mesoclemmys tuberculata. Next base: position 27,249,689 of record ML675603.1, read on the forward strand.
GGCCAGATTCTGGGTCATGCTAGAGATGTGCTCAGTGCAGCCCAGGGGGATGCAAAGGTACCTTTAAGCCAAATCCCCTCTTCCAAATGTTGGCACTGTGCTGGACCTCTGGAACAACTTAAAACAGCTGCAGGACTGCTTTAAGGCACACCCACCAGGAAGGGTACTCAAGGGGCCATTCCAGTACCTGGGGATTGCTGGAGCATAGCGATGCTCTAGCCAAACTCCTTGTCCGTGACTGCATCCCAGGCTGGAAGGGAGGGTAAGAGGATTGTGATGTAGACTCACTCTGCCAGCCCTCTGCTTTCAGAGATTCGCTTCTACTCAAGAGGACTCCTGAGGGAGCTGGCTAAACCAGCTTTCTGTCTGCTTTGCACTTATGCCATTTTAACAGCAACTGACACCTGTCAACTAATTCCTCTCCCCTAGAGCCACTTCTAAGAGTCCAAACTTCTGAACAGCTTCACACCAGTGGTCCTACCAATGTCAGTGGAGGGGTGACCAAGTGCGGAGAGGAGGGTAGGAATTAAAGCAACAAACAGGAGGGTGCAAGAAAATATGAATTAGAACAAGTCTCCACGCTACTTTGGCTTACACATTCTGAACCTATATCCAGCTTCACAGCAGCACATAAGTTACACCAGCTTACATTCCCTGGTATGTTGGTAAGAGGGTGTAATAGGCCTGAGAGAGTCTGAGGCTTGGTCTACGCTACAAAGCTCATGCCAACCTAAGTCAGTGTACACACTACTGCCTTGCTCCCACTGATACAAGTGCCCTACTACACCAACATCATAACTCCACCTCCACAAAAGGCATAGGGCTCCCAGCTTGGACTCCTCACTCCTGCGGTGGCTATAAATTGACCTAATATAGGTCGACTTAAAATTATTGTGTAGACATGCCCTGACAGAGCGTAAGGAGGACTAAATTGCTGTAAAAGGGGGCAAATTCTGCTCTGATTTACACCCTGTGCAACCCCACTGACTTCACTGGAGCAGAATATAACCCCAAAAGTCTAATTTAATGCAGTTTATGCATCTCCTTTTAGGCTATGTCTATACTATAAGCTGAGGTGTAATTTCCCAGCTCATGCACACATACTCACACTAGCTCTTGGCGGTATGATGGCAGAACTGGGCTCTGAGGCTAGGTTTGCATGACAAGGTAAGGGCGTGACTCCCCTGCTCGTGTGCACATACTCCTGGTAGCTCGTACAAGTATCAGGAGTAGTGTAATAGGCAGCATTAGCAGAGGCATGGCTGAGCCATGATGAGTACCAAAATGATAGGTATATACACAGCATGGCTCAACCATGTCTCCACTACTTCTGCCTGTGCTACCATGGCGACAGTGCTGTGTATAGCTGCACTAGCTCTCCTCAAGCTACCGGGAGTGTGGTACACAAGGCAGGGAATCACGCCCCTGGCTCATAGTGTAGGAATAGTCTCAGACCCCAATATTGCCACTTTACCCATTGGGACAACTTGCAGAGTAAGATATTACTCAACATGAGTAAAGGTGGCACAGTCAGCAAGTGTAGGGAATATAAAGCAGGAACAAAATACATGTTGTGGAGGTTGGACGGAGGTGTAAATTACACAGATTAGACTCCCTCTAGCCTGGCTTTGCATCACCTCCCAATCTGACCTATAGTGTTTGGTTCAACATGCTCCAGCAGACACATTCCTGTCTCCTTTCAAACTGTTCCTACAGCCATAAAAGAAACCTGAGTGGGTGGCATCTGTAACACATCTAAAATGTGTCTGAAGATCACGTGGGGTGGGCAGTCTAGTTTAAGAATTTCACTCATCTTCTTGCAGAAGCCTTATAAGGGATAATATTTAGCAAGCCTGTGGAAGAAGATGAGGAAAGTCCATGCCCCCTATATCTATCAACTAGTTCATTACAGACAGTTCTGAACCTATCTTCACAACAGTGCTGGGCAAACAGAAAGAGGATGCCTTGCTGCATCCTAATTTTGGTCTGATCTCAATGAACCTTTGTGGTTTCATTGATGAGGTTGTGAGAACACTTCCTCTGCAGTCATTCTTGATTGTAAGCAGCACAGAGACCAGCTCTGGATATTCAGATTAATTCCATGTGACAGTGACAGTAGTCTATCTGTTGATTTAAAAAAAAATAGCAGGAAGTAGCATGGCTATCAGGGAGAGCTCACCAAGGGGTATGTGTTTCCATGGGAAACAGAAAATCCATTATTATTTGTTAAAATGATGATCCATGCTTGCCTCTCTGACTGCTCGTCCTTTCAGTTTGCCACCTGGATTCTAAAGGACTGCCAAACCCAAAACAATTAGTTTACAGACAAACATTCCCATTCAAAGCATGGTTTTCTTAAACAGACTCCCACGTTTTGTAGTTTTCCCAACAAAATACAAAGCAGTACTATTGTAAAATATATTTTAAAACTAACATAAGTTTATTTTCATGCTTGCATGTCTTTTTTTGCTTGGTTTTGCTGTTGTGAGTGCATTTTTTTACTGTACCAGGACCAAAGAGCATGAGTTCCAGCTCTTGAACAATCAGTCTTTCCATCATGTGGGGGTGCTCCTAATTGGCTAGTGCCCAGAGATATGCAGGGTAACTTTGGGTTTAGACTGGAGCATTTGCAGGAAGTGCTTCCTATCGAGGCATGGGGACTTTTTATTTCTCCAGGAATGACACCAGGGGGACCCCTCTGTCCCTTAGAAAGGCTGAGGTAGAAGGAGGGGGAACCTTACCTATGGACCTTACCTCAGCAGCAAGGGTGTATCTACTCATGAGTTGGCCAGGGCTGCTCCAGTTTTATTTTCCTGTTACACACAGCCTAGCACAGGGGCCCTAAGAGCAAGAAGTCTTGGTGTCAGCACAAAGTAGGGATGCACAGGGTAGCTCACACTGGCCGGAGCTGCTATTTCAGGCTGTCTGCAGACTCAGGCAGACATCACTCAGTTAAACTTCAGTCATGTTTTCAAGGGTGTCTTTGCAACCATAAAGGCTAGAAACATGTTTTCAAACAAAAGGTCAGACTCTGGTGTAATCACATTGACAAAGCCCTGGCTGGGATGACTTAGCTGAGGTTGGTCCTGCTTTGAGCAGGGGGTTGGACTAGATGACCTCCCGAGGTCCCTTCCAACGCTAATATTCTATGGTTCTATCACTTGTTTTGTTAAGGCCCAGACTTAAACCTGGCAATAGCCATGGTCCAGATCATCCTGTGTAGCAGCAACCCTAGCACAGCCATTAGCAAATTCTCCCTTGATTGTTGGAGTGCTGGTTGAGACGAACTCAGCCTGGAGTTGGGTATGCAGCTGGTCCAGGCTGGTGTGCAGCACTTCTTGTTGCCTGACCTACATCACCTTGGCCATCTTAACTGAGGCCTTGATAGCTAGAAGAGATTGGAGAGAGGAGGGGGACAATGATGGCAGTCAATCAGGCAGAATACATCTTGTTTATTCCCAGCAGCCTTTTAGCCATGGGAATGCCCTCATGGGAAAAGCATTCCTCAACCCCAGCCCTTTATATTGTGCTACAGTGGTGGATCACCAAGAAGTCTTTTCCATCGTGGAGCCACCAGAACACATGTGGTTCTTGCTGAGGCCCAAAAGCAACCAACTGCTTGGAAATGGTGGAAATCTGGGAAACCTTGTCCTGCTAGCAGGAAACATGACTCTCCTAGCAGGAATGGCTTTCTGCCAGCAGGTGGCAGTATTTCCTTCCATCATACAGGTAGAAGCAACAGCTGACACCAACAGTCTACAATCAGTTTTCTCCTGGCACTTGACAGACAGGCTGGATTTGACCTTTCATGTTTTCCTAGAATAGGCTGGAAAAATGGAGACTGTTTCTCATGCAAGTTTTTGTGATACTTCTTGCTCTTCCCTCCCCCACACACTTTTGTCGAAATTTTAAACCGAATCTATCAATGTATGTTTGGATGGTTGGCAGTCCAGGACCCAAACCTGCTTTCAAGGGACGGTGTCTGAGGACAGTAAAGAGGTGGTATTTCTGTTACGGTCTATACCAGAGGTGGTCATACTGTGGCTCATGCACCGCATGTGGAACTTTTACAGTTAGAGTGTAGCTCACGGAGCCACTATGCCCCCCCATTCTCCACCTACCAGACTGGTGTGGAGAACACAGAACTTCTGCCCTGCAGCAGCATGGTAGGGTTAGAGGATTTTGCCCAGCAGGGAAGGAGTTTTTTGGGGGGATTAGTAAATTTGGCCACCCCGGCATATACCAACTCATAGACAGGGTTTAAGGCCCAAAGGGACCCTTATCGGGTCTGACCTTATACTTAATACAAGCCAAAGACCCTCACCCAGTAATTTCTACATCAAGCCCATTACTTCTGGTTGAGCCAGAGCATCACTTTTAGAAAGGTATCCAAACTTTATTTAAAGGCTTCTAGTGATGGAGAATCTACCACATCCCTAGGTAAGTCATTCCAATGGTGATTAATCACCCTCATTGTTAATATTTATAGTCAGAATTTGGCTACCCTCAGATTCTGACTGTTGGATCTCAATATGCCTTTTTCTGCTAAATTGAAGAGCCATCTAATGCCAGAAATTTCTTCCCAGTGAAGGAGACTATGATTAAGTTACCTCTTAAGCTGCTCTTGGATAAACTAAATAGACGAGCCTATAAAATCTCTGTAAAGCATATTTTTCAGACCTTGAATCATTCTTGTATCTCTTTCAGAATTCTTTTCAATTTGTCAACATCCTTTTTGAATTGAGCACATCAGAACTAGACACAGTAGTCCAGGAATGGTCTCAGTAACATTTCCTCCTTATTTCTATTTGATATTAATTTGCTTATCCATTCAAGGATAACATTTGACCTGCTTGACTACAGCACTGCACTGGGAGTTTGTGTTCAGTTGGTTATCTGCCATGACACCCAAATCCTTTCCAATGTTACTGCATTCTAGGATACAGCGCCCTCCACCCCTCACGTCCTATCATTTGTTCCTAGATATCTAACCTCGCATTTGGCTGTATTAAAAATATGTTGTTCAAATGAGCCCATTTTACCAAGTGATCCAGGTCAGTTTGTGTAACTGTCATTCTTTACCACTCCACCAATTTAGGTGTCTCCAGATTTTACCAGTAATGACTATCCACCCTGTTAATGTTAATCTATTCAGCCTTTACTAACGCTCCTCTTTTTATGCCCTATCTCCATTTCTTTTTTTCTTTTCATCCACTGAATCTCTAAAGGGAAAATTTTCAAAGACAAGGTTGTTAAAAACTTCCCCCTAAATTGCAATAAACCCCTCCCAGATCTCCTTAGGTCAGAAATTATTTGCTCTGGGCAGCATTTTATTTTGGGACTCTGCATCAAAACCATTGTATGAAAAATCTTAGGTTTCTGTGAATGTATATTTTACTTTCCTAGACCTCAGAGTTCCCACCATGGGCTGTTCATTCCAGTGCTCAATCTCTTAGAAGCTGGTTCTTGCAAGAAAAACTCTTCTAGTCAGAGTTGTGTGCATGCACACATAACAGTTTGGTTTGAGGCACATCATTACTGATATATTTTGTAATGTCCTTGCATGGAATGATGCAGATGATTCCAAGTGAATCAGGAACCAAATATTCTTTGTGTTTTGTACCATGTTCTCTGCTTCCACACACGCAACTCTGCTTCGTGCCCACCCACCCCTAAAAAACTCAACTACCCTTTTCATTGAGGTGGTGGTGATGGTATTAGTGCAGGCCATCTTCATGGAGTATCCAGTTACCCATCTGCTACACAGGGGATCCAGTAGTCTCTATTGAGTCTTGTCAGTGAACCTGTCTTCCATCTTATCAGCATTCTAGGGTTTCCCCAGAACTTGTATGCAGCATGCACCTGCAATCTTGCTAGCTTGTGGTCTCAGAGGCTTGCAATGTACACTGAGGTCCCAAGGAAACCTCAGAGTGCCCTTAAGCTGGGAGAGAGCAGCAGAAGAGTCCAATGAAAAATACTATACAACGGAGAGAAAGAGTGGGGCTTTGCCCTAAATGCATCTTCTATTAGAAGAGGGAAACAGACCACTCATCAGCTGCCCCTCGTACTGCAGGAATGGCAGCAAGAATCATAGCTAATACCAATGACAACCGACCTGCCATCATAATGACGGCTTGTTAAAGGTATGATATCCAGTCAAAATTCCATTGACGTCAATGGAAAAACTGGAGTTGGAGGGGGCACGTAGGCAGAGATAAGGCGATATGGAAATGATGGAGGTGGGGTGAGGGGGGAGAAAGAGTCAGGAGGGTTCTGAGACTTTGAAGAAAGATAAATGGGTCCTAATAAGAGATCACACTTTGGGGTGTTGATGGAATCGTACTGATCCTTTACTAGAATATGCCCCCGAAAGGGTTTAGTTTAGTAAGTGTCACAGAGGGTTCTGGGTAACGATATAGAATATGACTTTGCGGTGATTGACTCCATCGTGGCTCAGAGAAGATTAAAGGCCCAGCTGGTCACATCCACTTTACCAGGGTGATAATCAAGTCGTTCCTTGTCAGCCGGAGAGGACAGGACTCAGGAAGGATCAGGTGATAAGTCAGACACTTGGGTCTTACAAACAGGTGGAGAGAATTCAGTCAAGGGGGAAGAAGCCACAGGAGCAGGCAGGCAGGCTCCTGTGAGAGGCCAAAGCAACAGAGACTGTTGGAGGCTGGATTTCTCAGGCCAGTGGCGTACCGTGGTTCTCCGGCACCTGGGGGTCAATGCTTCCATTTGTGCACCCCCTTCTTCTCGTGGGGGGGTGCCTGTGCTGCTGGGGGAGGAGGGCGTGGCACACACTCTGGGAGGGGAAGGCACATGCCCAGGAACGGGCTGCTGGTGGGGTGGAGACACACAGCTGGGAGGGGCAACATGGCTGCGGGGGGCAAGTTGCTTGATGGGGGAAATGGACGGGGGGCACACTGCTTGAGGGGAGGCATACACAGATAGGAGGGATGTGCTACTTCGTGGGGAAGCAGACAGCCGGGGGGGGGGCATGCTGCTGGGCGGGAAACAGATGGCCAGGGGTGAGTGCGCTGCTGCGGGAGGAGGAGGGGTGGGACAGACAGCCAGGAGGATGGTCGGGGGCGTGCTGCTTGGGGGGGAGGGAGGGAAGAACAGAACATGGCTGGGGGACGCGCTGCTTGTGGGGTCACAGCTGAGGAGCAGATAGCATGGGCGCACTGCTGCTGGGGGCTGGGGACTAACCCGGTCTTGTGTCAGCCCAAGCCCCCCTGGCCTTGCTTCCAGCACCAGCAGGCTGGGCCCAATCTCCCTGTGGGTCCAGCTCCCCTTCTCCGTGCGGGTCTGGCCCATGGTCCCTGGCCCCAAGCACTTCCACAAGAGATCAGGTTTCAGATTCAATATGGACTAAAGGGAGGCAAGTAGAAAATAAGTCAGCAGTGAAACATGTAGCTGTAGCCTTGGCAGAACCGCTAGGCTGTGATCACACTTGGCTCAGGATGTTCAACAGAGCCAAATGAACCTCTGGACATGCTGGGGCCAAAATAAGGTTGCAAGGGTCATGAATTTCAACAGTTTTCCCTCTAAGTATTACCTGGCACTGCACTGTGCTAAATCGTGTCTGGTAGGTGAAATCACATTCGCCTTGAAAAAGAAACAAACAGGTACATTCTCTGTTATTTGGTCTGCTGGTCCTATATCCAGACACCTATAATTCTAACCTAGCTCCCAGCAGAAACCAGCCTACCTGTGTGACTGTCACAGAAAACAATAATCATCTTCCATTTATACAGCACTTTAACTGCCAGCTGATTCCTCCCAATTGCTTTCCACAGTGCTAAGTCGACCCTGGACATGTAAAAACACATAGAAGGAAAAATAATAGAAAGACACTGCACATTTCAATGCAGAGCAAGTCCTCAGGGGGAGGAATTGGTGGAAGGATGGATCCATGCAGCGTTTCCTTCCACACTCTCTCAGGGCAGGCTCAATGAGAGGATAACTGAACTGGTCCAGTAAGACACAGGACAGTGGAGAGGAAAGTTGAATGACAGAGATGTGTCCCATCGCCCACATTTCTTTTTCTACAGTAGGGGATCATTCTTTGCCAGTTCACTGCCTCCCTTCCCTGCTCTTGTAGTAATTCTTAATGCAGCCACCCACAGGAGTAGTTCATGTCTGCAAGGTAGCAAATTCAAGTGGCCCTGCCCCATCTTCTGAATTTCTGCAGATTCTGGTTAAAATCCATGGAAGCCTATCTTGCCTCTAAAAATTTGGTTCCAGGCAGTTTAGATCCAAAAATGGAAGGGGCCCGTTTCCCAAACCAGTTCAGATATAGCATGAAAATTGGTGAAAATTGCACAGGAACTATTGTTCACCAGAGATTGCTCTTGTCAGATTTTCACCCTTTGGAGCTGAAGTCTCACCAGAATTCCTACTGAGATTGTGGCATTAGAGAACCTGAACCCCAACCCAAATTCTAATCCAGGATTAACCAGGAACCTGAACTTCAAATCCTAAATAAATCTACTTTCAATCCCAATCTTCATACTATATTCTCAGACCATCTCTAGTTAGCTGAATTAAGCATCTAAGGTCTACATTTTCTCTCTATTGCTTCTACCCCCATGAAACTAGGAAGACCAGAAATGTTCGAGTTAGACCTGGTCAAAAAAATCAAAACTTTTTCACAAAAAAAAATTATCCCTTTTTTTCAATCAAAGGTTTTTCACAATTTGAAATGTTTCATCCAGCTCTAGTTCAGGCACACTGGAAAGGGGTCGCACCTCTTGAGCACCTCCACGCATCTGGGTGCTGTATCACAGTCCATCTTTCACCCCAGCTTCCCCTGCAGGCCAACCTTGACAGGTCTTCTGTGGCATGGCCTTCCAGCCAAGTCACAAAGTCCAAATGAACCCCTTCCAGGGTATCAAAGAGTGCAGTAAACAAACAGCCTTTTGCCTTTGTTAGAGTCGTCAGCCCCAGTTCTGGGCCCTTTGAATTCAACCCTTTGTTCAGGCTCCCCTCTTGGGGTTCACAACACTTTACCTGCAGCCAGTAGGGGAACCAAGGCCCCTCAACTACTCTAGCTGCCAACCAAGAGACCCTAAAACACCAGCCATTTTCTGCTCAACTCAATTCTTTCTACTCTTTCCCTGGCCTCTTCCCAGCAGGCCCTTTTATCTCCAGCTCTATCTTAAGGCTAACGTCCTCAGGGGCCTTCTCTCTGCAAGCCCAGCTGCATAAATTCTGCCAGCTATAAACTCTGTCTACTTGTTACGCTTCTGTGGCCAGATAGCAGAACCCCCTTCTTTTCTCTTCTGTTCCCAGCTAGGCAAGGACTGAAGAGCTAAACCCAGGCAATTCCTTTTATCTGGGCCAGCAGGGCCTTATTGGCTGCTGCTAGCCCCTCTAGCCCGCAGAGGACAATGTCTCTGTGGTTTCCAAAATAGCTAGGCTTCTCAAGGGAAGCCTTGTGGACCGCTCTGTTTCTCCTACACTGCTGCTTCCTGGGATGGGATGTAGCAAGACAGCAGAGAGTCTTGTAGGGCACTATATCACACACAGGAATTAAGGCAGTCACAACTGAATTGTGATCACCTCTGGGCCAGGATGCGGCAATTGTCTAAATATTTCCAGTCAACTTAAAAATCAGATTTTAAAACCTTGTTTAAACATATTGGCCTGATCCAGAGACTATGGAGTCAATGGAAAGATTCCCACTAACTTCAATGAGCTTTGGCTCCAGCCCCAGTTTTGTTATTATTAGCATCTAGATTATTAACACTGAAAGAATGGTGAAAATGTTGTGCATATTTTTTATCATTTATTCAGCGGCTTAGTGTTTTGCCCTTGGACTTTGAAACTAGGCTGAACAATCTCACCAGTCCCACTTTCTGGTTCTCAGGCAGTAGCACGATGCTGCAATAATGAGCCTCAGACACCCATGGGAATGATTTACAGTTAAAAAAAATGTATTCCCTGAAACATTTCTGTTATTACTATACTTGTTCCTATGACCATTAGGATGTATTTACATGTGTAAACCCAGACAGTGTCACTCCCTGACAATGTCCTCTTAACAGTCTTCAGCCAAACAGCATGACAATTTAGTCCATTAATCTAAGAAAAATCCCGTATCAGCTGGAACGGCAAATCTTTGTTTATTTGATATCACTGCAGACATCAGGCTTAGGTGGTTTTCTTTTGTTCTTTTCTGTTCAACTCCAGTAGGTGGCAATCCTGAGTGTAGTTTCTCAGCTGGTAGGAAAGGTGTAGCTCCCTACCAGCCTGTTCAGAGTGGATGCTCTCCTCTCTCCCAGAGGTTGTGCTGCCAGCTGGAACTCTGTTGGGCAGTGCTCAGCAGTCTTGCTTTCATTTTGAAATGGCTAACTAACTGTACTTGAACTTTGGCATCAAAGTTGGAGTTTCATCAGTGTGCTGCTTGTCTGATTAAACAAGAGGCTTGTAAGGTGCTAGAGATAGGAAGGCTTGAGGAACTGGAGACCAGAGACCTCAAGAAGTGTGGGGCATGGATTCAGTTCAGCTGAAGATATCAATAGCTAGATGCTCCCCCAGAATTATTATAATTAACCAGAGCAAAAATATTGGAAGAGGTAATAAACCTCATGCTTCAGAGTTTAACTGATCTGAAGGGGTGGCTGAGAGATTATTCCACATCTGCCCACTGCAGGACTCTTACACCTTCCTCTGAAATATATAGTACTGGACAATTCCTATGTTTTCCCAGATCTCCTAGGCCTGAAAAATTGGGCTGCAAATGTCATGATATTAGGCTCTATCTGAAGAGTGAAAGTAAATAGATACAATAGAGTGAAGGAGATGTGGTACCACCAGCTGACGGTTAGGTTGTTCTCACATTATTTCTAAACTGTTTTGTGATCTTTTGGCCCTTCTGTTTTTGATCTTGGCTGGAGTTTGGCAGTGCATGATTTGGTGGTAGTGGGGCTGTCTTATTTTTGTATCCAAATCAGTTTCTTTTGCTAAATAGGGAGATATTGTACAAACCATGGAAAAAGGTGAAGGAGGAAGGAGCCACGTGTGGTGTAAAAGAGGGCAGAATTTGGCTCTGCCTATCTACCTCAGGGTTGGATGAGCAGGTGAGAAAGGAAAGTCAGTGAATCCATAGGCAGAGGGGGGCTGGACTGGAAAGAAATGGCTGCTTTGGGTGAGGTTGGGGTCAGAAGTTCAAGGTGGATGGTGGAGCTAGTTCAGAAAGGTCTGTGTAGGAGAGGACTGATTTTCTGGAGGCCATGGGACATGTACTTGCCTTGGTTGCCATTTAATCTTATAAATCACCCTGGTTCTGCCAATAGAATTTCTGTCTGCGGGGATACTAAAGTCTTGCCCTTTGTACTCTGTCCCTTTTTCCTTGTGAAATAATAAATAGACCTTTAACTGGTGTCTTGTGCCAATAAGTAGGCCTTCTTCTAGGCCTGGCACGTCAGCTGGTACTGGGTACCTCACCAGAAGGTACATATGAGTAAATATGGATATTGCCATAATCCCAGTCCTATATTTCAGATGACCCAGGCCAAAGCTCTAGATCAAAATACTCTCAACTTTGGGGAAATAGGGATAGATCTAAATCCAAACCCAGATTTCAGTCAATCCAAGCTTTGCAGAAAGTCCCTGTCTTCAAAATGGGCTGAATCAAAACCTTACGTCCAAACAACCCTGAACTCCAGTATGTTTGAAACCTAGATCCAGATCGAAATCTTACAGGTTGGGCTCCTTTCTTTTCATTAAGCTTCTGGAAATCTTACTGGACTGTTTTATTCCCTTTGGACAATACCACCAGGATAGCCAGCCTCTATTGTTAGAATAATAACTGTTTGTGTTAGTAGTATCCCCTTCCCTTGTGCTTTCTTTTTAATAAGCACTGGCTCCTTCAGACGAGGATGTCCTGCGTGCCAAGCCACAGAGCTCATCCCAGCATATTTTGTATAGCTATTTATTTATTTACTTATATGCTGAAACCTGGTCGCTTGCCAGTGGAAATCTGCCTTGGAGGTTTATTTCTTGCTTTCTGCCATGGAACTGAGAAATCTGTCTTTTCAGCTATACCAAAGCACTACTGCCCATTATTCATTACCGGTCAATAATATCAGGACGTAATAGCTACATAACATAACATACATAACAGCTGTTTATGAAACACATCTCCTTCACTAGTTGGAAACCTTCAGTCTTTAAAGACCCATGCATGATTCTCCTCTTTTGGAAAATAATTATGTTATCAACACTTGCTCTCCCAAGGGAACAAAAGGTCATCTTGTAGCCCTGCTGTGGAAATGCCTTATCTGCAAATGATGCCTAATCACTCAGAGATTTCTCTGCAGCCTCAGAACACTTCATTGCCTGATTTTAGCTCTTTGATTCTGCCACCCCTTCCCCTTTTTTCTAGCGGAATGTATGAAGTAGTTTTTTTTAATGGCCAGTTTAATCCCTGTTTCCAAGAGGATGCTGATGAAACAACTTTCTAAATTAATATTTACAGCTTGGCATTATGGGCTAGTTCCTTTAAACCTCAGATGCCTCTTGCTATGCCAAAACATCAAGACTAAGGTGCACAGTTGAATGTACAAACTCTTGCAGAAGATTGGCCTGTGAAAGGCATGCTGAAGCAGAAAGTAAAGCTAAGTGATTGAGCCAAAGTTTACTGAAGTCATTAGAAGTCTGTTCATTGACTTCAGTGGGCATTGGATCAAGCCTAATGAATGAAATGCTGACCCTACTGAAGTCAATGGATGCTTTTCAAAGATCCATAGAATCCAAGGCCAGAAGGAATCATGTGGTCATCTAGCCTGACTGCCTATATAACACAGGCCAAAGAACTCCTCCAAAATAATCCCTAGACCATATCTTTTTTAAACAAATCCATTGGCTTCCACTGTTTCAGGGTTTTATCCTAAGTGTGCAATACAGCACTAGTTCAGCTCCTCATTCAAGTCACGATGAAGGTGGATGGAGCCACAGCTAATCTTATCAGTAGGAGATTTATATGGACACTGTCATGGACCTGACTTAGCAGAATGACTGGGAAGGAATACCAGCCCTAAGTGGCCCTTTGCGGCATGTTTGGTGCAGCTGCAGGCAGTTTGGTTATACAGGAAGGAAAAGCAGCAGGGACAGAACAGCCTGGCTTGGAGTTGCTACAACATGGCACTTTATGATGTTGTCATCGAGAAGCATCATCAGTCACTAAGCGTTGTCATGGCAAAAAAGGCAGAAGTCACAAATTCTATAGAAAATAACCAAAAAGGCCTTGGGGGGAGGGCCACATTATTTCCCCACAAAATAGCCTTTACTTTGCAATGAAATTGGTACACCCCACCAGATCCCTCTCCTAGCTGCACTAGACTAATAAAGAACTAAAATGTGTACCACTCCAATTCATTACAGTGAAAACATTCTGTGTGTCACAGAAATCATGGCTGTGATAGACGTACAGCCGCGGGTATTACTCAGCACACCCAAGTGGCAGCATGTGAAAGGGGGGAGAGGAGGTCCTGAACCAGCTGTTGATGGTGATAAATCCCAGGTGATGTTGCTCAGCAGCAGACAGGACAATACGGTTGCTTACTTTGTCTCTTATTCTCCTCACTTGCTTGCCCTAGCCAATTACGGGTTAGCTGATGAGGCAATGGATGCAGAAAACAGCTAAAGTGAAAATAGACAACAAAGGGGGAACAGGCTGTTACGTATGCCAATTAAAACAACCGCACTTGTTAATGAGAATACATCGGAGCCCTCTTCTTGTTCCTCATTCTGATTTAACTGCAAACTCAATTCAACCTTACTATGCAGCCACAAATGGTGCCTCCAGAATTTAGATTCTTAAGTGCTGACCAAATTTATATTCACTCATAGACTCATAGACTCATAGACTCATAGGTCAGAAGGGAC
>ML675603.1:27263984-27314371 GCA_007922155.1 Mesoclemmys tuberculata
AGTAACTCAGTTCCCATCCCATCCAGCATTCCCACAGACCATTGACCTTCCATGCTATAGCTAGGAGCTCTTTGGGGTAGGGTTTGGGAAGAAGAGTATAGTACCTCTCCTTCTATAATCTTTTCCCAGGCCTAGTAAATCCTGACTACAGCCCTGGGTGATGCTATGTATCTAGGCCTGCAATTTAAATCTTCAAAGAAAATTGGTGTGAGCTAGTACCAGTCCTGTCAGGAAACTCTGAAACCCCACAACTCAGAAAAATTATCTTGTATAGTAAATAACCAGTATAGCTGGGGTTACTACATTCACCTACGTTAATTGCTAGTATACATGTAGCGAGCTGGATTAGCAGAAGGATAAATCTTTCATGAGCCAGGTACTACTGGTTGTAAATTGACCTGTTGGAGTATAATAGCTAGTCCTTTTCAGACCTTTCAGAGGATAAAATACTCATACAAGTGCAAGATAATTGAGTTCTTAGGCCCTAGTCCTGCAAACACTTATACACGTGAATGACTTTACTGAACAGGAATTTTGTAAGGCTTGGGAAGTAGCTAAGAGCTCAGCCACGCAAAGTTCTGTGTACTCCCTGGAGGGGCTGAGTGCTGTCAGCTCCTGTTGACTTCAACAGAAATTGATATTGCTGAGCGTTTTGCAGGATTGATCCCTTGAAGAGATCAAATTCCCAGGAGCCGTACTTCAGTTGAGTTGGAAAAACCTCACATTATGGACAAAACCTTCCAGGAAAGTGGCTGAGTGAACACAGCATGAACTCTGAGATACTAAGCCTATCATCATCCTCATTGACACACTATGGGTATGTCTATACTGACGGTGGCAAAGTCACTGCCGTTAGATCGACCTTTCTGGATCGATTGAGCAGTCAGTGAAGATCCACTCAGTTGATCCAGACGTCAACACAGGAAACCACCCCCTCAAGTGGCGTAGGACAGCATCAATGGGAACGCAGTTCCCGTCGGCGCAGTGTAGTGAAGATGCCATGCAGAAGGGAAGCACAGCAGTCAACGGGAGTTATGCAAGCTACTCTGCATAGCTTGCGTAATGCCTGTCAACTACCGCTGAATCTCCAGGTAAGTGTAGATCAGGCCTAAGTAACCTCTGCTGACTTCAGTGGCCATATGCAGGACATGAGTCAGGACAGAATCTGGCCCATGATTCCCAGAAAAGCCAGTCACCGTACATTATGATATGCCCTTATGATTTACAAGTTGAATAATATGCCCTAATATATGTCAGAGTATAGGGGCTGCAGTGCAAACTCACTCAGATTAGTTCAGCAGCATAAAGCTGAACATGTCAGGTTATGGCAATATTTTCTTTCCTTAAGAATATAATGATGATGTGAGTCCATACACCAAACTTTGTGTCCATGAGCAATTATCCCATAACTGATTATGCGCAAGTGGCTGCATCATGGTAAACTTTAGTTTTGCGGTATGTAATATAGAGAAGGTATTTGAAGGCAGACACAGGCTGGAAGCATGTTTTAAAATGACATACACCATATATTTAGGGTTTGACCCATGCATTTTTCAATTGCTGGTAAATACACACGGATTGGTGTTTCATATGTAGGGTTGTTTATCTTTCAAATACAAAATAGTGCACACTTACTGCAAAGAAAGCTACAATAATACCTTCTTTGCACAATGCAACGTGAAAGCACTGAACCAACATTAACTAACTAATCCTCACGACACCCCCCATCTAAGGTAGGTTATTATTATCTGAAACAGAGAGGCTAAGACATTTGCTCCAGGCCTCACAATGAATCAATGACAGAGCTAGGATTTGAATCAGGAATTCCTAGCTCTCTGCTAAATCCACTAGACAGCACTGCCTCTTATGCTTATGGCTTCCATACACAGAGAGCATTACTACAAGCTCAGAGGAAGTGTGATTAGAATGCCTGCTAGAAATCTTTGAAGATCCCCATAAAGACCGGACGTAGAGGAAATATCTGCGTGACATGCAGGAAATATTAGTCTGTACTTATTTGCGCAAGCAGTTTTCTGGATTCTCATCATATATATCATGCTGGGCATATCCTTTGAAGACAGGACACATTTTTTAGTCATGAAGCTATGTGTCTAAGACGCACACTTTGGATAAACTTACTTGTCTTGAATTATTCAACATTTAGCTCTAAATCAAAAGCTATAATGATCTATATATTTTTATTACAATTAAAGTTTCTACATATTTAAATGTATGGCTTGAAAAACTGTGTACTTGACATGTCTTGGATAATCACTTCCTCAGTAGAAGAGAAATAAGTCTTATTTGGACATCAACTATGCCTTCTTAAGTACAGCTCTGCCTGCTAAAGCATTATTTGAGCTAGATAAGTGAAAAGTGAATGTATGAAAACTATATGTGAAAAGTGATGGACAATGTGAAAATACATTTAGGAGTAAAACAAATTAGGAATTTTCTTTTTTAGTCAAAAATTTTATCAATACTGAACTGTTACATAAACAGTTTTGATTTTGATGAATTAGGCATTAATGGCCAGACAGATGTTAATTTTCTGACAAATCCACTCTCTGAGAAGCTTCTAGGAGAAGTCACCATGGGAATTGCCGGTCCAATGGGATATCTGACTCCCACATCAAGGCAAGGATCTTTCTAGCAACTGGAATAAAGTATAAAATAGGGACAGTGACATCATCACTTGGTCTCTCCCCTTTCCTTCCCTCCACCCCAATCTCAACACCTGGAAGATCATCGGGAAGACAGACTTTGAACTAGGAGACTGATCTCAGGCTGGGAGAGAGTTCAGACTTAACTGTGGGCTGTCTGGAACATTTAGTAGGGTGAGAGACTGTTTGACTCAAATCTTGCTTAGTGTGTTAGTTAGAATTTAGACTGTACTTCTATTTTTATTTCTTAGGTAACCAACTTTGATCGCTATGTCTGCTACTTATAATCACTTAAAATCTATCTTTCTGTCATTAATAAATCTATTTTATATTTTACCTAAAAGAGTGTGGTTTTGGTTGAAGTGCTTGGGGAATCTCAGCTTAGATTACAAAGGCTGGTGCAAATCCACTTGCCTTTGAAGAAGTGGTGAACTAATTAATGAGTCTGCATTGCTCAAGGGAGTCTTGAGCTGTGTAAAACAGTATATTTCTGGGGTGCAAGGCTGAGGGCTGGGGTGATTGGTGCCTCTTTGTATGATTCATGAGTGGCTCAGGAAGCCTTCATGCAATTTAGCTGGGTGTGGGGCTCCACAGGCTGATGGGGGAGTGATCACAGAGCCTGGAGGGCTGTTGCTGTGTGTCATGGGCATAGCATTGTGTGAGACAGCCCAGGTTGGAGCCTTAAGGAACTACAGCAGTCCCACAGTTCCAGGTTGCATCCCGGGGATCCCATCAAGTGCTCCATGGATGAATTTGGCCCAGTGCTGGGGAGACTGTTTTTCAGTGAGTTGTGATGTATTTGGGGGATTACTGCTGATATATTATAACTGACTCAAATTAACCAAGTGTATATGCAGCAGTTCAGTCATGCTTTGAAATGAGAAGCAAAGTAAATTAACCAAGGCCAGATTGGATTGTGAATGGTTTTCTTACTTTAATAATGACAGTCATTCTGCTGAAATACATAACTAAACTACTGCAGCCATTCACTCTCAGAAGGTTCCAGTGAGACTACCATAGATACCTTTAATTATTTCTGGAAATAACTGATGACACTTGTCTCCATAGGAGTTCTGCACTGTTAGTCCACATAGCATGTGCGTGCGCATGTGTGCATGCCAAGAGACACCTGTCTCTTTTTTTTAGAGATGAGCCTGACCCAAAAAGGTTTGGATCAGGATCTGAATTTCCCACAGCTCAGGGTTTTGGTTCAGCAGAGAAGGTGAAATGCAAAAGCTGAAAATCATCTATGTTCTTGGGATTCAGAACTTTGATTTGGGCCCATCTCTGCTTGGATTTACTCTTCAGGGCCCTGATCTAGCCAAAGCCTTGAAGCATGTAAGTAGTTCCATTGACATACAATTCAGAATTGACTTCATTGGGATTCTAGTCTTGTAATAAAAGTTATGTACAGCTTAGGTGCTTTGCTGGGTTAGGGCCCTTCTATGGTGATGGATGAATCTCAGAATGTCCCGAGGATCATTTCAGAGAAGCAATCAAAATTCATTATTTTTCTTTAGAAAGTTTCTGGAGACCCTCCTCTGAATCTTACAACTAGCTAAGACTTTTAGATCCCAAGGAAATGAAATGACTAAAAATTAACCAAGAAATGCTGCTTGCTTTTGCTTTTATCTATTTACTGGAAGAATAACAATTTTCCAGTACATCTCCTAGCTTTGTGTTTCTTTCTGTGGGTAGGAAGGTGTTGTAGCCTTCCTCGGAGCTTGGGCCTGAGGAAGGGCCATGACATCTCTGCTGGGCAGATCAGGACACTGCAGGCCACAGGCCTCAGGAGCAGAGGGGCTTTGCCACTAGTAGGGCCCTGGGCTGGGACATGGTGGAGTTGGGTGGGCCTGCGTCCCCCTTCCCTAGCCACCCGGGAGTGCTCATCTCCTTGGAACCTACTGCCCCAGAGGAAACTGAGGATTGGGACTAGAGACTCCTTGCCAGCCCTGCCTGCTTGAGGGCTGGGGGCTACAGATTCCTTGCCAGCAAAGGACTTGTGCAAACCCGCTAACTCTTGCTTTGGAACAAGGCGCTGTGATCTTCCTCAAAGCCTGGGCCTGAGGAAGGGCCACGACACCCCTGCTGGGCTGAGTCGTCATCTTACACTGTGCTTCTGCTACTCCATACTCAAACAAGTATTAGTGAGCTTGATCCCTTTTATCTAGTGGATAAGAAAACTGCTTCTTGCTTATAGTGACTCATGTCCTGGAGCTGTTCCTAACTTAGCATACTGTTGAAAACATATAATCAAATAAGGGATAAAGAAGAAAGTAGTTTAATAATTCCTGAGGGATGGTACAGTATAATCAATACAAATATTTTTTTCGAAGGCAACCTATGACCAGGAGCCTAACAGGGAATTTGTAGGCTGCATAAAGCTTTATGGCTAGCAAGTTATTTTGATAACTAACTGAACAGTAGTAATCCATTACCAAGCACAGTCCTGCTGTGTGATTACAATCAAGAACTAAGCAGCTATCTATCTTTCTGATGGCATTTCTAATGCAGCTAACACTGACAGAACAATAGTTCCTTCTGTTGACAAAACTGCTCAAAGCACAAAACATCAATGCTAAATTAGCTTGTAATTGGGGTTCGCAAGAAGATGCATGGAACTTAATTCTGACATCTATGACAGTGACCTAATCCTTTCCCAACAATAGTTCTCCTATGTTACAAACCTCTCTATTTAGCCTACTATTTGGATGCCTTGGAACTAACCCTGATTAGAGCCAAATCCTCCCATTCAGGCAGAACGAGGCTCCTGAGTTGATGCACTTTCATTGCATTGCCTCCTCTCAAAAATAGAAGGAGCCAAAACAATGGTTCAGAGGCCAGCACTCCAAGGGAGAAGACTAATTCCTGCCTTCAGAGGGCTTCAGGCTATGCGGCACTGTGAGATGTCAGCAATAGCAAGTCTTGTTTTCCCTGACGTTGCTGGAAAACTTAACTGCAGTCAGAGCTTTTGCTGCCCTCAAAGGAAGGGGCGAGGGATGTAGGGATCCTTAACAAAGAACACCTTACTCCCAAGTCTTTGCTAGAAATGTGAATTTGAAATTGGCTAACAAACCCAAACCAAAGCTCTTCTGCTTTCCCTTGCTCAGGTTTTGCCCTTTTGTAATTCCAATAGCTCTATAGTTATTCATACAGTTCTATAGCAAAAACTACATAGACAAGAGCTTATAAATAGATGGGTTTATTTTATTTTATTTTAATCGTTTTGGGGGGCAGGAGGAGAAGGCAGAAGATTGAACAGTCATGTCATCTTTATTCATTCCAAAGTATCAAAAATGGCACTTTTCCCTTGGTAGGTCACTTTTGAAACAGCATCATTCTATATTTTATCTAATCCTATTCTATATTATCTTAATTGTATCTTATCTGTCCATCTAGCTGTCAGTGTGTCTTTGCTGTCTGTCTTTCTGCTATCAAAGATCTCTGTAGATGAGAATTGACTGATTTAATCTTCAATCCCAAACAGCAAT
This sequence comes from Mesoclemmys tuberculata, assembly GCA_007922155.1. NCBI lineage: Eukaryota > Metazoa > Chordata > Testudines > Chelidae > Mesoclemmys > Mesoclemmys tuberculata. The sequence goes on from ML675603.1 coordinate 27,270,139, forward strand.
GATATGTATATGACGGCTAAAGTTTGGATTTTAGATCCAAATGTTAATTTGGAAGGAGTTAGAATAGAAATGACTCATCAGTAAATGAAACTGACCCTAATTAGATCTAAATCAACTGTCACTTGACACAGAGAAAGAAAATTAATTTTCTCCAAAATGTGGCAGCGCCGAGGGAACTAGCCCCAGAACCCTAAATTAAAAGCAGGTTTCAACATGCTGGCTCTTTGCCTGCTTTCAGGACTGGGCTTTGTCTGTTTTTGTTAACTAAATGGTAACAAAAGAAGACAGGCTGAATGATGTTAAATAAAGAGAAATTTAAGAGAATAAATATGGTATTAGCCGGGGCCAGAAGGTGAGGGGTTACCATTAACAAAACACTGCTTTCTGAAACAAAACACAGCGTCACAATTTATGGTAACCTTTGCTCACTATACTGTACATTTTACTCTGTCCACGTAGGGCTGAATGTTGTTTATTCTGCTCCTCACCCCGTGGCAAGGGCACCCTAAGTGCTCTAGTAAAACTATGGTTTCACTGTGCAGTGGCCGGAGTGTAGGCCAGGAGGAGCCTGCACAAGAGGATTCTGCCTTTTTTGTTGTCAGCATAGGGGGCTTAGCCCAAAGGATGGGATTTGGGAACTGCTGGTACCTGTAGCTCCATAGGACACACACACACACACACACACACACACACACACACACACACACACGTGCAATGGGACATGCACCTACATCTCACCATGGGTTGTAGCCGTGGCAATGTCTTTGCCCCAAACTACTGTCTGGCTGTGGGGGAGAGGATTCCTCCTCCTAGATCCACAGTACAAAGCCTGTTTGTTCAGGAATTGCTTGAAGTTGTTAGAGGCAAAGAGGCAGCATTTGAGAGACCCTGAGAAGCCCAATAAGAAGTTGTACAAATGCTAGTTATTAAAAGGAAGGCAATATCCGAGCAATGCTAAGTGCTCTAATAACTTGTGGTGGGCAAAGCTCAGAAGTTTAGGTGGCTAATTTCCTATAAGTACCCAAAAGGGGCCCACGGAGGGGAGGTGGATCAAAAGTTTCAGTTTGGACTCCTGTCTTCTTTGAAGTATGACACTCTTTGGATAAAAGCTGCTATTTGACAAGCAAGAGTGCTTGTATGTTTGGTTTTTCTTTTCTCCTGAGTGGGATAAAATGATCTGTGTGTTATCCTGGCTCTCTTGTGTAATGGAGAGGACAAAAAGTCAGGTTTAATGCCAGCTGTACATCCAGTTAATTGTATGTGGGCTGTAGATGCCAATCAAAACAAAATGAGAGGCTTGGTGGGGAATTTGGTTCCACTGAGCATGTGGGTTGTGCAAGAATAACTCAGAGCTGATTGAAAACTGACGATCAACTTTAAAGGCACGCTGCTAGAATTGACATCATGGCTGATTTTTGGGAGATCCCTAGAAGTATGGACTGTTTCCTCAAGGCCTGGATCACTGGCTGCATAGAGGTCTATATGGACTAGCATGGTTCATGCCTGTGTTGCTCCAGCCTATCTATTTTAGTTACTTATATGACTTCCCATTACTGTAGAATCTCACAACCTTAAATATATTTGTCCTCCCAGCATTCCTGGGAGGTAGACCAGTCGTATTATCCCCATTTTACAGACGAGATGAAGAGACCTTGCTTAAGGTCACACAAGGAGTCTGTAGCACAGCAAATAATTGAACGCGGGTCTCCCAAGTCCCGCACTAGTGCCCTAACCATTGAACTGTCCTTCCTCTCCTGACTTAAGACATTCAGACAGCACAGATGGCAATTATGGATTGCCCATGTTCCTCAGACACAACAAATCTGGAATTATTAATTATTATTAATTATTTCCTAGGAGGGCTGTGATCCTGACTGAGAACTCCCCGCTATGTAACTGTGCAATGGCATGCCTCAATTTAAGAACTGTGACAACACTAACAAGGATAGTAGCATTGCCAACCCGAAGCGTTCAGAAATCACGAGATCCAAAAATTATGAGATTTTTAAAAAATAACTTTTGGAGTCTTTGTATTTGTCTTCTGATTTGCTAGTCTTTAGAAGTCATGTTTCCAGGCTTTTTCTCCAAATCACGAGGGCTAGAAACTTACTTTTTCTTTTAATGAAAGCTGAGATTCTTACCTAATCACATAAATCTAGGATCTGAGGCTTTAAAAAAAGTACCAAATATCAAAAGAGTTGGCAACACAGTAACTAATGAAACCTTTCAGACTCTAATGCCAAGGTTTCTTCCTGGCTTAGAAATGCTCTGTATAAATAAATGTTAAATAGAGTTATTACTAAATAGTAGAGCTTGGCAAAAAATGGGAAACTTGTTTTGCAAGACAATTCATGAAAAATTCTTTGTTTTTTGGTGTATGAGTCAGTTGGAATTTCTACGCCATTTTTTTCTCTGAAATTTTTCAACTAACTATACAGTTGGTCAAAAAACAAGATGAATTTTTCATGACGCATTAGCAAAAAATTCATTTCTGTTTTGAATTTGACGCTTCAAAGAACTCAAAAAACTAAAATGTAGATACTTTTAACCAGCACTGCTGAATATAAATAAAGAAAAGGTTTTCTTCTTATCTGGGAATCTGCATCCGTGGATATACTGAGTGACCAGTTCCACTTCTCTTGACACCATGGTAAGTGGAGTAATTGCGCTGAAATCGCTGAGTGAACTTTCCCATGATGCTTTAAGGCAACATTCCCAGATACATGGCATTCTGAATGCCATAGAACTCAGGCTGGCTTCAAAGTAGTGAGACCCTGACAAATGGGTATGTTTAAACCTTAGAACAGGTGGGAAGTTGCCACGCCATCGTCTATTAATCTGAGGTGTGCTTGTTGGTGCCACTCTGCCACCAGCTCATGACTTTGCATGCATGCACATCCTTGTACGCATGTATAGGAATGACATGTAGAACTAACCAAGTATCCCTCTCACTCCTACAGAGCAGAGTGAAGTAGGCATTTGCACGAGGTTTCTCAGAATAATATGAAAATCGATTGAACCAATTTGACAACGTTTATTTGGGGAGAAGCGGCAATTCCAGTCTCCCTTGCAATATGGTCACTAACTTCCTTCCAGTCTCTCAGATTTCTACTGGAAAATTTCTCTTCTGGAATCCAGTCCCTGCATTTGCCTTTACAGTAAGCCCTGAGGAGAAAGGAAAGGATATGCAATCAGGCCACCTTGCCTAAGGTCAGGACACCTAGACTCCGGCTAAGAGGATTTTGTCAAATTGGTTTCATTACATATTCCCATATGTCTGTCATTCACCTAATCTTTACCTCTCTTGCTGGAGTTGTCTTGAACTCCTGAACCAGCCTTTCACTGCATAATTAACCTAGCTCAGAACACCTCCCATTATGCCCTAAGGCTAATGATCAGTGAAGAGAGGCCACATTCATGACATGGATAATGACATGGATATTAATTCATTTGGTTTGGAGATTTCACAACACAAATGGCATTTCTCTCGTTATTGTTAATCTGCTCTCCCTATAAAACATTTAATTGGAGACAAATTCCAATGCTCTTACTCACATTGCCCTTACTCTTTGAGCAGTTGCACTGATTTCAGTGGGATTAACTGATAAGTAAAGTGCTAGTAAAAATAAGTAAAAGTATCAGAATCTGGTCTTTAATGTTCATAAAGCACTTTGATGTCCTTGGTTGAAAGGCACAGTATTCTTACTGTTATGGTGTTCATTATTTTGCAAGAGTAATGAAACTCAAAGTTTCAGAAATATGGGCAGCGTTTGCTGGTTGATGGATTGAGAAGGCACCAGTGCTCTGAATTTGATGTATTGACATACATTTAACTGAGAGCAGAAGTTGGTCTCAGAACTTTATTACCTGAACTCGAGACAGTTTCTTGTAACATTTTCAGGAACAATTCAGATTTCCAGACTAGATGCAATTTTTTAAAATATGAAACCTGTTTAAGCTGTGAAATTGTTTGGAGTGGAAACTATAAAGAAAAAATGTTCCCATCACTTGCATTTCTACAGTCACTTCTGTCTAAGGATCACAAAGTGCTTTACAAACATCCATATGAATTTAGTCTCTAACAGCCCTCTGCGGGAGAAACTGAGGCAGAAAGCATGAGCTCCACTCTTTAAGGTGCTGAGGGCCCTCAACTTTCACTGAAGTTCATGGGACTTGCGAATGCTTATCACATCATAGAAGTGCTCAGTACTTTGCATGTATCTACACTGCAGTGGGAGCAAGCCTTCAAGCCAGAGTAGACAAACCTGTGCTAGCAGGGCTCGAACTAGCAAGCTAAAAATAGCAGCAGGGATGTTAGGCTTGGACTGCAGTGCAGCCTCTCAAACCCACTCGACCCCCTAGGCTTGAGAGCCCTACTGCTCGCAATGTGCACACTGCTCTTTTTAGTGTGCTAGCTTGAGCCCTGCTAGTGCACGTGCGTCCATCTGGCTGGGAGGCTTACCCCCAGTAGACTCACCCTATGTGTCTTATCCATGGCCATCTATCAAGTCAATGCAGAGCTCTCAATAGCAAATCTCCTAATTTCCACACCTGTGCTTGAACCAGAGGACCATCATTCCCATAGCTGTGCCTCATCGAAGTTAGGCAAATCATGGGTTTTGTTAGTGAGTTTTAGCAACAGGAATTAGGTGCAACATTTTGCTTGTTAGAATTCTGTTGAGTTTTTTCAGGGAGTTAGGGATGGGAGAGTCCTCTGACATCTGCCTTAGTTGCCCACATTTGGTGGAGGCATGCTTGATGGGGAGCCTTGTTACAGGAACAGGCAGGAGTGGCAGTGTTTTTCTTCTCTTCTCAAATAGTAGAGGCAGCCATGAGTGCATGGAGCCTACAAATCAGCCATGCTGGCTTTAGCAGTGTCCCTCTCCCCGATGGCTCAGTGGGCATGGCTGGACTACTGTAGTAGCAGCAATACATTCTGCACTCCCTGTGCATTGGTGAATAGAGATGTAGCTAGCTCGCGCTCAAAGGGAGCTTTTACAACTGGACACTTTCAGTCACGCAGCCATATTTGTCCACATCATGATACAAAATAATGCTAGTATTTTGAACTTTTTAACTTGGTAAGGGATAACCAGATGGCGTTTGACTACACACAAGCACAGATAAAGATCCAAGGAAGAAGAAAACTTTATATAGTATAAAGTCTATGATATACAGTATGAAGTAAACTAGTAAGTACACAGGACTGCATTTCCAAAAACCACCGTGCTGCTTTTATTTTTCCCATTCCAGACTAGGGAGAGCTGGGAGATCAAAGCTAGATCTTCTGTCCTGCAGACGGAGGCTGAAAACAAACCAACTGGTCACTGGACCACCCAGATGCTCATTTTTTGCCCCAGTTCAGCAAGATTCTAAACATGTGCTTAGCTTTAAGCACGTGAGTAATCCCAACTATTTAAATGGGCTTTTCAAATACTTAAATTTAGGCATGCTTCTCAGTACTTTGTTGACCCAGGGCCTTTGTTAACAACCTATTTGATCATTTTAAGAAAAGATTGCACATCTCATGTGCCTTGTGATGTGCATAACAAGCGGGATTTGTCATATTCATTGTATAAGCAACAGATATACGATTAACTCAAACACTGAAAGCAAAAATGTTAAGGCATTGGTGGCTTGCTAATTGGTGCGATTTTCTATATAATGGTTTACAACAGCTGTCTTCTGCTTTCCACTTGCAAGGCTCCTGCAAAGCATGGCACTCATACCAAAGAGCTGGATGCATTATAGGAGCAAAAGAAATTAAGTCTCTTTCGTTTATGGGTATAAAGTGTTTTCCTTGTCTGTATTGTCTAAGAAGGGCGGCCAAATATCAAGGTAATCCACTTGTTTCTTTATGCATGTCAGCTCTTCCATGACTAATGTGTCCCATATTCTTATCATCCAGATCTTGACGTCAGATGGCTCTTTTTAGAGGGGGATGTGATGAGGCATGAGGAACTGAGAGATCAGTTTACCCTTCTGATTTTGAATAGCTCCTTAAGCAGCACACTGAAAATAAAGGCTTCCCCGGGGAGATCAGCTGAAACTATTGCTCAAATGCAATGCAAAACACCAAGGGCTACAGCCTGAGCTCACGGAGGAAGCCTGCATGCAGGCATAGAAGGCCCAGGATCCTCAGAGGGTCCAGGAGCAGGGGGCAGGGGGTGCTCATTGCCTCTGTGAATCCTGACATTCCTCCCTACAGTAGAACTGTAGGAACTACTGCTGCTTGGAGGCAGCCATGACCCCACAGAGTGACCTCCACGGAACAGAGAGGGGACCCAGTGGTACGGGGGTGCATTCAGACGCCAAAGTCTGAAATGACGGGGCCAGAGGACTAAGGGGTCCAGTTGTTTGCTCGGGTGCTGGGAGGAGGAAGGAATAATGAGCCCTTTGCTTTTTCCCCGGCTCTCACTATGCCAGAGACATCAAACGGGGGTATCAAAAAGACATGGACCCCTACTGATGTCATCCCCTCAGCAAGGGGAAGGCGTGGGGCTGGGTAGCTGGGGTTCAGCTATGTAGCACAGCCATTGCCCGAGAGGCCTAGAGTTGCATTGTGCATGGAAGCACTGCTGAGCCCCTTGTATGTTCAGACTCTACCCCCTTATTTGCACAGACTTTTTAGTTACAGGATCACATGTGACTTCTCACATACGAATTTTTACTTCAGCCTGAGATCCACATATGCAGCATCTCATCTATTTTAGTCATTCTTGTAAACTCACTTGAGTTTCATTTTTTATTTGCTTGAATTTTTAATAAGATACATTCTCTTCTTTAATTTCCTGATCATGAGAGCTGTAGACCCAGACTAATAGCTGCTATTCAAGTGTCAGTGGTGTTTCTATTTCCCTTTCCCCTGATAACAAGTATTTTCTTTTGAGATTATTCCTCTGTTATTTTTTCCCTTAATCAACACTTATGCTTCAGTGACATGGGGCCTTTTTACACAGGTTGTGTTACAAATAGGGCTTTCAAACAATTAAAAAAAGTAATAGCTATTAATCGTGAGATTAAAAATAATTGTCATGATTAATTGCAGTTTTAATAGCACTGTTAAACCATAATAGAATACCATTTATTTAAATATTTTGGATGTTTTCTACATTTTCAAATATATTGGTTTTAATTACAACACAGACTACAACGAGTACAGTGCTCACTTTATATTTTTAATAACAAATATTTGCATTGTAAAAAAATAAAAAATAGTATTTTTCAATTTACCTCATACAAGTACTATAGTGCAATTTCTTTATCATGAAAGTGCAACTTACAAATGTATAATTGATTTGCACTATAGTGCAGTTATGTAACAAAAACAATGTAAAACTTTAGAGCCTACAAGTCCACTCAGTCCTCTTTCTTGTTCAGCCAATTGCTAAAACAAACAAGTTTGTTTACATTTACAGGAGATGATGATGCCCACTTCTTCTTTACAATGTCATTTAAAAGTGAGAACAGGTGTTCCTATGACACTGTAGTTGGCGTTGCAAGGTATTTACATGACAAATATGCTGAACATCCATATGCCCCTTCATGCTTTGATCACCATTCCAGAGGAAAGAAGAAATAAAAAAAGCTGAGCTTCATACAAAATCAGAAAAAAATTCATAATAAACAGTCATTTCCAAAGGAAAAATCAAAGCATGTCACTCTGAAAATGTCAGAATGGGATGTTTTGATGTTTTCAGAACCCTTTCCCCCCTTTTTTGTCCAAAAGAAACTTCAGCAAAATCAACAGAATTCTGCAAGCATATTGATTTCAACAGAATTGTGTTCTCTGATGGAAAATGTTCCATCAAAGTTTTTATTTCCAGCTCTAACTGCTTCTTGTTTCTCTTGGGATAGGCTACACCCTAATCCTTATAAGGAGAGGTGAGAAGAAACTATGCAGCCAGAATCTCACAGAATTCTAAGTCCCTTAGAGTTGGGTAGCAGCTGGCCCATTGTTTGTGGTTCTGATTGGTAAGATAAGGATAGCTTCAGGCTGCTGGAGTCAGGAAGGTTTTCCAGTTAGGTAAGGCCTACCTTAGTTGATCAGCTACCTTGTAAAGGTGAGAGAGAAAATGCATCCTCCCATGAAGCACCAGGAAAATGGCTGGATTCGGTGGCTTGGTCCCATATGGCAAACCCCATGTTCCCATAAAACAGCATAAAATGTAGGAAAGTTCAAGAAATAAAAGCTAGTGTGAAGGTTTTCAGAATTCTCCAATCATAGAGCACAGCAGGAAAAAGATACTCTAAAGAGAGGAGAAAATGGATGGTGGAATTGTTTCCCAAATTCAATAACTTTATTTAATTAATTATAGGGAGGGCTTTTCAAATGCCAAAGATTTCTGGGTTTCAAATTATTCTGGCATCTTACTTTTATCCCAACTATTAATGTATTTAAAGTATCGTGAAAAATGTGAACTATGTTTGCACCACACAGAATATGCAATCAGTTAATCCTAAGGCTTCTGGTGGAATCCCATGCTTATTCTGGTGTTCAGACATCTGACGTTAGCATTCTCGGACCCCAGGCCCCATGTCCTGTGCATCATATTAGACTTAAATGCTCCTGTTTTGATTACAATAACTCCCTTGTCTCCAGCCTCCTGCAAACACACACACACACATCTTCCCCCTCTCTCATCCATAGAAAACGCTGCTAGCAAGATTACCTTCATTGTCTGTTGCTTTTACTATGCCAGCCTCCTATTTTGAATCCATCCTCTGACTCCCCATGTTTCACCAAGTTCAGTTCAAGTTTCTTCACCTTCGAGGCCCTTCACACCTTTCACAATCATGACTTCTCCACACTTCATTTTGCCCCCCATGCCTTTTTATCTGCTCCATCAACAATACCAGCTTCGACCAGCTATTTATCAATTTCTCACAAAACACCTTCATGATTTCTTCCATGTGTACAATTGCCAAGAAGTTAGGTTCCAAAGAAAAGGAATAGGGAGCATGGCATGTAGGACACGTGTCAATGATGTGAAAGAAATGGCATAACTGGCACATGGTATGCTCTTCACTTCACTGTGAGGCTTTGTTCTCTATGGGAGCTGCTGAGGAGTGAGCACGTTTGAAAATCTGGGCATAATTGCAGTAAGTGCTGCAAATCTCCATGATTCCTCTTACCACGTCTGCATTTCGATATCTCTGCTTTTGCTGACAATACAAACATATATGGGTAGGGTTTTGTGGCCTGCCTTGTGCGGGAGGTCAGACTAGATGATCATATTGGTCCCTTCTGACCTATGAGTCTATGAGTCTATATGCCCACACAGCTTCCTTTTTTTCCCTGCTCACCTACATTGCTTTATACACAGCATCAGGGCTGGAATAACTTACGTTCTGGAGGGGGAAAAGTGGTAATGTGGTTAAGGTACATGAAGGACACTCAGGAGAAGTGCGTTCAAAGTTCTGTCACAGTTTTCCTGTGTTACTAGTCAAGCCTAACAGGCTCTGATCTAATTCTCATGAAGCTTAATGGGTGTGCTCTCAATGGATGCTGGATTGAAGCTCAGTCTCTCTGTGGCTTAGTTTCCCATCTGTAAAATGGGAATGATAACACTTCCTTTCTTCCACTTTTTTAGACTGTAAATGCTTCTGGGCAGGGATTGTCTCTGACTGTGTATCTGAACTGTACCCAGCAAAATTGAGCCCTAATCTTTGCTGGTATTTCTAAATGCTACTGTATTACAAATGCAGGTTCATCCTCAGTCTACCCTCTTTGAGTCAAACTATAGGCTTTCGGGGGGGTTTTCTGTTTCAGAGATGAAGTCAGCCTGATCTGATATGCATTTTGTAGAGATGGGATAACTGTAGGAGATATTTTCAGTGTAGAACTCCTGAAACATACAACTTTTAATCCATTTTATTGTGATAAGCATGTGAGGAACATATCACCCCCCCACGTGTACCTGTACTTTTGATTAGATCATCCTATCTGGTGACCTCACTATTTCTATTGTCCAGACTTATGTTCATGTGCTCTATAACTATTAACAGACCATGTAATATAGAAAGGAGGTAACATACCAGAGCAGGGAAAAATATCAAAGGGGAAGAAATACAAGAAAGTACATCAAGATTTATTTTTTTTAAAAAAAAAGAACAACAAAAGCTATGGTTGAAAAATACAAAGTAAATGGGCCTCACAGATACAGGAAAAGTTTTGTTAACAAGAGGGAAAAGAACAAGAAAAGGAATAAAAGTCGTTAGGAATTTATATAATACATAACCCAGGAAGGTGCTGGAGGGTATGATTCGTGGGAAAAGATTAAAATAGCTAAATATGGATAGCTTGTTTTAAAATTAACATTGCAGTATTCTGCAAGAAACAAGAGTGTCCTCCCAAGGAGGGAGAAGAATTATTTTAAATAGCCTACAATAGGATGTAGCAGTAATGTGATGAAACAGAGCCAAAGAGAATTTAAGCTGAATATCAAAATGGACATATGGAGGAAATATACATGTTAAGAGGACCAAAATCTCCAGTGTAGAAGGGGTGCAAAAACCTCTTTGTGGGGTTTCCCTTATGGAAAAATCTATACACCTCAGTACCTTTCTAAAGGTCATTTGAACCACCCTGTAGGTGGCACTAGAGAATTATCACCACACTATAGAAAACTAGAGGATGGTTCAAAAAAACCTATAGGCCATGTATCATCATCTTAAAAGCTGCCACTGAAGAAACAGGCAGTTTTTGTTTGTGGCAATGGGATTTTGCGTGGTTGCTGTGATGATAGTGTGTCTGTATGTATTGGAAAGAATGCTGACGACTGACCTCTCAGATGTCTCTGTAATAACAGAGTTACATGAAAAGTAAAAGACTACCCGGCTAGATTATACAGCTGAAACGAAAGTGTACCAATCATTCTTCCCCTAGATGAAATTTATCCTATACAAGGGGGTATGGGCCTTGATCTTGTACTGGCTGTTTGCACAAGGGTGAACTTCCCCCTGGCTGAGAGAGACAAACATTCACTGCTGCATTTTGTTGGCTGAGAGGTTGAACATGTGACTGTCCTTCTAGTTATGTTTCTGTCCTCACCAGTAATATCTAGGGTGACCAGATGTCCTGATTATGTAGGGACCTTCCCGATATTCAGGGTTTTGTCTTATGTAGGTGTCCATTACCGCCACCTCCCCCATACCTATTTTTCACACTTGTCATCTGGTCAACCTCGTAGCATTGTGCTACATCACAATGACTTCTGCTGTGGTCCTAAAACTTATATTTACTCCTTGTCTCTTCTTTGTTGTCCTCCATAAAACAAGAATTGGTTGTCTTATATTTAAATTAAAAAAAAAAAAAGTTAAAGATCCAAAGTCTGCAGTGTTTTATTATCATTTAGCAAAAGAAAAAAAGTACCCATACAAAAAAAGAATTGAATGTAACTTGGTTTGTTGATCCAACCTTATAAATATTAAACCTCCACATTCATGTGATCCAAGTTTAGCGCAACACAGATATCTGCAGCGCATATCGGACTTTGTGATGGGTTAATGGTGAATGAAAAAGCTAAAATGAAAAAATAGTTATGCACTAATATGTATCCTGAATGCTCCTGTTAATGAGGCTGCTTTGGCCGGATGGGTGAGAGGGGAGAAGTCAGCACAGTAATGTGTTTTAACCAGCTCTTATTATGCTGGTTTGCCAGAGAAATCCTATTTTTTGCCCTCACAAATATGCTAATCATCACTGCAGTCTGTGGTATCTGCAAGATCAGAGATGTGATTTATCGGTATTCATTTAGTAGCGTCCTGAAATGTAGTCATTTAGTAATGTCCAAGAGAGTCTGCCTGCAGGAGGAGCAGTTTAGCAGCTGATGCTCTTTCACCTTTATTTATGGAATAAAACAATACGTGCAAGATACACAAGCTCATAGCAGTTGCTGTTAGCGTCATAATTGTAGTCTAACCTGTAAAGGGAGAATACTTTGCAAAATTAATATGAAACGATAAATGCAATGTTTGGGGACTGGACCATATTTTGATACCCCTATTCATGTGGGGTAGCCCTCATTCCACACCCTGATTCTATTGATTTCAATGGGAGTACTTGCAAAGTAAACTGCAGTTCCGTGGGAGTAGGGCTATCAATAAAAGATCATTTCTTTATCTTCAAGCACATTAAATACATGTTACACAAGTCCTTTTATAGCTTTTTCTCAGCAGATCTCTTGCTATGGAGGATTTCATCACACATGCAGTATGGTTCAAGCCCATGGGCATGGTGACGTGACTGAGAGCAGAATTTGGTGCAGTCAGTGTTATATCTACACTGTGAAATTCAGTGTAAATTGGTTAAGGCTCAAGGGAGCGTAAGTGGGTATAGTTCACAAGCTAGAACACCAGAAGAAAAGAGCATAGGAAAAGCAGCTGGAAGGAAAAGTGTAAAAAGGTGAAATTTAACAAGCCCCATGCCCTACTCTCACTTACTACTTCCAACCTTCAATATGTAAGTCACACCAGCCTTGACTTCAGTGTACCTACCAGACCAATTTATTGACACGTCACTCATCCTGGCAAACATGCCACCTTCGAATTTTGGCTGCGTGTGTGTAGATACTTTCAATCTGTGAAGGAAGGTTTTCCTCAAATCTTTTAACAAACAATGACTGTAAGTGTGCATCCATTTAAAAATCACTCTTGAATGTTTTCCTTTGTCCACTTCCTGTATTTTGGCCAACTTCCTATCTTCAGACAAAAGTCAGGGAACAGAAAATCATTACTGCAAACCAGGGACCTAATTGAAGAGCGCACTACTACATCTTTCATTCCTTACCTGTACTGTAATGTACTGTACTTTTCTTTAATCTGTTTGTCAAAATTGGGATTACTGGTCTGTTCTCCTTTACATTCAGGCTAATCCAAAGTAACTCAATTGGCACTAAATGAATTACACTGTATTTACACCGATATAACCAGAAGCAAGATTTAGCCCAGAATGTATTTCTTTTCCCCTGTCACTGCCCCATCATTTATGTTTTACTATGTGTGTGGGAGAGAGTCTAAGGAAGACATTAATGAATGAAGCACCATTTAATTTAAAATGTTCACCTTTCTTCCTGTTTCTCATCTACTGCCTGGAATAATAATCTCGGAAGGGAAAACCAGCAACCCAGACAATATATGTACAGACATGCTAAATGTAATATGTCTAATGAACTAGATCATAATGAACTTAATGGGGGTGTTTGCTGGTGCCTCCAGGTCATAAACTTATGTAGAAGCCTAACTTGTTTTCCCCCAGAGTGACGGAATCTGATGTTGGAACTGTAACTGAAATAGAAAATTCAAGGAGCTGATTCTGGATATCAACGATTTGTCAAATAGATTTATAATGTATTCTATAGGCGAGTTATGGGAATGATATGTGTAATTTGCAGCAAACTTGACCTAACTACTGCCAAGCAGGAACTGGATTCTGTGCTACTACAATGCAGCAAATGTTCTAAATGACTTTCTAAAAAGGCACACCAATCTTAAATCAATGAGTTAGTAAGTGCCCCTTGTATGAACAACCATTGAGCAACTGGGTTGTTATTATAAAAACTGGAGCACCTGCTGATGCTGTTCAAAACATTATATTTCTCTAGTATGGGCCAGAAATAATGACCTACTGAACAACTGTGCATTTCTTATTTATGTATTTCTGTAAATCTGTGAAATCCATGTCATACCTGACATACGTTTCATATTTTTCCCTGGCACCCTACACACCACTGTGTACTTGTGGAAAGAATAGGCAGAAGCTGGCCCTTAAAGCCACTCTTGGAATGACAATGAGCATTTAAGACCTGACCCAAAGCCTAGTGAACTCAGTAGGAATCTTTCAGGTCTTCTAGTTCCCAACCTGAAGACCGTATATGGTCAACATGTATCCTGTGTATTAAAGAGGGATTTAGCCATGAACCCAGACATATATAACAGATAATGTACTTGAAAATAGCATTATTAACAGCAGCAACCTTTTCAGTGTTGGAGAAAAGCCAAAAGCCATGGTTTGGATCTTATTAAAATTCAAAATGATCTTATGACATATAGCCATTGCTTCAATTCCCTTGAAATCTACCTGAAGGAAAGTCAATGCCTCCTAACTCTGCAGTCCACAGTGAAAAGAACTTATTGAAATAGAGATGCGCAGTACTAATGTACTAGTTTTACAAGTACCACTATTCTGTTCTATAAAGGTTCTTCTACTGCTCTTACCACAATAATATTAGAGCACTTTCCAGTCATGCATTAAGTGACGTGACTAATATCTATCACATGTAGTTAATTCTCCCTTATCCTGCCCTTAGGAGGAGAACGGTATATGGAGTGATTTTGTTTTGGTTGGTGTTTTTGTTTACACACTGCTATGTGTTTACGTTGGAAAAGGCAGGTTGAAGTAGTGTGCCTGTGCTAACACTGGAAGGTGGTGAGGTTTGGGATAGTCCTTAATCCTGGAGGAGTTTGTTCCATATTTTTAGGTTAACCTCCATGAAAGCTCTGTCTCCTGCATCAATGAGCTGTATCCTTAAGGTAGAAAGTTACATTGTGTCAGAGGAGTGGAGTTGTTGACTGTGGTCTCAATCCGAGAGCTTCATGCAGTCATTTAGGCCATTGAGGATCTTGAAGGACCAAGACGTTGAACAGTTTTGATGTGTTTTGTCAGCTCTGTTGTTGTAGAAACGTGCTGTAATGTTCTGTACCAGTTGGAGTTAACTAAAGACTGATGGCTTCATGCCCCAGTATACTGTGTTGCTGTAGTCCAGACAAGAGGTGACAATGGCTTGTATAACCAAGGCCAGGTCATCATCCTCCAGGATGGGTCAGGATGTCCTAGCCAACCAGAGATGGTAAGACACATTACTCAGATGTTATGTGAGCCCTTAGCAACAGCGAGGAATTGAGGATTACCACTAAACTGAATTGACCAATTATGAGTATGCATCTTCCCCCAAAACAGACTGCACCCATGGCTGCAAACCCTTCAGAGTGCTTTCCTCTGCCCTCCAGCATCACCTCTGTTTTGACCATGATCAGTTTCAGCCAACTGTTCTTCGTCTATGAGCTGATCTCATCTGAACATTACTTGATCATGGTATGATCATACGTGGTGATGGATAGCCAGAGTGATGTCATTTGCATATTGCTGGCACGTGAGTCCAAGCTTATTCCTATTGTGGTACTTCTGTCATATGTTGTCCCTGCAGCAACTTATGTAATATCACCTGAAGGGCTTTTGCCTTGAAGTGATCCTCTCAAATCTGCTAAGCAAAGTCAACTTTGTTTAGCAATTGGATTGGAGACCTCCATTAAAACAGTAGGGTACTGAGTGATGTGATTTTGTTTTGAGTCATTAATAAATTAATGATATATGTGCATGTGCCTATACAAACAGGTACACGTGTGTGTGTATGTATATATGTATATAAATGAATAAATTATGCCCTCATTTATATTTCTGTAGACCCATACTATAATCATTCCATAATGTTGCAGGGAGTTGCTGTTTGAGCTCAAATGTGGAGAGAGGGGGAGAGAGATGCATAAAATGAACATAATGTCAAATTATGCTGTACATAGTGTACCTAAAAATTGAAAATATTCTCACTGCAACGGACTGTATCTGGCCTTCGGCTTTAGTGTTATGCTGTGTTCCCTGATCTCACTGTGTTTACCTGGTCAGAGTCTTACTCAACACCTCTTACGCCATCAAAAGCAAGCAGGATTGGGCCCAATGGAGTAAGCTATTTGGTGATCGCCAATCACCATAGTATCTAGGTTCTGAATGGATCCCCTCAAAATTAATGTGAGGCCCTCAACACAACCTCCAGAATAACCCCTATTTTATGTAAAGAGTTAACGGGTCACAGAGTTTTTCTATAACAGATTTAGAAAAACAGAAACCACGTTATTTACTGTTCCCACACTCTGTACTCAGAGCAGTTCTAAATTGCTAGGTTAACAGTCCATTCCTGAAAGAAATGGGAATGCATTTTTTTCTGTGCACCAATGTATTCTTTGTGGCTGAAGCAAAAATTACTTACAGACAGTGCAATGTTTCTTGCAAAGAAAAGTTCAAGCCAATGGAATATTTTTAAATTCAGCTGTGATGTCTTTTAAATTCTTTCTGGCTGTGGGTTAATTCAGTCTATGCCTTTTTATGCAAGCATTTAGAGAAAATGTGTCACTTCCTAGGATGCACTATGAAGTAGTGCTGACATAAAGTAGAGTTTATTTAAAAATTGCCCACATTTCGATTGTAGTTATTATTAATAGCACTGAGATCTGCATAGGCAGA
The DNA here is from genome assembly GCA_007922155.1 of Mesoclemmys tuberculata. Taxonomy (NCBI): domain Eukaryota; kingdom Metazoa; phylum Chordata; order Testudines; family Chelidae; genus Mesoclemmys; species Mesoclemmys tuberculata. Next base: position 27,286,436 of record ML675603.1, read on the forward strand.
CAAGGAGCCAAGTTCTGATCTCAGTTACACCAGTATAAATTCTATTAGAATTTGGCCCCATTATTATAGATTGAAACATGAGCATCTTCAATTCCAATTCCAGGGCAGATAATGTTTTTCAGTAAAATGATACACTCATTCATTTGAGTAGTTATGTCTTTGCTCAGTTGGCAGCAGTTGTAATATATTTATAACACTTGGCTTTATTAATCACTTTTCATTAGAGTCCTTGAGCATAACTATAACATGGTTTGTAACGTGATATGTTTCATTGAACAAAACACACATCTGACAGCAGACGACCAATAGCGTGAGGAAAATGCAAACAATTGTCATTAGGCATAGATTTCATTTTTTCTGAATGACATATTTTTACACATGGTAGGTCTGTATCAGGTCTGCTGCTCTCCCCCTTGGCACCTAGCACTCAAGCTGCTTATTATTAGACCTAGAAATCAAGAACACATTTGGAAAAGATCAATAGTATCAGAACACTTGCCTTCACCTCTGGCTAAAAAGAAGAAGATAAGAATTTATTTTCTCTGAAGGTTTTTGTATTTTTTTTCCTGGTCCTTTTACGTATCTGGCGAAGAATGCTGCTTTTGCATGTTGTTTGATTGACCTGGCTATGGATGTGAAATGTTGTTTGTCCCATGGATAAAATACTTTAATTAAAAGTTATGCCATGGTGAATTAGGCTTGTGACTATTGGCTTGAGCTCCAAGGTGATAGTCACCACCGTTCAGACGACCAGCAAAAGGCTTCATTTCTGCCTTATTTTGACATCTTAAATGGGACTTCAGTGCTGCACAGGAGTGAATTCCACCCTAAGTCATCAATGACTCCTGCATTTGCTAGGTTCTAATGCTGGCTGAAATGACTGGGTGAAATTCCCCGCTGGGCAGAGGGCCCATTAAGCTCATTGCAGGATCGGGATCTAAGTCTTCTTTCCAGGCTTTCCTAATGTTTGCAAATTTTGGATGAATAAATTGAGTTGTCTATATAGGAGGCAAGTTTAAAAGGCCCTTTTTCTGTTGAAAACAGCCTGAATATTCATCAGTGATTTGTACAAGTGCCCCAGTATAATGCACACCAACTGACACGAGGAATTAGCCAAGGAACATAGGTATGCAAGTCAGCATGTGACATTGCTAATCATTAATGAGAAACATTTACTCCTTTCCATAGCTGGGTTGTGTGCAGGGCTTCTATTCACTTTTATAAAGTACTTTATATGGTATCATTTGTAACAGCTGGAAACATTTTGTGTGCATTTTAAACAAAAGGTTACCAACATGAAAAGGAAAAGGATGGGCACTGTTTTGGAAACTTGAGTCTGAAGGGGATATATAATATGAGAAAGATTAAGTGGAGGAAGCTGGAGATATTCTAGCCACAAGACTATTGCAGTGTGGGTGGGCTCCACAAGGGTCTGTCTGCACATCCTGTCCCACCAGTAATTCTCTGACCCTGGGTGAGAGCTTTCACAACGTTGTGGAGCAAGGGGGTGTGGGTGTGTGTTCAGTGCTAGACTGAGCCATAGCCAGCAACTGATAATCGTGTGATATGGATAAACATAATGAGGAACTGTTTATGATGGGCCTTGATAGTCTTGGGTTGAGATATTGGGAAAAATTAAACAAGGAGACACTCTGAGCTCTCTGCACAGTAAATGGTTCTCTTTGGCATGATCTGACAGGCTATTTCATTTTGCCTTAGCTGAATCAGCTTGGAGGAGAAACCCAAAACTCATTGCCAAGTTCTTATGGCACTCTCCTTTTACCACAGTGGTCATAAACAGATGTTATTATCTTCTATACATGGAGCCAAATATCCTTTGGAGCAGGTTTGTGTACGATGTGAAGACTGTCCTCCAAAAATAGTAAAGAGTCAAGGGATGTGGGGGGAGTCTACTGTAGAAGCAAACATTCATGTCTGACAGCTTATGTTTTGATCAAACACGTAACCAAAGTGCAGGATATCTGGCAATGCGTGACATTAAAGCACATCCATATCTCCATTAAAGCAAATGTATATCTATAGGACTGTTCTTTCTGCTTTATAGGCCAGAAAACATTTTAAAATGAAAACAAGCAAATACAATATATATAAAATTTTTCCAGGCTTGTGCTAATTCTACCTCAGAAGAGTAGCTGCAGAAGTTTGTACAGAAACTTGCACGATTCAAAAGGAAATTATACAAGCTGTGTCACACTTTACCCTTTTTCTTGTAGTCTATGATTTTTTTTTTTTTTGGTGAGCTTGGAGTCAAACTAACTTTTTTATTATAATAATATTGCACATGTACAATATAAAAGGCTTTCATCCCAAAGGAGCCTAAATCATCTTAGATACTAAAGTATGTACAGTACAGTTAATATAACACTGCTGAAAACAGAGCCACCTTTGGAATGGAAGGCATCAGGCAGATGGACAACCAGTGCACAACATTATGCATTACAGCATCCATGAACAGAAATTTTCATTCAACCTCTTAAGTGTCTGCAATTGCACTTTGAAAACGAGCCATTAGGAATATAAAATTGGATAGAGGATGTGCAGTGACATGAGCTGCAGTTGGAAATCCATGGCTTTACATGTACAGATGGGTGTATTTACAAACACTGCAGAAGCCTTTTTGGAGGTGAGAGGAGATGAGGAAGTACAACGTACTGGTCTGCTCCTTGAGGATAAGGAACAGGCTTGCAGCAGCTGGACTGGAGGCAGGAGTCTCCACACAAGAACTATTTCATCCAGATAATAATCTGTGTCATAACAAACCCATTTTACAAAGAAGTTGCCAGTCAGGGGGCTCTCTCTCAGATGTGGACTCATGTTCTCCAGAGTGTACAATCCCGTTCTCCCAACATTCCTAATAGGGTTGACTTTCCAAACTTGCAAATTTTTGGGAACCCTATGACCTCTCCAAATTAGGTGCCTTTTTAAAGCATGGTGTTTCAAGGTGCATGCACATATGCCCTAATTAGTGCTGAGAAGGGTGTAATAACCACTAATTATGTTGTTTTACACATGATGATTAAATGTAATCAAATACAGCTTTTGCCTTATGTGATAGTATCACATTACTGAGTAATATTAAGGTGGTGATATATTATAAACCTCAGGTGACAAAATCTCTTAAAATGCATGTTTAAAATTCACACAGACTTTGGGGATACCCCCCACCCCCATGTCACCAAATATTAGAGCTGGGTGAACATTACAAAAGAAGATCTGTTGTTCCTCTTTCTGCTAAAGATGAGCCCAAGACCAAAACTTTAGATCCAATACCCCACAGCTCTGGGAAAGTTCAAAACCCCTCCTTCATTGCTTGTATCCCACCCTTTCCTCCACACACACTTTGAATTTGGGGAAAGTTCAGTTCTAGATCTGCATGCAGAACCTACTGTTGTGATGGGCTTTTCTCATGATAACGAGCCCAGCAAAACCTATGAATCACAACATCCCTGAACTTTGTGACTTGGGGCCATCTCTCATTTGTTCTGTCCTAGATGGGAATAAGCCCTGCAGCAGATTGCTACCCTTTGGCCTCCTGAAGCCATGGGGAATCAGGGAGAGAATCTGTACAACAGAGGAGTGTCTCTGAGGCCCGATACTTCTCGGGCTCCACAACTTGCTCAGGGCCATGCCTAAATGCATAGTCTAGCCGTAAGAGAGTAGGGACCACCTCCCACCAACAACATGGGACTTCCTCTGACATCTTTGACTTCACAATCAGACTTTACACCATAACATGGTATGGAGACGGCCCCAGCTGTTATAATGGATTACCTCATATCAGTGGACAGAGGCCAAATCTCAATGCCTATCTAATGGAGGCTATTTGACTAAGCCAAACTCTGATCACCTTCATAGCTCCTAATAAGACCAAATATTTGTATTCTTGAACTTGAGACTCTCTAAGATTTCTCTTCAGACCTCAGTTATCTGCTCCCCTAGATACTGCAGGGATGGAAAAGCCTAAGATAGATACAGAAATCTTTCTATACTTGAGAGAACATGCTGCATAGAGTGGCTTCTCCAAAACTCTTGTCATTTCCTCTCACCTTGATGTGGCCCCTCGGATCACTAATTCACAGTAGTTCAGCTCATTCTTCCTTTGTCTCTTTCTTTCAGCAGCTTTCTAACAGCACTGTCATTTTCAGCAGATCTGTTTTGTGCAGAGAGCCTGTAAACCTGTTCAAAAGTTATTTGATTAATAGATCCATACATTCCCTTCGCCTGCATAAATTCCATAATTTATGTGCGACAACAGGGACGTGCTCTCTTGAAGAAAGTAATACTTGACTAAATTGTTCTCCTGACGTAAACCTGTAATTTTAAAATTATATATATTTAGAGTACAAGTCAAAACAGGAAGTGCATTCCCAAAGCGAAAAAAGCTATTTCTGAGTCTAAATATCTACTGATTCAAAACTGTCTTGAAATGTCTTTCCCTTTCTCCCACCTAACAAAACCAAATAGCTTACCAAATAGGCTTACTATTTATGGGAAAGCTTTACTGTCCAGGCAGGTTAGCTATAGCTTTTTAAATTTTTTTTTTACTGACAATGCAGAGAATGCTTGTGGTTCCATAAGGTCTAAAGGTTAGAGTGCAGAAAAAATAAGTAAAACAAAACAGTAAAATGACAATAGTAACCATGAAACCTTTCAAAAGGTGTAATAAAGGACCAAATGTAAAGTAGTAAACCATGTAGTTTGTCAGCATTGGGTTAAACAGCAAATGTAAATTTGAACTGAACAAGTTGTGAACTGTAGGGGAAAAAATAGATAAAATAGTAACTGACATTAAGTGACATTCTCAAGTGAAGCAGCCCTTTATAGCTCCTGATTTCTTAGCCTGAATTGTCCTGTGTGTTTTATATGAGCAGATCCCTGTGTCTGTGCAGAAACCCACTGAAATCAATGGAATTCCACCCCAAGATGTTGGAGTCCACTTATACACATTGCATTGTGGGATTTGCATCTTTTCTTGTCTCCCATCACAGGTTTGCATTCAATAGAGCTTATAGTCAGTACTATGTACGAGTTAGCATTTAATAATAATAATTGCTTCTATTATTATAACCCTCCATAAAATTAGCATAGTGTATCACCTATTAAAATACTGTGGGTTTCGCTTGTGACTTCACAAAGTAGGCGTACCTATATCTTTGACATTTATTTATAACGTCAGATTTTGCCCAGGAACGTGCATTACAAATGTTACAACTAGCTTTATAAAACACGTTGCAACAGAGTAAGAAAAGCTTTTCATGTTAGCAATTAGATATGATAACATCACTTCTGTTAAAGGACTGCACTCCCACAGGAATGATTTCTAACTTCTTATTCACAAAATCAAAATGTACTGTAACTAAGGTAGCTATATAAAATTGTCTCCGCCGTTGCCTCAGTACTAATAGTGAAACTCTGATTTTGCTCTTTTATGAAGCATAAATTGACGTTACTATAGTCTGTAATTAGTTCCATGGTAAATTCATAACTTCTTCTGAGCAGTTGCACAATAGTTGAACTTCTGCTATGTTCCCTGTAAAGCTATGAAATGTATATACTGTGATTTGACTACAGATTGCTGTCTGGATTGGTGTCCTGACTCTTTGTCTTAACAAAATTAGTTACATAAGACATAAGTATTAAGCAGAACATTTTCAAACTTTATTCAGCTGTAGCTGCTGAAACAGAACAATATATTACTAGTTAGCTGTGGCACGTAATGGTATTTTAAAGAATTACGTTCAAAGCAGTTGAAAATTAGGCTCATAGTCAGAGATGACCTATGCCTGCTGATAGTGGGGTGGGACAGGACAGAGTGAGGGCAGCCAGCTTCAGCCATGTTACTGAGCATGCTCAGTACAAAGCAGGCAGCAAATCTGTGGGGGCACATGACCCCACATCCCCTCCCCCCCACGTCACCTCTGCTCACAGTGAAAAAAGGGCCTGTTGTCTGCGTGCAAACACAAGGAAACAAATCCGTTTAAAAATAGAGCCACTTAGGAAATTTCCATCAAAACAAGATTTTTGATGAAAAGCTTGGGGAGGGGGGAATCACTTTCCTCTTCCCTATCTCCCCTCCCTTCCACCTCCCCCCACACACTTTCTGAACAACTCCAGTATGGAGTGACTAGGAGGTTCACAAGGTAGCAGAACACTATTGTTTTGGGATGTCGTTGGGAGAAGAAAGGAACAAATTACTCGGTGTCTAAATGAGTTGGCTGCAGCTTGATTCAGTTCAAACTGAGAGAATGCTGGTGAAGTGGGGCATGGAGCTAGATGGGCTGGCTAGCAGAATCCTACTGGCAACTGACACACACAAACCAGGTGTGCAAATTAGGGATTTTGTTAAATCCTGGGCTGATCTTGGATGCTCTCGAGAGAAAAGTATTCTTGGCTACAGCTCCACCTAAGAGGCCCAGTGCAACCTCTTCTCTCCAAAGAGGACCTTGCCACAATTATCCATGCCCTTGCCACCTCAACATTAGATCACTGAGTAATCTCTTCTACATAGGGCCACATCTTGGGATCCTTTGGAAGCCAAAGGTAGTACAGAATGCAGAAACCTGCTTATGAAGTAGAGTTGCACACTGAGAGCACAACAAGCAAACATATCAGGAGCTTCACTGGCTTCCAGATGGACTTCCAAGTGTTGGTGTTAACCAATCAAATCCTAAATGGTTTGGGACCTGGTCATCTGAGAGCTCATCTCTTTCTGTGACATACTGCCCCAGCTGAGGTGAGCAGAGACACTTTTAGTATAAACAAGAGGAAGTTTGTAGCTGAGTGTTCTTTATGAGAGGTCCTTGATTTTGGAATTCACTCCCCTCTTGGTTTGTCAGAGCCTGGATGTGTTAATCATCTGGGCAGGCCACAAACCTAACCGTTCCCCTTTCTTTGTCAAGACTGTTGAGGAGGGTATAGGCTGAGGTGGATATATTTATGGGCGGTCCCTTGTCCCTGTTATGTTGTGATTTTTAATGTATGGGATAGGCACCCACAGCACTGGAAGGGAGCCTACAGAGGAATTAAAAAATCTTGAATGTATAAATAAATAAAATACGTTTGAGTCTTGTAAGGTAGCATAGCCCTAATGATCCCTTAAATGGAAAAGTTTTGAAATCATAGCATACTGTAGTAGGAGAAAGGGACAGTGTGCAGCAGCAACCAGATAATTACTATAGTCATAATATTGTTGCATATCAGAAATGGTCATTGGTGACCAAACTGTGGATTGGGAGATTGTATTACAGCAGTCTGCACTGAATAGCGTTTTAAAGAAAGATGTCTTTTTAAATGGCTTGCCTTTTGGACTACCCTGCGTTCAAACTAAAATCATCCCAAAGCCAAGTGTTTCTGTCGCCTGTGAGTTTTCTTTACATGATTAGCAGAATTTTAGAATGGCCACTGGTGTTTGTGGTCTCCGTACACATCACATCACTGTTACTAGCAGTAACGTGCACCCTCGTCAGTTCCCAGCAGCAGGAGAGAGGCCAAAGATGAAATGAGTTTGATGATGAACCTTCCCTTTGCCTTCAAAGGTGGTCCCGCTTGACCAGGAAGGAGGCACATTTTGATGGCAGTGGGGGAGGGCTTGTGATGCCACTGTTTATACAGTATCTGTTTTTGTTGTTCTTATATAGGGGACTGCAAGTCTACTGAGCTCTCAATCCAGCCCTTTGCTTAAGCATTGCAATTTTAATAAAGGAAAGAACTGGATACTTCTCTTTGATCTTTGCAACTAATCTCCTGAAATTCCTAAAAGGATTACATCTTTAATAATGATTCTAGGGACTTTTGATTTATAAAGCCTGCATTCTCCACTCTGATTTACATGTAATGGTGAGTATAAATGTTTAGCATTTGTTTAAAATTTTAAATAAATACCCAGCAAACAGAGAAAACATTTGTTGCACTATCAGGATCCCTCCTAACTGCTGAAGAGAATTCTAGTCATGAAACCACCCAGTTACAAGTCTTTGATCCGGGAACAAATCATTCATCCTGTTTAAAATTGCTAGTGCTAATTACCAGAATACAGTAACTCTCTCTTTTCTCTCTTTCTAAAAGGTGTCCATCAAAAAACTTTGGTTGGCAAAAAGTAGAGTGACTCATCCTGGCTAAGTGCTTTTTCAGTTCTGTACCCAGAAAATATATTTGCAAATATTTGTGTTTTCAAAATCAGACCATTTATCTACAATTTGCACGAGTGGCTACTGTATTTGAAAATACTTATACACATTTTAACTTTACACTGAAGACTGGTTTACACACATTTTCATACCGGTACAACCTTTTTTTTGTTTTTACAAAAATAGTTACACCAGTACAACTCCTAGTGTTGAAGTAGCTATGCTGTTATAAAGGTACCTTATATTCTCCTTCCATTATGGAAATAGATGTAGCTCAATAAGCACATGTATACCAGTATAACTGAATCATACCACTTTGAATGTACTTGTATAATTAAAATTATACAATCGTTGTGGGAAGACAAGCCAGTGTAAAGATAAGAATATGTATAAGTGTGCGCAGGATTGCAGTCTCACTAACCACACGAGGGCCACAGCAAAACTGATAGTACACGAAGGGTCAGATTTACCAAGGTATTTAGGCACCTAACTCCCATTGAATCTTTGCTGAGCTGGGCCAAAGCATTGTTGAAGCAAACTGAAAAGTAGAGGGAAAACATTTTCCCCTAACTTTTCCATTGCAGTACTTGTCACTACAGAAGGTACAAAAATCGCAGCCAGACCTGTGATTTTAAAGTTGACCGTCTTTAACAAGTTTTGATGAGGATGCACATATAAGAATGGAATCCAGCTACCGCTTCCAGAGCTATATTGTCTTTGGAGAACAAACAGGACTGTTAAGTATGCAGACCAGTTGTCAGCAAGGAAATCTGCAAATATTCTGGATACACAGAGAGAACAGGATGGCCTGTAAGAAAGTGCCATTTTTACATAGCAACTTTTTTAGAGTACCCTGCTCTATAAATTTAAACCAAACCTGCTTCCCTTGCAATAAAGAATAATAATGAAAACATAGCTATTAATTCTAGGCAGATAGTCTTGTTATTTACAAAACAATATGGGGAAAAGAGGACTAATTGAATTACCAGTTCCTTTTCACATATTCGTCATCAATAGTCAAGAAATTATAACTTGTATATGAAGTTTCCTCTCTTCAGAATTGATTGGAATATATTTGATTTATCTTTTGATACACTGAAACTGTAAGATGGTGGCATAGATACAGTGTACATTACAACGCAGTCTTTAAGTGGACGTGCCAAGTTATAACAGGTAAACTCTATGTTTTAGAAAATGTAAAGCACTCAATTACAGTCCACATATTCCACTGCAGGTAATAGGGTTTTGTCTTCAGGCAGATAATGGAGCTGATTTGTATCAAGAAAGGTACGCCCTTGTCTGAATGCTTTACAGTACATTGCACAATAACCTGTTATTATGTGATTTTTTTACAATAGTCTCCCCAGGCAAGATGAGCTCTTATAATTGAAGTGAAATATTGAAACAGAGTTTTCTACTAACTGCACTACCATTATGAACTATATCAATCTGCAGCTCTCGGCTCTTAGTTCAATTACAAGGAAAGACACTAAACTATCCCTACTACCTCAGTAGCTTTATGCCATAAAACAGAAAATGCTAAGACCAAGGCCAAGAGTTTCTGACTGTTTTCATTTCCATGGTATAAGCCTACGGTAAAATCTGTCAGAATGTAGTCTTCTGAATGTCATTATAAATTAATTTTCTCTCTGTAAAGCGCTTCTTTTGAATGCAAAGGCTGTGTGAACTATGGAGCTAAATGTATTAAGAGAAAAGTTTCAGTGTTTCTTTTTACCCTGTAGAAGTCTTTCTTGTCAGGATCTGGTAGAAACCCCCAGGCAGAGCTTCCTCCAAAAGTGCTTCTGCGGCCTGTGTTTGCACAAACTGTAAGTAAGTAAAATTTAAGTGTGCATGTATTTTGGGGGGGAGAATAGGGAAAGTGTAGAGAGTGTTAAAGTGCCACCGATAATTATGATACCATCAGAACCTGTAGTACCTTGGAATAAAATTCTGTTGAGCAGGGCTATGTGTAAAACCTTTGTAAAACACCTTTGTGTTTTCTCCTGTGCTGCCTCTCATGCATGGGAGGAGCTCCCCATAAACACCTGCAAGACCACCTCATTTTCCTCCTTCAAATCCCTCCTTAAAAGCTCTCTCCTTTAACATGATGCCTATAAAATATACCCTAGATAATAGCTCGACCATTGTCTCATTGCTTTCTTGTGCTCCCCCTGTCGTCCTCTTGTATCCATCTCTTGTCTCTTACTTAGCTTGTAAGCTCTTCAGAGCAGGGACTGTTTTTGTTCTGTCTGTACAACACAGTGGGGCCCTGGTCTATGACTGGAGTTCCTAGGTGCTACAGTAATATTACTAATAACAATAATCAGGATTTGGAATTTTAGTGGGGCTGTGATATCCTGATCCAAATGATCAGATGTGTAAATGTCACCGCTGCACTTTGCGGTACTAAGAATGGCATTTTACTGTCCAAGGAGACTGTGACATGTTGGGGAAGGATGAGGTGGCTATTACTGTTGGAGAGCTATTTTATTAGCATCAACAAGAAATCAGACAGATGCTCTTCCAAGACTCCACTGCAGACTCCTCGCAAGCCGCCTGGGGAAGAATGTGCTAGCTATACACATGTCCCAGGTAAACTTCAGGATGTACAGTCAAAAATAGTGTATGCTTACTCAATAGCACATGCCACAGGGAAAAAACTACAATGGCTCCCAGCTATGCTGGGCAATATGCTATTGCTATATGCTATTGCTATCCCTATGCTCCTGGGGGCTGACTCTATCTTCAGGTATGCTGCGCTTCCTCCCTCAGTCCCATGCCTGTAGGCAGGAGTCTGCTTAGGCCTTGTGCCTCTGAGATGATGTGTGGGATTCCCCCACTGGCGTCTGGGTTCATGGGCATGTCATGGAAACTCATGTGAGTCTAAGCTCCTATCCTGTGGCTGCCCCCAGCCTCATGTAAACATGGCACTTACTTAAATGGAACCAGGATTTGGCTCAGTGAAATAAGTCTTAAAACTGTAACAGGCCAGTGTCTGTGAATGACAAGCAAAGTCTGGAGTGATTGGAACAATTCTGAAAGCCATGGCCAAGATTTCAGGGAAATTGCAGAGAAATTCCAGAAAAAATATTTTTGAGCTGCCAATGTATTTGCTCTTCAAATAGACCAATTATTTCATTAGACTCACAATACTTCTGGCTTCCCTGAAATCCTTCTGTTCCCCAAATTAACTACTGCAAACATCTGGTGGTAGAGCCTCAGCCCCTGCATATGGTCCAATTGGTGAGAAGGAACCATAAACCAATCCCAAAGGAGCTGCTGTGGATTATCTGGGCTAGACGATGAGGACAAGGTATGTTAGAGGTGAAATGGAATGGAGCCACACAGAGGGCAGAGAACTCTGGCTGATCCTTGGACAGTAGAGCATTTCCTAGGACCCCTAACAGCTCCAGGATTGAGAAATGGAAAATGCTTAGGTGGCACAAGCTGAGGATTTGTCTCCTAGCTTTGCATATGGTTATTTAACATAGATTTCAAGAGGCATATTGTCCAGTGAAACAATTTTACAAACACACAGAAGATAGGAAATCTCGTTAGAGTAAACAAGACAGCACTTTGCTGCCAGATAGCATCTACTGAAATGAACCGACAGCAGAGGGGAACTTTTATACAGTAGTTTTAATAAGGAAAGAAAATGGAGTGATAGTTCTTTAGGGCAACATAACCAGAAACAAAGTGTAAAAACAGAGTACAGTGTATACAGAGATACATACAGAGGGCCTGGTTCTCCTCTTACTTCCACCACTGCAAACCAAGAGGAACTGTCAAGTGAATGGATTTATGACTGGAGATGATGTGACAGAATCAGGAACAGAAAACAATAGTCTATGTCCCTTAACAAAGAGGTTGCAGGTGGAACCACCAGTTTTAATCAGATGCTGCAAAACTGTGCAAAAATAACTTCTTGGTGTTATTAAATGGGAGTCTGTTTTGTGCTTGTTTTTCCTGCATAGCACTGCAAAGTGCCAGATCGTCATAGCCACCAAGTTATTTATTACAAAACCACGCAGGGATTATGTCAGTGGTGTTTTATGAACACCTCAGTATCTATCACAAGATGTTGTGGTTCTAATAGACCTGATGCCACAGAGATGATCCAAATGAAACTCCACCAAACATACACAACGAATGCACTCTGTCTAAAAAGGTTGTAGGGCTGTTCGTCTAGTTGAGCTTGTCATATGGTCTGAAAATGCTAGAAGAGTTTGATGCTAATATGCTCCTGAGTTTGGAAAAAATGACTCCAAAATGACCTGTACTTTTCCTGCAGCTATACTGCCCCATGCTGTGATCTTGTCAGATCTCATTAATTGATCAGTGTTGGGTCAGTCTTGAAGGGCAAAATCTAAGGAACACCTAGTTGCAGCAGGAAGTAACGTTTGTGGCACCTTTGACATGGGAAGCAGGACGCAACAACATCTTTTCTTCCCTCTTCCCTGGAAAGAATAACATAAATCACTAGAAATATGCTATGGGTTATATACATACAGCAAGATACTGAAACCCTAGGATTATGTAGTCTGGAAAAGAGAAATGTTATCTGGGGATTGGGCTGAGATTTTTCACTTTAAGAAGGGTATAGCCTAATAAATCTCTTCTTTTTATGTAATCCTCAACTAGGGAAGGAAGAAAACACTACTTCATGCAGCATAGTCAGTGATAATTGGTCAGTGATGGCCGAAGCAGGTTTTAGGGTTACTTATTTAACTGGCATAATATTGATGCTGCTATAATCTAGCCTGACTGTATTCTCTGTTTCAGTCTCCGCAGCTGATTCCTATATCACTATGTGCATGAGAGTCAACAGGAAATATGCCATTGTACAGCCTCTTCCAGGATATGAGGCAACTTTAAATTGCCAGCTGAAATTTAAACCTTGAGCGCACATCAATCTCTTTAATTCACAGACATGGGCTGGAGTCCAATGATGTGTCCAGATTTTAAAAAGAGACCATTTTACTGATACTAAATTAAGAGCAATCACATTGCACACTTCAGGGTCTGTACTGACTTCCTGTAAGGGTCAGGGAACAAGTTCCCTGCCTATGAACCGGACTTGCACAATTGACATCGTGCTATGGAGTTTATGATGCAAAAACAAAATCTTCAGCCTAATGTTGGACGTTTCCAGGCTGTCAGGAAGCACAAGTATAGCTGAGCACAGCAACTTTCATTGGCAAGACATTCACTTACATTTCTTTAAAGAGTTCTTTTACAGCAAAGCCACAATTTAATTTGACGCCATGTCCTCATTTGATAGAATGGGGCATGCCCGAGGTAGCTGCACTTCACTGCTTACGGTAGCCTGTACATGTAAAGTTCAACCTGAGGTCAAACTCAGCTGAGGCGGGCAGTGTGATGTAACACAAGTGACAGAAGTGTGTGATATGCCCAGTACTAGTTCTGAAATCCTTCATAGACTCCCATAACGTGATTAGCAATTCTCAAAAGTAGTCCAGGTTTGCTGGGCGACTGCATAATTGATGCCATGCAGGTAAAATAAAGGTTCTAGTTCTGCACTGCCTTGCACTAGGCGAAGTCATTTACACAAAGGCATAAGGAGTGTGAAATGCTACCACCCTTGTAAAAGTGGAGCATTTTGCTTTGGTAGCATTTTGCACCCACTTAACCACCCGTGCAATTATTTCCACCTAGGCAATGTAGTAGCGAATCAGGCCAAGAGTCTGTAAAGACACCAGGATAAGCGAGCTACCAACATTTACAAAGTGGTTCAGTGACTTGGGGCTCATTACCCCCCGCAATCGTAACTAAAAAGAGTCATGAGTAGGTATGTAATAATCTTTGAAGCTGACATAGATGAAAACGCATCTTATTGTTTTCAACTGTCTCTCTAACTTCAGCATTATCATTAGCCAGGCATAGCCCCCTCTGTGTCCTGAAACTAAAAAGAAGGTAGCACTTTTCACAGACAACATGATCCTTGGGAGCTGGGGATAATATTAGAGTTGCTGAAGAGGTAACCGTTTACGAAGAGTATCCTTGTGAGATGCTTCCCTGGGAAATGTTTCCAGTTTAACAGCCCTGACAGAGTCAAATCACTTGTTTTATTCATGCCGCAAGATATACAATAGCATGAGTCCAGGGGGAAATGTTTATCGTATGATGAGTAATTTCTCCTGGTACAACATGTTAGGGCAAGATCCTCAGCAGCTGTCAATCATGTAGCTCCACTGAGATCACTGGAATGATGCTGATTTACACCAGGGCAGGACCTGGCCAGCAGTGTTCCACCAAAAAGTTCACAGTGTTTGTTGAAATGTCTTGAGCTTTTCAGAGTGTAAAATATTTGGTGTTGCTGACTCTCAGCCAGCATTCAGTCTAGTTCTTCACGCACACCTCCTTGGGATTGCAGTGAGACATGGCAGAACGGAGATGCAAGCCTGGGACAGTCCTCTTTTTGTCTCCCCTGAGGTTGTTTTCCTCATCTGCCTGAGACACAGAGTCCAAAGAGAAACTAATGTTAATTTATATTCTATTTTACACAAGTAGCTACTTCAGGTTTTTATGAGTAAGTCTGTCTTTTATTCCACATTTGTAATGATTTGTGAAACAAATGTCTTTTCAGTTAGAGTAAAGACAGGGCTTTGGTTTTTTATAGGCATAGGTTGAAATCAAAATTTCCATAGCTATTTTGGATTTTAAATCTAACCTTTCTGTTATTAAACATCCAGGCAACTGAGAGACTGTCTTCTCTTCCCTGTTCCTGGAGGCATTTCTGAAGCATCAGCTGAAAGCATTTCTTTGCCTTACCTTCCTCTATCCTAACTATTCCTTTTTGGTGCGGAATTTGTCCTGAAAATTATACAACAAAGACTGTGTGGATGGCAACTGAAAATGGCTAAAAAGCAAGGCCTAGGCTTTGAAAAGAAAATAAGGATGTTGCTGTGAAAGATGCTATGAAGGATTCCAGAAAGACTCTCCTCATCTTGCTCTGAAATGTTAAATGGAGGCTTTAAATATTGTGTAGCCCTTGTGGATAGCTGCCTTCTTTTGAACACCTTCCTCCAACTGTGCTGTTTCCCAGCCCCATATAACCACTTTCTGGCGTCTCTACAGTAAAACTTCTCACTAGACCAGACTGAAGCCTTACCTGGTGAGGGAGAACTAGTTACATCATGAATTCAACAGGCTGATTAGCAGAGGCTGCACCTTTGTGAAGGACTTCTTCTTCCCTTTCAGTAACCACCTCTCTATAGACTTGGGACCAGCATGAGCTGAGCTGCTTCCAGAGCTCCCTCAGAGACACTCCAGATTGGCCAGCAGAGTCCCTGTGCCAGCTGCGATGCCCTTTCCCTCCTAGCAGTCTCTCCACACCCCCAGCCACTGCTGGCCTGAAGGAGAGATCAAGACAGGGACATGAATACAGGTCTCCTGCTTGGAACAGGGTGGCACTAGCTCTTCATAACAGGCCAAATATCTTAAACTTTAGGGTCTAAAGTTAAATCGAAGTGGTCTGTGAGATGTGCTGAGCCCCCACAACTACCACTGAAGTCACTGGGAGCTGGGGGTGCTCTGCAGGTCTGAAAATCAGTTAGCATAGGTAGCTGTCTCCAGATAGGGAGGTAGGCGCTTAACTTTGACTGTTTTGGCCGTAGCGTTACTGCAGAATAACACGGGACATGCAAACACTACTGGAAATGCATTTGGAAATGCATTTTCAAAGAGAACACCACTTTCATCAACAAGTATTCTAGCTTAGGTAATAATTGAAGAACCGTGCTCCAGTCTCAGTGCTTTTACCACAGATCAAGTGTTTGTGGCCATTACAGACTGGATTCTCTGCTTTGCTAAGGCCACTTTGTCCAGCATAAATGGTGCAAAGTGGTGTTCAACAGACAGGCGAGTTTCCCTGGCACAAGGGAACTCTGTCGGTGATAGCTGCCAGAGGCAGCTCCTGCTACAGTTGCCCCCCTTTTTCCAAAATGGAGAGGTATGGGGGTGACATACTGGGGCAGAGCCATGGGTGGGATGGGGAGAAAAGGGGCATGGGAAAGCAGAGTGCTGTAATTCCCGATCTTCTATTGGTCCTAACTTGCCATGGGGCTAGGTGACCCTGAGTCAGGGAGCCATAATCCGCTCCCACCAGCCCCCATGCTGTGTCCGACTGCAAGTGGATGGAACGCAGAATCCAGGGCTCTGTGTTTTCTCCAATGGAATTTTCAACTAGGGATTTGGTTTGCACTTTCTTTCTAACTCAAGAAAGACAAAAAGGGAAACTCAGTTTCTGCACGTTACGATATCATATAGGTGAGGTTAACTGAGGTGCATCTTCTTGTTAGACATGGCCCCACCAGATTAAGGTAGCACTGGAAATTCAGACAGAGTTGCCCTCATTAGCCACTCTGCTTTCGTGGTCAGACTTTTCTGATTCAAATGAAAGAAAAGTTGTTTTTCATCCCCAGAGTGATAAGCCTTCTATAATGGTTAAAGAGCATTATCCTTTTTATTAATTGCTTATTCAAGCATTGACTCTGTGCTCAGCGATGTACAAGACATAAAATTGAAAGACCTTTCCCTGAAGTGCTTAAAGTCTTAAAGAGAAAACCACATGTGTTGACAGGACACATTGGGCAGCCCAGAGGAAGGAATCAGTTGGAACTTTATTATATAGGTATTTCTCTCCTTTGACTCATTTCTTATGGGCATTATGGGAGAAGGGGGTCTTTAAGAAATGCTTGAATGTGGACAAGAGGGTGCTGTGGTGGCCTAGGATGGGGAGAGCCATCTATGTATAAGGAACAGTGTGGAAAAAGGCCCAAAGAAAGGAGGAGGAAGAGAAAGTGGTAACAAGACTGGCACCTTTGGCAGGGAGCAGGGGACAGGGTTGAAGGCAGGAAGAGAAAAGATCAGCAGTGCAGGTCAGGGCAAAGTTGTGGCAGGACCTGAAGGCAGGTGAATCTGTTCAAGTAAAAGACAAATGGATCTGACTTTATGGACAATACTCAAACTGCATTCACCTCTTTTCGAGGCTCATCTATTCTGATAATTTATCATCATCACCACCACTATTTTGCATTTCTTAATACCTCTGCATTTCTCAATTCTAGGCAAGATCTGACATGGAAGTGCTGAAAAGCTATAGGTATCCCCATAGTGTTTCCAGCCCCATCAGAAAGCATACATAAGTGGAAATCCCAAGAGGTAGACTGTCCTTATTACAGTGCACTTTATTTTTATTTCCAGCTGAAGAAGTTAAGACTGTACAGATCAGGTCCAACAAGCAATTTGAGGAGCTTATCACTGAAGCTTACATTTCAAAAATTGTTATTCAAATTCTGAATTCATCATTACTATGCAGATGATCGAGCCATAGAACTAAAAGATGGAAAAGATCTGTTAGGTGTTCAAGCTAATCCCTATGGGCCGCAAAAGGATTGTCCCGGAGAGGGAGTATGTTGTCCCAGAGAGTGTCTAGCCTGTCTGATCTGAACTGAACTGCCTACTGCAGTACCCATCCATCTGATTTATATGTTTGTTGGTCTCTGGTATCAGAGAGGCTGTCAGAAGGAGCTGGCTCCATCCGCATGCTAATGACACCTTCTCTAGAAAGGGGTTTAACTTAATCCATAACGGAGCTAGTCAGAGTTTATGCAAAGCACCTAAAGCCAAATACTGGTAGCACCCATTAGAAAAAGAAAAAGCAAAAAAAACCTGTTCAGAGTGGGGAGAGTCTTTCCTTAAATGCATACCAGTGTCCGAACTCATGACAACAGCCATCTCAACCAGTGTAAAGAAAGGAAATAAGTTCTGTATAAAAAGCTAAACATTAAAGTTACCGGTATAATAAGAAAAAGTTGTTTGTATTATTGTGCACTGACCCCGTAACAATGTGGTCTCCCCATATTAAATGGCAAAAGACCTTTAAAAAAAGCAGTCCCCTGTGCTAACCCTGAGCTGATGACATGACATTAAACATGACTGTTCTTGCCTGCAACGCCTCAGAAACGCTCCGTTTGGGCCTAACTCGGCTTCCTTTGAAATCAGTGGGACTTTCACCCTTGCCTCCAATGGGAGCACAGTTCAGCCAACACTGAGTGCTTTTGAAGAGCCTACCCTGAGTGTTTCACATTGTGTTAGTCAACACATTATTTAACTCATGTTCTAACAAGATGTAATTTCCCAAGCTCTTAGAGATCCGCTTCTGCCATACTGTCTACAACCAATAGTTGACTTGTATACAAATTGCCTGTTGTAGTTCCCCAGTGGACATCTGCTTGTTGTCTGTCTTTCCTTAGACGGTGAGCTTCTCAGAGCAGGGACTCTGAATATTTGCAAAGCACTTAAACCATTATGGGCGCTACCAAAAGCAAAAATAAAGTAATCTATATACTGTAATAAGAATCCAGGATTGTCACTTTCTGTTTCACTTCAAAGCCTACTATGTCTTACAGTCAGTGTGAAGCAGCTCCAAAAATGGTTGAGGGCATTCTCTGTTTAGGATATCATCAGACTGAATCATCACTTGGCTTCATGGTCTCATACTGCCTAGTTTGTTAAATTCTCAGCCATTTTGACTTAGGAATTACCCTCATGCAGTACACTGCTATAAAAAGGCATGTATCTACGGCATACCAAGAATCCTAGACCATTGTAAGATAGGGTTAACTCAACCAATCTCCACCCTTATCCTACAGCTAATTTCCATGTACCAATTTCATTGGTTTTATGAGGGAGACAGCACTGATGGTGAATTACTTGGTTCAACCATCTCACATCTCCTAATTTATCACCCAAAAAAATCCATACAATTCTTAGGCAACACAACCCCTGCACAACACACCAGCACAGAAAATAACTCCAAACACACACAGCCCTTCACTGAAGCACACACCTCACATTCATCACCTGCACAAATCTCCCAACACAATCCCCCACACAACACAACCAGCACATACAATATCCCCAAACACACACAGACCCTCACTGCAGCACTT
This sequence comes from Mesoclemmys tuberculata, assembly GCA_007922155.1. Lineage (NCBI taxonomy): Eukaryota > Metazoa > Chordata > Testudines > Chelidae > Mesoclemmys > Mesoclemmys tuberculata. The sequence continues at coordinate 27,305,559 of ML675603.1, forward strand.
GCCCCATTCACCACCCACACAAATCCACAACTCACAGCACAACACAACCCATGCACAAATCGACACAACCACCCATACAATATCACAACCCACATGCATAATAACCCCAAACACACAACCTCTTACCGCAGCACACACTGGTCATTCGCTACCTGTACAAATCCACACAATTCTCACAGCACAACACAACCCACATACAAATCAACACAACCAGCCCAACACAATAACTCCAAACTCATGCTGAAGCACCGAATGTCTTTTGAGTCAGTGTAAAGTGAGGAGAAGCAGCTAGAAGCATGGGGTTTAGATTAGAATATCGCCAGGTTGCATAGTCACTGGGTGTCATGGTCTGCTACTGTCTAGTTTCTACGTTTTCCGTCACTTTGGGCTTTTTTACACATGTGACTTTACAAATTACACCCAGGTGACTGCACAGGCTTTCAGCTACTAGTAATAAATACATTTCTGTGCTAATCCCCTTTGACTACAACACTGAAAAGAATGTTTACACTGTGAAAAATAACAGAGCAAAAGGCTGACAATTTAGAGTCAAACTTTAACCTCGAAATCACATCACAGAGGCCACCAAAAAAAAAAAATACATTACAGGAGATGCAAAGCTGTGACGTTTTCAAGACACCCAGTGATGAGTACACGGCTGTGTAACAATAACTATGCCACGAAGCTAGGTAATTCCAAGCACAAGTGTTCATGAACCCTGAAATGTATTCTGGGTACTGTAAGAAAGATTGTTCTGCTGCTCATCAATAACATTTCTTTTATTAGAAAAGATAAAGTGATATACAGCCATTTATCCCAGGTTTAGCTGTGGCTTGAGAAAGCTAGAATTCTGTGGTTATGGCTTGGACGTTTTTGTTTTGTTTTGCTTTGACCCTGTTTCTCATACAAGTGTGTATCAAATAATGAAAAGCACTGTACTGAAGGAGAGTGAAGATGTGTTGACACTGAAAAAGGAAGTGCTAAATATAAGAGAAGCTAAATGCAAGTTTAGTGAGCTCAGCATTCTGTGTCCTAGGAAAAACAACATCTAAGTTCAGCTGTATGGGCTCAACAACTAGGGCTTAAAATGACTCTGAGTGGGCTAAAACAACTCTATCCCCTGAAAAAACCAGCTGGGTCACTGCGATTATACTTAATTGGCATTGTGGGAAGCCTTCCTTTCTAAGGATCAGCCCACACTGTACCCTTGTGCAAAGAGCCTTTTCATTAGCTACTGTGGACGTGCAACCAGACATCTCAGCAGACACCAGCATTGTAATGCCATCCCACAAGGGAGCAAAGAAATCCAGAGCTATACAAGCATGCCTTCTTTCCTCCCAGACTCTTCCTGATGGTCAGTCTGGACTTTCTGATCTTCTCTCAACACCCCAAAAAGGGACTTTTCCTCCTAGTCCTCTTTCACCAGGCCGCCACTTCTCCCCTGTACTCCCCGAGCCCCTCCTTCAGCAGGTTAGTTCGATAGCCTTTAGCTTCGCAGCCCCCCCATTGCAGGATTATAAATAGTAAGTGCAATATTTTCTTCTAGGAAGGGATTTCAATCTAGTTCAGGGTCACTTGTGTCTTTCTCTGAGAGATGAAAAGATAGTGTTGTCTCTGGTAGAATGAGGAGTGAAGGTTGTTCGCATAGCTCAAACTACAAGGCTATTGCCCTCCGTTTCTCAGGATCACAGTCATTTAGTGTATGTAATAATGCTACAGCCTTGGGTTTAGCAGGGTGGCTCAGTAAAAACTCCACTGTGCTTTTATTGGCTCTGCTGGTATTTGTATTTGTTTTGACCAAAGTATGTGTTCCCTTATCTTGGCATCAGTAAATCTATTCCCACTGCAGCTGTATGTTCAGTAAACATTATCCGTATAGTCCAGGGACCCGTGGTGCACACATTTATTCACGGCACTCCAGTACTTTTGCTTTGGCTCGGATAAGCAGAGTTTACAACTAAACAAAGAATAAGAAAGCTCAAAGACTCCTTTTAAGCTATGTGTTCAGATGGAATAATACACTTTAAACTTTTGTATATCACTCTAAAGGCCAAATTCTACCTCCTATGTGCACTCTCTCCTGGTCAGTGGGAATTATGTGCACGGATGTGACAACAAAATTTGATCATAATCACTACCAAGCCCTTATATAGTGCTCAAAGCATTTTATGGCAGATATAAATAATAAGACCTATTATCCAGGCTAAAGGGAAGATGCCATTATCCACATTTATGAAGGGCACTTTCAGCCTGATTCCCATGGAAAGCCTAGCAAAATAAGGCAGATGGTTTTACCTAAGATTTACTAAAGAAGGCTTTATGAAAGGTCAGGATAAATATCTATGGGTACTCTAAGAAACTTGACCCATCTGAGCTGTGGAGCCAGATACTCCCCTCAGTTACTTCGCAATAAATCCAGAGCTTCATTGAAGATAATGGAGTTATTCCAAATTTTTATATCATCAGATGAGAGATCAAAGTCTTGCCTTCTTCATTCTCTTCTTTTGTACTCAAAGGAATTGCTTGGAGAGTGACCACCAGGACCTAAACTGCTCAGTGGCATTTAGTACCAGCATAGTAGGTAAGGGGGAAAATCCTTTGGAAGAATGAGAAGCAAAGGAGGAGAGAGAAGAGGCCTGAGAAGATAAAGATTATCTTAGCATAGCTGGAGAGAAGGAAACACAGGGCTTTGCATGCCCAATCTGCTGCATGACAACACCACTCCCACATACAAAGAGGCTATTTTCAAAACAGGCCTGTAACATGCTGCTGAAATGCAGTTTGAACAGTCCACTTGCCCTAGCAGGCTTGGGAGAATTAGAGGATATACCCTTCCCTGACCCGATTCCCTGCTGCCAGGTGAAAATTTCCCACAGGAAAATGAACCAATCTGTCAAATGTAGTTATTCATAAAAATATGCTCCATTTGTTTTCTTTTTCTCTCTTTCATGCACCCTCTGGGGCAGGTAGCCAGCTGCTGGAAAAGAGAGAACCCTTCAAATATAGCACTTCCCCACTCCACAATGAATCTCATCAGGGCTTCCATCTCATGTCACAAGAATGATGCTACCTTTCTGAGAGGTAGACATGAACTGAAAGGGCGGACAGCAGTGCCAAAAAGTCACTGAGCACTCACATTGCACAAGCAGGGACTTTGGAGCCAAGGGAAACTTCATCTAATGCTGACATATCAAGGTGGGTTTGCCCAGAATATAATCTCTTTATTCTTTGTCTCTTATATCTAGTTGCCAGATCTATGTAATTCTTCATGGGCTTCCTTCCTGCCCAAAAACAATTAACTGTTGGCTCCTTCTGTGGCCTTGGGCATAGAGATTAGGCTGCCAGCAAATCACACACATGTATATGTATGTACACATTTACAATGTGGCCAACTATGTTCATGGACAAATACCTTGTTTATTGCAAGTGTGGATTAGACACACAAATAAGTGCAGAACAGGAGGATTGGTTTTTTTTTTTCTTTTTTCTTTGGTGGTGGCATTTTGACATTTTTAAGATCAGGCCTTTAAGCGAGGTCAGGCCTAATATGTCATAGGCATGGTTTGGTTCATTCAGTGAGTTTTTTCTCAGAACAAGCCATTTTTTCTATTTTTAGTTTGTTTTCTCAACTGTGAAACTTCTGCCTAACCCTCCTTTTCCTAAGCATGCCTTCAGACTATACAAGGTTTAGGGTCAGAGTCTCAGCTGGTGAAAATCAGTATATCTCCATTGATTTTAGTATGAAGTTTTCTTCCTTTAAATTTTGTTTCCTAAAGCTTACTGTTTCATGCACTCTTTGCATCTTAAAATTGTACTGGAATAAGGGAGAGTAGAGTTCTGAGTTAATCAACAACCCCATATTCCATGCAATAATTTTGCCTGAGTTTATTGGTCATGTGGGGCAAATGCATCAGAATAAAAGGCAGGTAGATTACTTTTTCTGGCTGACACCCCCAGATACATACTATGAAAATACATACTATTTAATCTTACGTTAAATGAAGGAGCTACTACAAATAGTCTTATGTAAAAGGTGGATAATATTGAGCATATTATGAGAAAAGGTAACCTGAACAAAATAGTCCTTTCCCCTTCCTGTATCGTCAGTGTTCCCACAGTAGTTTGCATTTTGAGTTCAGCCATACAAGCTTCAAGGCAAACCAACAAGTTCAAGCAAGAATCTAATTCAAGCGTTCAATAAAATCTATCCCTGTCAGCTCTAATTATTAAGCAGATGCATTGCTTTTACATTAATTTGAGTACTACTTAGATTCAATTACCACCATTCTTCTCTACATTCATTCATATTTTCATACAGGCTACCTTATAATCAAAACTTGAATCAAGAAACAGGTCTGCTGTCTACCAGTGAATTGCTTCCATGCCTGGATGCTGACTACAGCTTCCTATATCTAGATTTGTGTGGATGGTCCTAGCAATTTCACTGTACTTTAAGTGGAGATGAACCAGGTACAGGAACTGGCTACCCTATGAAATGTGGGTGCCCATACTAATAGATCATAGCACCATTAATGGAAGATATGACAGGGATTGTATCTGCCCTTTAATTGATAGTCTGTCTACATCATTTGTTGTTTGGGTCTGCAATATGGGAATACTGTGGGATCCCCAGCTGCTGCTAGATGATCATATAGCAGCAATGACCAAGGTAGCTTTGTTCACCAACAGATGGCCAGGAGGTTGCAATCATTTCTTTCAGATGTGACCTTGCTGCCATTATCCACACCTTTGTATCCTGCCCTGAAGAGTGTTGCAATGGGCTCTAGACGGGGCCGCACATGACATCATCTTACAAGTTGCAGCTACTGCAGGACGTGGGGACTTGCTTGTTAGGTGGAGTTTCTCAGTGTGAATGCTTTGCAGCACTCTGGGATCTGCACTGCTGACTGACTGTTTCCAGCTGTAGTCTAAGGTGGTGTTTTGACTGATACAATGCTAAAAGGCCTGGGTCTCCAACCTGCTGAACTCTCTTTCTCCCTAGGCATCACTGCTACAGTCCTGATCAGCAGAGGTGCTTGAGCTGGAACCCTCTTACTATCAGAGAGGGAGCTCGTAGCAGGGCATCTCCATGATGAACCTTTAGATTTGGAATTTACTCCCCCCTCTTAGTCCAGATTAAAGCTATTGACCTTCAGACTCCATCTCTCTTCACAAGTGTTTGGGGAGGAAGAGCTACACTAAAGCTCTGAGATTGGAGCACTGAATTTCAGGATATGTGGTCATAACAGTTCCCCCTCAGCCAATTTTTTTTCTAGGGAGGGTCCTGCATTGATATCCGTTTGTATAAGGTGGCCTATATATTTAATATATGGCAAAGGTGCCTAGAGTCCTTGAACATTTTCATTTTTAATGTTTTGTGTACATCTAAATAAATATTTACTGAACTCTTTAGGCCATAGCTACGCTAGAAAAAGGTGTGATTTTTAACCTATGTTAGCTGGAGACAGCCTAGAATTTGTCTCCACCACCTAATGTGTGTTAAAACTACAATTTGCCTTGTCGATACTAGGTTTTTAACATGTGTTAGCTAACTATGTTAAAAACATACCTCTTTCTTACTCAAGACAAAGCCTTATGAAGCACCATCTTCTCTAATGCACTTGGAAATGATCTTATAAGACAAAATTCATTATAAGACAAAAACCAAAGCCGTGCATCAAGCTGTGTCCCACTGAAGTTCTGCAATAAGGGCAAGAAGTGGTCAATAAGCCCTGTCCAGGCCCTCTGCACTATGGTGACTTTCACTTTCAAGGCATTGAGTGGGTTTGTAAAATGGGTAATTCTTGTGGCCATTGACCTCTGTTTCCATCTATCGGTGGTGACAGTGAACAGTGGCCACATTTTAAAAAGGTAACTGGCCTGCTCTTCTTTGAAGAAGTGACAGGCTTCAAATTAAGCAAACAACTAGTTCATATCATTGCTAAGATTGGTTAATTCAGTTTCACTCTTTGCTCCCCTTCGTCCCTTGCTCTCACTTTTAGATCGTGCTAGTCAAGCTGACACAACCAAGTCCCCTTATACTGCTGAGAATAGAGACCACTAAAAGGACTCACCACAGCCTGTGCTACATGTGGCATTATTTTTGCCACTGTTCCTTACATATTATCGCATCATAAAGGGGCAGAAAAGATCTGGTAGTCACACATAGCTGTTACGATGCAGTGAGGTAATTGTTCCATTCAAGGGAGATCATGCTTTTGAGTAGCTTGAGTAAAACACTCAGTAACTTGTATACAAAAGAATGTAAAGGTAAAAGCCACTCTTTGCTGGGGTGGCTAGAAGAGAACTGGAGAGCAGACAGGAGTTCCAGTCTTTACCTGATGTTTGCAGGGGGTTCTGTGAGTAATAGAGGGCCCGCCACTACAGGTGAGAGCACCCTAGAAATGCTAATTATTACAATAATGATTAATAGTGTCGCCTTCCTCAGACACCTGGGGCCTGATTGTCCATTCTGGCAAACTAGACTCCATATATGAATAGATGTGCACATGCAACATTGCTTTATGCTGCCTTTTGTTCCAGATCTGGCTGGTGGCCTACCCACTTCCTGGCCTAAGATGCTCTGTCTGAACCTATGGCTACTCAATTTTCCTAGGGCCTATTGTAGCAGTGAAGAATAACCAATGTGCACAGTGTGCTCTACCCATGCCCCTTCCCCTGGCATGTCTCATAGGCTAGGGGTTGTAGGAAGGAGATGTGTAGAACTGGCTATACCGGCTCTATACCATCTCAGGAAGCCCCTACACCTAGGGCCTTCCCTTATGACTGGTGGACAGCACAAAGGCTATATCTCCACTACACACAACTGAGGGCAGTGTGTAAGGTATGTGTAGCTACACACCGCAGTGAAAAGCAGGCGTCATCCACACTGCAGTGTGCAGCTACACATGTCTGTGAAAAGCTTGGCTGGGAGGAGGCAACAGGGAAAGGTTTCAGCAGCTCCCTGCTGCCAGGGCCTTTCAGTGTGGTGAGCAGAAGGCTCAGGCAGGGAGGAGGCCTTGGGGAAGGGCTTAATTTTGGGGAAAGGCTGAGGGGAAAGGCCCACCTTCTGGGAGTTGGCAGAGCCTTTTCCCACTGGCTCCCCTCTGCCAGAGCTGCAGGGAAAGACTCCAGCGGTTGGGTGGCAGTGGGACACGATGCTGCTAAAAATAACAGTGTCCAGAGAAAGGCACGGTTTTGGCAAGTAGGGAGCCATGTAGGGTACAGCTTTGTACCCATCGATACCATTTAACAATGAAAAACTGGGCCCCTGGTGCCTATGAGCAACCTTCACTTTTCACACACAGCCCTAACATTACACCCCACTGCAGAAATGAATACTGGGTTTTACCAGATGATGCAACTGTGAGGGACTGTGCCACGTCCCGGAAGCACTCAGCATCACACAGCACAGGAGAGATTCAGCACATCCCACTGGAGTAGCTGTTTGAAGAATATTGACTCTACACTAAGGATGAAGTTGAGGAGGAGTGCCATTTTAATCTAGATGAGACTCCTGCACATGCCACCCAATTGCTAGATGGAGAGCAATGAAAATAGCCACCAGGCAAAACGTTACGCCTTTATTAGATACAGGCCTTGTGCCAGCCTCCCTACACCTACAAGGGGACATACATGAATGACACAAAGAATACAATCCAAATGGTCAGCTAACAATGAGCTCCCATTCTACCCTCCATTGAAAGGGATCTTGGAGTACCCACCTCTCTGCAGTGAGATGCTCTTGGAGAAAACTGAATGGAGACTCCTCCCTAGCTTCACTAGAGACTCATTAGAGAGATTGAACTTGATTCATCCTGTCTTCTACCACTCCCTGCCTTGGCTCCCTAATAGGGAGGCTACCAGGGCGTTTCCCATTCAGGGTCAGTTGTCAGAGAGAGATCTGCATAAAATTCAGCTTCTACAGGGCGTTTGTGTGAGTCAGAGTAATTTCAGAACTGCTCCCAGCTATTGAAAGTAGCTGGGGTGGTTCCCAAGCCAATAAACCTCCACTGGAAAAGAGGAGAGCTAATAAAAGCTCCAAATAAGAAATTAAAAGGTCCTGAAAATAATTGCAAGTTGCATAATAATACTTAGCATGTGATAGGTTCAAAGCATTTTACAAATAGTATCTAATTAATCCTCAGGCCGCTCCTGGGAGAGATTATTCCCCCAGTTTTGCAGGAGTGGAAACTACAGCTCCGAGTTAGGTGACTTACCTAGAGCCAGAGAACAGAGTGTCAGAGATGGGACTTGAATTCAGGAGCTCCTGGGCCCGGCTCCTGTGTTCAGACCATTAGGTAACGTAAGATAATAATAACCTCCCACTTACCTGAACCTATTCGCAGTCAGTGGGCTAGCCTGCACTTACCAAACTAGCGTCAGTTCTAATTCACGACAAGCAGGGCCCTGGTTTAGCTGCATACGTACGCTAGCACTCCCTCAGTAGTGAGCTAGACCTTCCGGTCAGTGCCAGTATTTCCCCAGAGTATCAGGAAATGTAGCCCGACCCAGGGCCCTTCTGAGTGTTCTCTTCCCACCCGTAGTATCACCAGTATGTTATTCCACATAGACTCATAGACTCATAGACTCATAGGTCAGAAGGGACCAATATGATCATCTAGTCTGACCTCCTGCACAAGGCAGGCCACAAAACCCTACCCATACACATTTATAACAACCCCGAACCCATGACTGAGTTATTGAAATCCTCAAAAGTGAGATTTGAAGACCTCAAGCTGCAGGGAATCGATCAGCAAGCGACCAATGCCCCACGCTGCGGAGGAAGGCGAAAAACCTCCGGGGCCTCTGCC
>ML675603.1:27314771-27330864 GCA_007922155.1 Mesoclemmys tuberculata
TCCAACTGATGCGTCCCCAACGTATATCTTCAGGGGTGATGCAGGCAGGCCCCAAGCAAAGGGAGGAAATGCAGGTCTCCAGCAGACCAAGGACAACACAGGGGCTACTCTGCCACACGCAGACAGAATCCCTCTCTGGGCAACCTGGTGTGGATGGGGGACCCTTTCATGGCTCTTTCCCTCCACTGCATCAGTCCGGCTCTCTGGTTTAGCACAGGAGGGGGCTATAGGCTCATCTCCTCTCTGCCGCTTTGAGCACCAAGGCATCTCCAGGGACCTAGGGAGGGAGCAACCAGTGACCCTGCTCCCCTGAGCACAGGCTTTCAGTGTTGTGCTCAGAGCACTACACAAGGCTGCATTTCTCACCTTCACACGCCAAAATCCCAGCGATGCTGCCTCTGCGAGAAGCCCCCAAACAGCATTGCTATAATCAGAATCATTTTTTAAATTTAGAAAGAGATTATGATAAAGTCCTCTTACGAGCTATTCTATATAGCCAGGAAGGTGGGATACATGACGTATTTAAACTCACGTGGGATGACTCAGCACTGTGGACTTGTTCTGCTCTCCCTCTCTCCTCCTGTCTTGCACTGTTCTCATGCCACATCCACCCCAATAGTACCTGAGTGTTGCCCTTGTGAGCTAATAGGATCCTGCCAAATGCTTGATGGTAAAAAAGGCATCACCTGGATGATGTTGTACCTAAAATCAAGTGTCCTTGGTGATGGGCAGACTAGCTGCTCCTAACACAAGAGTTCTCATTTAATCCAAGAAGGCCATGTGTTCAGGCCATCCTCCAAAGCCTTGTCCTTGATAGGGTTAAGACCTAATCTGCTGGTGTATTTCTAGACACTAGGCTTTGGTCCATCATTTCTCAACTGGCTTGCATGGTACATAACTCTGCTTTGCCGTCTGTAGTAACAAACGGCTTTGCTTCCCCTTCTTTTTAGCCAGCCAGTGCCAATTCTCCATGCTCTTCAATGATTTGTTATTAATATCATTTCTTGTTCTGTATAATGACATAAAAAGAGCCTGTCTGCTACTCTGGGCACCTCTGACATTATTTAAAACAAAACAGACAGTTCCCATTCCAACAAAACTCCACCCCAGCCCAACAGGACAACGTTCCCCTCAAAGGCACCATCCTCCATAAACAATACCCTTCAACAGCTTCCAGACTCTTCAAACAGAAGGACAGGCCTTGCACCATGCTCCGTAGGTCACCACACCTAGACTATTTTGGACCCAGATTGGACACTTGTGTCACGGTTAAAGAGCTAGCTGCACCTCAGTCCCCTCTCAGCTTCTCTGAGTGCACCCAAAAGCTGTCACTCCCCAGGCCTTTACCTCTCCTGGGGTGGAATTCCACAAGTCTCCCACTTTTAGACCAGGTCCTAGATTCAGTAGCTTGTCTATCAACTCTGCTTAACCCACAGATCTGACTGCGTTTGTTTGCTTCTGGTTCTTCCCTCCAGAAGCCTGTGACCTGTGGTGTGTCCAGTGACCAGATAGCCTTCTCTTGAAGCCAAAATATTGTTTATTTTGCAGCAGAGCAAAAAAAAAAAAGCCTTAGTGAGAAAAGGATTTTGAAACAACAGCCTACAGGACGGAGTCCCAAAGAGGAGTTCTCAGGGAATGGGAGTCAGTATCTCATCCTTCTTATGCAAACTAACGGGAAAGAATTGTCCCCACAACACCAACAGCAAAGCTGACTACTGAAGCCTTCCCAGGACTAGGTCAAAGAGGCCATGCATAATCCAGGAACTGTTTATGGTGAGCATTTAGCATAACTTAAAATTTGTGGCCTTTGTATTACAGTGGTGTATAATAGTGCCATTATACTCGTAGTTAAGGTTGAGTCATGCCTTCTATTTAAAAGTCGACCCTTATAACCTCTGTAAAACTGACATGCTTGGTTAGATCCATTTGGAATTTGGGCAGCCTCAGAAAAATGAACAGGAGGATAAGTGACTCAGCTTTGGGGGTCTTTGAGGTAGAGACTGTGGAGATATATGCCCCTCCCCCAAAACAGGCATTTTTCAAAGAAAGGGTCTAGGTGGCTGGGGGGAAGGGAGGTTGCACATAATTAGAGATCAAACTATTGACGTGATGTGGGTCAAAATGGTCTCAGTCTGTCAAGTTTTACCCAAGATAGAGGGTAATTACCCAGTAATTTTTTGGAGGACCCAAACTGAGAGAAGCCTTTAAGAAAAGATTCATTTTTTACATGCATCAATACAGAAAAACAGCTCTGCCCATGTACCCCAAGCCCATGCACCCCCAGCTCTGCCAGTGCACCCCAAATTCTTTCACCCTCAGCTCTCTCAGTGGACCCCAACCCTCTGCACCCTCAGATAACCAGTGCGCACCAACCACTCTGCACCCCCACAGTTCTGCAAGTGCGTCCCAACCCCATGCACCCGCTCTGCCTGTGGACCCCAACCCCCTGCACCTTCAGCTCTGCCCCAACCCACACACAAATGTTGCACACATCAACCAATTTGCTTACACTGTGAGGTCTTCGGGGCCAGGCCTGTCTCTGTTGTTACAGTAATGCAGGTGTACAGCATGGCATAGAAATATTACAGGCTCGGACACCTCACTGTTTCTCAGTGTTAGGGGGCCACCTCTTGCACAGGGGTTGAGGCCTTTTCTCTCAAACATAAATCTGCCAGGAGTTTGGAACAGAACTCCTCTCGGTGATTCGGCTCGCCCCCTGCCACAAACTCCACCTCCAACCACTTTGACACACGGCCAAGACACCATTCCACTGAGCCACAGTTGTCCTTTGCTCCAGCACTGCATGTCAGCTGGATCAGAGGAGCAGGGAGGACCAGCAATAGAAATGTTTGTACACCAGGGTGTGAAGACTGCAAGGAGCTGTGTTCCCTGCTGGAAATGAGGGGGTGGGGCGAGGTCCGTGCAACCTTAACTATGCCATCTTTCACCAATGCCTCAATATGCCCCACTAACACATATATCTTTACTATGCCAAATCTCTGTTTGCAGAAAGGTACAAACTCTTCACCTCCTTTTACAACCCAGCCACTCTCGCCACAGGATTCCATCTAACACTATTAACGGCCAATAATGGGGGGGGAGGTGCTGATAATCAGTGCTTAGACTGCTTTCATATTCCAGCCTGCTGCTAACACCCTTTATAATAAAACTCCTGTGCCCTGAGAATTGTGTAACATACACAATTCTGAAATAATGCATACTAAATCCTGAAGGTACCCAGGCAGCTCTACCCTTTGTTCACACCCATCAGAGGGTGTAAAACATAAATCTCTTAATCACAGCTCTGTCACACAGCTCCAAGTCATCCACATGTTGCCATATCCCAAACACACCATTACCAGACAGGTCCAACAACTCCATCATTTAGTGTAGGAACATCTAACATACTGACTGTAGCTGGAGTGTATGCAAATAATTCCCATTGGAAAGGAATACAAATAATTTCCCACTGGAAAGGAATACAGAGCCACAGACACAAGAAAAATATACAGTAAATAGGCAGCTAATGCAAATCTCCAACAACAACAAAACCCAAAACAAAATGGGAATAGAGCTTTTTAGGGCCAGATTGTCCAAAAAATTCAGCACCCAGAATGGTGCCAGATTGTCAATATAACTGATTTAGGCACTGAAATGAATTGGGAGCTGCTGCAGTCTAGCCACATCCATTAGGTGCCTAAATAAGAGATGCTGAACCCGCAGCACTTTTGAAAATCTAGCCCTTGGTTGCCTTTTTTATTCCTTTGATTTTATAATGATTTTTATTTTGCAGATCCAAAGTTGTCATAAAAAATTTAAAATAATTTTGCATATGGTAAAATATTTTGATGAAGTGTGTTAAACCTGTACTGTTGTGTATGCACACATGTTCACTTGCAACCCCTTGTGCATCTGAGCAAATTTATGCTAAGTAGTCCTCTTGGTTTTAATGGAACTAGACACCACTGTACAATTATTCACAAAGCAAGCACTTGCATGATCAAAGCTTTATATCATAATGAAGTTTTCATAGTAATAATTTCCAGGACGGGTAGGGTAGCCATTTGCTGTCTTCCTCATCTACATACTGAATTATAACAATAAATAAGTAGAAAGTATATATTGTCAAAAATGCGAATCTTTGTTTAAAAAAGGAGACACGTAACAAACGATGACAGCTAGGAGTTAAATTATTCCAGAAACTACAACTAGCCATAAAATGAAACACTTTTTCCATGAATGGAAAGGTTTAATGACACAAAGACATAGTATGAAATGGCATGTTAGAGACTTATTAGGAACTGACAGCTGTAAGCATTTCATGCTACTGTACTATAGGCAGAATGTAAAAATATCGCTGTTTAAAAAGAAAGGAATGGAAAACTCAGAGCACAATTCCAGCTGTCAAATCCAAGTCCATGTCTACTAAATACTGACACTGGGGGAAATCAAAGTCCTCCTGATTTCAATGTATTACATATAGCAAGACTATGGTCTGATCTTTTGGATTTAGGCATACTGTATCTTCAGTATCTACTACATGGCTTGTGGGACATGTGCTTTACTTCATACCACACTCTCTTGTGTACAGAATGTGAGCCTGCATGCAGCAGTGGAGGAATTTGTGTCACTGATTTCATACAGGGTACGACCTAGCACATTTTTCATCCCACAAGATCAAGTTAAGATTTAGACATGTATAGTTCACTGGCTGCAAAGAGAGACTAAAATGCTTGCTTGAGATATTACGCAGTAACAGGGAAATACATGTGGAGTCAATCACACAAAATCCAGATGCTACTACTGTTTGGCTTCTGCTTTTCTGCTGTTTCTAGTTTTTTTCTTCCTGGAGTCAAGCTGCTCCACCTTCAGTGTCCTCTGCTACCAGGTGTCATCTTACCATCCAAGGAAACCAATAGAACGAGGCCAGGTGGCTCTTCTATGACATATAACGTAAAAATAGAAACTTAATTGCAGTCACAAAATACTCCAACCTGCAAGGGCACATACAAGGGATTCTGAAGGTGTCCAAAATCATCCTGAGCACTGCTGACCATTTCAAGAAGGAAATGAGAGCTCAAGGGGGCAATTTTCTAAAGGGACAATGGAAGAACCCTACGGAGAGCTTAAATGGAAAGGAAACCAGAAGGGAGTAATTTAGGTCCCCTTGTTAAATAAATGAATTAGCTACATAGATGCTGCTATCCTACTGGAGGCAGAACTCCCACTGAAGTGCTATCAGGTCACAGAAATAGAGAGTTGAAGAAAAATTTATAGTATTTTCAAAATTTAAATGAAAATATTTTGGACTTTTTTTCCACAAAATTTTTTTAGTTTTAGTTTTCAGCTGGCTGATACAGCATTTGAACATTTGAAACGTCAACAAAAAATGTGGAGAAAAAAAATTCAAAACCATTTTTGCAAAAGTATTTCTGCATTTTTCAACCAGTTCTAGATAGATGAATTTCTTTGGTTCCGAAATCAGACCCTAAAATTGTCACCAGAAAAGCAGATTTTCCACAGTTTCTATTCAGCTGCTCTCCATGGGACTAAAATACTGCATGGGAAACCTCTCTCATGGTATTGCAGGATTCTTACTTCTGGCTAAAACCAGGAAGTGCAGAAAACTACAATAAAGGGGAAAATATGGCCTCCCAAAAAGAGAACAAAGGTAATCACATTATTTTTAAACCACAAGGAAATTTCTTTTTGGCACTGGGTCAAGGTGTTTGGGTTGGTTATTCAAACTAGCTCCTCCCTCTGTAGGTGTAAACCATATGTTAAAGATGAGACAAGGAGCTGGTGTTCAGAATGGGATCCAGATCATGCATAAATTACAGCTCAGGTTTGGGACTGAATCATGGCAAGAGTTTAAGCTTGCATTCAACAGTGCAAAAATCTTATGAACTATTGATTTTGATTGTGGCTGTACGTGAGTTGGCACAAGAAGACTAGCTACATCTGCTTTTGGATCTGACCCCAAACCAAAGGGTACCTTCTGATCTGAGCATTCCCATTACACTTATACACACTTGCAGTGCAATAAATTTGAAGAGATTCAGATGTAAATGTCTGGTTTTGAATGATCTTTGTCGACTAACAAGACTTAAATTTTGTCTAAGTCTGTCTAGCAGGGCAGCCAAGCAAATAAAAGGATGTACTGAGATCTGAGGCCATCTCATTGGTAATGGACCTTAAGCAAAAAGATTGTTACCGTGGGTAAACTTTTCAAAAGCACCTAAGTCCAATTTTAAAAAGGGCCTTTGAGCTTGTCTATATGAACATTTAGTTCATAGCAAACTAGGGTGTAAATCTACATTGGACTAGCCTTCTCTACACTAACTGTCCATTTGGACCTAGTTGCTGTGAACTAAAGGTTTCCTAGGGTGCTTTTATCTACCCCACTTTGAAATGGGAGTAGAGGAAAGTATATTAGGGAACCATTAGCTCCTGGCAACAGGATCCACACAGACACTTAGTGTGTGGCATGCAAGTGCAAATTAGTTCATGGCAAGCTGGAGTGTAAATCAAAGCGTTCATATAGAGAAGCTTAGGAACTTAAGTGTCATTGGAAATTATAGAGAAGCTTAGGAATTTATGTCTCATTGGAAATTAATAGGATTCAAGTTCCTAAGTGCCTATATCACTTTTTAATATGGGATTAGGCACCTCTATAACGTAAGCACTTTTGAAAAACTTGCCTGACATCTAAGTGCTCATGTGCCTGCTCTACAGCACACTAGAGTGCAAGTGTTTCCAGTGACATCAGCAGGCTTTGGACCACGCCCCCGTTGAATTGCTAAACCTAGGTGATGGTTGTGATATGAACAGGCAAGTTTTGCTGTACCTCCTGTGATAGATAAGCAGGAAGACAGGCCCAAATGAATTTTCTTCAGCAACTCGGCTGTACATTCACAATGAAGCCCAGCTGCCTACACCAGTCATTTAGCACAGGTGGAGTCTGCATGCACTCCTCACACGCTGAAGGGAAACCTGTGGCCTCCCATTTCCCACTTGTGCTCTGAACTAAGAACCCGCGTAGAGATTTGTGTGTGAGCAAACTTCTGAACATTTGTCTAACTGCATCTACTGTTAATAAGGACTGCTCCACCTACGTAGTAAGAGACTACACAGAGTATAAAGAAAGGGTATAAACCAAAAGAAGGAAGCCTTCAGTGACGCAAGTGTATGTCTCACTAAACCAAAGATGCTCTGGAAACAGAAAATCTATTATCCAGAAAGCAATCTCCAAAGAGTGAGCTGCATTCTTGTAACTACACTGTTAGCCCAGCTAAGTGAGGTTTTGCATAGTCTTATAATGGGCATGCTGCATTCTGCATCAGTATTAACTTTTTTTTTAAATCCTCCCTTTCCAAGTTAAACACACCTGGTTTTGTTCCAGATAATTGAGGATCACTGGATTGTATATGGAGATAGATGTTGTGAGCTGCTCCTGGGAGAAGACTTTTGAAACCTTAGATTCAGAGGACTCTGAGATGAGACAAAGGGACCTATCTGGAGCATCTTGCCGAAGGTGTTGGCCCAGAAGCCCCACATGAGAGATGCTGCCAGGATACTGGCTGTGTACATGTGGGGCATGAGTAAGGGCTAAAGACTATGGACTTGATTCTGCACTCTTGAGCCAATGGGTGCTTTGGAACTGATTTCAGTGGGTACAAGGTCAAGCCCCAATAAGCATGGGAAGGTTCAGGTGACCAAAGGTAACCACTAGCTTTCCATCAGTTGTGAGGCCCTACAACTCCTGGGAATAGAAGAAGCAGGTTTGGTTTGTTAGAGTTGGGAAATGTCAGGCTAACTTTGCTGCCCATTCGGTTGACAAGCCCTGAAGCCAAGGTCTGTGGAAATCCTGGGGCTAGCTTGTTAGACCAGGCCCTAAGTGGACTAACAGATCTATAGGGCTAGAATTAGTGTCCTTCTTTTGTAAATTCTGTAGAAAGGTCATGAAGTCTCAGAAGTGCCTTTGTAAAGTAATGTTATTTACTTTGTTGACCACAGGCAAAAAGAAAAAAGTTCTAAGAAAACATTTTCATTGCTGAGAAAGCTTACAATTACAAAGTCACAGCTTAAATGCTGAATTTATGGTGTTGCTGTTGTTCTCTTTCATCTCTTCCACTTCAGTAATAAGTCAATAAGTACGGTCACTCACAGAGTAAGTGTGGCAGGTTCACAATGCCAAACAGAGATGTATCATTTGCAGCAGGGACTGGGTTTGCGGCTGGATTTAACTAACTCCTTGGCAATTTCCACTGCTGACTCTGCTGGCACGTCTTCAGAGACAGCCTCTGGGGTTGTTTTGGATTCAGGCGATTGATGGTTTGGCCTCTCTCACATGTCTTCTTGGACACAGCCCCTCTTTGTCTTTTTCTTCGTGACATGCAATCCCTTTAGGACAATTAGGACCTTCACAAACTCTTTGTTTCTAACTTTGGGCAGTTGAACACAAAGTATATTTATGCTAATTGCATATTTAAAGTCCACACAGCAAGGCTTTTCTTTTCTCCTGGGGTAGGCCTTCAAAATGAAATTTGTCATTACTAAGAGCTCCGTTGGAGGTGGGAGCATTCGGAGCTTAGGGAATCAAACACCCCCTGCAATTTGGTGGCTTTGAGTATTGACAACTTCAGGTTTTGCCAACTCTTGCTCTATTTTAAAAAATCAGCTCTGCTTTAAAATACTATGTTCCCCATCCAAGTGAGCATGTCTGCAAGGGACCTGGATACTTCAGCACACAAATGTGCCAGATCTACCCCATCTCAGGCTGAGCAGAACTGTGCAGGGACAAAAGCATTGTGATAACCCATGGAAAAGGACTCAGCTCTCCTCTGCCAGGTGCACGTTTTGGAGGAAGGCTCCTCTTCCACCTCGCTCTTGTAAGGAGCTTCAGCTAAGGCTGTGCAGGAAGGAACAACTAAAGGAAGAAGTGGAGAAAAAGCCACAACTATTATTTCTCTTGTGTAGCTCAAAATAATACTATAGAGATAAAGAACAGCTCATTGCAGCCAAATGCCCCAAGTCACGCCATGCTGCTCACCCATGTCATCGTCATTCACAAACTTCCTTCATTAAGTCAGATTTCTAATATCTGTATCTATATATCTGCATAGAATTTTCTTTCCTCTCTCCCAGAGCTATGTGGTAATGAAGACCGAGAAGTGGGGACCTGATGGGAAGGAGACTTAGAGGAAGGGAAGGAGAGGGAAGAGGAAAAAGGAGAGTTTAATGGTCCCTCGTTCTCAAGTGGGGAGGGAGGCCACTCTGTGTCACTGTGTCAGACAATAAATAGTTTTACCAAGGGCTTCTGGACAGGGCAGAGCAGGAAGCAGGCTTTCACCTAGGCCTCCTGGCTTGGCAGCCTGAAGACAAGCAGTCTGGGAGCTCTGCAGGGCGAAGGTATAAATCAGGCCTCCTGGCCTAGCATGAGGTAGCTGCCACCCCAGAGGTGGGTTCAGAAGACGGAGTAGGGGGACCTGACCCCAGCCTATTCCACCGGGTCCCAGCCCAGGGCCCTATCAGTGGTGGAGGGTTCCGCCACTAGATTCAATGGGGTCCCAGCCAAAACACACTGACTTGTGCTCCAGCAACCAGACTGGATTAAAGTCTAGCTTCCCTGGGCTACTTCCTAACCCTCCCTGGAGTACTTGGACTTCAGGGTCATTGTCCATCTCCCTGAGTTAGGTAACTAGCGGCAGCTCCTCAGCGTCCTAGTGGGCAGTTCAAGCTCTGGTGCTAAGGGGGGAGAGATGTCTTCTCCGGTGGCTCAAGCCCAGTTGAGTTGGAAGGCTTGCCTTTTATTCTTTCCCCTTCCTGTCCTACCCTTCTGCTTCCAGCAAGGTGGGCACAAGTGTCCTGGCTCTGCCTGCCACAGGGAGTGTTGTTAAGGTGACTAGATGTCCTGATTTTATAGGGACAGTCCCAATATTCGGGGCTTTGTCTTATATAGGCACCTATTACCCCCTACCCCCATCCTGATTTTTCACACATGCTATCTGATCACCCGAACTGCAGTGGTCCCTCGTTCTCAAGTCCGGACGTAGGCCATTCTACCTCGCTACAGAGAGCAAAAGAAGCATTTGGAGAAAGCTCTAGAGAAGATGGTGGCAAATCTCTCCGCCTAGACTCAAAAACTAATTATTCTTATTAACTAAAGGCCCTGACCCTGAAAACAAGTAAGCACCAACTTAACTTTACTCACAAGTATTCTTGTTGAAGTCACTCTTGTGAGTAAAGTTAAGCGTCAAAGAGTTAAAGTTAAATTTACAGCGTCAGGACATATGGTCCCTTTTAATAAGCTGTACAAGCCCCACATGGGCCAAGAAAGGGTGAATGGGAGCCTGTGGGCTCAATCAGCCCTGTCCTGCTCCAACTGAAGTAGGTTTCAAGCCTGGAAGAAGAAGCTAAAGGGGCTGAATGTGGCTCCATTGGCAGTTGACCGGGAAGGAGAACAGTTCTCAGACTCTCACTCAGTGAGAGAAGCCTTGCTAGAGCCAAGGCATTGAGCTGGTGGAGAGAGGGAAGGCAGGGCTGCAGCAGGACTATTGCTCTGAGTTCATTTCCAGAACTTCGTTTGTTGGCGCGGAAAAAGCCTGCTGCTTGCCAGATCCCCCTCCCCTCAAGGAAAGGTAGGCCTGAAGCAGGGAGTCTGGAGGTATTGACTAAAAAAGACTGGCCATGGGTGGAAGGGCTGGATCCAATCAAGGACCAGGACAGATGACTCTGCTTTTTTGTTTGTGATATTTGTCTGATACTTTAATACCCTGGAAGGGGTGGCTCTAGGGCCATTTCATTGCTGTGTAGACTTCCGGGCTTGGGCTGGAGCCCAGGCCTAGAACCCTGCAGGGTGGAAGGGTTCCAGAGCTCAGGCTCCAGCCTGAGCCCAGAAGTCTGCACAGCAATGAAACAACCCCACAGCCCATGCCCCATGAGCCCGAGTCACTGGCATGGGCCAACCAGGGGTTTTTCTTTGCTGTGCAGACATACCCTAAGGGGCCATGTAAGCCACCAGGCCCTAGACTGGACCCCACTGGAAAACTCCAGCATGTCAGGCCCCAGCCTGGACAAAGGCCCCTAGGATCCCTTTGGACTTATCCACTGAAAAGTCAGGGTGTGGGAGCAGACAAATTACATAGAGACGGACTAGCTCAGGCATTGGCTCAGGGCCAGCAGCCACTCAGCCAGCAGGGGAGGCTTACTTTTCATGTGGGTGCCTAGGTCATCTGTATCACAAGTGCCCCATATTGTGGAGTCTGGTTATGGACAGGTGTGGACAGAAGAAAGCCATGCCTGTAAGCGAACCCTGGCTAAAGTAATGGTCCCTGGTCAGTTAAATGGGACTGCGTTAATGGGCCTGGTAGATTCTGAGAGTGGGCACATACTGGTTCAAGATGCCTTGGTCCCAAAGCCTGAAGCCCTTATGGAGACTATCTTTCTACACTGTATCCACAGAGACGTTAAGCCATATCCTAGAGCATGTATGCAGTTGACGGTAGGGGAAAACATAAAGTTCCTTGTAGTAGGGCTGGTCTCAACATTAGCCTACAACGATATCTTGGGTTGGGATTGTAATTCTCTGAAGTACCAAGGGGGTTTAAACCAGCAACAGAAAGAGTAACTGAGGGGACCCTGGTAGATGGGATCTCAAAACCTGAGATCTTGGCAGATGTAGGTGCGGAGCTGCACCCTAGAGAGGGGGGATCCAACAAAGGGAAGTCCTCCAGAAGGGCCACCCAACAATAAAGCAATACTGCCCCCTCTTACAGGAAAGGGACATGCTAAATAGAGAGATGAAGTTCATAAAGGATCAGAGGGAGGATGAAACCTTGAGATGGGCTTATGACCAACTTCTGATGGTTAGTGGAGAGGTGATAGATTCACAACGAGCAGAGCAGCATACCCATTTTGAGCTCAAGGCATAACTACTGTACCAGCTGGAGAAAGCATGACTGATGAGGGAAGTTCAGTCACAGCTCCTCATTCCATGACCTCATAGACATGAAATCATGCAACTGGCTCAAGCTATCTTCTTTGTAGGTCACCTCAGTCATAAAAAAGACGCTGCCCAGGATTTTGGATCACTTCTTTGGGCCAAGGATTCACCAAGCAGTTAAAGACTTTTGCACCTCCTGCTCCAAATGCCAGCTCATAGGACTTAAAGAATGACAAAAGCCCCTCTGGCCCACTCCCTATATTTAATCCTGTTTGAAAAGATTGGGATGGACCTCATCAAGTCCTTGGGGAAAAAGTGCAGCTGAACACAAACACATATTAGTTATAGTTGATTACAGTACCTGCTGCCCTGAGTCAATCCCTCCATGCAACGGAGCTGCTAAATGTCTTTGCCAGAGTTGGGGCATCTAAAGAGATCCTCACTTATTCAGGCACCAACTTTCTATATCTCCTCTGCTGAAGGAAGTATGAAATTTACTAAAAATGAAGAATTTACCGACATCTGTCTATCATCCACAAATGGATGGTCTGGTTGAACGATTCAACCAGACCCTAAAAAAAATGTTTAAAAAATTGATTGCTGAGGACTACCATCACTGAGATCAGCTGATCCTTCCCCTGTTATTTGCTATTTGAGAAGCTCCCCTATCATCTACTGGATTCTCCACATTTGAACTCCTATATGAGAGACAATCCTGGGGAATTCTTGACTTGATCCAAGAGATGTGGGACGAACAGACTCCTTGGATAAAGAATATTGTATACACTGAAGCTCTGCAAGAAGTTCAAATCCTTAGAGGCCTTTGCCAAAGAAAACCTCCTCAGTGCTCAGTGGGCCCAGAAGTGAGCCTACAACAAAGGGATGTATATGTGCATAGTTAAGCTGGGCAATCAGGTACTTCTACTCCCACGTGCAGAGTCCAAGTTAGTCACGAAATGGCAAGGACTGCACAAAGTAGTCTGCCACAGTGGACCAGTAAATTATGAAATCAGGCAGCCTGACATGAGAAAACTAACTCAGGTCTACCATGTTCACCTTCTGAAGCTGTGGAAGGAGTGAGAGAACTTATCATCTCATTCCTTGTCCCCTGAAGCCAGGACCACTTCACCAGATCCAGCCCCCCTATACAGATGGAGGAGCACCTCTGCCTGGAACAATGGGCCCAGCTGATAAATCAAGTAAAAGCCTTCTCAGCAGTGTTTGTCTCTTGGCTGGGGAAGACTCATCTCTTGCAATACCATATCCAAACAGAACCTGGGCAGGTCGCCTGACAGAACCCACAGCCACTCTCCAAAAAATGTGGGAAGTCATGAGGCAAGTGGTCCAAGCAATGCTGGAACTAGGGTTCACTGAAGAATCCTGAAGTGAATGGCCAAGTCTGGTGCTATTGGTCCCAAAGCTGGAGGACACTATCCAGTTTTGCATAGCATTGACTTCTAAAGTCTATCTCCAAATTCAATGCCTATCCCATGCCCTGATTGGATGTGCTATAAGATCAGCTAGGTGAGGCCTAATATGTCATCATGTTAGATCTAACCAAAAGATCCTAGCAGATCCCACTCACATTGGAATCACAGGAGAAAACTGCCTTTGCCATGCCGTTTGGCTTCTATCATTTTAGGATCATATCCTTTGGCCTCTGTGGTGCCCCAGTGACATTCCAATGGCTCATGGATCAAGTTTTTCAACCACATGGTTCACATGCAGCAGCCTACTTAGATGACATGGTCATCTACAGTCAAGATTGGAAGGAACATCAAGCACAAGTCAGCGCTGTACTTTGGTCCCTAACGGGGGCGGGGATAACTGCAAACCCAGCAAAGTGGAAGAGCTGGAAAGAAGAGACCAGGCACATGGGACATACTTTGAGGGTAGGAACAAGTCCAGACCCTCATGGACAAAGTCCAGGTCCTCAAAACATGCCCTACCCCAACCACAAAGAAAGAAATCCAAACTTTTTGGGGATTGCAGGTTACGAACACCAGTTTGTCCCAGGGTTTTCAAAAGCATTCCTCCCCAAAAAGTTTCACTGGGCAGATGCCTACAAAAAGGCCTTTTTGAAGTTGAAAGATTGTGCAAAAAGTCTGTCCTATTTAGTCCGGATTTCTCAAAAGAGTTCATTTTGCAAACTGATGCTTCAGAAGTGGGCCGGGGTGTTGTTTTGTCCTAGGAAACAAATATAGAGGAACATCCTGTGCTCTATTTGAGCTGCAAAATATGGCCTCAGGAACAGGCATATTCTGTGACAGAAAAGGAAGGACTTGTGAAATGGTCCGTGGATTGCTTCAATATTACCTCCTTGGAAACCTATTCAAGTGCATCACCAATCATGTCCCCTTAAATTGGTGAAATACCATGAAAAACATGAACCCCTGGCTTATGTGCTGGTATCTGCCCTCCAGCCGTACACCTTCCAAATTCAGCACAGAGTAGGAAAAGGTCACCAAAATGCTGTTATTGGTATTTTCCCCAGGGAAGTGGGGGAACAATATTCTGGCCTTGCTTCCCCAGTGTGAACTTGAGAATGCATGTGTGTGATGGCATATACACACCCCATACTGGACAATATGGGGGTAAGGATCTGCTCTGGGTTCAGCCAGCCTGCCCCACTATACCAGTAGGACATGCAGAGGCTGAAGGTGGAGCTTAAAAGGGGAGTTGAATGGCCCACTTGTGGGCAGACCAGGGAAGAGAAGAGATCTTCAACCCTCAGTTCCTGAGGAAAGGACTGACTGAAGGCAGGAGCTTCCCAGACAGCCATCATCTGAAGGCCTTTCCCTCAGGGAAAGGAGGGCAAGATCCTGAAACACCCTGAGAAGGAGACATTCCCCCCTCTTTCTCTTACTAACTCAGTTTATTTGTATTAATTCCCCTTGCTTATTGTTCATGGACTAGCCCAGAAAAGGAGAGACTCTGAAATGATTTGGCCATAGGGCCAAGTCACAGAAGAGGCAGGCCACTCCAGAAGCAGAACAGCCACAGGCAGGAGAACCAAGTGGAGAAAGAGCTGGCACACCTCACCTGGCCCCAAAGAGGTGCCAATGGCGAGCTGACCACTTCATAACTTTCACTGTAAGTCATATAATATACAATGTTCTGCCAGAGAGATGTGTCTCCTACCTTCTGTCTGGTGGATCCTGTCTTAAGGCATACGACCTCTGAGTGGCCTGCAAGCCTTTATGTATATGTATATATATTCTTACATACCATCTGTACATACATTTTGCAAAATTCCAATGACCAGTGTGAAACAGGCTTTCAGTAGAGTCCTTACGTGACACTCTTTGGTGCCCAGTGTGTAAATATCAGACCCAGTGAATCCCTGTAACCTTTATGCACCTCTGAGTCCTCTGCCAGTTGGCATCAAGAAATCTTGGGTCACAAAGGGAGATAAGAAGGGCTGGTGAAGGAAGAGGCCAAATCCATGACAGACCCTGTAAACGTTATCCATTTACCAGGAGTAAATAACCCCTCACATCTCCAATGATTCTTACATTCTTTTCTTCTATCATTTACCAAATGGAGAAAGGGCAGAAATGAGGCCCCTTCAGCCAAAAAAGAAACCCAACTCTTCAAGACAGTTAGACATATAGTTACTTTAAAAAAATTGTCCAATGATTATGGCACTCATCTAGGGGGGGTTAAGTTCCTGTACTACCACACTTCTTGTGTGCCCTTGTGCAAGTCACTAAGCATTTATCTTCTCTGGGAAATTTACAACATTGTTATACTGGTCTGACTTCCCTTGTGGATGCTCTTATTCCATTATCAGGGTACTTTTGGGAGGTTTAGCTAATGTCACTTTGGAAGGGCTGTAAGTTAACCTGGAAAAAGGCATTCTCATTCCAAAAGTGTCCACATGAGGAGTTATACTGATGTAACTATAGCACTATAATTATATCAGTATTGTTAAGTTGCTAAATTTCCCTGTGTAGAGAAGCCTTTATTCCTCCATGCCTTAGTACTCAGCCTGTAAAATGAGGATAATACCACTTCCCTACCTCACGGGGGTATTGTGAGAATAAAAGCATTAAAAATTGGGAGACTTTCAGATACAACAGTAATGGGGCCATCTAAGTATGATAGATAGATAGATAGATAGATAGATAGATAGATAGATAGATAGAT
>ML675603.1:27330874-27389232 GCA_007922155.1 Mesoclemmys tuberculata
GATAGATAGATAGATAGATAGATAGATAGATAGATAGATAGATAGATAGATAGATAGATAGATAGATAGATAGATAGATAGATTACTGTCTGGCAGAGGCCAAGCTGCAATTGAACCAAATTCAAATAATGAAAAGAAGGCAAGAAAGAAAATATTTTTGGGAGCGTTCCAAGTTGCCATAAAGAAATTGCCCTGACGTCAATACTACAGTAGTGAGGAACAATATTTGCCTTCATTCATTCTTTTCGTTCTGCAGTCTCTGGTAGCGCTGCCTCCTGATGTTTCATCTGCCATCCCTCCTGGACAGTAATATCTGTGAGAGAGCATGGAGAAGGATGTGGTGACATCAACAAATGCGGTGTGATGGGTGGCAAAGATACAAAAACCTCATGGAAAACCCGGCTTCCTCCCCATGTACAATTAAGGGGCTGAAATAAGGCCCAGAGTCTCCAGAGAAAAGACCTGTACTAATGCACAGTAGCTTCGTTCAAAACAAACCTCCCAGAAGCCTGAAAGGAAACACTTCTAACCTGTTAAATTGCTTATAAAGTTATGTGGATTTTTGTACCTGAGTGAATGTTCCTGTGTTCCTGATAGCAGGGTCAGTTTCAACTTCACCACAAAGATCCCTTAAGGTAAAATTTAGAATCTCTCCTGCTCTCCACACGCTCTCCTTCCCTCTGATATGCCCCTATGCTGCTGGCAGCTAGTCCTCAGTCCTAACTCGGCCAGGTTCCCACTACATGGCGACATGACAATAGGAAATAAGGCACAAATCAAGGAAATATCTTTAACCTGCTGCTCACATGTGTAATGGTTTTCTCAAAGAGCCGAATTCAGAGCCACTGTGGCAACGGGCCCAAGAGAGGCACAAATAAATAGTGTGTAAGCTGTTATTGAGACTAGCAGTAACGCCCAAGACCCTCACAAAAATTAATCCTGCTAGCAGAATATAGACTAAATGGGTGAGACAGTATATTTGAAACAGCAAGGCCATGAGGTTCACCAATGACCCAGCTCCATGGGAGTCTCTTGAAACATCTTACATGGCTCCTGTCTCATTCTGCACTGGGCATTAATGAGCTTGTCAGGTCCAGGGATGTACATGCATTATTGTTCAGCCCATGGCCCTGATTCTTAGCTTCTGTTTCAGAATGGTTGTCTGGGGCTTCCACCACTAATGGTTGGCATGAAGTGTCTCTCCATCTTTTTAGTGGGAGCCAGAATCAGGCTGGAAAACTTCCATCCCAGGACACTTCCATAGCACTCTCAGTTCTCTGATGTGCATAGGCACACTTCATAGCAAGAATTAGGCCCATAGACTGAATATCTTTGAGCTTCAGGGACTTGTAAGAACTTATATAAGACTGGTATTTTTCTTTTAACTGAGCAGATCTCTACTCAAAGTCCCAGATACCCTACGGTGCCAGAGCGCTGCAAAGTGCAGCTGAAAATGGATGGGCAAAAGGTGGCTTGAAAGCATTTTGTGCTCTCTAGATCCCTGGAGCTGCTGGACAGCATAATTCAGAGCAGCCTCAGAGCTGGTCTAAATTACACTAGGCTGCAATGCAGTGCATTGGGCAGCTGTACAGGGATTCTCTCTCCTTGACATGTCTCCTTCACAAACCCTGTGCCCATGGTACAGAAGCAGGAGGTGGTATAGAGCTGACTATGCTGGCTGTATGGCATCAGATGATTATCCTACATTAGGGGTGGGGGGAAATCCCAAACAGCTAGTTAAGTTGGCTTTCTGCATCCTTTAAACCGCCAAAAGCCAGGGTAAGGATCTGCCCCAAATATTTTAAGTGGATTAGCTCAATTTACATGTTATTTTGCCTAAAAATATTTTTGTATTTCCCCAAATTTATTCTTTCTTATGAAGGAAACAGCCACACTCTAGGAAAAAGCTGGTTTGTTTTTAAAACCGTAACTAGACGTGCATGCTGCTGAATTTATGGCTGAGAAGGTAACACACAAGCACTGTTCCGGGCTTTGATAACTTAGCACTTCTGTGATGTGTGAATGAAGTCCAGCAGGCCTAGGACCATGTTAGTTTTATGGTTTTGATCTTTGTCAGTAATGAGATGCCAGCAGCCTCTACTTCAAAGCCTGAACTGATACAGATAATCTTATGAAAGGCCCTCCGAGTTTCAAATCAGCTCCCAGACTAAAGTACTGGGGATTACAGAGACAACAGAGCAGTTGATGGAAGAAGTATTGCTTGTTTGTTATTCACTTCTTTGATTTCTTTCTAATATTCTTTTTCTTTTTAATTTCCAAAGGGCATTCTGTTTCCTCCACACCATGACACAGAAGGCTTACCGCTGTCACGCTTCCTATCAGGGCACTATGAGGAAGATGAAGCATCTACAAATTTATCTTGCTTTTCTCTCCAGGATGTCTGTAAAATCACTGCCATTCAGGGCTACAGTGACAAATGTGGTGCAATGTAACAGTATCCAGGCTACTATGTAGGCAGAACTTGCATTACAAACTGCACAGGCAGTAAAATATTACACTTCCATTCTTTTGAGGTTTCTGTCTTTCTTGAAACAGTTGTGGGGAAAGGAGGGGGTGTGACATGACAAGAGACCACAGGCTAGGAGAAGCATGTTATAAAGAAAAATGAACATTAGTTTCATGTACACAATCATGCTTTGAGTTGAAAGCATATAATTTTCAAGGCGCTTTTGACCTGGAAACAGAATTAAAGTATTTTTATATCGGCCAACCCTACTGATCTAGAAACAAAACAATGGCAAAGAACCATTATAAGGTATTTCTCAGTTGTTATTCCAATAGGCATAGCTAAATATAACCAAAACAGTGGCTTGATCATGAATTTAGTTTGAATGCCCTGAGTTTGATAGTTGGGGTTCCTTTACCATTAGCTGTAACACAGCATTGGAATCGGTATTGGAGGCTGTTCAATGTGTTAGGTATCCCTGAGTCTATGGAGCAGTCATTTGTTCCACTGCAACAGTGGCTTAAAGCTATAGTTGACATCTCTATTTACCACCTAATTTAACCTTCTTATATCTACAGTTATCAAAACACTTTCAAAAGGATATCACTATCCCCATTTAACAGAGAAGGAACTGAGGAAAAGTGACATGCCCAAAGCCAAAACCAGGGACAGAATCCAGATCTTTTGACTCCCCTTTCAATGGTGGTTCTTTTATGCAGCACCCTCAGAAATCCCTGCAAAACATACCATCAAAGAGGCATAGGTGATAAATATCTTCTCTCTCCTGATCAGCACATGACAAGTCAAGACCACCATTCTCCTCCACCATACTCAGGGGAATGACAGGAGTGCCCCTGCTTTAGACCCTGAAAGAGTTTTAAGCTGTACTACAGGATGTGACGAAGTCAAAAATGATGAGATGCTGACCGCAGTGTGCAGTGCATGGTGGATACAGAGAAACCAAGTTACGGCAGTTGTCTTGAACCACATAGTCATGGCAAACCTAATGTTTAAGACATGGCGCATTTGGATCTGTACCTCATAAATTAACTAGGGATTTTTCTTTAAGTATGAAATAATTGCTGCTTGTGAGGGCAGTGGAGCAAGGACTACACACATCTAGTAATTATGAAAGAGCAAGAAGGGCACATCCATTCCCAGTGAAACTGCAATCTGGCAATAGGGTGGATAGGTGATCTACATGGGAAGTCAAGGGAGATTGAGAGAAGGAAAGCTGAACTGAACAAGCCATAAAAACTGCATTTTATATGCAAGAGATAATAGGAGGGCAGCTTGGTAAAGCCAGTGAATTTCCACATCAGGGAAAGAATAAAGTTTGTGAGGAAGAGACCAGGAGACAATTACCGCAGTGCTGGACCCACTAGAAATACCTAAATCGGATTAGTTAGACTAATAAAATAGATTAGAGAGACAGACAGTTAGTGGAATGGGAAAGTTCAGAAAAATGCATCAACAAAATTAAAGACCATAAGAAAATAGAGCTAGATAGAAGCAGAAGTTACAGGCAAAGCAAATCAACAGAAAAAGGAAGGGAAGCAGACAACAGAAGATAAGCAGCTAAGTGATGAGCTACAATGCTTGGAACAAAACACCAGAATGGAAGCAGGAGCAGCTCATTTGGTCAAGGATGAGGCGGATGACCTGCTGCTTACAGGGACAGAGAAAGGGAAAGAGCACTGAAGGGGAGACTTTCAGGAGTGGCTTCTTCAAGATAATCTTCAACAGAAAGACCAGGAGATGGGAATGAAAAGATCTGACATCTACATGGTATGCACCAAAGTACCTCTAAGCTGGTCTGAGAAACTGCCACAACTGAAGACGGAACCAAAGCAATGGAAATAGTCACGTACTGAAACATAATGTTTAGAGTCTTTGGACTGAGAAAAAGATTCAAAATGAGGCTGCTGAAGAACTCTGCTTAGATCCTTTACCGAACCTTCCTTTCCTTACTGTAACAAATTACATGAGCATGTGGGGTGAAGGAAAACTGATCTATCTGCAGAGTGATTTATTCAACGTGAGGACAGGAAATAAAGTGGACAAACCTATTCATAGAGTTCCCCATTCAGGAGCCCAAGGGCTGCCTTTGATAACACGGGATTCATATGATCCCTGCACAGATTATAAGCACAGTTGCAGCTTTGTAGTTAGTAACCTTATATGTGCTCTAGCATTAAAAAAGGCTTCATTTGGGAAAAATAAATGGTGACAAGCATTGCCATTTCCTAGCCCCCTACAAGTGACAACGGAAAGGCTCACATCTTTTCCCTGGCTGGCCAATCTTTCTCCCTCCCCAAGTCTTCAAGTTGCTCCAATTCTCTTTACGTGACCCCTTCAATGTCTCTAAAGACCTCTAGTTCCTTGACCTCTCCCTTAAAGGAAGGTGGAACCTATCTGACTGTGCTGGTCTCCAGTGATTTGCTGCTAGAGGCAGCTGCCACTTCCTCATATCCAGCTGCATATGTGGTCACTTGTTCTACTTTCCAAATCACACTTGACAGAAGTGATCAGTAGAGAGGTACATCTGTTGCAAACTCTCGGAAGTTACCATTCTGGGATTTTCCATCTCTTCCTTGAGCCCTTTGACTTTCCTCTTTTATACCACAACTGAAGAAGAGCTGCTCCCATGAGAAGAAGATGCTGCCTACCAAGTTCCCTACCATGGCTGCTCAGCTTACACCTTCACACTTGAGTACCAAAGGATGTTTCAGATCCCGGCTCTGTACTGTTAGGGGGATAGCTGCTACAGTCACTCGCAAACCTGAAATTGTCTCAGTAGCCTCACAGGGCTCCTCACTGTTTTGTAGAGCTGGCTCTCTCACAAACACCGCACCACACCTACTAGTGTTATTAAATTGAGAGTAAAGTAAACTTGTCTCAGAGGAATGTTGAGGTCCATGGTCTGTGATTAACCAGATATCTTAATTTATGCTTGCCTGCTTCCAAACTGTGCCTGCTTCTAAATTCTAAGCCTGCAGGCTTTTGTATGTGTGTGTGGGGGGGGGGTAGATGCCATCAAAGCAGTTTATTGACTTGATTCATTAAAACCAGCAGCTGCCACAAAGAAATGGTTTCCTCAAGAGCCACTAGCCAAACAGCATCCTCTTTCAAGCCAGGCTGATAGAAAGCTGAGATAAGCCTTTGCTTTGAATGTGTCTCTCTTACACTAACTTGGCTTCCTTTTTACAAGCGTCTCTTCATGTGTCCGGCTGTGGGTGGACAGGAAGGAGACTAGGGAGGAGTGGCTCACAATACAGGGAATGCTGATTATAACTCGACAGTTGTTTCACATTCCTCTTGTCCCCGTGTGCCCTGGCACAAGCACTTAGCCACTCAGGATGAAGGGTTGTGATTTAACAGAGCTTTTCTGTGCTTTCCTCAGCCTCATTTTTCAACTTAATTCCAGAGATAAGAATCAGGAGCACAGTGCACAATGCTCAATGTGGCCACAGATGTAACATTTGCCCCCTCAGTATCCAACCGCGGCGTTACAACTGAAGTGTGAAAGCAAGACTGAATGGCCATAGATTTGCACCAAAACGTCCTCAGAACTGGTCCTCTTAAAGCTTCCCAATTCCAGGCGAACAATCGCTGTTTTACTGA
The DNA here is from genome assembly GCA_007922155.1 of Mesoclemmys tuberculata. Taxonomy (NCBI): domain Eukaryota; kingdom Metazoa; phylum Chordata; order Testudines; family Chelidae; genus Mesoclemmys; species Mesoclemmys tuberculata. The sequence continues at coordinate 27,336,966 of ML675603.1, forward strand.
AATTTGCTGAAATTATCTCGCATTCTTCTTTACAAAAATAAGAATAAAGCTTGATAACTTTTAAAAACACAATAATTTACTGGATTTGCTTTGATAAAACCTATTCCCTCTTACTGCAAGACTGGGCTGGTGATGGTCTTGAAGCATGTATTAGAATAACAACATATGCAATGATTATGCAGGACCACTTTTAATTTATTACATATCCTAAGTATAGTCGGATAGGAAAAGATAGTGATTTAAATACAGCTCCTCTTGCCTATGAATGGACCAAAGAACTGTTTGCATAACTAAGGTATTGTAGAGCATTTAATAAAAGTAGGCTCTATTTTTGTAGTACAGTATATTATATTCTCTCTCTTTATATATCTGGCTGCTGCCTACTCCTATGCTGTTACAAAATACCTGGTGGGTATTAAATTGTATTCCTGCAGAATCACAAAATACTATTACTTGTACTTTACAGACCACAGAGAGCATGAGGGGGAGATTTTCTTTAGGCAACTTACATCATCTAGATTTTGTTGCTTTCGATGGTCCTCAGACTATACAGTAGTGTCTCTACAAACCTTTGTTCAGCTGAAGTAAGCCCACACAAGATGTGCCCAAAATGACTTCTATATGAGACCAGCTTACCGCCAGTTCAGTCAGAGGGAATTTTGCTTTAGCCCACCTGGCACAGATGCTGCCTGTGTTCCACGATTGTCCCAGTTCAAGTTTCACTTTTAGTAATCTGTGGGACACATCAGTGACTGCAAGGAAAATTTCTCTAATTTGTTGTTCCTTCTAGAGTAAAATCCTGTCCTATTGACGTCAATGGGAATTTTTTTCCATTGACGTCAGTGGGACCAGGATTTCACCCCTTTGTCTCTGGCTACTGTGTAGCTAGGCAAAATTCCAGCCTACTTTGGAAGTGGCCCATTCAAGAAGTGGATTTCAGCTGTGAAGATTTTCACAGTTGTCAATGGCCCCTTAAAAAGAAAAAATTGGTGGGCCTGATTGTTCTCTGCCTTGAACCTTATATAGTCATTTACATTTGGGCAAAGGGAATGTCAAATGCTACCTAATCGTATAGTAGTTGATAGTAGCATTCCCAACATCCACTTTGCACTGATGTAAAAGACTACCCAAGATGCAAGATAGTGGAGACTCAGAGTCAGCATCAAGATAAGGGGTTATCTTCTAAAATAAATGAAAAATAGCCTGCTTAGACGAGCCACTCCTGAAGATGAGTGATTATGTGAAATAAAAATCCTTGCAATAGATCCTCTCTTTATCAAACAGAAATGACATTCTAATGACATCATCGTTGAGATTGTTTTCCCCCTCATTCGCTGTCCCCTAATGTCTAGTACATTCATCTCATCCAGCTTTGGAAGCAGAGGAAACACACTTGAATAAGAGCAGCACGTATGTAACACTTTTCACTTCCAATGTGCTTTTAAACATTATGTAATCCTCCAACCCGCAAAATATTATCCCCGTTTTACAGTTGGGGAAGCTGTGAAGCAGTTATTTATTCCAAGGCAGAGAAAATCAGAAATGGAGTTAATATTCAGGGGTTCCTGACTCTCAGTCATGTGCTCAGACCACTAGACTATCCCTCTCTCACCAAACAGATCTATTAACACCAAAGAAGAAATGCATTGCTTCCAAAAGGCTTAGATTGCTACCCTGAGCATCACTGAAATACACTGAAAACAAATTTCCTTTGGACTATTTCCCACACAAATAGTACTAGAAATTCAGGTTCTTTCATGGGGTCCAGCTGGAGATTCAACATGGCAATAGCCAACGTATTTCTACCGCAGGGAAATTCCTCCTTTCCTGTTTGCACTGCAGATCTCTATAGCCTGTGGGACTGAGACTATATTGTATGTAAAAGACTGAGATATACAGAGAGAACAGAGGGCAGAAATCTGCCCTAAAAAATCTTCATTTTAACCAAAGTACACTTCAGTTCTACATATCTGTGGCTGAAATCATGCCTTTATTTATTTTCTGGAGCAGATATACTAACACTGCAAAAATTATGTTAATTAATTTGGGACAGTTTTCTGACCTGGCCATGGCTGCATGCATCTTATTCCTACTCTATGGGAGACAGGGTGGTTGGATCAGAGAGTCTGCAGTAGGTCTTACTTCCTAACCATAGACTCTGCCCCACAGCATTATTCCATGGCTCACATCACAGAGCAATTGCAGAGTGCAAACTCTGTAGGTTTTGGGAAGTGCAAAAGTTGGCCATGTCTTCCCTTTTCTTCCCCATGCCCTATCCTTGCAACACACATGTCCATGAATGGCAACTTGAGTTTGCTCTGTGGCATTTATCTGATTGTAAAACAAAAACAATGTAAAACAATGTAAAAACCTCTGCCTTTTGGAACCAAATGTTTGGGTCACAGGCATTCTGGAATCTGGTTAGCCTGTGACCCACACCTGTTTTACACACCTTTCTTGTTTTTTGGAACACCACAACAATGAACGGTTGCTATAGGAGTCAGAAAGCCAGTAAATGTGAGCTACAGCTGCATTATTGATCACTTCACGTGATAACTCTAAAAAGAAACTAGACTCCATTTAAATGGCAGCAATAGCGTTCTGCCAATAAAAGTGGCAGTTGAGAATGCACCTATGTCATATGTCTGTATCTGTCAGATTCTAGTGTGTGTGATCTAGGATGTGTCCAGCTGTGAGAGAACCCTTCCAAACAGAAGAAGGTCATGTTGTACAAATGTATTTTGCCACTTTTCAAAATGTTTTCTTAATAATGTTAAAAGTATTCATGAATAACATTTGGGTTTCTCCCACTGATTCTAAATGGAGTTAGTTTTGAACCTGAATCCTTAATAAAACAGTTTTCAAAGCCTCCTGAAAAGGGAAATGGGTGTCAAATATTGTACTTTTGTATCTGATATAGAGACTGTATCCACAATGAAATCACTTGCTGTGATTGATTTGTGAAGTCATCTTGGTAAACCAGGACAGAGCTTAGAAACTAAAAAAAAAAAAAAAGAAAGATTAAAAACAACACTTTAACTAAAGACAGAAGTAATTTTCCCCTGGAGACTCATATTTCTAAAATAGGGGATGTTTGTCAAAGGGAATTATTATGAAGTTGGCGTGCTAGCACACTAAGGATCAGTCCGGGAAGGAAAGTCAGAGCTACCCTAAATGCAAAGCCTTGCATACTGTTTTATCTTTACAAATAGGCAGAGACTTCAGTTCTTTTTCTTTTTATGATGCTGGAAGAAATGAGGCAATGCCTGGCTCTGTGATGGAGGCATGGTACAGTAACATCAGAATTAAGAAATAGGACGGTCTTCAGTCTAAACTCACTAGTGACCCAGTTTTTCAATTTTGGGAAGGGGAAAAAATCTCCTTTTGGTTTGAAATGTATGCAGTAATTCTTTAATATGGGATAGATTTATGGGAAATTGAAAGTTAATTAAGAGAAGCCATTTTTAATTTTAAATCTTAGATAAAAGTACTGTTTTTCCCTTTTTGAAAATTGCTTTTTTATTACTTGACTCTCTCATAATTAGCTTGGAATAAAGACATCAGAATTGTTTGGCACATTAATCCCCAAATGAAACTTAGAGCACGTCTTGTTTTACCTTTCCAGAATCCCCAGTTGCTTAGTTATTACTAGGCCACCATTAATATACATTCCCTGGCAGAGATTATAAAATCTGCAGGTTCTATAATACATCTGAGGTCCTCCCCCACCTTGGCTCTTCCTGAGCCCCACATCCAGCTGACTGAGAAGAGGACTCACGTAACAGCTTCAGTCTGATCTTGAGTTGCATAATAATCCATCCCCTAGCCTGAGACCACCGTGTCATATGAGGGAAAGATGAGTGCTGGTGATATCATATAATGAAAGACCATAGTGTTATAATTCATAAATGCAGTGGGTAAAGGGGAGAGTTAAGGCCGGTGTAGCAATCTTAACTTTGAATTTCCCTCTTTTTCAAACAACTGTACTTTTTGTTAACTTTAGTTGTCTGCTACTATGCTAAATCAATGTATATCGATTTGGCCAGTATAGTCAGATTTTCTGGACAAGGGCATGTGGGGTGAAAGAAAAACTCACTTTGTGAAAATAGAATTTGGAGAAAGAAAGAGACTGAAATTTACATTACTCCTGCCAAATTAGCCTATTACATTCCTACATGTGCATTTTGCATACACAAATGTCCATTTGTACCAATACCCAATTTTTGCAGGTGTAATATGGATGCCTACCTTTGAGTATGCAGTTCACAAATTGTAGCATGATATGTTGAGGTGAATTTTTCCCTAGTATAAGTAATTGGGAAGTTATATTAGTATTTTCACTTAGACTCCAATTTTTAAATGCTACACTAGAGGTTTTGTATTTTAGGTGAAGCTAATGTTAAAACAGTGTTATTGTTTATTGATATTTTATTAGTCACTAGAGTTATTAATGGTTGTATATTTCAAACACCTCTGGTTAAATGTCTACAGTAGTAGTGACCCAGAGGGAGAGGGTAAAAAATAGGAGAACTAAGTAGGAGAAATATAAGTCTGGTTGGGAATGGTAAATTTATTTGGGCCACACTCCGAGACACTTGTGCAGAAGATCCTGGCCTCTGAGTCTTTAAAATCAATTAGCATGCAATAGACATTTGTACCTCAGCAGAGCAGCTTCTGGTGCATAAACTCACCATTAAACTAACAATACAGAGAGATCTTTGGACAGGTAACTAGTCCTCTGTATGTGAAAGCTTTTGGAAAGGAAAATTTACCAAAGGGCAGTGAGATGGCCCGAGAAACGTGATGAGCTGTGCTCAGCACAAGTAAAGTAGATCTATATCCTAACTTAGACATTTTCCCCTTCTGTCTGTGAACGGGAGCTTCGGAGTTTTCTCCATAGTCCATTTGTCCATTGAATGCCAAATTTTGGAATGCTTATTCCTGCTTAGTCTAGTGAATGGGCTTTATCAATCAAACAAGGTACTACTAAGCATAAATTTAGGAATCAGAGTCCAGATCTGAATTATTAGATTCACTGACAGATTAGAAAAGCCCTGGAGCTCAACCTATATTCATTTCCTTGGATTAGTGTACGTCCTCTCCAGGAAAAGGGCATCCTAATGTTATCAAACTCCACCATATTTGGTCATTGTGTATGAGGATCTTGCTGAATGAGCCAAAAGCAGTTTCCACTGCTTGTTGCAGGGGGTAAGATGGTGGTACATGCTGGAACCACATTCATGGGCTGCTGTGCATTGTATGTAAGGAGTGTGTGAAATCTATACTGCAGAGAGCACTGTTCTTGTGATCGTCATTTTTAATGTATTTTAAAAATCCAACATCTTCATTATTTTACTGGAGACAATCTGAACTTGTCATAGTTTGGTGGAGTGAGAAACCTGATATGTAAGACCTCGTTTTATTACCTCTGTAGTTTGCTGGTTTTGTTTGTTTGTTTTAGAGGATCAAAGCCTTATTTATAGATTTTTTTTACTCCAGTTGTGAGGAATGCACCTGAATATAAGGGTCATTGGCTCAGACATGTAGATTCAATATAATTTAGCATGCTCCCAGAACCAGACCACTTGCGAGTAATCTAAGAGAGATGTTTTGCTTTAATGGTGTATATCAGTGGTTTTCAATCTGTAGTCCATGGGTCTGTAAACTATGTCTAAGATTTCCAAGGGATTCACATCTCCATTTGAAATTTTTTAGGAGTCCACAAATGAAAAAAGGTTGAAAATCATAGGTATATATAGTCTACACCCTATGCCTGAAAGCGAGGAAATAAACAGTATGGCAAGTGATGTTTCTGACATTTCAGTCCCAAAGAAAGTAAAACTGTAATGATGTCCAGGGCCATAACATTCTCCAGATCAGTGACTTAAGCGTGATGGGATTTCCACTTTGCTTTTTCTCTCATATCTGGAAATACCTGTTTAATACACAATGGCTAATGCTGTGAAACAAGCATTTACTCCAGCTCACCAGAACTGAATCGGTGGTTTCCTGTGGGATACCTTCCTTTAAATTCTGCTTAGGAAGAAGTTAAAGTGTGGTTGGTGGTCTGATCCTGAGCCCAAGTATTGCTTAAGACTCTTCCTTCAAAGGCACTGAAAGGTATATATTATACCTTTAAGGTGACATTAATGCAAATGCCTCTTGGAACCACATGAAACTCGCCTGGTTTGGAGTTACTATGTAAACTCCAAACTCAGTCCAGCTGCATCGCCAAGGTCTGCATACTATTTGAGTGAACCTGGGCACAGATATGAAGAACATGAGCTAATTTATGGCTTTGTATCTAAAAGCTATGAAACGTGCAAAGCAGGAAAAACCTGGAGGTGTGAGTTGAATTCCTGGCTTACTTGTGCGGTGCCATCCTTTTTAAACCTAAAACTTCACTTTTCTTAGCTATAGTGTCAGGGACTATTACCTATGACACAGTCAACATTTTGAGCAGAGTTATGCGATATGGTTAAGAACTGTGCTCACATTCTAACTCTGCAGAGTACATATCGTGTGCAGTTTTGTTCACACATCATGGGCCATCATTGTGAATGCAAATGGAATTACTTTAATTTGACATTAGGCTTTTGGATGGTTGTTTTACATTGCTTTTTAGCTGAGTATATATAGAGAGAAAATTTAGGCTCTAACTTGTTGAGCAAGGTTGGGTCTATTAAGGGCTGTAGTGCCAAGAAGATTGATCTGCCTCAGAGGACAGTAACTACCATGTTTAAAAGCTTTCAGCAAACTGTTCAGTAAAAGATTTTATATTGTCCAAAGCCAGCCAGCTTTAACACAGAAAAGGGAAGGTCAGATTAGACAAGAAGGATAACATTTTCAAAAGCGCCTTAGTGATTTAGGATCCTCAGTCCAATTTTCAAAAGCACCTAAGTCCCAGTGTCTCAGTGACATTGGCTTTCAGGAGATGTAAGGGATGGGAAATGTAGCCGAGCCCGGGGACCCAGCCTCTAGGGAAGAATGGTGGACAGAGGCACTGCAACTCCCATGAGGCGCCATGACGGTACTTCTGAATCAGTTGTTTTCTCTTTTTGAATGAAAGCCCCAAACTTTCAGTGTTTCATTTTTAACACAAAGTTGACATTTTACTTCAGAAAGCAGGCATTTTTCACAAACATTTATTTTATTGGAAGCCCAATTTTCCATCGAAAAACAGTTTGGACAGTAATTTTTCACCAGCCCTAATTATGAGCATCCTAGATTTCATTTCAGTGCACATTAGTTAAAAAAATTGGGGCCCAGTCAAACCCCATTCAGAAGCCTAGTGGGCAACCATCTGTTCCCTATTCCCAACACAGTTCCATAGGATCAGACTAGGGAGAAATTAGGGAGAGGACTGAAACCAAGCTGGTGAGATCTCACTGTAACCGAGGGATAAGAGTGTCTACAGTGTTAGCTGTGTTACAGATAAGAAAAGGGGCAAAGACATTTGGTTTCCATCAGGAAGCAGGCCAGCAGCCTGTCAGAGCAAGGAAACCTCTATACAAGTACTACAGCAGCAGAGCTGCAGCACCGCAGCTGTGCCGCTGTATGTAGACACTTACTACAGTGACAGAAGGAGTTTTTCCATCACTGTAATAAATCTATTCCCTTGAGAGGTTGTAGCTAGGTCAACACAAGAATTGTTCTGTTGACCTATCTGCATTACAGTGCGGTGAGGTCAACCTAACTACCTTGCACAGGGCATGACATTTTTCAAAGTCCTTAGTGATTAGCTAGATCAACCAAAGCTTTAAGGGTAGACCAGGCCTGATACTTCTGGTTAATGTGCAGAGTGACTCTGGCTTGCCTACATGGGCACACCCAGTGAAGTTACAGTGAATCAGCTAAAGGTGTGAAGTCAATGCATGTAAATTAAAGAGTGTTAAATCCCATATGGCTACTCTCACTCAGGAACAGGGTAAATTTAGTTCACTAGCTTACTCCTGAATGAGCGCATCCAAATAGGGCTCCAATGAGTTTTGCTTGTGTGCATTGATTTCACACCTTTCATTGATTCACCTTTACTTTCCTGAGTATCTGTGTAGATGTGGCCTCCAAGCACTCGTATGCAATGTTATCAAACTCTAGAACAACTAAGACCCAAGTCTAAGTCTACAAAATCATCAGGAGATCATTCCAAATATACAGAGGTCTGGCTGGATACGTTAACTTGGGTATGCGTAATTTCCCTGCTTGTCTATATGTTGGTTTTATGCAGTCCTGGGGCATGTATTTAAACAGCGTGCACTTTACAAAAATGTACTTTATGCTGTATTAAGATCTAAATGCTTGAAATATTTTTAAGGCTTCTTTGAGGCTTGTTTGGACTGTGCTCCATTTTATTGAGTAGCCTGTTTAATTTTTTTACTCTATCCAAGGTATTCTAATGTAAATAATATTTGAAAAAGATGGAGCTCATTAAGCCACAAAATAACAAGCTTTTTTTAAAAGCACCCTATTACCCTCTTTAAATACCCCAGCATTAGTGAGCTTGGAAACATCTTAGAACTAACTATGGATTTTTAAATAATGCACATTGTTCAGCTGTAGTTACCAAATTCCAGTCTGACATTTAGTACTTAAAGAGGTTAGAGAATCCAGACTCTCTTATCTACTTACAGATAAAGGCACCAAATGTCATGTGTGCTTCCCTTGGCTTGTAGCCACAAGCTACACATAGTATTTAATATAGTCTCTGGTTAAGTGCTTAAGGTATTAGGAATACCTGAAAACAAAGTACATTGCCATTAGCAAAACTGATGCTGGTTTTTCATATTCTACAGTTGTGGATTGGTCTTTGTCAAAACTTTTGAGACAAGAGAAAGTTTGTTGCCTGTAATTTCTTCAGAGGATGCAAGGGACTGACAAAGTTTTGAATAAGCATTCTGACATTCAGGTATTTCCATTTTCAACCATAGCTATGTTGCTCATTTAATTGAATATTTATCTTCATTTTTTTTTAAATGCCACAGCTTTTAATTAGGAAATCAGAATATGGAACATATAATTAAAGGTGCATCAAAAAGAATATCCCTGTACTTAAATCACAATAACTATTCTAGCATAATGTATTTGTACTTCCTTTAAAAAATATTAATTGTAGGGCTCAATTCACCACACCTTAAAGTCCAAACCTAAAAAATTGAGAAGGGAAGATGACAAAATTATTAAACCAGCTCAGTTTCTTTTTATTGAACATTCATAAAAGTCAAAAGTATAGGTATTAAAAATGTGATAGAATTATTAGCTGCTAAGAGAAAATAGATAAATATGCACTGAAAGATATTGGAGATAAAAGCTACAAAAAGGAAAGTCTTTGTCACACAAAGGATTATATAGATAAACTGGAATTATGATTAAAATGTGTTTAAACCAGACATGTTAGAATGAGTTAATAAATAGGGCTTTTTCCAGGCAAAGAAATGCGGTTCCACCCGCTCGAATGTGTCTTCCACATAGATTGCACGAGATGTGACAAAGACTAAGAAATACACATTTGCATGCCAGGTAAACAAAGCCATCAGGAGAGCAAGTGGGAGGAAAAGTGATCACTTAATAATCTCGATGTGGGCTGGAGACTGACTAAGAGCTAGCCAGCCATTGCTGGAAAAGGAAGATTGGTGAGGAACTACCTTGAACACAGACTGTCGCTTATTGTGTCTTGTCCATTAGAAATTGTATTTTTACTTTTGTTTGGAACCTTTTCTACCTTTATTCCTTTTCTTTGGTATCACACAACCCATGTCTTTTTGTTAATAAACTTGTTTTATTTTTACCGTAAATCAACTCAGTGTTGTGTTTGAAGGAAAGGGTTACATTAATAAGCTGTAATGTACTGACTCTTTATAAGAGAAGTGAACTTAATGTCTTCACTGATAGGAGCTGTGCACTGCTGAGTGACATCTCTGAGGAACTCAGGGGCTGGAGTTCACTGGTGGTTACCTGCTAGGCAAGGTTTGGGCTGTGAGAGCCCTGGGGACATGGCTAGCAAAGCAGACAAGCTGGTGCATCAGGGAGTTGTCACAGCTTAGATGAAGCAAAGTTCTCACTCATTAAGGCCAAGAGAGGTTGCATACTGTCTCATAGCTCTGGGTATCCCCAACAGGGTGTTACAGTCTTCATAACCTTTTATTTTATTTCCTGTCCTTTCTCCACTGACTAATACCATATCATGACTAAGCCAAACTTCTACTCCACCCTTACCCATGATCACCAATTAACCCCACTCAATCTTCCAGTCAGATGCTTCTTCCTTGACAACTTCTACCAAAAATATTCCCCTACCTGCTTGCAACTATAATCACAGCATGAGGGTGCTATAACAACATCGAGACAGGTGCTCTAGAAACATCTATCTGATGAAGAACCTCATTCCCAGAACTGTTCTTGTTCCATTCTGCTCCATTCCAGCCAATCAACCTTTTTCCTATAATAACCTTTCACCCCAGTGTGACCCATGAACCCCTTGGTGCTAACTGGAAGAGGGCACAGGATATGCACAGGCTTTTACAAGGATCCCTTGGGTCTGATAGATGTGTAATAATTCATCAAAATGTGGCATGTGAAGTCTCTACTTAAAATGTTATATATGTGTACTGAGAATTATGTTCTTAAGGTCTTGGAGTTAAGACAGGTCCCCAGGAGGTGACATGACCCTAACAGGAATATAAGTGTCTGTTACCTCCTGCCTGAAAGGTATCTGTCTGGTCATATGTGTTTTGCGTATTGTCTGCCTCACAATGAAGCCATGTTTGCATACTGAACCAAGTGCCATTCAAAAGATTGCAAAAACTACAAGAGAGAAAACTTACAGGAAGAAATAAAACAGCAGCACGGTATTCTGTGTATGAATGAAGACAAAGGATGGGCCTTGTATATCTGAGGAGGCAAAGGAACACATTGGGTTTTTCACTTAGGAGACAAGCTAACAGGGTGTCTGTCTCACAAAAGGAGGTTCACAGCCAAGCCAGGCTGTAAGACACTGCAAGGACTTTGAGTGAACATTACTCGACAAGACGTGAGAGTCTCCAGTTAGTTAAGTTTGGTTCCAGAATGGGTGCTATGATTTTATTTTATAGGTAACCATTTGTTTCCAATACTTCTACAGTAGAACCTCAAACTGATCAGTCAACCGAACACCACATGGAACCGGAAGTAAGCAATCAGGCAACAGCGGAGGAGGAAAAAAAAAGAAAGCAAATACTATACTGTGCCTGTACTGCATCTTAAAGGTTGGTACATCTGGGTTTCCTGTCCCCAGCTCCACTTGCCATGTGAAGGGCAGCCACTTACAGGTGGGAGGTGAAGACACTGAGGTGCACAGGCACTGCTATGAGCCCCTGCTGCCAGCCCATGGCAGCCCAATTCTATCGTACAGAGCAGAAGCAGCTGGGGTTCTGCACTGTTTCCTGTAAGCCGCAGGTGCAGTTTCAACTCCCCACCCCACCCCACTGGGAGAGGGAAGCTGTTTTCACCACCACCACACCTTCTGTCAGGAGGGAGACAAGCTTGCAAGCTCAGCCCGAGCCTGAACCCTGGAAAGACTGAGCTGCTGCTGCAAGGAACTGAGGAAAACTGCTGGCACTAGGATGGGAGCAAAGCCTGGCCTGGAGCAGAAGCCAGAGTCTGAGCTGCTGCCTGCACTCTTGCGCTCTGGAAGAGTTTGAAGGGGCACAGCCTGTGCACTGATGTGGCTCAAGCCTTGTCCATGGTTGCACTCTTAGGTCCTGCCAGCGCCACTGGGAGTGCAAGGGGCAGGGCAGGGAGGTGTACTGGCAGAGGGCTAGCACTCCCAACCCCCTGCCATGTGCAGCCTCTGGAGCACATGGGCAGCGGACAAAGCAGGACAAGCCCTGGGGAGAGGTGGCTGAGGACTTGGGCTTGTAGTGCCGGTTCAGCCCAAAGGCAAGAAACAAGAATAGAGCAGGGAGGTGCTTGCAAACCAGGCAGTGCTGCTAGGTTCCATCTTTGCAGAGATCTCTCCCAGCCTCAGCTGGAAAACACTGACTGCAGTGTGCTGTACCGTAATACTTTGTTCAGCGTTACGAACATTTCAGAGTTACGAACAACCTCCATTCCTGAGGTGTTCATATCTTTGAGGTTCTACTGGACTTGCTAGTTCTTGAATCTCCATGTGTTGTTAAAGAAACTTACACTTGATTTCACTATAACCATCTCTAAGTGTGCTCAGCGGAGCAGTGAACTGAGGTAGCACTGGCAAGCTGTGGCGTATTGGTTCTTTGGAAGCAGCAAATCTGTGAATACTGCAACTGTCCAGTGGAACAGGGTGGACACTCCAGGTTGATGCTTGGAGGTGAGGGGGGAAACTCAAGCGTTGGCCTGGGCCTAGCACTAAACTGTAGAGAAGCAGGGGGCCTGCAAGGCCTAGAAGGGACTGCTTGTGTTGCACGTATCCCATGGAGTTGGGGAGCTGAACTTCAGCAGGCACGGACAAGGCTTCCTCATGCTAAGGGCAGGCGGTTGAGAGGTGCCTCACAGTCCTGGACACACCCCAGGAAGCATCACACCCAATAATCCCCAAATCTAGCCCCATCCTTTATCCTTGCATCCTCCACTCTGCATTGCTTCCCTAAAGTGTGTATAAATATACAAAATGCCCATTGACTTCAGTGTGGCCAGGGTTTCATGCACAAAGGGTTCAGTCAAGTAAAGCCACACCATGGAGCAGATGGTAAAGACAAAAGTAGCAAACTGAAGTGAAAATGAGCCCAGAGCTAATGGAGTTTAGGAAACAATATCTGAATGCAGAGAAACTGGAGTAGGTTTGAGCTAGAGAAGTTATCTTGGGGAAGAAAATCTTGTGATCGGCAGCTGTAGTTAAGTGGAGAAACAAAAGGCAAGGGAGCATTACCAAGGAGGTTGCAGGTGAGCAGGAGCTGTCATCTAAGAGGAAGCTCACCAGGAGAAACATGGGATGTTTTAACTTCAGTTGGGAGGCTTGGGAGAGTGCTTTTCTGTGTGCTTCCCCCACCTCAGGATCTGTGATGCCACTACCAAGAGTAACTCACCATAGAGAAATAACCAGTCCAAGTAAATGAACTAATACATAAAATGGGGCTGAACTGTTCTAAAATGTGAGTGATTTGTGATGTGGACCAATATCTATCAGGCACTAGATTTGACTTATTTTCAAAGGGCATTACTGGAGAATTGAACTAATTCCATCAACGTTAGAGATTAATGATAGCAAAATTGTGAGTATTGGTTTATTTTCCTCCTACACTAACTTTCAGAGGTCTACCTAGATCTTTGGCACTGAAGACCCAACTAATATGGATGGAATCTTTTGTTTTCAGATGCCAAGCAAGAAGGTGTTGTTCCTGTAGGTCACCTAGGACTCATGTAAGAAAGAAAATAATAGTTGTATGTATTTGTAAGAGTCAACAGGCAAATTTGTTGGAGAACTGTGCGTGTAATGAAACTGACTGATGGTGATTTATATTTACTCTCCCCATATGCGTTTCTTACTTTCTTTTGTCTATTTTGACATGTACAAGAAAGATATATAATTCAATTACTCCTTTCAGTATTAGATTATTCTGACATTGTCTGTTCCATTACTTCTCTTACAAATTTGAAAGGGGCTGTATACTGTTTTTAATTCTGTTTGTCAGTTTCTGATTCCCTGCAATTATATTGTACATAATTGTTTTCTGTGTATTTAGGGCTTTTTCCTCAAATGTTCTCATAGGCTGTATTGTATATACAATTGTATATACAAATAAAGTCTGGAATATTTCATGCAACAAAGGAAAACTCTTTTCTAGTATACATGTAAATCTCAAAGTCAATTTAATTTATGTATTCCAAGAGCTAAGATTTTAAATTGAGATATTTATATATTTAGATAGCTCAATTTTGCAAAATTAACTACTGTTGCACTTGGAAACATATGCAAAGTAACTAATTTTACAGCACACCGTGATACACATGTACATTGGGAATCAAAATCTTTTGTCACTTCAGTAGACAGTAGAACATTAACACTTCAGACTAACCTTCCTTGATTTATTGGCCCCTTTAGTTTCTGAATGTCTAAAACCATTTCTATCTGGTTATAGCAAACAAAGATATGATGATGATTCTAGTTCTAATGATCAAGGATCAAATTTTTTGTATTTATGTTTGTATCTGGCCAAACCATGGGAAAAACTATGAATGTTTTTACAAATTCTGTACTGCTGTTTGATTCATCCATGTTCACAGTCCTTTTTATTATCTTTTTCTTTTATAGTTGTGTGAATATGTTTTGCACACATATATGATGGGAAATGGCTGTTCTTCATGCCAAAACCTGCATTTGTAAATAGTCCAACTGAAAATCACTTCCCATTTCAATCAGGTTTCCCGGCACTGTGATGTCCTAATTCTACTATTCCTTCAGTGACCCACAGAGTCTTTTAGGGTAGACAAGACCTTAGTTTCAAATGTAAAATGCAAGCAGAACAATTTTTTTTAAATCCCAAACTTTCAGGTCTTCTTTATATCTTATCACGAAACAAAAAAGGACAAGCCACTTTTTTAAAATTCCTTTGCAGGTCACAAGTTAAGATAAAAAACAGTCACAGAACAAACGTTTTCTACAAGGGGGGTCTGCTTTTGTCAGTGAGACTCGTATAAATCATATGGAAACAGCAATTAACCTTACCAAGAACAGGAATATTTTTATTTTAGAAATTCACAAATATACAAAGGAAGTAAACTTTAGAATTTGCAGTATGTAAGTATAAATTTATACCATCTGGAAAAATCTGGAAAAACTTACTGAAAGAATTCTATTTATGATTCTTTTGCTATGTACTATCCAAGTATTTTTTACAAGATTTATTCATAGTGGTGCAAGAAGCCAATTCCACTGGGCCCTTGTTCAAACGTTTGTAGACTAAAAAGGTTACCTTATGTCAATACCTTTTCTTAAGTAAAATAAAGTAAAACGGTAGTGGACTCAAACAGCTATAATTCATACACTTATGGTCACAGTAGCGTATTCAAATGGCATGTTGCTATCATAGGACCTCTTCTGTGGATCCCAAAAACCATAAATCTGGCTGCTTATATAATAAATAAGGAAGTATCTGTTTAAACGTAGCAGCGAAAAGATCTTGTTTAAGAAGACAGTTTTTTTTTTTTTTAAACTATCCTATTTTAGCCTTTAGAAATGTTACACCTTCGGCCTAGAAATGTCAAGATGATTCTGTAGCAAGTTCAGGTAGGAGGGTCACATAAATTAAGTGAATTGCTTTTGTCACTGCTCACCATTTTGTACAAGGAGGGCAGTGGATATAGGACTGGGAAGCCTGTCCTAGAGAACTCCAAGACATACAAGTTTTAGTTCTTTCCTCTTCCTGAATACTCTGTCCCAATGTTTGTTCTCGCTTTCTTCCCTTACCTGTTTTTCCCTTCTCTATTTCCTATCCAGTCCATCTGGTTTTAAAGCTTACCTATTTCTGGTTTCTCTGTGTACTAGGAACTGTCTGTTTGGAGAAATAATTCAAAATGGTAGACAGGCCATTTACAGAATGAACCTTTCCAGCAGGATCTAAATTAATCATGAGGCAGAGCTAAAGTGGAATTATATGACTTACTGGTGAGAACCCTGTGACTCTGCTCTGGCCTGTGATAGGTACTCAGATGAAAGTTCAGTTTATGTAGGATGAAAGGTCACAAATCCCAAATCATGAATCACTGAGCGTCAAAAGTCCCACTGATTTCTCCAGGGCCAGGATTTCACCCCAAGTTTTTTAAATCTGGGCTGTAGTATTTAGACAACATTTTCTCTTCCATATTTAGCTCATAAGTGCATTTAAAATAGATCACCATGTGAAGGTTTGCAAGATTAATCATAGTTCCTAATACCTACTAATTAATTATTAAATGCTCAATTAATTATAAAAGATAATACAATCATTCTCAATGAAATGTTGCACATTAATAACTAATAATGGATTTAATCATTCTTTATACTTGTTTCCCGTTACCTAAAATACTATTTCTCTAACTGCGGGAGTTAATTGACCCCAGTGCAATCAAAGCAGAGGGGTGAGCCATTAAAAAGGTCATCATCATTTGCCAACAGTTACCCAAAAGGAATATCTGAGCTCCTGCAATTATTCCCTGTGTTTAGAGTAGGACGTAGCTGTGTTAAAAGGCAATCTCCACTGGCGAAAGTTGAATTTTTAACAGTCCCTGCTATTTACCCAATTTGATTATTTTCTGTATTAACTGAAAACATTTAGCTAGGATATAAAAGCTGAGAAGCCACATCTCATTGACAGTGGTATGCGTGTGTATGTGTGTACACGCACAAGCAAGCAGAGCTATGAGAATTAAATTTAACTTAGTTTGGCTAGACAACAGGATAAAGTATTCATGTAGGCTGCATTTCACAGTATTTTTAAAAGAAATTATTCTGCTTCCATTGCGAAGGGCCAGTCCATCATAATCCATCCCTCCTGCTGCCATTCTGGCATCGCACCCAGCCCTCACCCTTCGCCTTGCAGGTGGTGGGCCCACGAAATGGATCTATATCTCTTTTTTGGGCTGAGCCTGGTTGGGTTACATGGGTGGCTGGGCCTGGGGAAGACTGGCCAGCCTGGGGGCAAGGTGGTCCAGCACTGTGGCGTGTCACGGTGCGGGTCAACAGTGCTCCAGGGGCTCATAGACTCATAGACTCATAGGTCAGAAGGGACCAATATGATCATCTAGTCTGACCTCCCGCACAAGGCAGGCCACAAAACCCTACCCATACACATTTATAACAACCCCGAACCCATGACTGAGTTATTGAAATCCTCAAAAGTGAGATTTGAAGACCTCAAGCTGCAGGGAATCGATCAGCAAGCGACCAATGCCCCACGCTGCGGAGGAAGGCGAAAAACCTCCGGGGCCTCTGCCAATCCGCCCCGGAGGAAAATTCCTTCCCTACCCCAAATATGGCGATCAGCTAAACCCCGAGCATGTGGGCAAGACTCACCAGCCAGCACCCAAAAAGGAATTCTCTGCAGTAACTCAGTTCCCATCCCATCCAACATTCCCACAGACCATTGAGCAGACTTATCTGCCGATAATCCAAATCAATTGCTCAAATTAAACTATCCCATCATAACATCCCCTCCATATACTTATCAAGCTTAGTCTTAAAGCCAGATAAGTCATTTGCCCCCACTACTTCCCTCGGAAGGCTATTCCAGAACTTCACTCCCCTAATGGTTAGAAACCTTCGTCTAATTTCTAGTCTAAATTTCCTAATATCCAATTTGTACCCATTCGTCCTCGTGCCTATATTAGTACTAAACTTAAATAATTCCTCTCCCTCCCTAACGTTAATCCCCCTGATATATTTATATAGAGCAAGCATATCCCCCTGGAGCCTTCTTTTGGCCAGGCTAAACAAGCCAAGCTCTTTGAGTCTCCTTTCATAAGGCAGATTTTCCATTCCTCGGATCATCCTAGTAGCCCGTCTCTGAACCTGTTCCAGTTTGAATTCATCCTTCTTAAACATGGGACACCAGAACTGCACACAATATTCCAGGTGGGGTCTCACCAGCGCCGTATATAACGGCACTAACACCTCCTTCTCCTGGAAGCTGGAAGCACTAGGGCTGGAGATTCTCCAGGACCTGGGGTAGACCAGCCTGCCCAAGGCGGGGCAGGCCAGTGTGGTGGCACGGCCTGTACTGGCAGCACTCTAGGGGCTGGAGTGGACTGGCCAGCCCGGGGCCTGGTTGGTCCACACCTGGTCCTGGGGCACTCTGGCAGGGGGGAAAGGAGGACCACTAGGGTGTGGGATGGGCAGAATAAGTAGGGTCAGGCCAGTGCTGGGGCATGGGCTGTAGGAGTGCTTGAGGCGCTCCGGCACTGGGGCCGCCCAGCCAGCCTGGCTTGTGCTCTGGCTTCCCAGGGCAAGGCTCTGAGACAAGAGAGTGGTGGAAAGGGCATGGCTTTGGGTGAAAGGGGTGGTTCACTAGCCACTCAGATTTATTTTTGCAGGCCCCCCTTTAGCCCAAGGTCCTGGGCTTCAGCCCTTAAAAACCCTGCATTAATCCAGCCCTGAGCAGAAGCATAAGATTGACCAGCAGATTAGTGCAGTGGTGGCAGCGATGCGTCCGTTGTACTGATCCGTGGTGGTGAAACGGGAGCTAAATTTTCGGATGGAGCTCTCAGTTTACAGATCAATCTACATCCCCATCCTCACCTACGGTCATGAACTTTGGATAATGTCCAGAAGGACAAGATCACACGCTGTGGAAATGAGGTTTCTCCACAGGGTGGCTGGACTGACTCTCCAAGATAGGGTGAGGGCCTCAGCTACTCCTCTGGATCGAGAGGAGGCAGCTGAGGCGGTTTGGGCACCTGATAAAGGTGCTCTCTGATAGGTTCCTTTGGAACTATGCTGGGCATGTTCCACTGGGAGGAGGCCCCAAAGCCGAACCAAGATACCCTGGAGGGATTATATCTCCAGGAGGCCTAGGAACACCTCAGTTTCCCCAGGAGGATCTGGAACCTGTTGTGGAAGAAAGGGAGGTCTTGTTCTCCCTACTCTCCATGCTGCCACCACAACCCTCACCAGGAAACATGGCACAAAGGAGACGAAGAAGAAAATATTAAAAAAATATTATTTTGTGTTCTCCCAGGCTGATAGAGATGGGCTAATAATTAGTTAATATTCATCACTTTATTAACAAATTTAATTAAATCTTCCACATAAGATACTTGTAATTTTAAAAAAAAATTATTTGCCCAGCTCCAGTTAAGACTTTTTCTTTTGACTATGAAGATGAAGGAATGTGGATTAAGTCCACCAGGCAGCTGAAGCTCAAAGTGAGGGAACAGTTTATCCATCAAATGAGAGTTCAAAGCAGAATGTGTTAATATAAAATAGCTGCTTAGAGAAATTAAATGACTCGGTCTTCAAAAGTACAAATATCAAGCTGGCTTCATTGATGTTTGCTCTGGTAACTGTACATTTTAATCTAAATGGAATATTCTTGCCTTTATCTGTTGACAAGTAGTCATTGCAACCTCATTACTAGCAGTACAGTCAGTAGTTACTATGCTCTACCCAGAAAGCTTCTCTGTTGCAAGAAAATCAACATAAACCAAGTTTGGTATAAAAAAGCCCCCCTCTCCCCCAGCAGCACTGTCAAACATACATCGTATGGTGAAGATCCGCCAGTTATCCTCTGTTCTCTTAACCCAGACACTGAGACTTGGTTTCTCTAATTCAGTACAGTGTACAGCTTTCATATAGGAAATCCTATCATCAGCACGGCTTGTAAAGGGAGAACAAAAGTGAGTGAAGCCTGCTTTGAACTAAATAATTACAGAGAACTTTTGCTAGTTAAGAACAATGTGAGATTGGAATCTTTTTACCTCCCACAGCTAAATCCCCTGCTCCAGCCAAAATATGCTTGCTGCAGCTAAAATGATATCCAGCAATACCTTATCATAGATCTAGACGTCATTGTATCTTATATACATGGCAGTGTCTTCTTGCTTCTGATGCAAGAAAGCTGATAGACCCATAGTGTCTGAATCGGTCACATTTCTAGAGCTAGGAATTAAAGGCAAAACCCAGGCTAAAGCAACATATACTCCTGAGGGCCACATTTTTCCAATAAAATATCATGTGGCTGTTTGCTGTGATACTGTGGCAATTAATACCCAGGCAGTTTTTTGAGTGAAAACACCAAGAAAGAAAATGAGAGCACATTGCAAGGGAAGTATTGCTCACAACACTGAGCATTTTTAAAAAGATAGGCAACATCAAAGTGAGATCAGCTGTCTCCACCTCTTATCCCCAAACTGCAATAGCCAACAATCATGAAGTCAGGCCAATGAAAGCATGTCCTGGAACACCAGGAAACCTTTCTGACCAGGAAGATACCCTCACTGGAGAACGCCTCACATCTTTGAGCTTTTCCCATTATGAAGGGTAGATGCCAAGAAGTCTGTAGATTCCTTTTGCGTAAGCACCAAAAATCTGGACACTGATCCAAAAGCTATTTGTTCCTCTTCAATTAAGATACTGAACTGGAAATCTCAGAGGAACAGCCTCTCTAGATAGAGAGATTTTCAGTATTTTCTGAAACAGAAAAAGGTCTACAATAGCCCTTTTCTACTTCACATTAAGTACCAAGTTAAATCAGGAGATGATTTACAGAACAGTCCTACAATAAAGGTTGAAATATGACATCAGGATGTAAATCTAACATCTATATTAGAAAAAGATATTTATGGATAGCTGAAGGATACATTCGATAATGTTCCATTTGACAGGTGTGAGTCAGCATGGATTTGTAAAAGATAAATCATACTTGACAATCAGGGTTACTTTTTTTTTTTAGTGAAATAAACTAATGATCTAGATTGAAGGGAAGCAACAGCTGTAAATATATGTGGATCTTCACAAAACTATTGACAACTAACTCCCCTTGATGGATTATAACATCATTTCTCCAAATATAAATTAGGAATTATTAAAATGTATACAAATCTGTAGGTAGAAATCGGAGATTTGGAATAAAAGACTTCAGAGCCCTTTCATCCAGTCTCCACAGTACAGCATGTTTAGGTAAGTCTCTTCAGTTATTCCTTTGAAGGTTTCCCACTGTTAAGTGTGACAAGAGCAATCACTTCTATTAGAAGCCTGCAGACCAAATGCTAACCATTCATGTTTGCCCTTGTATCTCTTTATGAATTCTGATTCTGATGGATAGCACTTGGAAAACAAACCACACAACAATCTCGACTAGATTTTTTTTCCCCTGCTAAACTATTTCCCAGCTGCCAAGTCCACCTGTGTGCTATCTAGTCTGTCTCAGAGGAAAAGGTTTCTCCTACAGTTAGTGAGCTTCCCACATTACCTTTAGCCAAAAAGTAATATTAGTCTCTGAGTCTGAAGGAAACTAAAAGGTCTCTGAAGAACGAACAGACATGAATATACAGTACACTGCTAGAGCTTCTGATCAAGTAACGCCCTTACAAGCATTTCTGTAGTATTTGAAAGACTTCTTGCATCCAATTTTTTTCCAGTTAGTCCAACAAAACAAACATGACGATGTAGATAAAACCTGTGCACAGTGCTGGATTTTAAAACTCAAGGAACCTAACTTTTTCAATAAGAGGAAAAAATAAAGCATCATCATTCACTTATTCCTGACAGCCACGCAAATGGATTGCTGCTCTGATGGCTAGAGCGCACAATAATCATTTGTTCATCAAATTCTTCTAAGCCAATAGGGTTATGGAAATTACTTTAAAAATTACACCCTTGTTTTCTGAAAATAAAGCAGCTGTGTGTGTGTGTGTGCATACACAAGTACCCGTATACGTGTGAGAACACAAATAGATGTGTGTGTACTGTGTATAAGGTATATCGCTATATCAACATTAACAAGCATTTATTCATGCACTGTACTACATACAATCCAATTGACATTCAGACAGCACAAGGACCTATGTGTCAGTTAAAGACTTGTGCACTGGGCCCATGGGCAAAACAGCTTCCCAAGGGTGCTTGCACATTCCCCTGAGCTCCAGAGGGACCCGTGGGAATTCACATTAACATAGATCCAGTCGTTCATACAGCCAGTGTGGAAGGGCTGCAGCCACTATCTCCGCACACTGGTGAAAAGTGCTGCCACAGTGGGGCAGCCCTGTGCCTTGGCATTAGTTTGGAGAGGATGAATCTAACCCCCTCACCTGCCCCACATCCATCAAGGCAGCCCCTCATTGCTCAGGCTTTATGTGGGTCAAGCAGATTTTGCTCTGGTTGGCTATTCAGCAGTGATGAGTGTAACGACGACACTTTTCATGATGAACACATAATTCACACAAACGACTGTGAAAGTGGAGCCACGAGTGAGCTGTGGAAGGGCTGCACTCTGCACAGGAAAAAGGAACAGGCAGAAGCATGCCTGGTGGCAGAGGAGGTATGTGATTTATTAATGATGACCCAGAGGCAGGCCAACACTGCCAGCGAGAATAGTAAGACAAACAGGATTAAACCCTCAAGAACAAGTTGTGCCAACTTAAAGTTTCATGGTCTCAGCTAGGCTTTGGGACCTGTTACCTTACCCCCATATACCAGGATTTCTCTCCATCTAGCTAAGTGTGAAGGTATTTGTCTCCCCTAAGGAGTGAAGAACATAAGAATGGCCACACTGGGTCAGATCAATGGTTCACCTAGCCCAGTATCCTGTCTTCTGACAGTGGCCTATGCCAGATGCTTCAGAGGGAATGAAAAGAACAAATCAATTTATCGAGTGATTTTTGTCCAGTCCCAATTTCTGGCAGTCAGAGGCTTAGGAATGCCCAGAGCATGAGGTTGCATCCTTGACCATCTTGGCTAATAGCCATTGATAGACCCATCCTCCAGAACTTATCGAATTATTTTTTGAACCCAGTTACATTTTTGGCAGCGAGTTCACAGATTGACTGGGCATTGTGTAAAGAAGCACTTCCTTATACAACCACAACTGCATGCAGTCAGTGGCGTACCTTGGGCCTCTGGCCCCCTTGGCAGAAGCAGTGGTGGCAGTGCCTGCAGGGGGGGTCTATGGGCCCATTTCCCAATCTCCTCCTCTTCCCCGCACCCCCGCTGTGGAGGCAGGGGGTGCAGCGGGGAGGTGGAGTAACAGGAACAGATGCTCCCAGGCTGCCCAGGAGCAGAAGGGGGGTTGCCTGGCCCCTGTATGGCTGGGGTCCCCACAGCTCCCTCGTTGCGCCTGGTGCAGGGTGGAGGGGCTGGGAAGATGGGAGGTGGAGGGACCAGGTTGGCACACTGGCCGGTGATGTCAGCAGCAGGCAACTCCTCCAAAGAGGGCGCAGCCAGCACCCGTCCACCCCACCGCAGACTCTCTCCTTCCCCCCCTCGGTACAGCACTGCATGCAGTATTAAACATATGGGCACAGCCCTGGATTTACATAGTGGCATTATGATATTTTCTGTCTCATTATCTTCTTTTCCCAATGGCTGCTAACATTCTGTTAGTTTTTTGGATTGCCGCTGCACTTTGAGCAGATATTTTCAGAGAACTATCCACAGTGACCCCAAAGATCTCTTTCTTGAGTGGTAACAGCTAATTTAGACCCCATCATTTTGTATGCAGAGTTGGGATTACATTTTCCAATGTGCTATACTTTGCATTTATTTTCCATAACTCACAAATGAACCCCTTGTCTCCTCCATTCACATGTGATATTAACCTTGAGAAGTCCACAAAGCAAGAGTTATTCTGCTGTAAACCTCACACAGATGGAGTTGAGGTCTATCACTGAGCTCTTTCTTGCTACATAATGGCCAAGTCTATTTACCCAGCTATCAAAGACACTTCTGACCTGATGTGCAGTTCTATTTTTAATTCAAACTCCCTGAATACTGAGTGAAACCCAAATTGGCTTTGGGGCTTTTGATTTCACTAGGGTCTTTTTTTTCTAGCTAGGACAGGAAATGCACGTTAACTTTCATGTTCAGTTTGCTCTCCTACTTACTCAGACATGTGTTTTACATTGACATTCTTTCCTAGCTGTCTTTACCTATTTACTCACATTATTCCTCTCCCTCTGCGTGCTAGTCCCTTCTGCTTTTTGAGGTCTGCATAAAGATAGCGGTCAAAAACAAGGTGATTCTGTCTCTTATATTAGAAAACATGGTTAGTAAATTCTTCTGTCCTTCATTACGTTTCTTTAGAATCTGGGAGAAGTGGGGATGCCACTCTTTGCTAGGTTGCTCCAAACTCTTACAAACTTTGGAGAGGCAGGAATTCACTGAGGAATTGCTGCAGTGCACCGACGTATCACAGGGATTTTATTGTCATGTACAGAAGCCCAGTGATCTTCCTTGCAAAGAGCAGTGACTGGGAAAAGGACACAAATAGAGTCATAGTGCTTAAGGCCAGAAGGGACCACCAGATCATCTAGTCTGTGATACCTCCTGTGTATCCCAGGGCACCAACACCACCCAAATGCCTAAAAGAAACTCTACCACCATCAGGCAGAAACAGTCCCAACTATCCTGCCAGCCTTGCTCTTTAGTCCCAGATGAAGGCACCTCCTTCCCTTGGGGCAGCAGCTGATATTTACGTGCCGTACAAGATCACAGGCCACAGCTTCAGACTGCTCCCTGGGACTGTCTCCCAGCCCCAAGCTCAGACTGTTGGCCTGTGAGGGCCTTATAGTGGGCACACATGGCCTGTCCTGCAGCATGTTCAGTCCCTTCTCAGATCGCATCCCCCACTGCAATCAGAGGAGAGCTGGCAGCCAGCAGTGGGGGTGAGATCAGCTCTCTAGCCAGCTAGGGCTCTGTGGGGGTTGAGAGGCCAGCTTCCCCAGCCAGCCTGTCCCCAGGCGGTCAGGGTTCTGCCACCAGCCCAGCCTTCAAAGCATTGCTGCTGGCCAGGGGAGTCGTGGCTGCAAGAACCATTCCCTACAGTCTTCAAGAGATAATGCCACAGAAACCATCCCATACAAATGCCCTGATTTCCTTGCGTTAAGGGGGGCATTTTATGAAATCTGTACATCGCCTCATCCCTTAGTGAGTTGATTCAGGTCATCACGACTTCTGTGCAAAGGCTGACATCTCTACGTTCCCTAAAGTCGACACGCTAACTCAGATTCCTATGGAATTTGGTGCCTGAGGAGGGTGCAGGGCAGCATCACTGACCCAGTCTTTTTGGGGTCATGTGAGCCACGGATTCTGGAGATACGAGCCCTGGAAAATATGGTCATTTTAAAAAAAATGTCTAGGGGGGGTTGTTTTTGTGCAGAGCTAGAGATCAAACCGTGGATGCGCTGTGGGTCACAATGGTCCCAGTGGTTTTACCCAAGGCAGTGCACAGCATGCATTAAACGTTCACTTCTTCACTTGCATACATGTGCGGTCTGGATGGATTACAGTTTGCATGTGCCAATAACAGAAAAAAGCACGGGAGAGTTTCTGAGCAGCCATCTGACGTTTGCCTGGGTAGTTTGCTGGTATGTGCTAACGTCATTGCCCTTGGTGACCACTCCATTATTGACGTAACTAGACTGAACCTTTGTACACTGGTGACATAAATATTTAATAACTCATGTTGCTTACTACAAGTTGTCCCTATTATAACATAACATGTTTTTATTTTATGGGAAGGTTTACTGTGAACACAGTGGAACAGTCAGCAGCCAGTCTAATCGGCTTTTTTCTTATACCTGATGAAGAAGAGCTGGTGACAGACGACTTTGGGGGTGGGAGAGAGAGAAAGGGACAAGAGTTGATGCCAAACTCACAGTTGCTGAAATGTACAAGCTCTTCACTTCCTTTTACACCTTATTCACTCTCACCCACAGCAGTCCATCTAGCACTACTGAAGGGAAAAAAAGGAATGGGGGGAAAATGTTTGTCTGAATTTACAAAATGTTATAAATTCCTTTACATTGATTATTTCCTAAGATATCCTTAGATTCCCACAAATAAAACTCTTATAGCAAATGGCTTGGGTGGAGGGAAGATGGGCCATTATTTCTGTGTGACCTTGTCAAGATGAAAAGAAGGCTCTTACAAAATATTTGAGGATTTTATGACTTTTACTTGAGTTCAAAGTTTCCAACATTACTTGCTTTCAGAAATGTTGTTATCAACACAAAAATTAGAGAGATCCATCAAAGCAAGGGGCTGTCTGAGAGTTTTTTTATGTTCTTATATCACAAGATCAAATTTGAAATGCCTAGGGCCTATTTTCCATTCACTTACAGTAGTCAGACATCGCTGTCACTATGATGGGCCTGATTCTGTTCCCACACTATGTAAATCAGGAGTAAATCCACTGACATTCATGGAGTTACACTAGAGTAAAATCAAGCCCACTGAGTTACTTCTGATTTACACCCAGCTCTACTTTTGCTGCATTACTCTTTGTCATTAAAAATGTTCTGTGATATTTTGCCACTTTCTATTTTTCCAGCATTTTCTGAGAGAGCCAAAAGAGTTGAAATTCAAGTTTACATTAAAAATGGGCTCCATCTTTTAACAAAACTCAAATTTCATAAAGTTTGGTAGTCTCAGAAAATATAGACCTCAACATCCATGGGCACATTTCAGTTTTCCAAAACTTGTTTACCCTTAAGTCATAGTTAAATGTGTAACAGCGATTAATTTGAATGAAATAATATAAAGTGTCATTCCTACATGGTACTGTTTAATCACTGTGCACTATTTAATGCATTTCTCCTAGATCAGCTCAAGACAGCAGTAATATATTTCATACCAGTATGATATTCTTGAAAACAAAGGCAATGGAGGCTTTGATGGGGGAAGTCACACAAAATGATGAAGTTCTCCCCCCAGTCCTTAAAAACTGACTTTCTTATGAAACAATTCCACCATTTACCACACTCAAAGTCTCAGTTTGATAAAATACAGATTATGCTGATTTTCAGTGCAAAATCCAGAACTGTGTATGCATGAGGGGGATACGCCATAAACCACAGATTAGTATTTATTTATTGTTTAGACGGTGGTAGTGTAGACTGTGGCTATGTCGTTTCCAGATACAGAGGAAAGAGAGATAAGGGTAAGTGGCTTAAAAGTCTAAATACCATTTTCAAAAGTGACTTAGGCTGCTCAGGTTTCACCAGGATTTAGGCTGCCAAGGGCCAGCTTTTCAAAGATATTTAGGTGCTTAAAGATCCTGGTGGGAACCTAGTGGTATTTTAGAAGTGCCTGGGCACCTGACTCCTATTGATTTTCCCACTTGCTTAGGCATTTTTGAAAATCCCACTAGGCAACTATTTGCATCTTTAGGTATCTAAATACCTTTGAAAAACTGGCCCTAAGAGCCTAGGTCACTTCTGGAAACGGAACTTAGGCTCCTAAGTCACTCACACACTTTTAAAAATTTTACCCAGAGTCCCTGTCCCCAGGAATGTGCAATTTAACTTATTCGGCACAAGCTCCATTTCTGCCCTATAATTTCTCTATGGTTTTAAATGTAATCTCCATGCCTTGGCCAGTTGTCACAGCTGAAAAGCCTGAGGTTGTTAGGTAATACTGATCCCTTTATAGCACACAAGAAATTCACACTGAAAAGCAGTAATTCCTAAAGTGAGTTGAATCTTTAAAAAACCTGAGAAAATCAGTAAAACCGGTTGCATCCAAGTAGTAGAGTTTTTAGACTACCTCTCCATTCATGCCTACACAACCCTAACTAGACATACAGAGTGATGGGGTCTAAATGCACCGTTACCCAGGGCCAGACTACCTCTCCTGTGGGCCCAGGGCTATTAGATTTTCTGGGGCCCCTTATGGGCCAGGGCAGTGGTGCTCCAAGGGCTGGGAGCACTCGAGCTGGCCTGGGGCAGACCAGCCAACCTGGGGGCGAGGCAGGCCGGTGCTGAGGCATGGTACAGAATGGTGGTTCTCCAGGAGCTGGGAGCACTCGGGCCGGGGGTAGAGTAGACTGGCATTGTGGCGCGGCATGGGTTGGCAGTGCTTCTGGGGCTGAGAGGGAGCGCTTGAGCTAGGTCTGGGGCAGGCTGGCCACCCTGGGGGCAGGGTAGGGCAGGGCAGGCTGCTGCTGCGGCATGGCATAGGCTGGCAGCACTCCAGGGGATGCGGGGGGACTGGCCTGTCTGGGGCTGGGTTGGGTCCACACCTGGTGCTGGGGCACTCTGGTAATGGGAGAGGAGGGCCGCTGGAGTGTGAGACAGCCAGGGTAGGTTGGAGCAGGGCAGCACCGAGGTACTGGCTCTGTGGGTGCTTGGGGCACTCCAGCACTGGGGCCACCTGGCCAGCCTGGCTGGTTCTCGGGCCACCCAGGGCAGGGCTCGGAAAGGGGAGAGAGGTGGAAGGGGCGTGGCTTTGGGAAGAAGGGGTGGGGCCGGGGGCTAGCCTCCCCAAAAGGGTGGTTCACCAGCCGCTTGGATTTATTTTTGCGGGGCCCCCTTAGCTCGAGGCCCTGGACTGCAACGCCTAAAGCCCCTGCATTAATCCGGCCCTGCTGTTACCACTCAACAAAGAGATCTTGCAGTCATTGTGGATAGTTCTCTGAAAACATCTGCTCACTGTGCAGCAGTCAAAAACGTGAATAGAATGTTAGGAACCATTAGGAGAGGGATTGATAATAAGACAGAAAATATCAATAATGCCACTGTATAGTATCCATCACTCACACCTCGAATATTATGTGCAGTTCTGGTCTTCCCAGCTCAGAAAAGATATATTAGACTTGGAAAAAGTACAGTGAAGGGCAACAAAAATGATTAGACATAGGAAACAGCTTCCATATGAGGAAAGATTAAATAGACTGGGACTGTTCAGCTTAGAAAAGAGACAATTAAAGGGGGGGGGAATATGATAGAGGTTGATAAAATCATGTACGGTATGGACAAAGTGACCAAGGCTGGGCCTACACTGATGGTGGCAAATTCGCCACCGTCAGATCAATTGCTCTGGATCGACTGAGCGGTCTGTGTAGACCCGCTCAGTCGATCCAGCAAGCGACGCAGGAAAACCACCCCGGTAAGTGGCATAGCGCTGTGTCAAAGGGAACGCTGTTCCCGATGGCGCAGCGCAGTGTGGATGGTGTGCGGAGCAGACGCCGTGAAGTCGATGGGAGATACGCAAGTGATTTACATCACTTGCGTATCTCCCATCAACTGCCTCCGAATCCCAAAGGTAAGTGTAGACCAGGCCCAAGGAAGTGTTATTTATCCTGTCACATAACACAAGAATCAGGGGTCACCCAATGAAATTACTGGCAGCAGGTTTGAAATAAACATAAGGAAGTACTTCCTTACACAACACACAGCCAATCTGTGGAACTCATTGCCAAAAGTATAACTGAGTTAAAAAAAGATAAGTGTCTGGAGGATATGTCTATCAGTGGCTATTAGCTGAGATGGTCAGTGATGCAATTCCACGCTCTGAATGTCCCTAAGCTTACGACTGACAATAGCTGGGACGGGATGACAGGGCATCACTTAATAAATTGCCCTGTTTTTTTCATACCCCCTGAAGCATCTAGCACCAGCCAATGTTGGAAGACAGGATACTTGAATAGATGGACAATTGATCTGACCCAGTAAGGTCAGTCTTATATTCTTAAGCTGATGGAAATAGAAGCCAAAAGTAACTGAGTCTTCATATTGAATTCTTCAAATAATATATGTCAGTTTAACTGGCCCCATACGATACCAACAAAGAGAAAAACAATTTCTAAGACATCTGATACAGTGCAGATCATTGAAAGCTGTGCCGTGCACTAAGAGATTTTGCAGGAAAACAAGGGATTCTCCATTAACCTCTTCTTTGAACTGCAGCACTTACTACTGTCCTGTGATAAAAGCCATAATAGGGGGACTGAGAGCCAGGGAAATTTCCCTGCTATGTTCTCTCACAGCAGAGGGCCTGGGGAACTAAAGAAGAGGCAGAGAAAATGTCCCTAAAGTCCCTTCTCAGCTCGAACAGCCCCAGACTCACTGATCTGCCAGTGAGGTTTCTGCAGGTTCAAGGGAAAAGGGATAGCATACTGTGAGCTGTGACTTCTCTGCTTCCCACAGCCCTGCATCTGTTCTTTGGTTTTGTTGCATTCCCTGGACTAGCAGAGAGGCGCCAGTGAGAATAAGTTTTTCCCTACAGGGAATTTTTTAAAATCTAAAATTGTTGCAGAACCTCTACAATTTACTAAGAAAAGAGAAAGCACTCCATGTTTTCCCGTCTTCAGACAGGGCCTGTCCCTGCAAATGGTTTTGCCGAGTCAGATGCTTCCTATTATTAGTAATCTTCCATGGGACTCCTCGAGGTGGCAAGCAATATGCTTGGTTGTAAGTGCAGGCAGGGCTGGACTCAAAACCTACAGTATCTGATCTGACAAGCACAAAGTAAACACATTTGCACCTCTGACACTTCCCATGTTCCTGATCTCATCCTTAGCTCACAACATGGTGGCTTAGCCCCAGTGGACGTTGCTCTAAGATACTCAGCCAAGATGTCAGCAATCCTGACAACAAGGAAAATCTGTTGTTATAACTCTTGGTAAAGTCCCAGATCACCTTCTTTCCTCCCACCCCTACAATTTACTAAGCTCAACATTTGAAGTCCTCTCTTATTTTTCATTTGGCATGGCTGCTATTTTTGATGCTGCTCTCTCTCACTGCTGCTTGGATTTAGAACTATATTTATACATTGAATTGTGATTCTTACAGGTCAGCAAGTAATCATCGTAAGCAGAAATATCTAGATTAAATACAGGCATGTTTCAACAAGGGAACACAATCTGATTCCAAAGGTGAAAGAGCAGCTTTCCTAACTAAGCCACCCACCTCCCCAGGAATATTACATGAATTAAAACCAGATTTCCTGGTGTTATATGTGCAATTCCTGTCAGCAGTATAAATTATGCTTGAAAAGATTTTACTTGCTTTTCTGCAAACTCTGAAATCATTAAATTCTTCTAACCTTCTTATGCTTTAAACAGTCGCAGAAAGCTTTCTAATTAATGTGGACAATATCCCGTCTTCTACATGTGGACTTAATCAGTTTCAGTTGAGCTGTCCCTTACGGACATGCAGGGTATAGTCAAGGATTTACAGTATTTGATGATGAAAGTGAATACATCATTTTAAAAAAATGAGTGAGCCTCATTTACATTTGCATGTAGCAACGGGAAGATATCCTCAAGCTACAACTATCTCTGAAACTTACTGATACTGTAAAGTTTTTCTTTGGAAGAATAAAAACATGAATTGCTGGTTCTTTTAAAGCCTATAGGGGGTCTTATATCCCAGACGGTTTACTCTACATGTCATACAATCACCCTGTGCCAAAAGTCAAAACCAACAGCAGGCCTCTCTCATAAATGGCTGGCAGACAATACAGAACTGAAAAAGCTAATGGTTAATTTACAGAACAAAAGAGAATTAACCATATTTTATATGATAGTCCAAGTTTGGAAAATTTCTTGGATTAAAAAGGGAGAAATCATACACACACCAAAAAGTGCTGTAGTTGCACTTTAGTAGCATTTTAGAAGAGTTTTGTTGAGTGGGTTTGGACAGTATAGACCTGATCTCACTCCAGAGTAAATCAGGAATAACTCCATATCAATTAGTGGGGTTAAACTGGTATAAATGAAATCCTAATTGTGTGTAAATGCTTGGCAGAATTCAATTTTTATTTTTTATAATTTCAACAGAAAATATCAATTTTCATGTTTAAGCATTTTTAAAGATTTTTACCAATTTAAATTTTCAGTTGTGGGAAATTATGGGGGGAGGCGTCAGACAATTTGTGGTTCAAACAATAATTATTTAATGGCAGTAGACATTAAGATTCAAAATTTTAAAGCTTTATAACCATTACAACACAAATTGTCAAAATATACAAAGTAAATCTCCTCAAATCAAAGTCTGTCTGTAAATTTTGATTATTGTCAATGGAAATATTTTTTCACCATTTTGTGTACGTATGGTAAAATTAACATTTACAAACATTTACCAATCAAAATCTAACCCTTCCAAACCCACTGATATACCACTGAAGGTTTGTATTTACTCTGCTCTTAGATCATTGGCATGATGGAGGCAAGGACATGTGCTGGAAAATTTCCAGAGGAAATACTTCCACTGCTTTTATCTTGTGGTATTTTGGCTTGATGCAAAATAGCTTCACTCAGATGCCTACTCTAGAATAGATTCTTTTTTCCATTTTTAGAAAAATAGAAGTTTTCACTGAAAATTCCAGCTAAATCTGCGTGAATAATTCATAATTAGTTAGCAAACTGATTAATTTTTTTGTGTGTATGAACTGTCTGAAAACCTTGTAAAAGGTTGAGTTGATTGACTCACTGAAATGATTTGAAAATTTCTTAAGCGAGAGTGCTGCTCCATTCTGGGGTGATTAAAAAAACACACAGTCTAGTGAATCGAGAAACCATGTAGGCATACTCAATGTATATATAAAAGTCAACATAACAATTTATTACATTACAAAATCCTTTTTCCATCAATTGCTTAATATCTGGTTATTTTGCACTGAGTATATTTTTGCATCATTACATTTAAGTGGAGCGTGTACTTTGGGTAGGTGGGTTGACAGTGGGTGGTGACTGATAGCACTCTGCAATCTATGGGGGACAGGTCAGTGCTTAATTTGTGCCAGGGCTTGCCAGGCTGAACCCTGGCACCTCCAGGCTTTCTGCATCTGTTAGGATTGTAAAAAAAATTGCTTGAGCCCCGGCACCTCTTTCATTACAAATAAAGCACTGAAACAGACTGAGTTCCTTAAGTGTTCAGTTCCAGTTACTCTACTATTAGGGAGGTTTAAAGGTACAGAATTTCCATACAGAATATGTAATATTGTTGTGGGTATAAACTGGACTTCACAGAAACACACTTTCAACCTTAACTCTTCGTTTTAAAAGTGTTTGGTCTGCAAGCACACATTAAAGATGGGCCCTGGCCATCTCCATCTGACCTTTCCCTATGTTTTGGTGTTTGCAGAGTCCATGTTCTAGTTTGGAACCACCTCTACTGCGCACAATCAGAACCCACCCCACATATGTACGTGTATAGGAATGTCTAACCTGGCCATATCCACGTCATTTGTGGTTATGTTTTCTGTACTGGATTTGAGCAGTGTGCACCAGAACACGGTATGCTCATTACTGGTTACAGCAATGAGATTTCATGGGGCAGCACCACAAAGACTATTTTCAAGGTCCCGGTACAAACAAGAAGTGCTGACGTTACTGGATGTTTGGAGCTCTATGTAACATCTTTGTCAGCGCAAACAAAAGGAAACTGTTATGAAAAGTACAGCATTGCGTCCCAGCCAGAGATCCAAGAGTTTGTTTATGGTACGGTTAATGGCTCCATCCCGCCCACACAACTCATGCTGGCACCACTGGAGAAGAATATACTAGTTTTTAATGAGAAATTCAGAGTTTTCTGATAAGTGAGCAATTATCTGAAGACAATATCATCATTTGTGGGAATGCTTCCATCCTCCTTCATACCAGCGATACGAACATGTTTTACTCTAGCCTAATGGTCTCCTTTCATCTAGACTGTAGCTGGCTTTCACAATTGTTTCATTTCAAATGCTGCCACAACAATACCTTTTCTCTGATTTCCCAAGAAGTGTATTTTTTTAAATTCATGTGGGGTCAGTAACTGGAACATGCTTTTTATCCACATGCCAAGTACTTGAGCAAGTCAAAGGCTTGAAATACAGATGATGCTCCTCTCTTGCCTTTGACATAAAATAGACCCTACAGGAGTGTATCAGTATTTTGCACAGGGTACAAAATATAAGAACTGTAGGAGTGTGACTGTTGTGGCTAAAGGGACTCCTTCACTCCCATAATATTTCAGTATCTTCTTTACTTCCCTTACTTGTGTGCAGCGTGTTTTGTACCTAGTTCTCTCGGGTCGAGAGGCCGTATGATCGCTATTCATGCAGCCAGCCTGCTATCCTAGTGCCTGGTTATTGTGTTATGGTCCAAGCTGGGGATCTGAATTAGGATCCTGTCTGCATTCATGTGTCCCACTCTCAGCAGGGATATGCAAGATACCATTCAAAAACACTCAGCCTTTGAGGTGACTGACTGACCGCCTCTGCCCAGTGCAAGGAGTGGCATTGAAAAACCCAGGAAGGCTCCACATTCAGCTCTCTTCCAACAGAAGAAGGGTTCCTCTGACATGGGATGTCTGCTGCTAGAGGTGAGACAGTAGAAGATCCTTTGAGTTCTGAGAAAACATTAGTAAAATCCTGCTCTCCGGCAATGGAAATACTGATAATCAAGACCAGGAACGAGGGCGCTTTTGTTGCTGCCTCTTCGCCTTTTGTGTTTGATTTTAGCCAGTAAATGCTTCAGAGAAGGAATAATCCTTATTTCTCTCTGGAAAGTGTTGGCACACCTTGAGTGCTGCCAGAAACAACAGCCTGTGTTCATTATCTGCTCCGTCCCGCCAGGGAATATATCCTACTCTTGCGGTGATGATGAACTCAATATGTATCCTGTTGACTGAGGTCGATTTTAACTACTATAATTTCATTTTGGGACAATGGCAGTCTCTTCAATCGGTGTGCTTTAGGCCCCAAGCCTCCAAAGAGGACCAGGTGGGGAAACCTCGGAGCCCCACTGAAGTCAATGGGACTACTCACATGCTTAAAATTGAGTGCTTTGCTGAATCAAGGCCGGAGTGCTCAGGACTGAGCCCACATCGAGTATAGCCCTTCTGCAACGGAAACTTTCAGTCCATTTCTTATGGCGAGGTAGTGCGTTCCTTTCCTATTGCAAATTATACAGAGCATAATCTTCAAATGGCCCCATCTCATTCCTGTTGAATTTAATATCAGTTTTGCCCATTGTTAGCATAGCAGGATGGGCCTGTACATGGCCCCAAAATAACCCTATTTATATTTATTTGCTGCTTAACAAAAATCCCCACCATCAGAGCTTAATCTCTTCCGACGCTAAACAAAAAACAGATTTCCCTATGCTGCTTCTCTTTTCCCTGTTTCCTAGATGCAACTGCCAAGTTCCATGTCACTATTTACAACAGACTATCCCACTATAGTCATTACTGTCCTTTTAAAAAGAATTACTAAAAGGGTTTTAGAAAGGGGAAGGGAAAGAGGGGGGACTGTTGTTGTTTTTCAAAAGGGCAGATTTAACATGAAGAACAAAAACAGCGCTATTAGGATGAACAGTAATTTTTCCAAAGGCTTGCAAAACCAGAGATTCAAAAGGCAGCTGTAAAAACTCTAGCACCCCAAAAGAACCGGGATCAGTTAAGGAGAAGGTCAAACCAGCAGAGACGTCGCCTGAGTGTTTCCATCAGTCTTTATTGTAAATGACAATGGGGATGCTCCTATTCCAATGCACTTTTAGTGGGGAGTTAGAATGTGGCCTGGACAAAGATGATCTGACTCCGGAGCAGGCTGCCAAGGCCCTTGCCAAATAGGCACAAATTAATCCTCACAAAAGCCGTTGGCATTAGGTTTGATCTCGCTTTTACTGATAGGGAGAGTTCAGCACAGAGAATGACTTAGCCAGAGAACGCACTGAGCCTGATTCCTCTCTTCCTAACAGCAGGGTAACTCCCCTGGCTTCTGATTTACGCCAGTGTGCATAAGAGAAGAAGCAGGCCCAACAAGTTCAGGGCCGAGCAGGGAACAGACCCACAATCTCCTGACTCATGTTCCCATTCTTTAGCCACTAGCCATTCATCCTCTATTTCAGATAAGCAGATAGGATCTGATTCTGATGTCACATCAGTAAATCCAAGAGGGAGCCTGCTTGAGTTACATCAGTGTCAAACCATGAAATCAGGATCAGGCCCACACGCTACAAATACACTGGAAAACCAACAGTTCCTGAAGTTGCTAACAGGGTGGTGCCCATTTTTTAAAAAGGAGCTAAGGGAAATGGTGGTAACGACAGGCCACTGAGCCTCACTTCAGCTCCTGAGACACTGATGGTGAGTCTGTCTGCGAGAAGAATAGTGCAGCGTATATATAGTATACTATAGTATAGTATATATACTGCATATATATAACCCAAGAGGTCAAACTGGCGCACGGTTTCTGTGCAAGAAACTCATTTATGCCTCTCTAGCATGCTAGACGACTTTGAAGAAATGACTAGCACAGAGGGAGCTGCGTGACATGCAGAGACGGCAAGCAGACACGCTGCTGCTGTTCTGCACCTACCAGCTCCTGACTTGGACATTTATAAGCTTCCCTGCTGTGACTAGTCTATAAACTGACTATAAAGATTAAGGGTCAGATCCTCAGCTGGTTCACATTGGTATAACTGCCCTGAAACCATGCCGACCCATGCTAGCTGAGCCTCAAATCCTAAATCTTTTTATGGTCCATCTGTGGCAGAGGCACAACATTTATTAAAGCAACTTGGAGCTCATGATGCTGTTCTTTCTGGGGAGTGCACCTATAGCTGGATGTAAAATGCAAAAAAAGAGAACTTGAAATGAATTTGCTTCAGCCTTGCGGGCACCCTTTTGGAGTTCACTTTTTGCACGCCCGAGGACAAGCCAGTTGACTGGCCCAAATGCTCGCAGGAAGCCAGTTGTAAAGTGAAAATCGGTGCCCAGATCAGAAAAGCGTGAACGCTTGCACGTGTACTTGTACTTCTCAGTATTTAGCTATCCTCGGAATCACCGCAGCTAAGTTCACGAGCGCTAAACAAATGTTTGTTATTGTGCTAACACCAATCCATGGTATGGTAAAGTTTGTGTGCCCACCCAGAAAACTCTAGGGCCAATTCTGCTGGGCATTTACTCTCTTTCCTTTGCCATTATTTTAAACATGTGGAGTGAGATAGGTAGTTCTGCTAAGCTCAGCACAGAACCCACAGCACAGGGGAGGGGGCTAACACAGTTTTATGCCCCTAATCTTGCGCGCCTTCAGGGGCTGAATGGGTCCCTTGCATAAATTAGACAGTCCTAAGGGGTCTGTCTACATTACAGCAGCCTTCACAGGCTGCTTTATAGGCCACAGCAGTAGCCAAGGTCCCAACAGCATTACGTACTGTGGCACTCTCCTTGATATACCTCTTCTGGTCCCAGCCCCATGCTGACACATGGTTTGCAAGGGGGACCTCAGAGGGCACCCTTATGGCTGTCCCCCACAGTGCTTGCACCAAGGGAAATCTTTCCCTGGAGTGATACAGAGCTATTTTCAGGCCCCTTTACATCACTCCCAACATTTTACCCAGTGTAAAGGGGCTGAAGTTGGAGTGAGGATCTCAACCCTTATTATCCTGGGGGGCGGTTTTCACTTAAGCCTTCCCAGCTCACCTTCAAGATGCTATAGTAAGATATAATTCTGTATTTATGACAGTCATCCTGGAAACAAATGCAATGTCACAAATTTAAAATGATGGGCTGCCTGTCTCTATAGCCATTGTCTCTGAGGCTTCCAACAAGTTGTCCAATGAAACCAAAACAGACAGACAAGACAAGACAAAAAGCAGATAAAACTCCTGGAACTTCCTCATGCAGGAGATAAGGAAGCAAAAGAAGAGCACAAAATCAACTTGTTTCCCTTTAAAAATGGCATCATCTCATCTATATTATAACAGGAAAGGAGAAAGGAAAATGGATGATCTAGCCATACTGTGGGGCTGGGATAGTAAAACTGCACAACTTACTCACGGTGGGTTAATTTGATGGAGAAAAATTGTCTCTCTGAATAGCCCTCCTGCTGGCCTTGTGAGAATAAGGGACAGACAGGATGGAGCCCTTATGGGGTTTTACCAGTTTGAAGCACACAAAGTAAAGAACCTGTATTGTGTAAAAAATATTAACTTGAAGGAAACTGTCTTACATCCTTGCTACAACCATGTCATAAGTGTTAAACCAGAATCAAACTTATTACTGCATCTATGTAATTTTTACTAGTTACTTCCCAATTATATATTTTGTTCCAGTTTCAAAGGCATTTATCTTTGTGTCTTACCCTTATTGTGCAGCAACAAAACAGTCGCTCAGTGAAAACATGGAGATGAAAAGAAAAGGCTTTTTCACCATGATCTTCCTGTGTGTTTGGCGGTGATACACCATCTCACAAGACACTGGCAGTGACATGGAGGTCTAAAAAAAGCAATAAATACCAGCCCAGCATAGGAAAGTCAGAAAGCTGACACTGAGGGGATGTCTACCCTGCAACTGGAGGTGCGACTGCAACTTAAGTAGGCAGACCCATGTGAACTTTGATCTAGCCAGCACAGCAGTGAAAATAGCAGTGACTATGCAGCAGCATGAGCTTCAGCATGGGCTGCACAAGTCCAACCAGAACTGTGGGAATATATTCACATTCCCAGCCTGTGCCAGAGTCCATGCTGGTCTTCACTGCTATTTTCAGAGTAAAGCTTGTGTGGGTATGCCTACAAGAGCTGCAGTCACACTGCGATGTTTAACTGCATCAGCTTAGAATGATTTAGCTGCTGGCAGTTCAAGGGAGCGGAACTCACCCCAAGGAACCTATCCACAAGTTCAGCCCTAGAAGTGAATTTGGCATTCTGTCCCACATAGGTTCTAAGACTGTGCTTGTCCCCATGATATTCTAGGGCCTTGCACTTTTGCATTAAGCAACATGACTACACATGTCACATGTTGCTGTTCTCTTATCCTTGCCCTGGAGGAAGAAACACGTGCGGTGGAGTGTCTTGTTTTGGCAGGGTATGTTATTGTTGAAAGTTCCACTGTGCCAGAGGAGCAAGGCTGTCAACTTCATCACAGCGCTTAAAGTTTAGTTTCGTTGGTAATATAATGCACTCCCTTTGCTCCCACTGCCTCATTTATATACTGTTTAAGGATCAGACTATGTTCTTACATCTTGTCCTTGATTTCAAATAGGAGCACCATGGGTCCTAAAAGATTGTTATGTGTTTTTTATAAGCTCGGAGCATTAATACAAGACATAACAGACCACAGTTCTTCAACAATTTCAGGGTTCTCGTATGATGTTATTCTATGGTACAACAGCTCATGCAAATGGAAAGCTTTCACTTTTGTACAGAAATACAAACATTGTGCACAAATACACACACACACACAATGTGAAATCACATAGCTTTACCAGCTACTCATGGATCCCTTTTATCCACTTAAGGGAGACATAAGTTATTTATTCTTTCAAGAGAACTAACTCTAAGAGATAGCATCTCTTTTCAGGAGTGAACAATACAGCTTTTAAAAAATTCTCTCTCAGCTTCTTTTTACAGAAAATTGGAAGTTTTGACAGAACTGAATTTTTTCATGAAAGTGTCTGCTTTCCACAGAAAATTTCAGCCTTTTAGTGAAAAAAAAAAATTCCTGAAAACAGAAAACTTTTCAGTTTTGGCCCAAAACTGACAAATGTCCATTTAGAAATGCCACCGTGGTTGTAGCAGGAGGTATAGTGTGAGTGCCCCATTCTGCCATTCTTTTGTATGGGCTGGGTTCCCCAGGAGGACTACATCTCCCATGATGCACTGCATCCAGAGACTCATGCTGTGCATTGGTTAGTATTAGGGAAGACTGTGCTGCAGCATGGGAGATGTAGGCCAGCCAGGGAGCCTGACCCAGAGAAGGGACTAGGGGCATGAGGCACTTGAACTACAACTTCTGTTATGCACCATTGCAGCACTTCTGAATCAACATTTTTCAGTTTTTAGCTGAAATATTTTAGTTTTTGGTTAAAAAGTATTGGTTTTGACTTTTTTGTGGTAGATTTTAATGAAAGCAATTCTCTTTACTTTTATTTTTTCAAAACTTCCCATGAAAAAAATAAAATTTCAGCTAACTCTAGTGCCCAAAACACTCACAGAAACCAGGCAGTATTAAATGACATTATGACATCGCTAATAGAGAAGGAGCTGTGTTCTAGCAGACTGAAGAAGGGGTTGGGAATTAAGAGACCAGGTTCTAATATTAAGTCTGTTACTGACTCATTCAGGTCCTGGGAAAATCATTCAACTTCCTTATGCCTCAGTTATTTTGTCTGTAAAGTGGATATAATGCTGTTTCCCTTCTTGATTACTGTGCTTTGAGAGATGCAGATGAAAAGTGCTCAGATACTCTTGTGAAGATTAGACAGACGTGCAAAGATTAGATTAGGTTAGGTAAAATAGAAGTATGACTGGTTGTACTACATTCAAGGGCAGTGCTTCCTGGAGTGAAGTCATTAGATGGGGCAAGGGATCAGAAGAAGTACAGTAAAGACCAGTAAAATATTAGGACTGACAAAAAGTTCAGTAACTGTTTGAATGCCTGTGGACTGACCAGAAGATTGCTGGTGTGACTATGCTAGATCCAGGCCAGGGCAAAACAGAACCTTGTTTGCCCTGATTGCCTGCAGTTCACCCTATCTAAATTAGAAACATTCATAAGAAGTCATTCTTAGTTTATTATACCATCAATTTATTTGAACCAGGAAGTTTTTAATGTCAACTCAGTTTAATAAAGGGTATTTTCCAGCATATATTGTTGCAACATAGAGGTGAATAGTGGAACACATTTTTCCAAACCATTTAACATTCTCCAGGGAGAGATGATTTTCCTTCCAACTGAGCTGCATTTCAATTCATAGGACATTTTTATTATCCATTTTGGAGTAAGTAATTGACTCTTTTGGAAGCAGCTCCTTCATTGTCTCAACAACAATTAGCCAGTGAAATATTATAAGGCAAAGTGATAACTTGACAAGATATAGATAAGCTTCTCTCTAGTTACTTAAAATAAAATCCTTTTGCTTTTACCCAATTATCTGGGCTACCAAAACATTATATCGATATGTTTATTAATAACAATTCAGTGCCTATATCAGATTTCAGGAAATACAGCAATACGTATGCATGCTAATGGAACAAGTCAACAACAATATTTATTTCCTAGGTAGGTATACATTGCAGCGCCATGCAAAGCAGAAGTGGAAAATGTTATGCCATGGCATATGCATAGAGAAGTTAGCTAAAATCATTCAAATACTTTTGCTGAAAGGTTAAAACATAACACTATTTTAATGCTTAGAATTCAGAATGACATACAAGAACCTCAAAACAGATAAGGACAAAGCAGGCTGCTTCCTGAAACGGAAAGGCACAACTCACCCTGTCTTTTTCTACACTGGCTGTCTACAAATTGACTCTGATCACACCAAGTGTGCACACTTCCCTACAAATCCCTTTATCCTGCAAGAAACCAGGAAACTTCAGAGAATTTAAAGTGAAAGATCACAATTTTAGCAGTTTTCAATACCCCCCCCAGAAAATGTTGTATATTGCACGAAACAAGCCCTTCTTGCAACTGAGTCACATTGATTTACTTGAGACTCCAGACGGAACAATCATTCTACTCAATCTGAGCACCCTCAACTCTCTCTGACGCTCAAGGATGCAAGATGATAGTGTTCAGAACCTTGGAGGCTTGGACCCATATAGTAAGGCTGGAAATTTTGTTTAATGCTTTATAATATAAAGTTATTGAAGTGTTTTGGACCATCACTGGAGAATACCCTGCTGATGCTTAGTGATTGATGATATGGGGTTGAGTGTTATGGATTGTGGTGAGAGTGCTAGTGAGGAAATAGGAGGCATGTTCACCAGTGTGCCTCGAACAGATAAACTGGGGCTGCTTCGCACTACTGAAGCATCACAAAGCAATGGCAACATAGCAGAATTGATCCCAGAATGTTCTGTGTACACTGAATATTCCAGGTTTGATTTAGATCCTTTAGTGTCCTGTTTTGAAAGAAGAATCTACTCTGCTATACTTAAATAGCGTAGGAAAGTTTGCCATTACTGATTAGTTAGGTTGTTGCTCACTGCTTCTTATGTTTATCCTGTTGTGTCAGATTAAGATTGTTAGCACATGAGCCTCTGTGCAGGAGTAATGCAATCAATGGCACTTTTGAGAGATTAAACTGCCTCCTTTGGAGAAATATCAGCAAAAATTATTTCAAACTTTTGAACAGTAAAATGCATACAATCTGTCATAATGGTTAGATTAACAGATTATAAAGCCAGAAGGGCCCACTGTGATCATGTAACCTCATGCATAACAAGGGCTGTAGAACTTCCCTGAATTAATTCCTATTTGAACTAGAACCGATCTTTTAGAAAAAATCCGATCTTGAGTTACAAATTGCCACTCATTGGTAAATTGTTCCAATTGTCGATTACTTTCACAGTTAAAAATTTGTCCTTCATTTCCAGTCTGAATTTGACTTGCTTCAATTTCCAGCCATTGGATCTTGTTATGCTTTTGTCTGCTTGACTGAAGAACACATTACCAACGATTTGTTCCCATATAGGTACTTACCGTGATCAAGTCACCACTTACCCTTCTCGTCGTACAGCTAAATAGATTGAGCACCATGTGTCTTTCAATATCATCATTCTCATTGCTCTTCTCTTAACCCTCTCCAGTTTATCAACTTCCTTCTTGAATTTTGGACACCAAAAGTGGACACAATATTCCTGTAGCGGTCGCCTCGGTGCCAAACAAGTAATATAACTTCTCTACTCATACTTGAGATTCCCCTATTTATAATTCAAAGGATTGTATTAGCCCTTTTGACCACAGTGCTCTCATGGGAGGTCATGTTCAACTGCTTATCCACCATGACCTCCAAGTCCTTATCAGAGTCACTGCTTCCCAGAATAGAGTCCTTCATCCTGTAAGACTGGCTTATGTGTTTTGTTCCTAGACATATGGCTTTACATTTGGTCATGTAAAAACACATATTGTCTGCTTGCACGCAACTTACCAACCAACCCAGATCTCTGTGTATCAATGATTTAATCTCCTTCATTATTTACCACTCCCCTAATCTTTGCATTATCTGTAGACTTTATCAGCAACAATAAAAATGTTAACTAGTGTAGAACCAAGAACTGGGACCCCACAATAAACATACCTGCTTAATGATAATTCTCCATTTACATTTACATTCACATTCAGAGACCTATCAGTTAGCCAGGTTTTACTTCATTTAATGTATGCCATGTTAATTTCGTATCAGTCTAGTTTTTTAATCAAAATGTTGTGTGGTTCCAAGTCAAATGCCTTACAGAAGTGTAAGTATATTATATCAACACTATTATATTTATCAACCAAATTTATAATCTCATTTAAAAAGATATCAAGTTAGTTTGACAAGATCTATTTTCTATTAGATTGGCATTAATTATATTACCCTCCATTAATTCATTATTAATTGAGTCCCATATCATCTTTTCCATTATTTTGCCTGGGATCAATGTCAACTTGACAGGCCGAATAATTACCTGGATTATCCCATTTAACCTTTTTAAATATTGGCAAATCACCTTTCGTCCAATCTTCTGGACCTTCTCCAGTGTTCAAAGAGTTCTTGAAAATCAACGTTAATGGTTTACTACAAAGAGGACATGAATTCTTCTTTATTGCAAATTAGACTGAATTGCCAATATTCTTATAATGTCACATGACTGTTATAGACTG
Organism: Mesoclemmys tuberculata; assembly: GCA_007922155.1. NCBI lineage: Eukaryota > Metazoa > Chordata > Testudines > Chelidae > Mesoclemmys > Mesoclemmys tuberculata. Next base: position 27,379,962 of record ML675603.1, read on the forward strand.
AAATCTAATTAGCAGCAAGCATACAGTAGCTTCTCAGTGCTGTATTCAAAAGATGGGGGCGGGGAATAACCAGGCAACTTTTCGCAAACCAAATGATGACCTTTTAATTAAAAGAGTATGATCATGGTTTCAGAAGCATGAAAATACTCTGAATTATGTGCATCATTTGAACATAAATGACTTCTAAAACCATTATCACTTGAAAATACTCTCCTGCCTCCCCAAATCAAAGAAGAGGGATGTAATGGGCATTATGTTGCCTCATTTCTCCCATTTTGAATGCAAGTATACCAGCCACAAATATCATGTAGCAAGATTTTGGCATGGTCGTATATGTTAATGTTTCATTTTCTATATGAAAATCATACACCACATTTTATGCTGTATCTTAGCCAAGGTTTCCTTCTTATGAAACAGCCATGGTTTATGGTTAGAGTTCTATTACAAAACATGCATTGTTTCCACTGGTTTATGTACAAGGAATGATCAGGCAAAATTGCAATATTAACCCTAATAGAAGCAATACTTCTTTTATTAGTTGTTGATGATGATGAAACTTTGCAATTTGAAGAAACACCAAAGAATTATAATTAGCTTCAATAAGATAAGAAAATAATTAAATTGATTTCCATACGTCCTCACTTTCCATGCTGGCTGGGCTAATGGAAAATGGTTTTTAGGATTCAGAAATTTTGAATGACAAAATCAGAGAAAGGAACCGTTGTCCTTATGTTCTCTTCCATTGTGTGGCATGGAGAGAAGAAAATATTACAATAGAAGTTCAGAGACTGGGGTCTGGAAGTGACTGGTGATCTGCAGGGCACTTGTTAGTAGTCCATGGATGCTGGCTGATCGGATGGGGCTGGATTTGCCTCCACGTTTCCATTACTTTAGCTTATTTTAATTACATTAAATGCTTTGCTAAGACTACATACTATGAGGACAATTACTGCAATTGCCTCAGGGATGTTTTGTGATCACAACCTGAGTGCTCTATTGCCTCACAAATGCAAGGGGAGATAGTATTTGTGATCCCAAATGGGAGGGGACGTGTTCCAGGATTGTCTCTCTGTGCCCATGTGGCCCACACTATGGAAGTGCTTGAAAAGTCCGACACAAAAATGGCACAAAGCAGAAATGTGAATGGGGAGATGTGACAACATAAATACCTCCCCAACAGAACTGCCACTTTAGCCTCTGTGGAGGTTCCATGTGGCGGAAGAGCTGCACAGGGGGAAATGTGTTAGTGTTTGTGAGCAGAGGGGAAGAGTTAGAATTGCTGCTCTACACTACACCTTGATCCCCTTTCTTATATTCCGGGGTGCAATCCAGACCAATGAGGGGTTCTGGCACCACCTGCCCTGTAATTTGGATGTTTCACAATGCTTTGCTTTTGTAGCTCCCAACCTGTGTCACTCACAACCAGCCAACCTGCATGCAAGTCACACCCTGAGTGTCTGTGTGCTAGACAGGCCTGGTTCAGCAGCTTTGACCCGGGCAGGCTGCCTGCAGCCCCACTCTGGCTTCCATCAAACCCAGGACACTCCCACTCTCAAGCTTTTTCCAGAACCACGTGCTCTGCAATGTACAGGTCTCTTCTGGACAGTTCAGAGAAATAAGATGGTTCATTTGCTCCATTATGGAGACCAGTTTGCCACATTAACTGGCACTGGCATTCACTTTAGGAAGAACATAGCATTTATGATTTAGATTAATAGCAAAATACATTTATTTACAAAAGAATACCGGATTTTAAGGGAGTTCAAGTATAAGAGAGAACGTTAGAAATGGTTACAAACAAATACAAGTGAAAACATGCATCTAAAAAGTCTAAAGCTTAATCTAGCAAGTTTTGGTTCAAGGCTTTGTTCAAGAGGGCCTCTTTCACCCACAGTCTTCTAGCAAGACCATGACTGGCCTCTCCTCAGTCAAGGTCTCTTCCAGAGGGCCAAAGGTGCTGCTGCTTTGTCTTCCCAGGTGAAAGAGATAACTTAGTCCCCCCACTTTTTTTTCATAGTCCAGTGAACTTTTATGGATTCTTCTGAAGGTTACCCCTCAAAGTAAAGTTTTTTCAAGCATTGAGGAAGGCAACATGGAGCCTGGTGGTGAAGGAGGGTCCAGGCTCTTCCCCCCTCCACCCTCCCAACTGTGTTTGCTGAAACTCCAAGTGTTCTGTTCCCTGCCATCTTGTCCCCGTGCTTTGTTGATGATCCTGTTTACTACTTATACGTAAATTGAGGTAGACCTGTTTAACTACTTTTGCTTAGGCAGGGCTGTCTGGTTTTGAACAGACTTTAACTGTAATTCGAGCATACAGTCATAATTCTTAATATCTACCATATTCATACATCATGCAAGAATATTAATGATTAGTGAGTTATTAGTTTTAAATGATACCTCACAAGGCATATGTTGTACAATGGTTATTACAATAACGTGTAGGGTGTGAATACCGGGATGCTTAGTGTCACACCTTCCTACACTGGCCTATTTCCACATAACATGAGAGATTGGATAATAATGCTCGGAGTAGCATTAACTATCCCCACCATAGGCTGTGACCATCATTACAGTGGAGCCAGCCAGCCAGCCAACAGCAGCATAACAATTGAGCTGCCCGTATTTCCTTCTCTTGTGAACTGGATGGAGTGCGGAGAAAAAGTTCCTCCATACGTCTGCTCAGCGATTGGCTGTGTTTCAGGTCAGGGTTTCCAACATGGTCAATTCAGGCCCCCCCTAGACTTTCCCTTGGTCAGAACTAGGGGGTGCAGTTTTTGAATCATAGCATGCATAGACATAACTGAAAGGAGAGGTTGTTCTATTTTCCTGTACTACACGTTTACAGCCTTGTTTACAGTAGGACTTTGAAGATGTTAACTAACACATGTTAACAGCCTAGTGTAGCCAAAGCAATGTGACTTTAACACATGTTAAACGGGTCGAGTTAAAGGGTCCAACCAGTTGAACACAAGTTAAAGGAATAGTGCCTTGTCTACACTAGGCTGTTAGCACATATTAGCTACCACCTTCAAAATCCTCGGCTGGACAACCCATAAGCAGCTCACCTCTTGCTACAGAAGCAGCCGCCATTTTGTGTATCAGTTCAGATGCAGAATTTTCTAGAGCCAGTCACTGTATACATTGTGCTCTCTTTTTCTCATGAAGACTTTATTTATTCTCTCTTTTGTTACTTCTCCTAATATGTAATAAAAGTCACCTACCTAACTAAGTCATGTTTTGCTCTTTTTGTACAGGAAAATGTAACGTAGACCAGCCAACTTTGAAGGTAGGTGTTCCCTTTCCAACATTTTTCTTGCAGAAGGGGAACACACAGACCATATATAATAGTCTGAATGTACTCAAAACATTCCCTGCATTATTTAAGAAATGCATTTGGGTTCCATTTCAGCAAGGTATTGAAGCACATGCCTAACTTTAACCCTACTGGTATTACTCACATGCTTAAACTTAAGCATGTGCTTAAGTACCTTGCTATATTGCAGCCTTGGTCCCTCTTCTTTTTCCCTCTCTTTGTAACTTAACTTGCATCACTGCTCTTAACTATAGAGTACTTTTTATCTGAGGTACTTCCACCTATATGAATTAATTATATGAATTGTTTAAGTATAAATATGCTGTAAAATGTGTTTTTCATTTCTGGCTGAATGAAACTGAATGTTTAACTAACCTGATAAAAATATTCATTACAATTTTATAGCTGTGTTCTGTTTTCTGTATGTTGAAAAAGGTGCTGCGGATATTATTAAAAATCATTGTAATCAAGTATAGAAAAATGGCGCCAGTGCAATGTAACTGAAGTACATAATGATATAATTCAATGTTTTCTATAGCGCTCAGATTAAAATGTCACAAGAATCAATGGATTGCCACAGAGGAACTTGAATTCAAATCCCAAGCTTGGATACTGAGCTCCTTGAGTGATGGGTGTGCACAGACAACATACTCCATCTCTGGAAAGATTAAAGGAGCTCTCTCTCATTTGTAAGGCATGGCACTGGCAGGGTCTTGAGAGAGCTGTTTCTGCCCTCATTCACCTGATGAAAAGGTCATGCCAGGAGGAGCCTTTGAAGAACTGCTGGTGCCTGAGGGCATAGAAGTGACAGAGGAGTAGAAAGGGGCTTGGTACATCCTGTACCTTTTATAAGGATTATATTGAAATTACCAGCTTTGTTCAACAGAGATGTAACAGTATAAACACTGGCAATGTCCCATGATCTTTGGCACCCTCAGAGCTTTAGAACATAACATAAGAATGACATTGGCCATACTGGGTCAGATCTGTGGTCCATCTAGCTCAGTGTCCAGTCTTCATCCAGTCCCAGCATCTGGCAGTCAGAGGCTTAGGATACCCAGAGGATGAGGCTGCAACCTGGAACATATAGGCTAATAGCCACTGATGGCCCTGTCCTCCATGAATTTATCTAGTTCTCTTTTGAAGCCCATTATAGTTTTGTTACAAAGTCTTGTCCTATACTCCAATACTTCCGCAAACAACTAATAAATTCAAGGAACACAGTGCCCACAGCATACAGTCAAAGGCCCAATCCTGCAGGCTTTAATGGGTAATCCCACTGTGTGCCAGTTGCCCAAACAGCAGCACATTATTTCTCTCCCCACTTTAGACTGCATAGCAGTGAAAATATGCCTATACATGAATACCTTTACCTGCTTATTATACTTTTCCTTAAGAGATCCTGAAGGCTAGTGAAATCAGCAGGAAAACCAATAGGGTTCTGGCTCAAGTCTCTCACTCTCTAGACCAGCAGAGACTGGGGATACTGTGGAGGAAAACCATAAAGAAGAAGGGGCAATAGAAGACATCGAAAGAACAGAATGAAAATGGCATCAGGTACCATCAGTTTGTCAGATTACATCATTCAGTAGCAGACTGTTCAAATAATCACACATGGGATGGAAGGGTCACATTTCAGCAAATCTTTTTACCTAGATCTCATTTCTGGGCCCCCTTTTTTAAAAGACACCTGATACTTTGTAGCCAAATATGTAATTTTAGGTTTCTTCAGATATGATTTGATTTTTTTTTTGTGTGGTGCATGATTGATACGAAAGCAGTAAAGATTTTAATTGATTTACACAGACTTGAATCAACAGCAATTTTTATATTTTATAAATAAAGCTCAGTGTTTCTGGATAAAAACTGAGGCCTCACTTCCAGTTTTCTGACTCCCCCCCCATTTTGTTCTCGTACCTCTGCAGTCTTCCTGAGGACATGTCTGATGTGTCCTCTCACTTAATACCAAGCAGCTCCATCGAACTGCTGGGAAGGTGATCATTTGGTCCCAATGGATTTGGTCTGGAGAAAACTGAACTAATGGAGATGCATGATGTCATGAATAAAATAAAGAAGCATGACAATCAGATTCACACACTGCCTGCAGATTTTCCGTAATCCCATTGATTTGTAGAATTGATCCTTTTTTATTACTTGGATGCACCTGCAAAGCAGCTTTAGTCCAGCTGCTGTTGTAAAAGTGGATTTCAAGACAATACTAAAATTGTAAAAACAATGAGAGTACTGCAGCACCTTATAGACTAACAAATTTCTGCGGACATAAGCTTTCGTGGGCTGCAATCCAATCTGATGCATCTGACGAATCTGCTGTATACAGACTAACACAACTACCCCTCTGGTACTAAAATTGTGTTTGTCATTTACATCTGATGACTTCTCCTATGTAACATATTTCTACTGCACTATAGGGAATATATTAGTAAAAGAAAAGGCCTTATTTATAGGAGATGTCAACAAAGTCCTTTCCACAACTTTCTGAGCCTTGGGAAATATGGAGTTATGATATTTTGACTAAACCGACTAAACAGTGTAAACAAATTTAAGCTGCATCTCCCTTGTTACACCATAAAACACACAAGGAGATACTGTCTAGTGTGTGGCATTAAATCAGAGTGCCATTAAACATTATGAGTGAAATACTGGCTCTGTGGCAGTCAATAAGAGCTTTGCCTTTGGCCCAAGAGCCAGGAGTTCCCCTTTATGTCCATTATGTGTTTCAAAGTGTTTGCAAATAAATTGAGCACTGAGAACTTAGCAGGTCAGGCCTGAATTAAAAACCTGTGTGGAAGAGAAGGAGGCAGGGGAAGGGATTTTTATATAGGTCCAAATGCAGCACCTAGAGGTGCCTTCTCTAGCTGATGGCTGCACAGATAGCCACTGAAACAGACACTGAACAGTTCAGAAGTGTTTAAATATAATTCCTGAAATCAGCAGCAGAGGATTTCTAGGACTGAAGGGACAAAGTAATGGACAGAGAAATACCCCAGAACTTAAAGTTGGAACAGACAGAACCAGAGGGTGGCACAGGGCTTAGATAACCCCTAACATGGCAATACTGGAGTGGAAGGATGGAGTAGTTCCCCACACAAAACCTAAATCTTTGAGACCTACCAGATCACAATCTTGCGCTGTGATTGAGCCAGGCAGAGAAATTTTGGGCAGGCAAAACTCCCCACACATATTCTGCTCATAGTTAAAGCAGATTTGGGATTAAATGAAAAGAAACCTTGGTGTCTGTTGCTCACTTTAGTTATTTGTTTCCTGTAGTGCCCACAGTGTGACAATCATTTCCAAATTTAAAAGAAGGCATGGTTTCTGCCCTGAAGAAATTACAGTCTGTAAAGAGACAAAGCAAGCGGACAATGAGATAGAGGGTAGGGAGAATGGGTACAGCAAACCAGCAAGTTGACAGGGTGTGGATTGACCATAAATACAATAAAAAATTTTAAACACAATGTTTTTCTTAATACCATACACACAGAGAATCCTAATTAGCTGACAACGATGCTGTTATGAGTATAGAGGAGTGTCCATGAGCCCCAGTCATGGACCCAGGCCACACTGGGTTTGGCACAGTGCTAGCCCTCTACCAAAAGATGGCCTGTATTCCAAAGAGCTTATGAGCTAAGCATACTCGTAGGCATCACATGTTTCAACAGATATTAACAAAAATATGTGGGGGGGGAGAAATATTGGGCCCAAATATGATACACAGACATCCTGTTTCCTGCATTTCTCAAAGGGTCCTCCCCAACTCCATCAACAACAGGTCACAACAATTCAAAAAGTAACATGGGTTTTATGTTCCAATTATTCCAAGTATGCAAATAAAAAGACAACATCCATGTATAGTAAAAGTACAAGAGCCCTACAGGATGTTAAAGTGGATTTACAGAGGTTTTTCTTCTCCATAGTGAAGAAAAACAATTTTACATCCTTTGCTCTTTGGCACTTCCATAGCCTCTGGGTTTATTTTTATAAGTAACTAAGTACTTAGATTAGCTGGGAAGGGTCAAAATAGGAATTCTTATTTCCACAGTTTCTCTTTCCATTTCTCTTCCCTCAGCCTACACAAACCCAAGTGGAATTAATTGTTCTAATGCGAAGAAAAAGGAATGGCTTTTCCATTTCAGTTCTCTCCTTTGGCGATTCTAAGTGGGCAGTTAAGTAAGTTCAACATCAGACCCTCAGATCCCCATATATTTGTTCACCAATTTTAATGGGGAAAAAATTAAAGAAAAGAAGAAAGAAACGTCTCACCTGCTAAAGAGTGGTGACCAGAGGGAGTGCGAGAATCACAGAACAATCAACCATTTCTCAAGCCAGTGAAGTGCTGCTCATGGACTCTGAGATTAATGAACATGAAAGAGGAACATGCACAAGAAAAGTGGAGTAGATGTAGGATCAGTTCTTTAACTCACAAATATCTTTGGGAAAAGTTAGGCAGAACAGGTACTGTCTGTGAATTTGAAAGCTTCTTGTTGCCATCTTCCCTCTACTTGTGCAACCATGTGTTCTCGCTATACTCCTATTACATATGCAAAAAGTTAAAAGTAAATTAGTGAGGTTGCAAAGTCCAGCATTCAGCAGTTTGGCTCCATTTGCAACCTTAATTCATCATTCTTGCCCATGTGCATTATGATACAGTATCTAATGATGTATTTAATGATAATACAGTTTTATTGTTGAAAAATGTATTAAAATTACAGGCTGTTACTCTAAGTGTAAAGATACTATCTGTTCCTGCATGCAGGCTAGAAGGCTCCCTAGGGAAGTTTGTGATATGGGTCCTTTGGTGTCAGTCTGCAAAGAGCCAGCGTACAGCAAGGTAGGAGGAGTTATGCCTCTCTGATTTAGGAAGCAGCCTGCTTTGTCTCTCTCTGTTCTTGGTTCTTGTGTGTTGGGGTTCTGGATGCTAGGAAATAAAGCGGTGTTACACTGGAGCCTTCCAGGGAGAGCATTTTGTTTTTATCTAACTTCTCTGTGTGCATGCTGTGAACATAACACCAGCCCCTGCCTCACTGAGTGCTCAGGACTGACAGTGTTTACTGAATGATCAGCTATTCAATATTTTATTTTCTCCTCATTGCTCACTGTATGATCTTAGGCCCCATTTCCTGCACACTATTCAAACCCTGCCTTGAAGATGGAATGATTAATTTCCTCGCGGCCTTTTCTATGGCAGTTATCACTATCACAGCCAAGTGCTTCACAAACATTAAGGAATTTATTTTCACGACCTCCCCAAGAGAGGTGGGAGTATTTTCTCCATTCTGCAGATGAGGAATTGAAGCACTGAGAGATTAAGATCAATAATAGCCTCTAATTTTGGGTTCTCAATTTCAGACTCTAAAGGACCTGATTTTTCAGAATACTTAGCACTGAACAGCACTTCATATGTTCAAAGCAGAGATTGCTTTCAGTTGCTGCTCCGAGTGCTCAGCACTTCTGCAAATCAGACCCCAAGGTCTCGAGTCAGGCACCCAAAAAATAAAGCTTATACAATTAGTGACCATCTGTGAAAAATTTGACTTAAGTGACTTGACTAGCATCACATAGGAACTCTATGGCAGAGGCAGAGATAGAATCTAAAATCCAGTTGTCCAGGACAACATTCAACTGCCTTAACCTTGAGCCAATCCTTACTGTTCCTGTAATCCCCTGCCTCACTCACTATGTACCTTCCAACTTCTTCGACAAATGAAGCAGGGGATCTACAGACAACAGCCTCCTTTTCTATACAACCATGATTCATTCCCAGAGCAGGGCCAGCCTGTGCACAGAAACAGGGTGTAACCCGTCCGTGCCCAGGGTAGCCCACTGATAATGCCAGGGTCAGGGCAGGCTGCTAAAGGAGAGCAAATTCTCCCAACACTGGTGGGTGACACCACAGTCAGACTTCCCAACCAGCCACAAACAGTGCTTCTGATTCCCCCA
>ML675603.1:27389242-27457909 GCA_007922155.1 Mesoclemmys tuberculata
TCAAATAACACAAATGCCCCCCCCTCCTAATGCAGCCCGCGTGACACAGGGGTCCTATAGAAAAAAGAACATGAGATCATGTAATCGAAGATTGCATCATAATGAATACGCTCAAGGGGGTTGAGCTTTGTTTGTACAGGCTGCCTTAATTCTGGTATTGCCTAACTTTTGTGTTCTTAACTTTTCAATATTAAGGATGTTCATTAAACATAGTTTGTGTCATTTCCGAGGTTTAAAAAAAAAAGCAAATTGAAAAAACAGAAATTTCCTCAGATAGCATCATATTAACACCCACATTGTTCATAATCAGAGTTGGAACCTTTAGATCCATCGCATAGACCTCTGTCACTTGAGCTAACTGAGCAATTGACTGCAGTAGTAGGTTGTCACTCTCTGTGTGGACTAGAAATGTAAAGGGATGGGACACTTTGTCAGTGGGTTTCACAGATATTAGCTGACAGCAGAGGAATGGTAAGACTAAGGAATCTTGGGTTCCATTCCAGGCTCTGGAGGGGAGTGTGTTCTTTTGGGCATGGATCCTTCTGCTCCTTTTCCCCAAGCTTGACACCTCTGCTCCATCTCACACTACCTGTCCCCAGGGCCCTATTTCCAGTTAAGCCCTGTAGGCAGATACCTACAGGCACTGGCATTCTAGGACCGTGGCAGATTACCTCACAGGCCAACAGGGCCCATGTCTAGGGGCCACAGCCATATTCCCCCCATTGGGAGCTGGCCGACCCAGTCGCCCCAGCCCCTCTCTCCTTTGTCACGCCCTCATGTGGAAAATACAAAGGTCAGCTATAGGCAGAGGGACACTGAAGATGCTGTGCCGAGGGGCACATACAGTGTAAAGCCGGCTCTGCCGGTCCCAGTTCTATCTCTTCTATGTGGCTAACCCCTCATTCCAATCTCTTCTCCTCCACTAAAGCTATCACCTGATTTCTGGTCTCACAGCCTCAGCTAGAGGTAGCTGACTGGTCACAAGTGGGGCTGGGACCCAATTCCCCTAAAGGGCCAATCACCCTGTCATGCTAACTAGATTGAGGGGGCCTCGAGGCGTATTCAGGAGCTCTGATTACTCCCTTCTATACCAATCTCGCGTTGGGAGTATCACACTGGCTGGATTGGTGGGGGGAGGGGCATTTATTGTGTATTTGACATCAGTATGTCAAAATCATAGTAATCCATGTGAGATGTGCCATGTCGGGTCCTGTTAGAAAGGCTGTAATGTGCTAAGTAAGATGATAAAGTATGTGTTATATGTGTGAGGGAAGTTATGGATATGGTTGATATATCAGTATTTCAAGTTGGACTGTTTCTAGGCCACTCCTCAGACAGGACGGCTGCAGAACAATAGCCTGCTTAAATGCCCATTAAGACATTCCCAGGTGCAGGGGGCCCAGGGGGTGTAGCCAGGGATATACCTGATGAGTCACCAGGTCTGGCCCCATGTGTCTCTGGACTCCATTTTGGTTCCTGTAAAATTCCACAAGCAGAGTGGCAAGGGCCAGAGGATATATAAGACGGAGCCTTTGAGATCCATTTTGTCGTCAGTCACCAGTCTTCAGTCACCTCTCTACCTCTGGAGTAACCCATCTGCAACTGAACTGAAGCTGTGACACAAAGACTGAGACCCATCCAGGTACTGGATGTACACCAGAGGGACTATACAAGCCTGCAAACTCCACAGTTCTTCTAGAAACCTGATGTATATGGACTTTCAAATCATTTGTATGTACCTGATTGCTTTAATCCTTTAACATTTCTCTTATTGTTTGCTTTTCTTTTTGTAATAAACCTTTAGTTTTGGTTACTAAAGGATTGGCTGGCAGCATGGTATTTTGGGCAACATCCAAGCTTATATTGATCTGGGACTCTGACTGATCCTTTGGGATCAGAGGGAACCCTTTTAGTAAAGAGCATAGAGTTTAAATAACTGGTCTCTTTACTGGACCTAGTGGCGATTGGGAGCCAGAGACTGAAATGCAGTAAAGGGGGCTGTGTGTATTTGTATAGTGACTTCTTGATAACCAGTGTGGGGAATCAGAAGCACTGTCTGTGGCTGGTTGTGAAGTCTGACTTCAGTGTCACCCACCAGTGCTGGGAGAATCTGCTCTCCTTTTGCAGCCGGCCCTGACCTTGGCATTATCAGGTGGCTACCTTGGGCACAAAGGGGTCACACAGCCTATGACGTTCCCCTCACCCTATTGTTTGCCACTGTCAGCTTCCTTCCCCAGCCAGTTCCCCCCCACTCCACCCCCCCCCCGCTTCCAGTCCCACTCTCTCCACCACCAGACTCCTGGTCCCAATCTACTCCCCTATCCCACCTGTTCAGGTCTGGCTCTTATCCCCCTACATTCAAGTCAGGAAGCTTCCTTCTCTATGTAGCCTGGGTGCAGCAGGGAAGGTATGGAGAGTGCAGGACAGACATGCAAAACCCTCAACAGCCCAGAGCTGCAATTTCAGGGAGGGAAAGTCTTGCTCAGCCCCAGGCTGGAGTATGCCCACTGCAGATGGAACCTTTGGGGAATTTAGCTATAGATCTTGCAACTCTCTGTGTGAACTGCGATATTTCAAAGGCTCCAAATTCAGATGGATTTTCACAGAGACAGCAAAAGGCACATTCCTGACACAAAGCCCACCCCCTGCCAAATTTCAAGTCCCTGCTTCAAAGCACAGGGGCACAATAGCATCTCAAAGAAAACATTGTTGTTCTGCCATGTTAAAAAAAACTGGCCTATTTTTTCCCTAGCCTTGTTCTCAAAAATGGCTGAACCACTTTGGCTGAAATTTCCCACCTCCCAACAATCAGTCTAAGGCAGGCACCCATCATGGGAAAATATCAGCCCCAAACAATTAAAGTTTGGCAAAGTTATAAGCAACTAAAATAGTCTCATAATCAGAGGAGTACGTCAGGTAACCTGAAGAGAGGCGGCACGACCAGTCCCGCCTTTAATACAATCCAAAGGCTCAGTCATGCAAACATTTACTACCAGCCACGCTGCCTGCTGCAGTGTCTGATCCATAACAGGACTTTGGCTTGCACCTCATGACTACTTATTCTTCTTAACAGCCTTGCAAGGGACTTTGACAGAGGCTTTTTGAAAGTTCAGATACATACATTTTATCAGTTGGTTCTTATTTAATCCACTATTTTATTGACACATTCAAAGAATTCTAATAGATTACTGAAGCAAGATTAATTTACTATTTAGCTGCAATGTTCTTATTCTATATATGGGTAATATTTGCTGAAGTAATCTTAACTGCAAGTTGACAGTGTTTTCTATGCTGGTATTTTTCCAGGTGCTCAGATACTACGGAAATGAAGGCATTATCACCACCGAGACAGATTAATAATGTAGCACCAAAGAGAAAGACAAGTCACTTAATATTAATGCCGATATCAAAAGTTGTCTAGAGCAGCAGACTACATAATGTCACTTTGCCATAAGGAATGTAGAGAGATAAATAAGGTCCCCTATATGGAGTGCCCAGGCTTTTTTTAAAGTTCAAACATTTTAAAACACTAAATAATATGAAATTTTCACTATTGTTTCATTTAATTTTTTTTTTAAATTAATACTATTCCTTCCCTCCTTGATAAAGAAAGTGGACCAATGCCCTTAACCTGGAGCAGTCAATTTATGTTGACAGGCCGTGGTGGAAATAATTACAGAGCACCTAACCAGAGAAGAACCAGAGGGACACAGGTTAAAATGACAACCTAATATCGGGAAGAATTGATCAGCCTCCTTTCCCTCCCCTCTCTCTCTCTCTGGAGCCTGCTCAAAGCTCATTTACTGAAAAGAGTGATGGCAGGGTAGAGACTGTGGGATGAGTACAGGCTCACTCCGCAATGCACTTAAATGATTAGGGACTATTGGACACCTTGCCTGGAGTCAGCTGTTTGTCCTTCAGTCTCCGGGTTGCACGATGCTGCTTTCCAATTTGTACATCAGAGCAGCTAAGCAGACCCTTAGATGAGCCATTTAGTATTGATGATAGTGCAGTAGTCCTGAGCTGATCAATAGCATCATTCCTTCTCTGCCTTGGCTAAGAGCTAATGAGACTAGTTGGTGCATATGTGATGACTAGAATTTAATTATATATCAGATTGATTTTCAATTAGAACTCCAGGGAGCTGTTTGCCAGCATTTCAAATTGGTGAGCAAGGCCCTATCGCCTGTTCGACCCCATTTTTTTCTCCCCGTTTCCTACCTCACATGGAAAAGCTTGCAGACTCCCTTCATCTGAGAGTAGAAAGCTTTCATGCTGCCGGTGTTTATATTTAGAGGATCAGCAACTATCTGAGAGGGAGCGAATGGAGGATATTTTCAGATCTGGGAAAAAGAGATTGAATTATTACTTATTAGATTTATTATTATTATGCTGAAACATTTTTCTAGTGAGTTTAATGAATGTATCCCAGTGCTCAAGTAGGAGAGTAGAATATCCCCTATATTCAAGCTTGCTCTGTGTCCAGGCATAGGACTACAGGATAGCTGGTGTTACTCCCATCTTTAAAAATGGGAGGCTGTATGAACAAAGAACCTATAATCCAGCTAGTCTAAACTGAGTTTCAGTTAAAACTGTGGGAAATAGCATATGGAACAGTCATCAAGGAAGTAGGAACTAAAAGGGTTTTATGAATGTTAGTTGTTGTTCCTTTTTGGGGGTGGTCTTAAGGTTGTTGACATAGGGGATACACATGATGTCCTTCTAGATTTTAGTAGGGCTTTTAACAAAGTGCAACCAGCAAATAGACTGTTGATATAAATAACACAAAGCTAGTTGATTAAATGAGCATAAAACGGCAATGGTTTCAGGGAAGAGAATACATTAGTTCGGGTTTGGTATTTTGATAAACTGGATACTTTTCAGAGCTGTGCCTGTGGAGAGGCAAAATTCTCTGACAACCCCACACTGGAAATATTGTTCATTTAAATGAAGTACAATAGCAAATCTTCAGAAACAAATTAAACTCAGGTTACTAGAGGGATTTTAAGGTACAAACCCTAAAGTGATGTGTTTTGAACCTAAAATATAAGGCAACCAAAACACCGCGGGTAGCAATCAGAAATATTCTAGCAATGAGGGGAATTTGTGATTTAGTAAAATGGGAATGTTCAGATCAGCTGCAGCAAAGAAGGCCGATAGAATGTGTATTATGATGTTCCCAGACATTCTCCAGCACTCTGGCCCTGTTTGCTGTAGCAAGACTCTCAATTTCTGTGAAAGGTTTTATTTCCCCAATTGTGCTTATAACAAAAGTACCTACTTTCGGCACACCGCAATAAGTACTGAAGTTCCACAAGGATGGTAACTAACAGGCAGTTCTCCCCTTTGTACAAACTAACACAGTAAGCTACAAAAGATTTACAAAGGGAAGGAAAACAACAGCATAAATGTTCGGTCAAATGCTTAATTGAACCAAAAGTGTTGCTGCACAGTCTGAAGCTCACATTCTGCAGTGACATAAAACTGGAAAACAAAGATGCAACTAATCAATTCAGCTGGCATTCTAGGGCCTGATCATCCTGCCATTGGAGTCATTGGCAAAACTCCATTTGACCTCAGTGGTGCAGAATCCACCTCTTGGGATATGTCTACACTGCAATTAGACACATGTGGCTGGCCAGTGCCAGCTGATTGGGGCTTAGGCTAAGAGGCTATTTCATTGCTGTGTAGACTTGCAGGTTTGGGCTGGAGCCTGAGGCCAGAAATGCACACTGCAGTGAAAAACCCTACAGCCTGAGCCCCAGTCAGCTGGCACAGACCAGCTGTGCTTTTTATTTGGAATGTAGACATACCAATAATGCTAACCAAAAGTATCAGGTATGTCCAGGGCTCTTGTCCAGTGGTGGTGCTTGCCGGTCATTCTTGGCTTGGTACATGCTGAAATCCTATAGAAAGCAGTTACTAAAACACGTAATTCATTCATTATATCAGGGAAAGGGTTAAGTGAAGCTTCTAACAGCCTGTTTAATGAGACACTTGTCCATTGCTGAGGTTAGTCTGAGTGGTAACAGTTTATATGTTTCATATTTAGGGGTTTTAATCCCAAGAGAAACTTGGATGAGAATCTCATAAAATGCAGGGTAAAAATTCCACCTTTTTGGTTTTGAGTTGTGTTTTTTTTTTGTTTTTGCTGTACAGACCCCAACCTACCCCTTGAGACAAGATTCCTTCAGTGGTCTCTGAATGTTGAGTATTGTGTTAGGAATTTTTGTACATGCACTCATCAACACTGCGATTCAGATGAGTGCATTTTAAAATGCTATGCACAAGTAAATACAAAGTTGTATTATTGCCTCCCAAGAACATGATATGCTTTATGAAAATTCGAGCACGCAAAGCAGTTTGAGCATCACCATCTGTCTGCAGTTCTGGGATCATCATTTTAAGGTATCACTCCTGCATCCCACAAGCACTTTCACAGGTTCTGAAATCATTTTCATAGCCTATCTCACATCAGACTGAAAACCAAGGATATTTTGGATGCGAGACAATGAAAAATTGCCATGCCCTGACACACCACAACGTTCTGTCATAAATTATTATGGCCTTGTGATGGATGAGTTTATATCCGAGCACATGATTTTGCAAAGAAATGGCCACAACCTCAGATGGAAAGATCCCATTTGAACTTTTTCCCCATCTCCAGAAGTGAACCTTAAAGATCCAACAATGTTTTGAAGAGACATGCAAATATTGTATGGCACCTTTTTAACTGTACTTGTACTTTAGCTTGTGGATCTGTAGGAAGTGACATTCAAAACATTTACTCTACCCTCCAATTTCCTGGAATGTAATTATTTTTTAAAAAACAGTAGGGCCCAGGCTAGCAAACATAAAACTTACACCTGTGAACAGTCCCACACAGAAACCATGGGGACTGCTCATAACA
Organism: Mesoclemmys tuberculata; assembly: GCA_007922155.1. Taxonomy (NCBI): domain Eukaryota; kingdom Metazoa; phylum Chordata; order Testudines; family Chelidae; genus Mesoclemmys; species Mesoclemmys tuberculata. Next base: position 27,396,153 of record ML675603.1, read on the forward strand.
GTAAGTGCTACAGCTCATAGTAAGTGTCAGTGGAATCAGGCCGTTAGTGTTAAGGGCTGAGTAACGTTAGCAACAATCTGCAGCTGAGCACGAGACGCATGCATAGTACAACCATCTTGTCTGTCTGTGGATTTCCAAACACTAGCAAGTTCAGGTACACAAAGTTCCACCAGTCAATGAAGTCCATCTTTAGAGTAGACATATGTGGTTGTAACAGATACTGTGCCTTTTATGTGAAGGTGCGAAAGATCCACAATAGAAAGGACTCAAATGAACGGAAGTCAGATGGACTATCACCATCAGTATTTCACAGGGCTCTGTTATCTCTTGTGCCTCCGTTTCTTGGTTTTCCTTTGAATGCTCAATGTTTGGCTTTGACATGTGGACGCTGGAACAAAGATAGAAATGGGTAATGTATTAGGGGGGGAAGTCATTTGAATTCTCTCTGGAACTAAGGAGACAAAAGGAAACTATAAATAAATTAGCTTGGCTATGAGATTAAGAGCGCTACTCAATTAAAGTTTAGTTCTTCTCATGAGGATTAGACCCATCATTGTGTTACCTGACACTTAGCACTTCAGGGTGTGAAAAGCGTACCACATAATGAGCACAACATTAGGAAATGAAAAAGTGCAATAACAGGCCTCTCCCCAAGGGAGCCCCCACTCATTCAGCATTAGAGTGCTCATTGGAATATTTTCTCAGGCAATCCTAAACCAAGATTGAAGAGAAAGGATTGTCACAGAGAAACAAATCTCTGAAAGAAGAAGCAACAAGATGTTTTTTGTCCTTTGCTCAATAAAGGACAAGGCTGACCGGTGCTCTATTTAGGCCAAAAAAAAATGAGCTGTAAAATGAGAACTGAGTTTTATCTTGGAAAGACATGAAGAATTTGGGGCAGGCCTAATCCAGACACATTTGGATTCAAATTCTTATGCAGCTCTGTAGTAGCTAAATTAGAATTCTCCCATCTGCCCATACTCCTTCCCCTAGCTAGTGGGCAAACTGGACCAAATCCCTATGTTCAGTGAGTTGTTCATGTTGTTTCAGTACTTACACATCAGTTCACTCTCAGCATAAAGTCATTCTCTTATCATCTTAAATTTCAAGGGGGAGAGACGTGTCTGGGGTGCTGACGCCAGAGTACTGGTTCCAGGAAGTAGATAATTTCTCTCCTATTCTCCATAACCTTCACTCACTTCTTATTCATTTCTGATGCCAAAATGCTCTTCTTTGTTTTCCAAAGTCTCCATGGACTTGCCCCATCTTACTTCTGAGCTGTGATGCACCAATTCACTTCCTGCTAATTCCAATCCAACAATCACAACCCTGTGCCTGTGTCTGTGTCAGACCCCCAAAGCTCTCCATGGTTACAGACCATACTTTCGCTAGTCCTGACACATTTAACGGGGCATTTCTCTTTTTGGACTTCACCTTAAAATCTTTCCTCCTTATTTTAGCTTAACTTGAATCTCCATTCACTTCTGCAGCCTTCCATTTCTTCCAGCTGCTCTGCAGAAACACTGATTTGCAATCCACCTGTAGTTCTTCAGTCATGGTCCTCTTCTCTTTCACTCCACTCTACCTCTGCCTATCATTTCTGCCTGTATGACAGTCCTTTTGCCCAAAGCATTTCCTCTCTCTATTCCACTGCTTGCTGTCAGGTTTTCCTTGTGATACTTTACAGGGAGGATGCTATGTACAATTTTTATTGTACTGTATCCTAGGGAACCAGCCATTTTTAGTATTATCAATAGCGTTACTAGAATTAACCTGTTTATAAGGAAGATTGATGTGAGTCAGGAGCCAAGATGCTCATTTATTTACATCAAAGAACAAGACAGAGAGTCTGGTAATGCAGCGTGGAAATGTATGACAGCATCCTGAAAGGAACATACAGATTACATCAGGCTAAAACGAAATCCTGAAATAATTATAGGTCTTTGAAAGCCAAACCAAGTTTTCTCCTCATCTGTCACCCATACAAGTGAAACTTTTATGTTCCCTTTGCCACCTTTTATGTTCAGATAGCAGAGCAACGTTCCCAGAATAGTTCTTTTCTAAATGTGATTTCATAGATACTTCTGCACATCCCCGAAACCAGAATCAGTACTTGCTAAGCAACATGATGGGTATCATGAAGAAAAAAGAATTGGTGGTATAAGATTGGCAACATTGCAAATTGTTCCTGCAAACAAATAGGATATTTTGTACAATACCACATATGCAGAAACATGTAGATTTCGTGATGTGACCATCTCAATGACATTAAGTGTGTGAGTTCCCTAGGGTCAGAAAATCAATCCACAATTCTAAAACCATGGCCTTAGGTGACTGAACAGGATTCTTCTCTTGGGAATGAGCTAGCATATGATGCACCCACTGCAGCTGAAAACTATAATTACAACTAGCTATAAACCAAATTCTAGCCAATGTGCTGCATGCACTGACTGCTACTTAGATTCCACCTGGTCTCTCTCATATCCAGCTCTGCCTCCATAAAATGATGTAACATGTCTGCTTTGGGAAAAAATAATCTGGGACAGGAGATCAGATGCCACTAAATACAGCACTATTACTGCTCAAAGCAGGAAGGGGAACAGAGAAGCTGCTAGTCCATACAATACTTCCACTCCACACCCCAGTCTGCAAAAAAGTCCTGCTCCACTGGGCCTCCCCAGCCACCCCACACACTGAGGATTAGGAGTTCAGGCGGGGATAGAACACACTAATGGATTTACCCCTATGCACAGTCCTGCTGCTGTTCCCAGCATAGTTGGACAGCCTGAAGTAGCCACTTTAAACTAAGTGCCTCTAGAGCTACCATGACCAGCCTCAGATTGCTTCATTTCTTCCCCAGGCCCCACAAAAATATCCTGTGCCAGCCCTATCTACTAAGGCCTAGTGTGCAGTGCAGGATTTTGCCCTTAATGCATATGACACACTCTGAGGAATTTGGAACTGGCGGTGACTCCGAGTGTGAGATCTGAATCAAAGAGCTGGCTTGCGATTCAAAGACCCGCTGCCCAATGGAGGGCTCATTACAATAGCACCAACTCTCGGAAGGCAGGGGCTTTTGTGATGGCGGCTGTGCAGAGGGATGAGTGCAGCCCTGCATCTGTTTGAAGTTGGGAGGGCCACCCTATTATTAATCTCCGTGCATAATACCACACCTCTATGTAGGAACTTTGACATTTGCTTCCAGGACTCTCGTTTTAAGTAGGGCACCCTGTTCACTGATAGCTGCATCTCATTAACTCCCGGGTCGGGATAAATGTGGAGCACCGAGTGTTGCCAATTCTCACAGTTGTAGCATGAGTCTCATGGATTTTAGGTTTTTATTAAAGCCCCAGATCCTGGAGGCAAGCGATTACTAGAGCTGAACAGTAATGGGGATGTCCCTTCTGCGAAAAATTCCAAGATTTTTATTTTCTTGTTGATGTTGTTCTGGACCAGCAGCAACTGGGAAGCCAGAAAGTTCTGGCCAGGTCTGGAACTGGCCTTCCAGCTCCCCAGGGAGCCAACAAGATGGGAAACTGGTCACCTGGCTTCCAGGGAGTCCATAGGAGCCGGAAAGCCAGGGACTTGCCTGGGGTGCTTTCTCAGAGTCTGGGACCCTAGTAGCCCAAGCTGCTGAGTAGCCTTGGGTCTGGGAGCCAGAGCTGCCAGGGCTCCCAGGGCTTCTGAGCTCCCAGCTCCCCATCAGTCCACTGGGGGGGCTGCAAAGGGGCTGGGCAGGTGAGCTGGCAGGAAAACAGACTGGAAATTTTCCAAGCAGCTTTAGTAATTATGAGAATCTCAGCTTTCATTTATAAAAAATAAGTTTCTAGCCAACACGGACAGAGAGAAAAATCTTGAAAAGAAGGAACTGAGTGCACCCAGAAGGCCAATGTAAAGTTGTTCTTGTTTTTAAAAAGCTCATGATTTTCAAGCCAATCTCAAGATTTTTTTTATTTTATTTTATTTCTTAGGGTGGGGAACTCATGATTTTTGATTTCTTGGTGTTGGCCATACTGGAACTATGTCCCATGGACCATACTTGAGGAACCTCTGGCTTTGAGGAATTCATAATTTTCCTCTCTTGCTTTAAATTATAAATCAAACCTGTTTAGGGCCATCTTTTCAAAGAACCATAAATGTGATACCCATAACTTAAATTTAAGCTTCAACAGTCACATTAAAATCATGCAGTTATAGTGATAGCCCTTCAAATTGTGTTAGAGAGAGCAAATACCTCTAATATTTTCTGCAGATATTCACATCAATAAAATATTGTATTCACCTTGCCTGCCTTTGTATCCCCGGTTTGTTCACTTTGCACTAATATTTTAGCAAACATGATTCCCGGCCTGAGTGCTCATGGAAACAGCCAATTTTATTTTAAAAGTACATTAGAAATGATTGTGAAAAATTCTGATTCTAATTCTGTTTCTAAAAAACATGATTCTAATAGTATGCACATCCCACTCAGCAAACAGAAACACGCTGGTCTTATTTTGAAATTCAGCTGCTCACAATGAACTGCTCACAACCAATCTGCACACAGGACATTAGTCATAGAAATTATATGTAAAAAAATTGGAATAATTGAATACACCTGAGAAAGTCATAAGCTGTTTTGCAGACAATTCAACAAGAGCAAAACTCAGCCCTGTGCAGGAGGTTAGCAAAAGACATTAGCACCACTGAAATCTTAGTTAACTCTGTCTGGAATTAAGTGGTGAATGCACTTTGCATTTGTTCTCCAAATGAGTAAGAGATAAAGTTGGTCACACAAGTTACAAACCACTCGTACACAGCACATACATATATACATTAAAATACTCTTAATCTCCCTCTTTTCAGACATGCATTGGCTTATTTAATTGATTTACTCAATATATTTATATAGGAAAAGTTCCTTGGGCTTTGGTAGCACAATTTTTAGAGGTCCTCTGATTTCAATCCCATCTGTGAATTCCCCTGCAGAAGTTATATTTGGGGAACGTTAGGAGATGCAGATGTTCTGAAACAGGGGAACATTGTGCCTGTTTGAAAGCTACGTGAGCTGTGAACATAGGAATTCTTTCGGTGCAAAGCTTTGTATCAAATGTAAGACATCTTAGATTTTGGATTGACTAACACTGACCATCCCTGAAGGATGGCAACACCTGAAAGCAGTAAGACAAATAACTAACAAGATCAATTTCCAGCATGGAGCAAAGATTATAAATTCTAAGTGGGGAGAGGAGAGATACTGAGGGAAAGCTCAACCAGAGAAAAGTTCTACTTTTTGACATCATAATAACAGTGCTTAGCATTTAACATGTTCAAAAGCTATTAGAAATGTTAATTAATCCTCCACACCTCTGTGAGGCTGAGGGACATGTACTATCACTGTTTTATAGAAGGAGAAACTGAGGCAGAGTGGTCAAATGACATGCCCATGGGCACACGTTGAGTCAGTGGCAGTGCCACGGCTAGAACATAGCCAAAAGTCCTAAGATTTTGGGCAAAGTCCTAAAGCCTGAGATAGCCCCCAAAAACTTGAGGCCAGTTCTACACTAGAAAAGGTTTGCTGGTATAGTTATACTGGCAAACCCTCCTAGTGGAGACTCAGTTTATAGGGACCAAAAAAAAGTGCTTTTGCTCGTATAGCTTATTCCAGTTCCCCAAACAAAATAAGTTCTACTGGGAAAAGTGCTTTGATGCCAGTATAACTGCATCTACACTAGGGCTATCGCTGGTACAAAAATGTCACAAAAATGCCATACCCTGAACTGACGTGGCTATGCAAATAAAAGTTTCTAGTGCAGAGCTGGCATGAATCTCAGGCCAAAAGCCTGAAGTTAGGCATGCAGGGACCCTTTCTGCTTTGTTCCAGCATATCACAAGCCCTTGAAATTTTATCAGAATATTGATGTTTTTCTTGTAGCCCTGTTTCCTGGAGTCTTAGTATTAGGTAAGAATTTCAGCTTTCATTAGAAAAAGGTAAGTTTCTAATACTCAGAGTTACAGAGAAAGGCTTGAAAATGTGAATCCTAAAGCCCCGAAACCTAGAAGGAAAATAAAGACCTTAATATTTATTATTTTTAAAAATCTCATAATTTTTAAGCCATTCTCATTCTTTTTGAGGCCTTCCTCATGATTTTTGAATGCTTGGGACTGGTGATAGTGGGTATGTTTCCTTCCATCATGCTCCTCTGAGGATTGAAATTACTGTAGGCTAGTCATTCCAGCCTGACTACAGAGAGAGCTTAACTTTGCCTTGGTTTTACAAGGATCAAGACAGAACATGCAGGCGACAGGCAAAAGAGATATAAACAAACCCCAGCAGAGTAGGTTATGTGTGGTACTTGTCTGGCCTCATCATCACTGTATTATCTGAGCAGCGTACAATGTAGTTAGCCTCAAAACACACCTGAAGGATAGAGAAATATTATTATCCCCATTTTCAAGATGGGACACAGAAATTGACTTGCACAGGAAGTCTGTGGAAGAACAAAGAATTATATTTGGGTTTCCCAGGCCCAACGCTTGCACCCAAACCACTAGACCATCCCTCCTCACCTTTCTTTGATGCTGGTGGTGGTTTTTATGTAGGTTTATGTTTAATTCATAATTCATTTATGTACGTTTAGTTAATAACTTGCGAGTTTATAGTACAGCCATGTCATGCTATTGTGGGCTGAGAGTGAGGTCACAGTATATATATTCTGCACTACAAATGTGTATAACTGGCCTAAAATCCTACCCTGAGGTGCTGACAGTAGAGCTCATTTCATAAGTTAGTATGATCTGGTGCCAACAGAAAATCACAAGAAAAGGAAATTCAAAAGGTGGGAGGGAAAGTTATATAGCATGGCTGGCTCTAATCTGACAGCTCGGTGTCCACAGGATTTGGCGATGTAGCCCCTCTCCCCGAGGGCGGCTCAAGCCTCCTCCCTCAGACCTGCTAATCAGAGTGACTTCCTCCTCTTCTTCTCATGGGTTAGGGTCCTGGGAGTTTGTTGCAACTTCTGCTGGTTGCACCCAAGGTAACTCCACTCTGTGCCTGGGACACTCTCCCTTGCGAAAATGACTAATCCAGGGTCTAGGGGGGGTCACAACTGTGAATGCCAATTTAGGACAGACTGTTCAAAGTGGGCAAACACTCCTAAGCTGGTAGTATAGTCTATAGTTAGATTTAGCCAAGCCAGCAAGATTTGTGTGCTCCTAGGTCACTACACTATCTCACTATAAAGACACTGACAGTTCCCTTACCGCTACAGTCTCATTTACCACCCAGACCAACTGGACAGCTGTAATAAAAGGTTATTAAAACCAAAAGTCACCACACATTAATTACTACCCATCCCAAAGGATCGGTCATTTACCCCAGCTCACTAGATGCTAAGGATTTCACCAAAGACAACCCTGCCAGCCAATTACTTCAGTAACAAACTAAAGTTTATTAGCAAAGAAAGAAAGAGAGCTATTCAGAGGTTTAAAGCAAGTAAGTTACATTACAGGTGTATTAAAGCTTGTAAATCCAAAATGCTACTGCGGGGATGTTATATCTACTAGTTTTTTATAAGTCTCTCTGGATTTGCCCAAATAGTACTGGGGACCTTAGTCCTTTGTTCAAAATTTTCCTTGTCAAAGTTCATCAGTCCAAAGATGAGGAAGGAAAGAGATAATCAGAGGCCTTTGTTCTTGCCTTTTATATCTTGATCCCTTTTCTGGAAAAATCCTGGCTGTGCCATGAGGTCAGACCTTCACTGTCTAAATGCTGGGTGACACAACTCCAAAGTCTGCATGCTCTTCCACTAACCCTTCGTTCGACTTGCAAATCTTTGCCTGCCTCTTCTGTGTGGAATGTGATGTATGAGGTGTCTCTGGGACTGACAAGCCGGAATGTTTGTTTGTAGTTCTTTTAGTACTCCTGAAGAGCTAACCCATGGGTGTTTCCCAGACTCACAACAGGTTTGAGTTACAACCACACAGCAGAATTTCCTAACTCCGTACACAACGTTGATACGCACGTAATAATAAGATACTAATACAAAGCAGGTTTATCACTTTTCTAATGATACCTCACAAGGCATACTTTGTTCAAGATTTATCACATTTTGTAAAAACGATGACCATATTATTGTAGAGGGCCACCTTCCTCAGTATATAGCATCACACCTACTACTCTTAACAAGAAACAAAGTACAATAATACAAACCCCAACTAATGAAATATCACACCCCCAAAATAGGTAGGTTCTCTGCCTCTCTGGAGGCTGGGCTCCTCCGGGCTGGAACCATATGACCATGCATTACATCCCACAGCAGTTCATAGACTCCCTTGTAGGGGTTGGGAGCTAACCAAGACCCATAAGCTGTTCTGCTGCTCTCAGCTCCAAACTAAAAAGTTCCAAAAGCAAAACAAAACCTAGTCCTTTTGTCTCTGAGTCAGGCGCTTCTCCTCCATCATGGGATTGTAAGCAAGCCTGGCTCATATTTGACACAGCAAACTGCCTATCTAAATCACCCCATCAGAACCCTCATCTCTACTGGCTGTGGTGGAAGAGTCTAGTCTACTCTGCCCCTGTCCCAAACTCTAAGCAGGCTGGGAAATGGTGTTTGGAAGCTCTGAAACCATAGTTGTTGGAGTTCATAAAGCAGGTCCCCCAGAAGCTCATTCCAGGAGCTGACAAACTCCAAAGGGGGTTAAAAAGAAAAAGCACGTATTATTTCTCCAGGAGGAGTAAATAAAATTGATATAATGACACTTATATATTGAGTGTCTTTGTATACTCAAATACTTTGAGATATATCATAGAGGCAAGATCTGATTTTTATTGCCCTTGGGGCATTTGCAAGTTTATGTTTCAGCAGGGATATTTTTTTCATACAATTAGTTAAAATAAAAAGATTGGGAGTAATTTACTGGCTTGAAACGCAAAACAAGCTTAAAAAAGTCTCTCTATTCTAACAAGAAAGACAGGCAGTCAACAACGTCTAGGTTCACCTCAAAGTCAAGTAAGTTAATGTTCTGGTCATGAATTTCAATAGCTTGAGGTTTGGGTTTTTTAATACTCTAAGAAAATACAAAAAACATGTTTCTTAAAAAATATTTTCAGGAAGTGAATACAATATGGGCATATTTTTCATATTATCAGCGAGAAATGGAGAACCTTTCTGGTTTTGATAAAAAGGCCATGCTAGATTTTTTTTCTGTAACAAAATTTTCAGCATAAACTAACCAGTTAAAAAAAGAAGGAAAGGGGAAAGAAAGGACAGAAATCTGAAATTAATGCTGCAGTGTCAATAATGCCAACAGTGTGCTAACTGATGTGGCATTTGTACATCTGCACATGTTGGAAGCTCGATTAAGCATCATCCTACAACGTCCCTTGGTTACTTTTGTGGAGAGAAGAGTAAAACTGTTTCAGATGAATGGCTGCAAAAAACATATAAAAACAGAAAATCTTATGGCGATTATTTGAAATGGCATGGGCCAGCCACGTGCTCCATAAGCACTGAAGTTCTGGCAAATGGCAGCAGGATCTTTGCCAGCAAATCACTCTACCTTTATGATAACTGTTTTCCAGAGGAAGTTGAATATATATGGAAAGCATGCACACACACACAAAACAAGCCCAATGTAGGTCCCATTCTGGAATTATCCCCGTGCAGAGCTCAGTGCAGGATCAGGGCCTTAAATTCTAGGCTAGGGCTGGTTGAAAATTTTCCATCAAAACCGTTATTTTTAACAGAAAATTGGGTTTTTGACTAAATGGAATTTTTCATGAAATGTGTCTGCTTTCCGTGGGGAGTCTCGGAACAAGTTAGCTGGTGAGCTTGTAGAATCCCCATCACTGGAGATTTTTAAGAACAGGTTAGACAAACACTCTTCAGGGATGGATTAGATATACTTAATTCTGCCTCAGTGCATTCGGGATGGATGAGATGACCTGTTGAGGTCCCTTCCAGCACTATGTTTCTATGAATCTACTGCCCTCCTTTAATCCTTTATTAATAGAATCTTGTATCAGCCATTCCATTATCTTGCCTGGGATCAATGTCAGGCTGACACGCCTACAGTTCCCTGGGTCATCCTGTTTACCCTTTTAAAATATTGGCACATTAGTTTGCTTCCAATCTTCTGGAACTTTTCCTCTGTTCCAAGACTTATTAAAAATCAACACCAACAATCAAGAGAGCTCCTCAGCCAGCTCTTTTAAAACTCTCTGATGCAAGTTATCTGAAACTGCTTATTTAAAAATGTCTAACTTTAGTAACTCCTGTTTAACATCCTCCTGAGCTATTGTTGAAATGAAAAGTATTTCATCATTCTATGATATGACTACATCATCTGGCTTTTCCCCAAAATCAGAACAGAGCTATTTATTGAATACATCTGCATTTTCTGCATTATTATTGACAATTCTGGCATTCTAATCTAGCCAGGGACCAATACCATCGCTAGGATTCTTTAAGTACTTTAAAGAAATATTAAATTTTAAAGTAACTCCTTCTGAAGACAAGCCCTGAGTGGAACTAACATTCAGGACTCTAGGCACTGGGTAAATCTGTCCAAGAAATGCCTCACTGAATTTTCCAACCTCTCTGGTTCCAGCCTGCATATTTCTCCAAATGGGAGGGAACAATCCTGCCTCTGGCTAATATGTATATAGTTCTATCAGTTGTACACCCTTCTCTCCCTTATTTACTTTATAACATAAAATAAATAAATCTAGGGGGGGAAAGAAGTAGTCTATCAATTTTAAATATGCCTTTGTTTCTATAAACACACAGGTACTAAGGAACACATTCTGGACCAGATCCTCTGCTGCTGCTGGGGAGTGCAGGGTGCGCATCAGGGAGTACCAAGATAGTGTAAAGCTTCCCCACTGTACTGTCCTGGTGCTGGAGCTGCTGTGTGTATGGCCAGTCCTCAGAAGGCCGAACAGCCAGAGGGTCGTTCCGACTTATAGTGTCTGCTAACAGTGTCAAAGGGCTAGAACAGAACTCGAATTGGCATTGAGAAGAATCATCCCAGTCAAGCCCCCCCTCTCTTGTGGCCACATCCTCTACACAAGCAGCAGGAAGGGGATCTGGCATAAGGCCCCTAGGCCAACAGTGCACCGTAAGTGGGTTTTCCTTGCACTGGGGTGATTCTCCTGGGGCAGGAAACAACCATCTTCAAAGATAGAATTTGGTGGCAGTGCAGTTATGCTGCATGCCAGGACGGCACCCTTTGTGTGCCTGTGACAGATAAGAATTTGACTTAACATTAAAAAAAGTAAAATGTATTTCTGCCACGCTCTTTTTAGTTCATATCACACACACAATGACTTTTAAGCCTGCACAGTTTGCAGGTAGCATTCATATAAGGACAGAACTCGCCTGGGGGCCAGCATGCAGACATCTACCACAATCATCGATCATCTTTACTGTTAGAAATGCCCCTTCTTACACTGCAGTTCCTGTTGGTCCCTAGGGGAACTTGACAGGGCCCAGGCTTATTCCTAGAAAGATAAAAGTTAAAAGGTCACACGTCTGGGTCAAAGGTTAAAAGGCAGATAAAACATCCTGCCTTCAGAAGCAAAATCCAAGGTAAATCAAACCAGCTTCCAAGAAATCAAGTCAGGCTGAGCCCCAGCGACAGGATGCAAATGTCCTTATTTTAGACACGCCTGGTTTCTTTTTTTTTTTTTTTTTCCCTTCTATGTTTATTTTATTTTTTTCCAACACTGATTAAACAAAACAAATCTAAGCGTACAAAGCTAAAACGAAAGCACATGAACCGTGGCTGTCTTCCAGTGCCTGAAAAACCCCTGTATTTAAGAGTGGAATGATAAAAGCATTTACAAAAACTATTACTGTAACCAGCTAGGGAGACAATTGTTCTATTAGCTGGTAATTTTGAGGGGACTCGAAATAACAATGCAGGTAATGCCACTGGCTCACTTGCACTTCATGGGTCAAAGGCTGAGAAAGGCACCTCCTGCTGGATTTGGACCATATATTTTTACACACAAGGTATTGAATAGATAGGATTAGACTCTGACTCCCAGATGGAATTTCTACAAGTAGAGTGTCAGAGACTTACACACACATAGGGTGCGATCTCATAGCTGATAACTACAGTGATGATATTAAAAAATATTAGTGCCTGTTATACTGGGAGCATGCCTTCTAGTGGTTATGTCCTGTTCCTAAGGTTTGAAAAAAATTAAGAACCATTCCATCTTCCATTTCATGCATACAGACTCAGCTCCCTTTCCCAATGAAAACCAAGAGTGTTTTGGCCTTAAGGCTTCTTCATTAATGCTGCCTCTGTACTTAGTTGAACATTGGCACCCCAAGCTTTTCAGCGCATTACTGCTACTAGGAACCAGCCAATTCTGAACTGAACATTATTGAACAGGCATATGGGAAAGAGTGGAAAGACCCAAATAAATCAAATAGGAATAAAGACTATTTAAAAACGGACATTTTCAAGGATGCCACAGGGAGTCAGTCTGTTTCCATGCATTGCTCTGCTGGAGAGCACTTACCAAGGGCAGAAAAAAGGCTTCCTTAAAGGTGACGTGCAAATGACATTTACACATTTAATTTACTTCTGCAAACCCACATGAACTGATTGCTCCCTCTGATTAGACTGATGGAGGCACTCACACAACAATTAAGACTGACTTATAAAGCCACTTTGGCCAGCTCTGCTCACTTAATATATCTTTATAGTGCTCCGGACTGGTTGCCAGCACCGTAATACTAGCATCAGGGATAGAATGGAAACAAACAAAATCTACCTGCAGTATTTATATGGGCCCATTACAGCAGTACCTGAAAATGCCTCACAGTCTTTAAGGAGACAAGGTGGGTGAGGTAATATCTTTTACTGGACCAACTTCTGGTCCAATAGAAGCTATTACCTCACCTACCTCGTCTCTCTAATAACCAGGGACTGACACCGCTACAGAAACATGGCATAATCACAATCTTTAATGTATGTATCTTCACAACACCCTTGTGAGGTAAGAATGTTCCACAAAGCCCCTTTTACAGAGGGGCAATTCAGGCACAGAGAACCTAAGAGCTGGGTGCACAAAAGGAGTTAGGCATTGTGACAGCACCTAACTTTTAGGTGCTTAGAAAATCAGTGGGATTCACAAAGCCTGAGTAAGGCAGCTAGGCTACCTGTACAATGAAAGGGGAGATACAGGTACCTTCTGATGGGATCCACAAAAGCCAAGATGCTAGGCAGGGAGCCACCTAAGCTAACCAATAGAAGATGTCAACCAGAGGAGTGTGTGCTAAGCCCCATCCCCCTCATAAAGATAGGCAACTACCTACATCTCGACTGCAGGGAGGAGCCTATCTCAGCCAGCAATTTTCAGCTGTGGCTTCTCTCCTGGAGTAAGGCACCTGTGCCATTTTGGCAAGAGCCAGGAAGAGTGGGGGAGGAGGAGGAGGACCTCCCTTATAACTTTTAGCCCAGTGAATAGAGGACTGACCTGGAAGATGGGCAAAGGCATTTAAACAGGTGTGTGCTCTAATCGCTGAGCTATGGGATATTCGGATGTGGGGCTCCCTCCCTCTCTCTTGTTGAGGGTGGGTGGATGGGAGGGCGGTTAGAGAGAGAGAGAGAATGACTGTATAGCCTGGTAGTTAGAGCACTCTCCCAAGAGGTGGGAGACGCAGAATTCATTCCCCCTGCTCCAATGACTCTTTAATTATCTGCCCACAGTGAAAAGCTTCACAGAAGACACTGCGGGAGCCCCTTCTCCACCCTGGATTATCTCATAGCCCAGTGCTGACAGCACTCATCTAAGAGGGGGTCAGATCTCTTCTGCCCCTCGGCTGGAGGGGAGATTTGAACTGGGGATCTGCCCCGGGTATCCTAACCACCAGGGTGAAAGTTATAAGGGAGATTGTTACCGTCCTCCTTCCCCAGCTGTTTTGTGTGAACAGGGCTTGGTCCGCTGGTATGCGCAGAGGGTGCCTACTGAATCAGGCCCTGCATGTGACTTAGGTGGCCAAATCTTCCTCTGGTTTATGGCTCGTTCTGGGGCTTAGACAGGAGATAGGTGCCTGGATCCCTCGAGCGCGACAGCAGTGCACATACCCAGAGTCACAAACAGAGGCACCAAGAGAGGTACTTTTACTGCATAAACATAGACACCAAGCAAGCTTAGGCACCTATAAATTCAGCGGGACTTTTGTGCGTTGCAGTGCAGCCAAAACTAGGACTTGGGGGTCTCACTCCTTTCGTGCATCCAGGCCTAAGTGACTTGCCCAAGGCCACACAGGAAGTCTGTGACACAGCAGGGAAGCAAATCCTGGTCTCCCGAATCCCAGGCTACCAGCCTAACCACTGGACCATCCTTTCCCCTAACAAAAAGAAGAGAAAAATGTCTCAAGTGTTTTATAGAGTGAAAAGAGCAAGGTATGTTTGTTAAAACACAAAACTTGCTACAAATTTAATTGTTCAGCATTTTCAGTATTTTTAGTTAAAAATATGTTTTCTTTTCCAAATGTGTCCCTCACAAAGAGGGAGGTACCAACCAGTCTGAGATGTTAAAAGAACATCTAATTATATATCTTCAAATTCCAAGAATAAGTTTGTATTTTGGCTCGTGATAAATGCTGATTAGAAGCAAAATCAACATAATGAATTTTTAATCTAGCAACAGATATGGTGTTGTGCAAACCATTACTTTTACAGGCCAGGCCTTTTGAGATTCATTTTTGGCTTAAAGCTTATGATTAAGCATATTTTAAGACCTTTGAAGTTAAATCAGTAACTAGTCCTACTCTACTGAAGCCCTTTATTTAAAATTTCCAAGGGCTGTAGTCCAGTTTTCAAACACCAAGCGTTCTTGTGCTAGTTGTAAGTAACTCAGAAATCTTCATTTTGAATTTTGGAATATTGGAATATTCTGGGAAAGCTCCAGAAATGATTCTGCCAAGAGTTGAGCAAACAGTTACATAACCCCCGCTTCTAATCTCGGATGTTGACCTAGCTATTCATTCCTTGTTTGCTGTGGTGAGTTCTGTAAATCTAGTTTCCATGGCAGCTATAATCCATGAATAGAACTGGCTCCATCGGTGGTCAGTTACAACATGCTTTGTCCTTTCTGTGTCCTGTAACTGACTGAATTAAGAGACAGAAAACAAGGGCCTTTAGTAAACATGACCTAATGAGGTCTCTCAGCTAATGGGGGCCTAATGACTTGAAAGGGAATGTAGCTAAACTGCAATATGTCGGGGCACTCGCATCTGCTGAAGTGTCATTTTCCACAGCGGTCTCATAACTATTTCTTGGTAGTTTATTTGGATTATTCCATTTACACTAAACTCCTATTCACTTCCTGGATTTTTTAAAGACACCTGTATAATTGTGTGACTACAGTATAATGGAAAGGGAAGGATTGAAAGCATTGGTTAGAGCTAGGTACAGTGTGTTCAAGTGCTATCCAGTGTTCACTTCACTATTCTGCAACTTCTCTCTGTTACTGGAAGTTCTAAGCCTCTACAGAGCAGAAACCACCAACAGTGTGAAATTGCACTAGGGATCTTTGAGACTCTTTGATTCTTAAAAGATATCTTCAAAGGACTAGGATGAGATCCCCACATTTACGTTTATTTGTTAACCAGTCTCAACATCTGAGTTCTCCAGGGGCTAGAAGACCAGTGTGCTAACTCAGTGTTACTAAACCAGCCCCATATTTCTAGAATCTATAAGCAAAAGGTTCCTGCAAATGATTTTCAAACAAAATTAAACTCTACAAAGAAAGAGATATGTTCCACTCATTACAAGCAACTTCTTTCACTTGATGCTGAACAATCACATCGGTTCATTTCAGTATTAAAATGATTGCTTTATTTGTACTCTCTCATAGCATTTCACAACCAGTTAAGAGGCTGAAGGCCAAACATTTCCAAAAGCATTTCAAGCCATTAAACCCTTAGAAAAAAAATGGTATAATATAAAATTCAAATACCTGAAGTGCTTTAAAGTAGAGATATGAAGGGTACTTTGACTATAAAACTGTACACTAAAATACTTCTTTCAAATAAAACCTTTCCTCAGAACATCCAAGTTTATTTTCTTCTGGTGTAAGGTTTTAAAAACTGCTTATATTCTTATATTAGATTTGTTAGATACAATATACAGGGACCATACAAAGTTTGTATGACCAGTGTATGACCATTTTGTCTTTATACATTGAAAACTCACAAAGTCACTTCTTTTGCAGTGCAGAATAGGACTGATCCTGCTTGGGAGTTATTTAAACTTTTATTTCAAGTGCAGATCTAACAAAAATCTGGATTTTCTTCATAACAAAGTATCATGCAACATGGAGATTTGATTAATAACTCCAAGACCTGCAAATAAAATTTGCAGTCTACAAATGGATAAATCCTTCAGTCCTTGCTTCGGCACAACACCCACTGACTTTACGTAATATATATTTTACCCACAATTAGCAGATACAATAGATATATTTATAGGAATTCCTCTAAAATGGAAAACACAGGCAGACTAATGGAATCTAAAAGAAAGAAAAGGGAAGTGACTTTGGAAAAGGCATACTTCCACTCCATAAACCCCTGATTGGATAGCTAAAAGAGCCTTTGGCCCAAAGCCTGGCTGATTATCTTAATTTTAAGCAAGAGGGCAACAATACTAAACACTCTACAAAAACGCTTCCAAACATTGCCATCGAAAAATAGTCTTTAACCATGCCGCCTCAGACACAGTTCTAGTCCTAGACAAATTGCATTATATATGGAGTAATGTATAAACATAAAAGACATACCCTCCAGTGAAAAACTTGCACAACTTTCCAGAATGAAGAGAATTAATCATAGGGAATAATTACAGTTCTAAACAAGAATATTTATGACATTACATAAACCCCATTAAAATAAACTGAATGGCAATAATTTTTAGAAAGAGGGAAGGAGGAAGTGAGGCAGGGGGAAAGAAAGCCAATCAAAGTTTATAGTCAAAAAGATAAAAGTGCCTGTGTGTCAGTCATCTTGGAAATCATTACTTTAAGCAACATTTGAGTCTTGTTTACCTTCCTTCCCAAAAACAGTGAGAAAAAGAATATTGTTTATAGAACTGGTAAACTTTTTTTTTTTTTTGGTTCGAAAGATTTATTTTCCTAAAAACTGGTGGGAAGCCTTTTTCAAAAACAATATTTTTCCTGAAATTTTCTGATTTTGTAACCAAAAAAAGAAAGATCTTCAGTTTTTCTCTCCCATCTAATTATTTTTCCTTTTTTCCAGGGAAAAAAGGAGAGAGAAAGGGACTGGAATATTTTTAATGCTTTTTTTTTAATGAAAAAATTGGAAGTTTTCCTAAAATATTTGTAAACATTTATAAAAAAAGAAAACCTTTGGAAATTTTTCATGAAACATACTTCCCATTTTCTGACCAGCTGTAATTTTTGACATTTGTGGTAAAGGCTGACTACTCCATTTGGACTTAAAATAATTTTGCATTTGCAAAACTGTACATGATCCAGAATTTAAGCCGTCACAAACACAATACAGGCTAGACCCTCCCAACCAAAAGAGGGTGAGATTGAGCTATTTGATGATGACTGACAAGAGCACTGTAGACCCAGAAAAGGCCATTTCCTATTCAGTATGTAGGGAAAGGTATTACACTTCTTGCATGATTGGAGGATACACATAGTGTTCCTTGAAACCAAGGGGCTTACTCACCCTATGCAAACCACCACAGTGGGAACTGCTTGGATTTACCACGGACACTATTTAAGAAAAATAGCTCCCAACTGGTTCTGCAAAAGAAAAGATTTTTGGAATAGACCCCGTTGATATTTTGATTCAGTGTATTTTCTGTGTTAGACTCATGAGTCAGGCATTTTCTAGCAGTGAAGTTCAAAGATGAGGATGGAGGCCAGAGGTGGTGGAACAGACACATAAAGGAAGCACCAAGAAAGGTTTGAAGAAATTTGTCCCAAGGGAAATGCCAGACGCACAATGAAGAGGATTAATCCCTGGTGTAAACTGACAGGAGTCAGTAGAGTTACATTTAGGACGAATTTGGCTCATAAATTCCATTCTGTGAATGTGTCTGAGATTTAGAGTTATAAGATAGTTACCAAGTTATAGAGTTATAACTTTAGTGAGTTCTTTGTGGCATTCAGAGCAAGACGCAGTGATGGTGCCCATCAAATGCATTCAGGTTATGCCCAATCTGTGCCCCCAGAGTTTCTAGTGCACCTCTAGTAAAGAAAGATCTCAGTCCCACCCCTTGCCCATAGCCAGTAACGATATGGCCACACAAGTTTTACCAGCCTACAGCAATAAGTGGCAACATTTTCTAAAGAGGCCTCACAAAGTACCTTGTATCAAAATAAATCACTCTGGATGATAACCGTCAGGGTTCTAACTTGCTAGGTTGGGGTCAAAATACATCGTTGGACATTGTTGGTCCCACTGATTCTATCTAGACAGCAATCTGAGCAGGAGGGTGATGGACTATGTCTCCTGGCAGACTCTGATATTACTTTGATCCTCACTGAACTTTAGTTATTTAAGCTGACCTGCTGGACTCAAAGCATTTCCTAACAGATAATCAAAATGGGATAAGCTGCCCACTTGAAGCCAAGAATCAGAAGCCAGCAAAGAGGGAGAATATCCCCTTTAAACATTACCTTTTTGAGAGATGTGGTCCAGTTGTGTTTTTGTTTGTTTGTTTGTTTTGAGCAGACCACTGGCCAGAAAGTAGATATGCAACATTCATAAACCAGAAAGAGAGGTGAAACCTTTACAAGGGCAAGGAAGGATCTGATGGTAGGAAGAAGTCTATTGCTTAGTTTTCTGAGGAAGACAATGAATACAGTATGGAGTAATGTGAGCTGCTAAACAGTGAGGATTGGTATGGGGGACAACAAGTACTTTAATTCAGGGAAAGGAAATACTTAATAGGTGAACTTTGCAGCATATGACTCTGTAAAAATATTGTGCTCCTCACCAGCTATGGACAGGATGAGGGCTACGAAGTCCAAAGCTAGGTTTTCAATTAGGTGCACACCAGTTCTGTGTGTAACTAACTGATGTGTGCAGACACCAGAGATGTGCTTGCAAATCAGACACAATTATGGGGATCCATCACAGTATTCAATAAAAAGAAAAATTTCTGGCTTCCATATTACAGAAGCTATAGGAAACCCTCTAAACAATTTTCCACTCTGCCACACAAAGTCAGTTAACCAAAAGCTTGTAAAAGTACACAGGACATCATAAACAGCCTGGGTTTAGTTGAAAGTATGTGCTACAAGCACCCATCAAATCCCATACAATCTGCACCAGAATTCTTCTTCTGCAATACTGAAATGCTTCACTCTACATATTATTTAATTCTTCAATATACTTCTGTTTTGAAAACCTTTTACCCTCTAGCCAGGCACATTCCATCCTTCTTTATGTTCTCTGGAAGCTAGAGAGAGTTGGGCCTCATGACCAAATATGGGCAGTCAGATGGGAAACTGTTGCACCTTCCTTTTTCATTTTCACCATACACCTAGTGGCAGGCGGTTGTGCACAGTGCCAGATACTTTTCTGCTGCACTGATTTACTCATCTAGGTGGCAGGTAGAGCTTTGCTTTACTAACTTCAGTAGTCAGGCAGCATTTCCTGAACCAGAATGATGGTTTAAGCGAGGTCCTTCCACTGACCTCCCCGTGACACCGTGCTCATGAATAACCAGGTCTGTTGCTGCCCCTCATGCTTAATTTTCTCTGAGGAAATCTTCTGTTAAGGGGCAACAGTTTTCCATTTCAGTGTGCAGCATTACCCAGCTGCTTGTTATTTCACTTGGCTGAGCCTGACAAGCTAATGGTATGTTTGATTTGCACTACAAGTTCCTGCTATAGACATCATTACTTTTATTACAGACGTGGTTCTTGTTAGAGCCTTGGTTGTCTATACGAAAAGAAAAATGCACATTTATTTCAGTCAACTTAATGTTTAACTCATTATTTGCAAGTACAGCTCTGGCACTGAGCACGGACTCAGCTTCGTTTCTTTTTATTTGTATTTCGTTGTCATTCGGGTGACCCACAGTGGAATCTTCTTGTGTCTCTGGGTAGCTGCTTATGTACTCATTTCTTTTACGTGCCTAAATCCATTGAGAATGTTCACATTCCTGATGGCTGGAACGCTCACTGGAAGATGTGGTATAATACAGAACAGCTAAACTTAACGAGGTGGTTGACAAATAAAATGGATTGATACAGAAGAAGCACTGACACCATATTTTGTTGAACAAAGTTCAGGATGAACTTCTCTGGATGGTTTCCTTGCTCAGCAGTGATAAAGGTACTGGATTCCAGACCTTAGAATGTACCTTTCTGTTTCCTTCTTGTATTGCCAAAAATAGTGTCATATTTAAAGCCAATATACAGAAGAAAAAAAAAGGAAATGATTTTAAAAGACTGAAGGATAATGTATTCCTCCTAGTTGTAGAAATAGAAGATGGCTGTTTAAATGGCCTGCTGGGTGATCTTGGGCAAGTCACTTCACTGTTCTGTGCCTCCATTTCCCTTCTGTAAAATGGGGAGATGATACTGACCTCCTTTGTAAAGTGCTTTGAGATCTATGGGTCAAAAGCACTATATCAGAGCTAGGAATTATTATTTGTATTGCAAAATTTGATTAAGCCATAACATTTGAGTGTATTCTTGAGTTCTGTTCCTGGCTTTATATCTGACTTACCCTATATACTTGGGCAAAACATTTACCCACAAATTTTCAAAAATGCTTCCTGGTTGGGGGTGGCCAGTTTGACATACCTGCAATGTCTCACTTGGAACACCCCCAATTGGAAATGCCCAAATCAGGAACCATTTATGTCAGCTTTAGCCTCCCTCTGTTTCAGTTTATTTATCTGAAAAATAGGGATAAACTTACCCACAGTAACTTTGAATACAGTCAGTGTATAGAGCTTTTCTTCCAGACTGGGTGCTTTGAAGTTCTAAAACTTATAAAGCTGACCATTGCTGGTTGTGGGTTTGTTTTATTTCCATATCTCTCTCTTCACTTTAGGACTAGACAGAAGATGACATTATTAATAGGCTGCTCACATACACCTAATAGTTTAGAGGCAGCCTATATATTTCTTCTTTCAAGCAGAGATAAAAGATTGTAAAAAACTCTCTTTTTTCCCTTAGGGAATTACAGCTCACAAAAGTTCTTGTAACTCCTTACAGCAGCTATTTTACTACTCAAGGAGGATATTTACTGGGTCGGTTTCTTCCTGCAGGAGGCCTTGGCTTTAATAAATGGTGTCTGTTAGCTACTTTATGCTCTTCATACTTTATTTTGATCTAGCTGTGTGTTTAAGGAGCTGAGGAGAGTATGTTTTGATTAACTACTTGCACCAGAACTCAGCTTTAGGCCAAAATGTAGAGAGGGGTTGTTTTTCTGGTACACTGAAATTTGAAAAAGGGGCAACTTGCCAAGGGAGTCTGTTAGCTTCTGCTCGCTCTGCATTCACATCTGTCTTCACTAAGTTGTTAGTAGACCCCCTGGTATACTGCACAGAGCAAGCACAGGAAAAATTTATAGAATTCAGAGTTCCTAGCAAAGAAAAAAGCCCCAGGAACCTATAGAACTAGTAGCAGTTTGTACAGTAAGATTAAGACAGCACCTTTTTCTGGAAGTTTTTGTCACATATTTCTCAACACTAATGTAAAGCTTCTAATACACGGAGATTAAAAAAAAAAAAAAGAATGAGAATCTGTAAATAGGAACTTCAAGATGAATTCCACCATGAAATCCCACCTCCCATTCAGGACATGCCATAAAACATAGCAAACGTTTTCTTCTTCTTCCAAACAAAAATCCAGAAACCACTGTACATGATTTAAACTCAAACCATACTTTTTCCTGTTAGGCCAATTAGCATTAAACTCCCATTGAGGTGTGAAGCACTGTTCCAATGCACAGAAAAATTGGCATTTCTGTGCATCTCCATGATGTGGTTGCGTGGTGCTTAATCATACTCTTAGGGCCCAATCATGCAAAGACACAAGTAAATAATTTTACACACGTGCATAGTCCCATTAATCTCAGTGGTTGAAATTCACCTCTCTACAGAGGACTTGCACAAGATCTATGCATTAAGTCCTACATAGACCCCATTTGGAGGGCTTGCATGGGACTTAAGCATTTCACAGATCTTGTGCTATCCCTCAGTAGAGCGGTGAGTTTTACTCATTAAGATTATGCATTTGAATAAAGTTACTCGCACATGTAAGTGATGACAGGATCAAGGCCTCACAAGTAGAAGGCTCTTACGGCAGGGATCACATCTTATTCTGTAATATGTGCAGCACTCACACTATTGGTGCTCAACATATAGTAAAGAACAACTCCCCTTTGAAGGTGCAACTTTTAAATTTACCTCTTCACACCTGAGATGGATGTCCAGCTTTCCACCTGACCTGACAAATTTCCAATTCCTTCTTTGTGTGCTAGCTATGCTTGTATGCCCACTATAGCTCCCTGGTATACGGGTTTATTAACTGTGACCAGATGCAGGCTAAGTAAGTAAACAGGTTAATATGCTGCACTCGTTCAAAGTTCAGAACTTGTATGCACATGTGAAAGTGGTATTTATCCAATGCTCCTACCATGGAAGCTGATTAAAAACAGGATCATACAAGGTAAGCAGAGCTGTAAAAAGACAGCATTAAAACTTTTTTTTCTGAAGTACCCTGAATAATTGTTACCGGATTTAATGGCTCATCAACTTATAACTCTCACATAATCTTGAAGGGTTCGGTGGTTTTATGTTGCAACTTGTATTTTATGCAAGAAATGGAAGTGCTTATAAAATGGTTTCTACACTGTATCCAAGACAAATTATGGCAAGGAGAAGTCGTGCTGCACTGTCTACAGTAAACAAATGAAGAGCAAAGAAGTAGTGGCAAGTTAATAATCAATTCTCAAGAAGCAGTGTTCTCAAAACTAAGACCCTGCTAGTCACTGAAAATATGACACCAGACATTAATTCTGTGGCTTGTAACCTTTAGGTATTTTCTATCTAAACATGTGTGACAGCACACTCAACCACCATTTTATAACAGCAATAAAAAGCTTCAGGTGTTTGCTAATACCATCAGACCTACCAGTGTTAAGTATTACTGTAAGGCCTATCAGTTCACCAGTCAAAGTGGTGTCAAACAAATTATACTGGCAGAGCTCTGTGGAGATCATGAACAAGGACCCAACTTCGCCTTGGATCATATTTTAAAAATTGCTCAGAGCCAGATTTCAGCAAAATCAGTATAGCTGGCCAGAAGATGGAAATCCCTTCCACCTCTTCCCTCCCCCCCACCCCCCCCGGGCCCCAATTTGCAGTTTTAGCAAATTTTTCATCCTAAATCATCCTAAATCACAGAAAGGATTTGGGGGAAACCAAAGGGAATTTTTCAGCTTGTGGACTGACTGCCTGGCAGGCTCTTGTCAATTTCACTTTCGCTGCTCTGGTTGAAAATGAAATTGACAAGAGCATTCAAGGTTGGCTGCCAAAGACTGAGGGCTTCAACTCTCTGCCTTTCCTGCCCCTCCTCCCCCAGCTGTCTTGTCAGCAGCCAGGCTTGGAGGAAGGCAATCCAGCCCAGCTCTACACCTGACTCATAGATCTGGTACTTTTCAAAAATGATTTCGTTTTTAAAGTTTTGCTTTGGTTTCCAGCTGTTTCTCTGAGCATGCTCAACGGAGCAGTTAATGTTCATTTTCTTGAATCCCTTCCTTTTAAAAAGGGAATCCATGATGGGAGCCACATTGCAAGGGCACGACTTGTACAGAAATGTAATGCTGAGTTGCTTTGTTTTTTATTGCAGGACCACCATGCATTTTGCTGACAGTGCTGCGCCTCGCCTCCAGCTGATGGCATGCACAATATTCAAGTTCTGCGTTTGTCTGAGTAGCAATTGTCAGCCACACTCAACTGTACAAGTGAGCGGAAGAATGTGTGATGTGATGGATGTTTGGCCAAGGATAAACACTCTAACTCTAGAAAAATTGCTTACTAGAGCAGGCACTGAGATACCACGGTGATGAGCATGTGACAAACAAATGTGCACTGCCCGCTACATGGTGCTTGCTATTAACATACTGAAGCATTGGTTCAATACAGATTCAGAGGGAAGAGCAGCACCTACTGAACACTTCCTGTAAGTGGCTGGCCTCTCCTTGGAGATCGCCCATCCACTTACTGACCACTGGTTCCAAACCTTCTTAGACAGAGATCTGACGCAAACACAGCAGAACATGGAATGGCCAAGTTGCTGTCTGGAAATAAAGCAGCATTTTACAGTAACTGCATAAATACCCTGCGACACCACTGGAGTTGCTTGGCTGTCGATTACAATTAAAACCTTTGCAGGGTTTCTCAAAGCAAATAGTAATAATTTTTAAAAGAAAATACTAACAAACCCTATATATTCTCCAGTTTAAATAGCTGTCATTTTTAGTGGGGGTCACAGAATCCAGCTTTATTAGAATTCCCAAAAAAAAAAAAAAAAAGACAGAAAAAAGAGGGCTAAGCAGTTATACTGATGTCAAAACTTTGCCTCAAATACAATTTTATGTTTTTCTTTGACTTACCCTATAAATATTTTTACTACAACATTCAAAGTTTATGAGATCGCTAAGACTTGTAAAAAGGTGAGTAACTGGAAACCAAAGGCTAATACCTACCACAGGGACATAGGGATTTTTATTTATTTATTTAAAAACAAGCTAATTTATTCTATTAACATTAGCCAAATGTATTTTACCAGTGATCTATTCATGAAATGCGGTATATGTTTTTCCTTTTAATTTCACAACAAATGGTGACAAAAAGTTGCGTCCAAGCTGTTTTTTGGTGATGTTTTGGAACACTGTTCAAAAGTTAAAAAACTGTGGCTTTTGCCCTGCAGCCAAGCTTCCACAGATTAAATGCTATGGAGCCTAAGTGTGACTCAAGAGCTACAAATCACAGTATTACTGAATCACAGGAATTAGCAGAGCTGGTTAAACTATTTGTTGTGAATAGACTGGACAAGTTTAGTCCTTTTTTTGCTTGTGACTCATTCACAAAGAGACTTTATCGTTATTAATTTATTCACCCTTTGTATTGTTTGTGCAATGGTCTGTGCATACAGACTTCAGCCTGGGCGTTGTTAAGAACATAAGAACGACCAGACTAGTTCAGAACAACGGTCCATCTACCTTAGTATCCTGTCTACTGACAGTGGCCAATGTCAGATGCTTCAGAGGGAATGAACAGAACAGGCAATCATCGAGTGATTCATCCCATCCCAGCTTCTGGCAAACAAAGGCTAGCAAGACTCAGAGCATGCATCCCTGACCACCTTGGCTAGTAGCCATTGATGGACCTATCCTCCATGTTCATTTCAGCCTAATCCACACAGCAAATTGTTACAATGTCTGAACACAACTGTTAGGAGTCATGTCACCAGAGTTGAGACTAAACATAATATGACCATGTCACCACTAAATAGCGCTCAGCCTTATGTCTATTGACACAAATTTTAACTGCCTGCCTGCCTTTGGATATTTGCTGCTCGCTATTCCTGATGTGAAATTGGTCACTTAAGACATGTGGTAGCTTTCTGCTCTCTGATTGGATAGCAAATATTTTAATGAATGAGGAAAAAGTATTTCCTCAAAATTTGTGCAGACAAAAAGCTTTCTGCACAAACATACATGACTAACAAATAAAGAGTTAACTTCGATGCAACTGAACAGCTATACAAAATATTCACAAACATTTGATTTAGCATATGCAGCTACTTCTGCAAAAGATCTATTAGGTCAAGTCCACCAGTGCAAGATTGTTCTCTGCAGTGTATTTTCTAGTACCTTTTCCAGACTAGCTGTAAATGCTTAAAGTCGTGGGAATTCCATCACTCCCTTCTAATCTTAGGAGACTGCTCCACAGACTAAAAGCTCTCAGTGGCCCTGATCCAAAGGCCAATTAAGTCAGTGGAAGTCTTTCCTCTCATTTCAGTTAGCTTGGGATGAAGTCCACTGTCAGGGAGATTTTCCTCATATTCAGCTCAGATTTTGTTTCTTAATTTCATTCCATTAGGCCTAATTACCTTGGAACACTCTTGTGCCTCTCCATCTTTGTATTTACACCTTTCAGATATTGTAGAGAGAGGTCTGTCTCCTAGTCTATCTACATTTAGCACCTTTTAATTATCCTCATAAATCAATGCCTCTAGATCCTTAATCTGCTTTGTTGCTATTGTTCTCCAAACTCCCTGCTGTTTCAGATCTCATGGGGCCCAGAACTAAATGCAATGCATTATTTTAAAAATGTGTCCTTTACCATCTCTGAGGGAACAGAATGCCTCTCCATGTTAACTATCCCAGAGCCAAGTTTGGAGGATAGATCCACTTAGGTGCTTTGGCCCCCAGTGGTATCAACAGACATGATACCAGCCTACCATGTAGCAGCCAGGCCCAGATACATTGAATTCAACAGAAGTGAGGAATCTAATTATGTTGGTGGCTCTGGGCCCCAGGCTACCCACACAACGTGTGGTGAGAGTTGGGTACCTAAGAATGGAATCCACAAAAGCCTGCACATTGAGCCTGGAGCGCCCGAAACTAGCCAATGTCAACAGAGGAGGGGAGGGGAGGTGGCCTTAGCCCCACCCCTCTCAGAGAACTGAAAGCCTGTCTCTGCTTGGGATTCTCAACTGTGAACCTTTTCCTGGAGTCATGTGCTCAAATTGTGGTGGGGGAGTTGCAAGAAATGCTGGAGGAGGAAGTCAATTTCCTCATAACCTTTAGCCCCATGGTTAGGGCACCCACCCAGATTATGCTGAGGTACTCAATGCTTTTTTTGCTTCTGTCTTCACAGACAAGGTCAGCTCCCAGACTGCTGTACTGAGCAGCACAGAATGGGGAGGAGATGAACATCCCTCAGTGCTGAAGGAACAGGATCAGGACTATTTAGAAAGATTGGATATACACAAGTCCATGAGGCCAGATGCAATGTATCCGAGAGTGCTGAGGGAGTTGGCTGATGTGATTTAAGAGCTATTGGCTATTATCTTTGAAAGCTTGTGGCAACTGGGGGAGGTCCCTGATGATTGGAAAAAGGCAAATATAGTGCCCATCTTCAAGAAAGGGAAGAAAGAGGATCCAGGGAACTACAGACAAGGAAGTCTCACCTCAATCCCTGGAAAAATCATGGAGCAGGTCCTCAAGAAATCCATTTTAAGGCACTTGGAAGGTGATCAGGAACAATCAACATGGATTCATCAAGGGTAAGTCATGCCTGACCAACCTGATTGCCTTCTATGAAGAGGTGACTGGCTCTGTGGATGTGGGGAAGGTGATTGACATGATATACCTTGACTTTAGCAAAGCTTTTGATACAGTCTCCCACAGTATTCATATCAGCAAGTTAAAGAAGTATGGACTGGATGAACGGACTATAAAATGGACAGAGAGCTGGCTAGATCATCAGGCTCAATGTTTAACTCATTTTGTTCAACATCTTCATTAATGATCTAGAGGATGGGATAAATTGTATCCTCAACAAGTTTGCAGATGACACTAAGCTAGGGGGAGTGGTAGACACCCATGCAGAGTGACCTAGACAAATTGGAGGATTGGGCCAAAAGAAATCTGATGAGGTTCAACAAGGACAAGTGCAGACTCCAGAAGAATCCCATACACAGCTACAGACTGAGGACCAACGAGCTAGGCAGCAGTTCTGCAGAAAAGGAGTGATTATTCCCCTCTATTCAGCACTGGTGAGGCTACAGTTGGAGTATTGTGTCCAGTTTTGGGCCTACCACTACAAAAAGGATGTGGATACTTTGGAGAGAGTCCAGCAGAGGGCAACAAAAATTATTAGGGGGCTGGAGCACAAGACTTATGAGGAGAAGATGAGGGAGCTAGGCTTGTTTAGTCTTCAAAAGAGAAGAATGAGGGGGGATTTGATAGCAGCCTTTAACTATCTGAAAGGGGTACTAGGGAGGATGGAGCTAGGCTGTTCTCCATGGTAGTAGATGACAGAACAGGGAGCAATGGTCTCAAGTCACAGTGGGGGAGGCCTAGGTTGGATATTAGGAAAAAGTTTTTCGTTAGGAGGGTGGTGAAGCACTGGAATGGGTTACCTAGGGAGGTAGTAGAATCTCCATCTTTAGAGATTTTTAAGGTACGGCTTGACAAAACCGTGGCTGGGATGATTTAGCTGAGGTTAGTCCTGCTTTGAGCAGGGGGTTGGACTAGATTACCTCCTGAGGTCCCTTCCAACCCTAATCTTCTATGAGAGATCCCAGTTCAATTCCCCCCTCTCTTTAATGTGCAGAAGAGATTTGAACTTGGGTCTCTCTCTCCCCCCATGAGTGCCGTGCCCTAGCCACTTGATGGCAGTGTCAATCTCACGCTGCCTCTCTGACCCAATGCATATTTAATGCTTCATACACAGTGGAACAGCTTTATCAGGAGAGTGAGAGAGCCTTATCCCATAGTCCAGGTGTTAGGGCCCTCACTTGAGAAGAGGCGAGGACCAGAGTTCAAATCACTGCCCTACAACAGCCAAAGAGGGGAATTGAACCACGTCTCCCTCGTCCCACATGAGCACCCTAACCACTAGGATAAAGATTATAAGAGAGGCTTCCTAATCTACGCCCCATGTCATTTAGGGTACATCTACACGGCAATTAAAAACCTGCAGCTGGCCCATGCCTGCTCGCTCAGCTCAAGCACATGAACTGTTGCATTGTGGTAGAGACATTCAGGCTCAGGCTGGCATCCAGGCTCTAAGACCCTGTGGGGTGGGACGGTCCCAGAGCTCAGGCTGCATCCCGAGCCCGCACGTCTACACCACAATTTAAACAGCCCCTTATTCTGAGCCCCGTGAGCCTAGACAGCTGGCATGGGCCAGCCACTGGTGTCTAATGGCAGTGTAGACATACCCTGGGTGTGGGTTAGGTTGCTCTGAGAACCCCTACCAGATCAGGCCCCACAGGTGAGAGAGGTGGGGGAAAGCCCATTTGAAAATCCCACTGGGACTGAGGTGTCAGATAGGTGTCCAGATGCCTAGACGGAAATGGCTGTGCATATGCTCACTGGCACCTGGGGGGGCTTTCACGGTGGAAATTCAGTCGCCATGGGACTTTAGGCAGGACCAGGTGGCAGCTGAGAAGGGGTTTGGAGGATTTCAACAGTGCCCACACATTGGACATAGGCACCTCAAGCGGCAGTCGGTGCCTGAGTTCTTTTGTGGATCTGGACCTGGGGGCTCTGGCAACACAATCTAGCTTCCTGCACAAGTGTCTTTTCCTCCATCCCACTGTGGAAGCTCTTCAAATGCGAACGACCTGCTGCTACTGTCTTTATCTTCTGTAGCTTTTCTTTTTTTATTTTCTGGGCTCATTTGACTTCCTTTGCAATGTGAGCTATGCACCCTTCTGCATTTTCAAATACCGCACTGGACTGAAGCTGCATGGCTCCCTTTAAAATCAGTGGGAGATGTGCCAGGGGAACTCCGCACAATTCAAAAAATAGAGTATGCTAACAGATGCGAAGGTGATTGTAAGCATGGATATGTAACTGTATTTATTCTCATTGGAACTCACAACATACCCAGTAGGTTACTTGGGAGAAACCTCTTACAATCACACTTACATTCCTCTTCACTCATAGCAGAGATTCAAATCTCCAGATGAAGAGCTAGGGTTTGGTGTTCATCCATTTTTACATAGATCTACATAGTGAATTTAATGCTGTTTTTTTAATGTTATGATAGAAGCCAGTGAGCCTGTAAACAGTGGTGCCCTCAATTTTACTTTGGAATGAAGCATTCCCTCCATGAGGTGTCAAAATCAAGCCAAAAGGTAAATGACATTTTTATGTGAACCTCCTGCAGTTTTACTCTCCCTTCATTCAAATGCCATTGAGGAATGCAAATCAGTATTCAAGTAAGCAAAGGGATAAGAAAGGAAACAAGAAACTAAAATCCAGTATAAACACCTGCTTCAACAAGTTACGTTGGGGAACTGGAAAAACCCATCTTGTTTTTCTGCATATTGACTTTAACAGAGGGGCATTGATTTGGGGGAATGTTTCCTATGCACATCACAGGAGAATATGGTCATGTCAAGAGACAGTTCACTGGTACTAGAAGAGAAAGGAGAGATGCTATTCCTTGCTCGGTTGCTCTAAGCAAGCAGCAACCCTAACAGCCATTAGACTGAGAAAGAAACTGTGTTCAAATGATGATATAGGTAACATTTCCCATTTGGTAGCCCATGCATTGTGCCTTCCTAGCAGTGCCATCACCATAATAGTTACTAGAACTCATTTATTTATAATTTTTTTATTTTGTGATTTTCTCTTTTCTGCTCTGTCCTCAGAAGGGTTATAGTGACCATTAGAGGGGACTGTCAGTAACTGCTGCCATGAGGAGATGTTAACTGACTGACAATTTTTAAGAAGCTATCAGCAGGAATGAGGTAACATTATTGCTATACACATATAGACAGAAGGAGTTGTGATCCCTCCTCAAAAGGTTCTGGAAAAGGACTGTGCCTGCACCTTGTGAGTGCAGAAGGGGAAGCCAGGCTTTACAAACTGACCTAATATGTTTCATTGCTTTCATTACTCAACGTTATGTATTAGATAAACCAGATCTCCAACCAAGCCTAAAATAATTCAGAGATGAGTGGTGGTTGCTGATGCAGGCAAGTGTAGACTATCTGATGGGATGTACGGCCTTGCACATTGCTTCCCCTAGTGTCACGGAGGGACAACAACGAGCAGGAAGAGGGAACGAGCAAGGAGGAACTAAAAAAATCTTAATTATGGAAGGGCCTGGCAAGGTGGTGTGGCAAGTGGGGAATGTGGACATTATTGGAAGGGCATTGCTAGACCTGCTGCTTGTTTGAGAGCATGTTATATCTGGCAAGATCACAATCAGAACATCATGAATAGAAGGTGTGAGCTCTCCACCTATTAGGGCTAGGCACAGTGTGGCCACCTATCAGGATTTTATCATGAGTTTTGTGATATTTGGTGTTTTTTAAAAAAGGCCCAGCTCACAAATTCAAGTGATTGCATGAGACATTCTGCTTTCATTTTAAAAAATAAAGTTTCTAGCCCTCATGGTTGCGGAGAAAAGATTGAAGATGCTACCCAAGAGCACCCTAAAAACTCAAAAGAGAGATGGCAAAAAAAAAAAAAAAAAAAGCCAACATTTATTCTTTTATAAAATCTCATGATGTTTGAAAACTTGGGATTGGCCAGTGCTGCAGGAATAAATGGGAAAAGCTGGAATCCCAACTTTGCATGGAAAGAAATGTATCCATTGATCCATGGGACATCAGATCTTATGCATGTCACTAGTACCTCTGATTAACAGTGCTTTTTGACATTGGCTCAGAATTAAATATAGCAAATCCTGGACCTCAGATTGGGTCCATTTTCTGGCCTTGTTCAGAATTCTCTCACCTCATAGAACACAGCTTTCCTCAAAAAGATCCCTGTGGGCAGGGTCAGAGGGCATGCCAGCACTGTTAATGAAGAGAACCAGTTTCCTAGTTCCAGTCTCCAGCACAAAGAGGCTGCGCAAGTTGCAGAAGCAGTGCACTCAGCCACAGGAAAATCCTTACATCCCTAAAAAGTGACCCCTGTGTCCAGCCGAGGTATGGGATTGGTTGGTCCCAATGGAAATGCCATCTAGTTCCACTCCTCGACTGCAGGAATGGTGGCTAGTTTGCAGAGACATGAGAGTGTAGCAAGAAAACTTGGTGGGTGTTTTTAGAGCTCCAGAGCAATGTGGTGGAATATCCACTCCTCATTCCACCTCTGAAAATAAAGTTAATCATCATTGATCCACTGTGATGGCTTGGTTGGAACAATGGGGGGTGGTGACTTGTATGATACAAGGAGTCATGTGGGATTCCTCTTTTCCTGTCTTGTAGGAGGACGCCAATCCCCAGGTCCTGGAGTTTTTTTTACCATATGTTGAAAAATATGCAATTCAAGGAACAACTTCAGGCAGTCTCAGCTCCTGCTGCCTCACTCAGGGAAAGGCTCGGGTTTGGCTCACTTGGCAAGAGTTGCTGCCTGTGGAACACAGAGTCCCATTTTGGGTCTGGAGCAGGGCAATACCATACGCAGACACTAATGTTTAGCCCAGTGTTGGGAGGCAGGGGACTCCATTAAGTGGCTTATTGTCTAGACCCTACTTAAGAGACACAACATAGTCAGCATCTCTCCTGGACTTCTTGCAAAATGGCATGTGCTACTTTGGTGTTTCTCGGCTGGCTCCATGTCCTCCGGTGCTGAATGCTCCCTGTGTTCTCTGTAGAGTTCTTCCGCTTCTCTTCATCTCTTGGAGCTCACATGCTGGCTAGCCAAGTTTAATAAAATGAACTGGGGTTTCAGCAGAACACATCCTTCCTTTGACAGTTATTGTACTTAATTGGGAAGACTCTAATGCCAGCAAAAGCCCTACAGCAGGCTGCAGTAACATGTCATCTCCACCTCTCCAGCAACCAGAAATAACCATCTTGGGCAACAGACATCTTACAGATTAGCAGGGGTGGCATGTGCGAAATGCACCAGCTGTTTTGTCTTTTCAGCCAGACCACATTCGGTCTCCTCTCAACACAATACTTACCATGTTGTGCGGGAAATTCATCGCAGCACAAAGTCTCCACTTATCTTTATGTGTCCTTCGTTCACTCAGCATGGGAAGATTGATGATCCAAGCATCCCACCCAGCCCCCTCCTATTTACACCCTGCAGACGTGAATTTTGTGCCCTTTCTCTTCTGTGTCCTTTCTTCTGAATCCTACCTGTTTGCATGGCAAAACCAAGACTACAGAGGTACGGAGCAGAGTTTCTCCTCTAGAGAAGTTGGTTAACAAAAGGTATATATAGACAGCCCTGAACCAAAAGCCTGCATCTGAACTTCCCAAAGCTTTGGGGAAGCTTGGTCCTGGATTTTGCAGGAGACCCCTTTTTCTATAATGGGCTGAACCAGAAGCCTGGATTCAAACCCTCTGGAGGTTTGGGAGATTTTGGAGCTAGATCCAATCTGTGCTGCTTGGGGCCAGTTCTGTGCTTACACAGATGAGCCTTTATGGAATTATGATGCTGTAATCATGGCTGCTTAGTTAAGGCTGTGGCCAGCTCTGTATTCTAAGCCTGAATTCAAACACCCTCTAACCTTGCCACCAAACATAAAAACAAAAATCTACTTTTGGTTTGAAGCCCTTTATGTATAACCTGAGCCAAGGAGATTTTTTTTTTTTTTGAAAGTTCAAAAAAAATCATTGGCAAATCATCTAAGCCAAAGAGAAGTTAAAAGGGCAGTTAAAACCAGACACATTTCTGACTTTCCTAAAAATACAGCTTCTTGAGAGGAGTGGATTTCAGCTCCATGACAAACTCAGTGACCCTGAGAAGAAAACAGCAAGTCTCAGAGGGAATATTTTAGGTTTTGATTTGCAAACAAGTTAGATGTACAATTACATACCTAATTTGCCCACCTGGTTATCACATTTGGGCATGCAAATTTTAACTATGGTAATTTGCACACACAATTACTGGATATGTGCATATAGTCACAGTAATTGTGACCCCTGGGCAGAGGGCCTGCAAATTGCCTATGCACCACTTACATCCCACATTAATCCCCAGAATAGAGTTTACGTGGGCTTTAAAAGAGACTGTGGAGCCTATTCCAGAACTTCCTATGTAGTAAGGTTCTCCTTTATGTAAATCCTCTGCATCTAGCTGAGACTCTCATAGGACCAAAGCCTGCCCTTATTTATACCCAAGAAAACCCACTGATTTAAATTTGTGTAACTGAGATAATAATTTGGCCTATTACCTAAAACTACCATCGTGGTTGGGTCCCGTAGAAGGCACACAGTATTCCATGCTATAACAATGGGTCGCCTGAACACCCCAGTTCAGAGTGTCATGAAGTGATCACACTAGAACTGGATGAAATTTTTTGGCCAAAACTCTTTTAAGTGAAAAATACAGATTTGGTGACATGAAAAGATGTCACAAACTTCAGTTTTGCCAAATTGCTACACTTCAACATTTTTGCAATGAAACCTTTTGATTTAAAACCACTTCTTGTTTCAAAGTTCCCTTTAATTTGATGTTTTAAATATTCCTAACCATTAGAAAATGGTCAACATCAAAATGAAACATTTAGTTTGACATGAAACAAAATTGTTTTTTGATTTTTTGAAATTGCCAACTAACCGAAAAATCCATTATTCTCCCAGTTCTAGCTCTGCCCACGTCAATACAGTGTAAGATGAAGTAGTTTATAAAAGAATGCAGACCTAAGGTGAACAGTAAAGGAAAATTTAAAATTGAATTAGTCACTAGTTTTGGTGCTGAATCCCACTCAATTACCCGTTATGCAGGCCACTAAAGGCATTAATTAACCCTTTTGAAAGTTATATTCTCGCCTCTGTTGAATTCCCTGCGTATTGCCTGTGGCACTGATATTAACCCAGAATGCATCATTCTGCTACATTATAAAACATGCTAGATTATACAGGGATGCATGAAGTCACATTCTTAGGGAGATCTTAGGCAAACCAGGAAATTTCAAGAGAATGTCACAGAGGAAAAGTTTGTTACTGTGCTGACTGTCTCCCTCACCTATACAGACTGAGTAAAGGGGTGTTCAGCATACACACCTATACATGAATTTTTGGTTTTACTTTCCAGTGCACAGTTAAGGATAAGTTCTCATCTTGATGCAAGAGGATAAAAGGTTTGCGCAAGAGCTTGAAATACATGTATTTTTTTCACTGAACTTTACTCAGAATGCCAAAAGCATATATTTAGGCAATAATCCTGCCAAGCTTTTAGTATTTCATACAACTAACTCAGGCATAGTCTCTAATAGTTAAATCATGTATTAGTATCCAGAACAGAAGTGGGGCTTCCAGTTCTAACAGATATTAAATAGAGATCTAATCTGGTCTCCACTGAACTCAATGGCAAAATTCTAATTAAATTCAGTGGGTGGTGGATTGGGCCCTAAAGGAGTAAATAGCACCTCTAATGTAAAACAGAAAAGTTATTAATCAGGAAATTTTAAGTTTATTTAATAACTAATTATGGTATAACATGAGGGGTGACCTTTAGGGAGTTATGCAGTTTTGAACAGGACCAGGATTTAGCCCTGTACCTACATTGCATTTATCACTATTCCAAATGCAATATTTGTAACTATTTCAGTGTTCAACACAGCATGCTCCAGGATGTCTAATATTTTAGAAAGCATCTGACAAACCGCTGAGTGAAACTTGTTTTGCTGTATTGAAATAATTCAGCTCCACCAGTCACCTTTGAAAACACTGAAAATTAGATTTTCCTAACCAAAGTGACTTAGCTTATTTAATTTTTTAAACATGTATCAAAATCTACCTTACAGACTTAGCCACTCTCTGCTCTCCTGCAGCCTCCTTGTTTGGAGGGTCAAAAAGAAGTCCAATGCTGTACTATGTGTGGCTCCCACTGGAACGCAACTTCTGACTTTCAGAGAATATTGCCCCATCGAGGCAGCAGTGAAAGGGTTACAGCATTTGCTGACGTGCTCAAAAGAAAAGACAGGTGTTCCAAAACAAGACTGATACTGTGTGTGAAATCTTGGTCCCACTGATACCCATGGCAAAACTCCAATGGGGCCAGGATTTCACCTTCTGTCTCTAATGGGTCCCCATATTCTTAGATGCTGCAGCACACTGGGTTAATCAAGTAGGATTTGGTGAATTCTGAAATACCAGAACAGAACAGCCTGGGTTAAGGATGCAGTTTTTTCAGCGAGGGCGTGGGCTCTAGTGCCTAAACCAAGGAATGGACATGCAGGACTGAAGCTTCTCAGACCCTACTACAAGGTTTGGTTTGTGCTGGTGTTCACAGACCATACCCAGGGGTTCTTTCTGTGAAGGGCTGGCCATAAACTAGTCGCTTTGTGTCCTCTTTGAAGCACAATTTCAGCAAACCAAAAGAACACTCTGGCCTACCCACTTGTGCCTGTCCCCACCCCTATGTGCCCTAAGTGCTTCAAATACCACATTATAGAGGGCTTATAAGTGGAGGAATGAGCCTCTCTTTGTTGTTGAACCTCTACTGATATTTGGTATTGTTAAGGGCAGGGCAGTGTCCAATTTCTCTATCTTCTATCTTGACAGTGGTCTGACAGAGCCACTGTGCTTCCGAAACACCTGGGTCTCCTGAAGGGCCTAGTTCCTCCCTGTCATTTTAGTCAGTTCCCTAGCAACTGCAGATTAAGCAGCAATGCCCTATAATGTCTGACACATGTTATGGCTGCTAGGGAGCTCCTTTAGATGATCTGAGCACTACAAGCCACAGGTGCAATTCACCCACTGGTGTATTGATATTCATGCTGCACATACCATGGCTGCACTGCGATTAATACTCACACTTCCTTGAGGAGAGCTAGTATTACTATATGTACACGAGCAGGGGAATCATATCTCTAGCTCATCGTGTACCCATAGCCTTAGTAGGAGATTACATAAGCTCCCTAAGATGAAACTTGTTTTGATTATTACTTTTTTCCCTGTTTGGTTTGTCTGACTGAAATCGAATCGTTTCTTTGCAATGCTCTGAATGGGAAGCTATGAGGATTCTGTAATACCATTCTTCCGTCATGATGGATATGTAATGGACAAACTGGAGGGATAAAGCTTCCATCGGGAACTGCACACTTTTAGCCCCTTTCTGATCAATGAAAGTGTCAAGTTAAAAAGTTTAAGTGCAAAAACATAATAAAGAATAATATTTCCACCAAATTCTTTTGTTCAGTTTGCACCAATGTCAGGCCAATTTACTTCAGCAGATTTTGGATTCAAAAGTTTCTACAAAATATTTTTAAAGTAATAATTGCTACAACGATTACCACAGCCTCTCCCTGCTAGTCCCATTGTGGGTAGATGTAACCTGTCATGGCAGGCTAGGCTGGCAGCTTTTATTTAAAATAAATATTGTTTAAAACTCTTATGTAAAACTCCAGAGAAGTGCAGAGACCTGATCTGACATTTGGGCAAGAGGGTGAGGTCAGGATCCAACTTTAACCAAGTGAAAGTAAAAGTAAAAAAGTGAGAGTACTTTCACTCATTTAAAAAACTGGAGGTGCGCTGATTTGGGTACCTATTCTGCAATCAGTGATAACCATTATGCTGTGGGGGGAGGATGTTAACCATTCATACACAGTCTTACTTGTGTGAAGATTTGGTACCATGTGCAGATCGTGTATCACACAATTTACATAATCATTACATTAAAAGCTATTTTCAGATATTTGGTACCTCTCACCACAAACAAGAGCATTGGATATCTTGGGCCAAATTCATCCCTGATGTGATTGCACTTTAGACCATGAAGTTACATTCTTATATCAGGTATTCTCTGAAAATTCTCTGTTGTATTTCATCCTACGGACCAAATTCAACCTAGTGTAATCCCTGTGGAGTCAACAATATACTTTTTTAGCAGGCCTTTTGCATAAATGAGTCCACCCAATCTGTGAAATCTCTTTACAGTTCCTGAGGGTTTAAGAGTTCATAGGAAACTGGCAAAACCAAATATCTCCTGGATAACCATACTGAGGGATGTAAAACCACATCCTAATGACAGATATGTGTTGCACACCAACCTTACCAAAGGGGATCTCAAAAAGTCATTCAAGTAATAGTTGGAATGAATGTCTGCCTACATCAGAGTCTATATCTAGCCTGAAAATAATCAAGAAGGCCCTTCTCTAATCACCTACCTTGTCAAATAACCTTTTGATAGCTGCTGCCTTTTTTCAAAGGGTAACTGAATAGGAGTTATTGATATAATACTTCAAGGTTTCATAAGATTCTGTCATTAAAATGAGATCTGCCTCCGGGGAAAATGCCTCTTGCCAAGAACAGGACCATGAAGAGACAATGATAATTTCTGCGCAGTATTTGTCAGCAGGGCTCCCATGCCATTTGTCAAACAAGACCACATAGCCAATTAGGCCCAAACAAAAAGATGAAACAAACGAGTCAATTTTCTGAAGCTGTTCATATTTAAGAGAGGGGAGAGGAAAATATTAATTTTATTTTACTTTTCTATAACCTAAGTTTTGAAGTTTGCAAAACCAGAATCTTTTATTAGCTTGGCAACTCTGCTTTTCCCCACACCCTTCAAATAAAGGAGAAAAAAGAGAGACATCAATCCATGACAGGAATTTAAACAAAAACCATTCTCTGCCATTAGCATTTCTTTGATGGTCCTTTGGTTTGTTGTTGTGTGTTAACTTCTGTATAATCACATAATTGCTACAACATTCTTATAAATAATGCATTTGAAAGAGAAAGTAAACAGTGTGTCAGGTTCTATTCTCCAGTGGATTCTGTGTGGCTCGCTTTGTAGCCCCTTCCTGGTCCCTTTTGGTTTTAATTTCATACAAGCCACTTGTGCTGGTGAAAGTTTCAGTGAGCCCTTGCTCTGCCAGCTGTTATTGTGCACTACATCAAAATAATTCCCAAGTACAGTCGTCTCTGTTTTCTCTCCCTTTCAAACACTTAAGGATTTAAAAAGCAAAAGCCCTCAGCATTTGACATAGTTTCAGTTCCAAGATCTAAAGCCAGTATTGAATATAGCTGGAATAAAGAAAACTGCATTTGAATACAAAATCTTGGGATTTTACCCACATGTCTGTGCTGGATCTTAACAGTGTTTTATAACCTGTCATTTTTAAGCCTTATCTTACTGTATTCTCCTCTTCTGCCAGGGCCTCTGGCTCTGTGCTGGTTTCTTTTGAGTGCAAGTTTACAGAAAACATATTGTATTCAGAATGTAGCTAACATAAAGAGTCTGTCACAAAAAGAGAAGAACAAAAATATAGATCCATACGTGTCAGAATCTCTTATTTAGTAAGGTAGGTTTATGGTTCTGCTAGTATTTTGTTTTGCCCTCAGGCACACTGGTTGACGTTATATTGCTAGAAGCTTCCAAAGCACTCATAAAGTTTACTGCCTGCTATGCCACATGCAGGTCACACACCAGTGCCCCAATGAATGCCAAGAGAAAACACAAATCTGAGCTGTCAAGGCGTAGCATTAGCCAGTCTGGACACGATAGCCGTAGAGGCAGTAGGAAGGACAAAGGTTAGAGAGACAATGAGAGAAAAAGCAAGAGAGAGGAATGACTGACACAGAGAGTGAGATGGGAATGACAGAGGTTACAGATTAGTAGTACAGAGACATATTCCTCATGTCACTCCCTGAGCACCACATTTTGCCCCACACTCTTATGGTGGCTGATCTGGATGGCAGTCTGTGGCCCAACCCAGTCCTGGAACTCAGAGGCACATGTGGCCCCTGGGTCCTAAAAGTAGCCATATACTGCCACTCCAGAAGCTGTAAAGCTCCCTTCCCCGGGCACAAGGGAGGTGTCATCAGTGAAGAATTGCATGTGCTCAGTGCTTCATTCAGGTGTCTTCCTCAGTTAGGAAGGGGACGATCTCAGCTGACAGTTCTGAAATGGAGCTGTTGCTTGGGCAAGGCAAATATTAACTCCGTGTGTCCTTTCTTTTTAATATAATGACACCCCGCACCGCCCATCAGCTGTCCCACATTCCTTTTCCATCCACCTAGACATAGGGTTCTTTATACATTGGGGACATATCCTGGCCTCCCACTCATTCCTCACATGGTCCCTTCGCTGGGTTTATTGGAGCCCCAAGGCAGCAGTAACTGCTTTGGTCCCTATGTGGCAAAGTGAGACCATCTTCTGTGGCATGGCTGTGGGGGCTGCTCCAGATATAAGGATGGATTCCATGAGATCCCTGCTCCCTCAAGTGGTTCTGCAGGACCCAACTCTGGAAAGGCTGTAAAGGAACTCCCTTCCTCTGGCACTCTAAGCCTGACTGATCAAATGTTACAGGGTCTGATGGCACATTACATGGATACCATATCTGAAGAAGATACACTGTATTCTTCATACAACAGAAGAAGTTGAATCCCCTACTTTGAATGCAAAACAGAACCCAACCTGAACACAGAGGCACTACTGGGCTTCCATGATTTCATTGATATATAAAAGTATAGATTAAGTCAATGTATAGTCTTGCCTACTCTAGTCTTTCTTGCTTACAGTTTCTCAATACTAAGGCTACTGGTTCTACTCCAACCTTGTTAACAAAAATAGAAGCACCAGCAGCTTCCCATGTTTTCAACTAGACCTGCCCTGAACAGAATTAGAGAACACTGTGCTTAAAATGCCAGCAGATCCCTGGATTTCTCACTACACTCTTGCTTCCACCATTTTTTCCACCAATAGAACTGAAGCAGTGGTAGCAAGGGTGGGAAACTTGTGGCAAAAAAGCCTAGAGTAGACACAGCCTGTGAATGCATAGTTGTAAACAGATAATCTCACATTTCTGAAATCCTCTTCCTTGATTTTATCTGTTGTGAGAAAATCTTTGTCTCTTAAGCCATCATATCAACATCCTTTCGGTTTCCATGCAAACACACTTGTGTTTTCTATTGTCTTTGGGTGATAAGATCAGGCTTTGAACTTAGATATGCTGCTGATGTATAGCAGTGTATTGTAATTCCCTGTTCTAAAAGGAATAAGTGACACAATAAGAAACACAGCATTATTTTGCCCACATTTGCTTCCTTTGTGCCTCATTAGGCGCTTAGCCAGTAACTAGTCAGGTGCAAAGGAGCAAGGACCTAGAAATGGGCCTCAGAGGATCCATATTCCATCTGTAAGGGGTAAGTGTGAACTGGAAGCCAAATTCATTTAGTTCCCTTTACATAATTGTCAGCTTCACTCAAAGCAGTTTCTTTTCCTTGATTGCAAGGGAAGACAGTCAATTGTTGTTCTATTCACTTCATCACATAAACCCATCTGACAGGCATGACAGCAACTGCTTGCTAATTATGAAGCAAAATTTGCAGTGCAAGGTTTGTTGTGTCAACGGTCCCTGGAACAATCCTGTGATTGTTTTATGAGAAGATTGGGCAGTCAGGGTTGAGCACTTGCGCTTCAATTATCCCCGTTTGCTGTCATTGCTTGGAGCTGTTCTAGTGGAATGAAGAGAACAAAATAATGAGCTCTGTTCCAACCCCGGGGAGCAGGATCTGAACCCTGAAGAACTTGGTTGGTTGTATCTTTGCTAGCCTCTATTAAAGATATGATTAGAGAGGTGCCCAGTAGCTGTGCTGGAGCTAAGGGTCTGATAGCACGTCCAAGTTATTATTTCCAGGGGTTTATAACTCAGCTGCAAAGATTTGTGCTGGGGTGCAAACTGACATATAATCTCAGCCTGGGAACAGTTCTTTTTCGTCATTTTACAAATTATCAACTAATCTAAAAAAATAATGTGGAGTTTACTAGTTTCAGTTGTTGTTTGGTTCATCTATTTAATCAAGAATTGTGTTGGGTTTTGGTTTTTTTTTATTTATTCTGTGAGGTGATTAAACCAAAATAATTTCTCACACTTAAGAGGGGGAAAAATCCAGGAGAGAATTATTTTGAGTAGAAAACAGGATAATTTGTATGTGCATTAGGGACACAGAAAGGATGTTCTTGTAGCTAAAGCACAGAACTGGGATGGAGGGAATTCATAGGCTTTTAAGCCAGAAGGAACTGTTATGATTCTGTAGACTGACCTCCTGTGTATCACAAGCCATAGAATTTTACCAGCTGATTCCTTCTCCAAGTCCACAGTCTTTTTTTTTTCCAGCTAGAGCATATCTCATGGAGAGATGCCGTTTTGATTTCGTTTCTCCAAGTGATGCAGATTCCACTCCATCCCCAGGTAAATTGTTCCGAAGATTAATTACCCTCATTTTAAAAAGTGTACCTTGTATCTGGTCTTCATTTGTCTGTCTTCAGCTTCCAGCCATTAGCTCCTGTTTTGCCTTTGTCTGATGAATTAGAGCTCCCTAGGAGAAATCTCCCCATGTAGGTATTTCTGGAGATCTTGGTTCTATTCCCAGAGACTTCCTGTGTGACATTGGACAAATCACTTTATTCTCCTTGCTTCAGTCCCCCCATTTTTAATATGGAGATTAGAATATTTCCCTACCTCTTAGTGACTTTGGAAGACTACACCCATTATGGGCTCAATCCTGTAAACTGATGCATGCTCAGTTTCCATTGGAGTTACCACTTCAGAGGACTGCACCATGGGTTTGTAAAGCCCTTGGCAATCCTCAGATGGAAGTGCAAAGCATTATTATTTTCTGCTCATGTCTTATGAGGATTTTCAGCCTGTGGACTGAGTGCACTTGTATAGCTGCTGCCCTGGCATGGATGTCTATGACAACTCAGATTATTTTGTAACTGCTAAACACTCCCCAAGTGTACTTTGACAGCACCAGAAACACTGCAGTCTTTTCTCCTCTATACCGAATCTATGCATATGTATAGATTTACAAGGTAGACAACTAAACTGAAGGAGGCAAGGTATGTCAGTAGTCTCCATAAATTATTTGAAGTCCCCCATAGCACTTGGATATGCTAGAATAGATGGTAGTGAGAAGTATACATGCCCATGATAGCCTATAATGACTTCTTAAGGGGGTACTCTGTTTTATGATGTCAGTGATTCATGTATTGAGGTATATCCGATGTATTAATTGACAGATTGTGTCTTTCCCCCTTCCACAGAGATAGCTGGACCTGTGATTGAAAAAGCTCTTAGGTTCATGGATGGGAGGAGAACTAGGGGAAATGTGAGGTTTTGCCAAAGCTCTAGAATATCTAAGAGAGTTCTGTTTATTTTGCATAAACATTTCAGAAAATTTTCTCCCCAAAAAAGTAAAATATATTTCTTCTCCCCTCTCCCCATTCCCTCTACTCCACTTAAAAATCACTGAGGGTTTGATTTCTTCAATTCAAGAACTTCTAAAGGGTTAGAAATTATAGGGTCTCCTAGCTGTCTATCTTTCTATCTATTTGGGTGCAGGATCAGACCAGGAAAGGGGAAGGAGGAGGGGATGGAAATAGGGCAAACAGTGACTCTGAAAACAGTAGGTGTGCAGCATCAGTAGTAACCTCAGGGGATGTTAATTCCGTACACTGTATATATGTACATCTTACGAAACAAAGAACTTCTGAGAGGGCATAGGAGGCCCCAACTGAATGCTCACACGGTGGGGCCTAGATTTTCTTGCACTAGTCCTGGTCCTAGTTATAATTATAGAAAAAACAACTACTCCAATACATTTCCTTAAAAAAAAAAATTCATTGAGGTCTTTGGCTGTTTTCCAAAGCCCACAAAACAAATATGAAGAATTATCTGAAAATCATTTATACTATCTAATACCTGAATATTAACAATTTATTTCCCATGATGTGAAAACTCAGTTAAAGTCCACATACAAGTCCAATTAACAACTCAGATATTTGCATAGTAAAGTAGATGCAACTTCCCAGGGGATTTAAGTACCTACATGGGGAAAGGATTTGGCAGTCAAGGATTCTTTAGTCTAGCAGACAAAGGCATGATGAAAATAAATAGCTGGAAGCTGAAGCTAGATAAATTCAGGCTAGAAATAAGGCATAATTTTTTAAACAGTGAGAGTAACGAATCAGTTCTAAAAGATATGTTGCAATTCAACCAAGAGTTATGGCCTTGATATAGGAATTACTGGGTAAAATTCTATGGTTGGTATTTATGCAGAAGGTCAGACAAGATGATCATAATGGTTTCTTCTGGTTTTAAAATCTATGAGCCGTTGGATATTAAAAAGAGCATTTGCAAAGTTCACACTGAGACTCAGTCTCTGAATATCTCAAAGTTCAGGGATGTTCATGCCAGGGGATTTGATTTAGGCCCACCTGTGACAGGAACCCTTCACTGCTTTCAGTCTTAGCTCTTAAGTTATTTTACCGTTGATGTAAGGTCACTTAACCCTACAAGGCTAATTTATGCCATAGGGCATGTCTAAACTATGATCAAAGCTGTATTTGTCCAAAACCAGTTAAATCGCCTTTTGTCTTACTTTAGACACACCCTTAGGCACAGACCTAGGTAAGCAGTAGTACAGAGTCACATCATCCTAAAGGAACCACTGGAAGGTATTCTACAGGTAATCCCACTGGTGCACCTACTACATCCTTTTGTAAGATGTTCCAGTAGTTAGTTAATCACTGTGCAAGTGGGCAGCTCCATTGGGTGGGATGATAAGGTAACATAGAGACAGGTATGAATGCATAAGCCAATAGTCACAGAGATGTCAGTAGTAAAATAATAGTCACCAGCCAATCCAATGCTAGACAGCAGATGCCAGGAACGAGAGACTATAGCTGAACCCGTGACTAGCTAGTTCAGTTGCCACTTGCCAGGTAGACTAATGAGCCCAGATGGGCTACAGCAGAACCAGATTGGCTGACCTGCCTGATTGGTTGAAGGGAGACATCAGATGTGCTCTTAAACCCAGCAGCATCAGCCAGTCAACAGCTGATCAAAGCTTACACCAGCTGCTATGATTGCTCCTGTGCCTGCCTATCAGGGCTAATGGGTGGCTTGCAGAACCTACAAAATGCTGGTTAGTGCCCTGCAGACACAAGCCACACCCAGGCAATCAGGAACCTAAGATTCCCTTGCTGGACAAGTTCAACGATGACCATGGAAAGTTCGCTGGTTTTTAAATCAGCTCCATCTCCGGTTCTTGTTGGACCACAGACCAGTCAATAGTGGGACTTATCAGTCTATTGAATGGGGAGGTTTTGGCCTAGGTCTCTCCACTTCTGGAGGAATCTAGTCTCCTGCTGAACCAACTCAAAGACTTTGTCCAAGCCATGGCAGTGATTTTCAATGATCCAATACATACGTGCACAACAGAAGCTGTGCTCCAGGAACTGAGATAGGG
The DNA here is from genome assembly GCA_007922155.1 of Mesoclemmys tuberculata. Taxonomy (NCBI): domain Eukaryota; kingdom Metazoa; phylum Chordata; order Testudines; family Chelidae; genus Mesoclemmys; species Mesoclemmys tuberculata. The sequence continues at coordinate 27,441,070 of ML675603.1, forward strand.
CTGCTGGCTGGTCGCTAATTATGCCATTGAATTTTGGTACCAGGAGGAATGCATGGAATGAGGCTGTGAAACACTATTAAGCAATTCATCCTGTGTTTTTATCAGCCTTCATTTTGCTTGTGACACAGGACTTGTGCCCACCCATTTCAACCCCAGGTCCTGCCAAAAAATCAGTTCTGGCTATGCCTCTGTTTCCAGCCTCTGGCAAACAGCAATCCCTGCCTATCCTGACTAATAGCCACAGATGGACCTATCCGCCATGAACTTATCTAGTTCTTTTTTGAACCTCGTTATAGTTTTGGCCTTCACAACATCGTTTGGCAAGGAGTACCACAGGTGGACTGTGCATTGTGTGAAGAAATATTTCCTTATGTTCCTTTTAAACCTGCTGCCTAATAATTTCATTTGGTGACCGCTAGTTTTTGTGTTATAAGGAGTAAATAACACTTCCTTATTTACTTTCTCCACACTGGTCTTTACTTGATAGACCTCTATCATATTCCCCCCTTACTCGTCTCTTTTCCAAGCTGAAAAGTCCCAGTCTTTTCCTCATATAGAAGCTTTTCCATACCCCTATTCATTTTAGTTGCCCTTTTCTGTACCTTTTCTAATTCCAGTTCCTTCAACCAACTGGAAAAGGCTTTTACCTCAGCCACCATTATCATTCATCCAGATTCATCAGGCCATTTAAAGTAGAAGCCATTCATCTTACTAGGCCACTATGCCATTGGAGCAGTGTTATCTCAGCATACAGGTCTCAGAATAACCATCTACACCTGTGACTCTTTTAGTCCCATAAATTAATCCTGGCAGAGATAATCTATGACATTTGGAATAAAAAAATACTGTTAGCGATCCAGTCAGTTTTTGAAGAAGGCATCACCTTCTGGAAGGGGCCTGGTGCCCAGTTCAGGTCCTTACAGACCACAAAAACCTAGAATATCTCTGCACAGCTAGACACCTCAATCAGCATCAGATCTGTGGCTCCCTCTTTTTTGCCCAGTTCAGCTTTGTGGTGACCTACAGCTTGGGGGGGCAAGAAATGGCAAAGTAAGTGTGCTGTCCCATAAGGATGAATCATTGAACCTGGCACTGAACCTTTTTTCACAGTTCCAAAATCATCCAGTTTTGTTAATGGAATGGTGAATAGTTGTCTGATGTTTTCCATTTGGTCCCTGTTTGCCTCATGATCCATTCTCCACCAGATCCGTCAAACCTTGGATAATGCGGACACCCAGCTCATCTCAGAGTTCCAGATGCTCTATCACAAGGAGCACATTGCATCCCAGAAGGACAGCTTAGATTTAAAATTCTAAAACTGTGTCACAACTTCGCTGATCACTTCGGCGAATCTAAAATGCTGGGCTTGGTTTCATGGAATTTCTGGTGGCCAAACCTAGGCTCTGATGTCAAAAAGTATGTAAATTCCTGTGACCTTTGTTCTTGGGACAAGACCCCACATTCAAAGGCACTCAGACTATGTCTACACTGATGGCGGCAACTGAGAGGTCAGTGAAGACCCATTCAGTCGATCCAGAAGTCGACGTTATTAATCCACCCCCACAAGTGGCATAGCACTGCGTTGATGGGAACGTGGTTCCCATCAGTGCAGTGCAGTGAAGACAGTGCACAGAAGAGAATTACGGAAGTCAACAAGAGTTATGCAAGTTCTTTGCGTATTTTGTGTAACTCCTGTTGACTGCCACCGAATCGCGGAGGTAAGTGAGACCAAGCCTTAGTCTCCTCCAGGCATTGCCCATTCCTTCCCAACTGTAGTCCATCATGTCTCTAGACTTAATTGTAAAGCTACCCCCCTCTCACAGGAGCATGGTGCTGCTACTTATGGTCAGCTTCCTGACCAAGATGGAGCATTTTGTTCCTGTTGTTTCTGGATACTTTGTGATCAGTGTGAATACCAGTGAGACATGGTACGCCTGATTTCCAGATCAATAAGGTTTAATGTGTAAGGTTTTCTATAAATATACTAGTTAGATACAAAGCCTAAAATTAACTACAATATATCATACTCACTAAGCCTGGAGAGCTAAGCAGTTACTCAGAAGGCTGTATACAGGAACGGCTTTCTTCAGGGGCCCCGCCAGGGAGTCAGGGGATCCTCTGGTCCAACAGGCAGCACCTCCCGCAGAGTCAGGTGTTGATGGAGCGCCCCCCTTTGTCTAAGTGATGACTTCTTATACCCTTCCATAAACAACCTCCACCTAATTATCTCTCTCATTATAATATATGCTGATTACTTACATTGGGTTTCACCCTTAACTACATTCCATTCTCACCATAATAATTGGGGTTATCAAAACAACATCTGGTGATAGGAGGGGTGAAGTAAAAGTATGTCCCTTGACAAGAAAACAGTGTACCCCAGATGTTCAAGGATAACTTGTTCCCATCACCATTATCTATGTGCAGCTGCAAGCAATACAGTATCTGTATTTTGTCTTATAATATGCCGTGCTATGCCGAAACGGAGACATCTATATGGTTATTCAGTCTGTGCCAACTGGATGATGTCATGCTACAGGGGTCAGAATAGCCAAGCAAGCAACTGAAGCTATGCTAGGCCTGTAGGACAGTGGTCAAGCAACTCAAATTGTACTGAGCCTCCAAGCATAATCTCTATGGCCCAGCAAACAGCACATCTCTTTTTGGAAAATGTCTTCTAGTTGCACAGATTGCCAACCAGTATTGTATCCAACTGAGGTCCACAGTTCATTTGCTACTTTTGGCATAAATTTTTAAAGCTCCTTAATGTGAAATGCCTTACCCATTGGCATATCACAGATAGACCCACGGGCAGATGAAACAGGTCAATTAGATCCTTGAACAGTATCTCTGCTGTTTCCTGAACTACCATAAAGACAACTGGGTCCCATGGCTACCATATGCAGAATTTGCCTCCAATAATTAAATCCCTGCTTCCCCCAACAGAGTCCATTCTATACCAATTTTGGCTTCCGTCCATGCTTTCACCCAGCTCATGGGTTCCCCAGTACATGCAGCAGCAGATCTGATTACCCATCTGCACCAAGCACAACAGGAATTCAAACTACATTTGAGGACAGCTAAAGAAGCTTTAAAAGTGGCTTGCCCACCAAGATCACCAAGCCATATCTGACCTTGCCATGGGGAACAACGTCCGATTATCAGTGTGGAATCTCAAATTAACCTGCCCATCAGCCAAGTAGGATCACCAATACTTAGGCCCATTCACAATCCTGGAAAAAACTAGCCCAGTGACATTAAAGTTGCAGGTACCTGTGTTACTAAAGATTCATCCAGTATTCCATGCTTCCCTCTTTAGACTGTACACAGAGAACCCATTTCCAGCTTCTTTCAACCTACCACCCCCACTTATAACTATTCAAGGACAAAAAGAATACCTACAAATTCTCTACTGCAGTCGAGTTTAGGGTAAGCTCCAGTACTTGATGGATTGGGAAAGCTATGGTCCAGAAACCCAATCCTAGGAACCAGTGGAGCAGCTGGACCTGCTGCAGTACTTCCACCAAACTCAGCCCAAGAAACTGGGTCTGGGGGCCCATAGAAGTCACCCTTGAAGAGGGGCTACTCTCAGGAACATTGGCCTGCAGCTGAGCCTGGGACTGGCTAGTTCAGCCTCCAGGCAGACTAATGTGCTCAGGTGGGCTACAACAGAACAGCCTGATTGGTCAACCCACGTGATTGGTTGAAGGGAACCAGTAGGCATTCTCTCAGGTCCAGCAGTACCAGCAGGTCACCAGCTGTTCAGTACTTATGCCTGCATCCGCAATTGCTCCTGTGTCTGCCTTGTTCCCAGCTTTGCTCCATCCCTGCTCCCCGGCTTGGTTCCTGACTCTGCCTCTGCCTCCGGGTTCCTGACTTTGACTCTGACACTCAGCATTTTTTCTGGCCTCTGACTCCAGCTCCAATTGCTAGGCCTGACAGTCCATGCCTTCGTCCTAACAGTAGTGATTTATAGGCATCACGTCAAATGTTGGTTTTAAGGAAGTATTTAAAAGAGAATAAAATGGAAGCTTTGCAAATTTTGCCAGGGAGTTCCCCTCAATGGTAAGGTGAACCAGGAGAAAGCATGAAGGATCTTATAGGAAACAGAAAGCAATTGAGGCCTATATCAGTGGCAGAGCAAGGGGGAAGCTGATGTCATGATAAGAAATGGGATTTCAAAGGTAGAATGGGGCAAAATGACTGAGGGTTTTAAAGATGGGGACATGAATTTTGTGCAGAAGGTAGTGGAAAGACACAATGAGGATGGAGCTCGTCAAAACAACAGGTCAGGAAGAAAGCCCATGAGTAACATTTTGAATGTACATGAAGGAGGCGTGCTTGGAGTCATTAAGGCCAGAGAGAAGGAGATTGCAGTAATCAAGATATGACATAAAGGCTTGGGTAAGAGTTAAGCAAATAACATATTGCAAGGAATTTAGTCAATACATTTAGTCCCCTTTTTTGTTTGTTAATTGTCTGAAGAGTTTATAGTTTTCTCATAGTTATTCCTTATTTAAAGTTTATTGTGGAATTAATTCCATGACTAATTCTTGGCCTGATGATCATTCACAAGCATGTCATTGCAAGCAACTGACTTTTGAAATTCAAGATGAGATTATTAATTTTTCCTGTACACATAGATCACCCACAGTCACTATGTCACACATAAGAAAGTGATCTGTATTGCATGACACAAGTCATGTGACAAGGACCACTTACAAAAGTCTGTGCCCCATCACATGGTAGGGGTTAGTACCCACTGACTCTAGTGGCTACTGTTCTAGTATCATGTCAGTTTCCTGATTACATGAGTGTAAACCCTTAGCATCAAGCAGCAGGTTCAAAATTAGATTTTAAAAGCTATTCCTTACAGGTCACTTAAAGTTGGCTGTTTCTGTAAACATTCCTGCCAGTAAATTGTTTGCTAGATTATCTATGGAACATGAATACTAAAAGGGGCCATGAACGGAGCAAAATGACTTAGATTTTTTTGTTGAGTGAAGGCTCACAGAACAAGTGTGCTGGCAGGAACATATGTGAAATTACTGAAGGAATTTCAAAGTATTTGCTCAGCTCTACTCAAGAGGCCCAGACAGTTCAGAACTGATTCAGATAAGGATCTACATTTTAGATCCTTATCTAGTTGAAACTGCATTGAAACGTTAACCATCCTCTCATTAAATGAAACTCTAACTATTACTGGACGTATGCAAATCATAATCGCCGGACCCAATCTCCTAGAAGTGATGTCATTAACATTAATCAAAGATAACACCACTTTAATGTATGATAATGTACAAAGAAAATCAATCCACATATTCTGTTTAGTGCATGCTGTTTGCAGCTCCTTTCACAAACACCATGCTTTACTTTGAAGTGCCACCTCAGACATGCCTCAGTTATGAAATACATTCCTGCATTCTGCATATGGAAACAAATCAAAAGAACTGCGTTTCAAAGCCTGGTCATCAAGATGAGCAATAAACTGACTGAATGAAGAAGATCAATGTAGATCAGTCTCCAGCATAAGTGGAATAAACAATAGGCTTAGTTTGAAAGACAACTTTTATGATTGCTATTGTTTGAAGAAGTACCGCATTTCAAGTCTCAGTTGCACCCTGAAATTTGGAAACCAACCCAAAAGTTGTTCCATTTCAATGAACTACAAGTCCTAACATGACAACTTTATTGCATTTCCTTTCCTAGTGGGGATACGCGGAGACTGGAAAATGCATACTGTCTATTATGGATCATTAGGAAAGCATTTGGAAGTTGCACAATATCCTCAGAGTTGTATCATTAATAGTTTCCTTTGTGGTCATTCTGAGGAAAAACAGGTTTTCTTAAACAAATATAAAACTGTTTGAATAAATATCCCCTCCAGCACTGCATAGGCAGTCCCTTGGGAATTCTGAATGCTTCCTTCTCCCTCCTCCCTCCCGTGAGAAGTTTTTCTAGATTTTTATAGGCAGCAGCATGATGTCTGGAGGTGGCTTCCTGGCGGCAGAGCCCAAGGGTGGTTGCATGAAAAGAAATAGAAACTAACTGGCACTTAACCAGATTTCTAGTCTTCCCAATTACTATCCTGTTTTTCACTCATGCCTGCCACCTTTGGGCTTCAGCTACAATATATTCCCTATATACTTTAACTAGTGTCCAGACCTATCTACCCACGCCTCTATTGTCCTCCAAGAGTGATGAGTGAAGAACATTTCATAGCTTTGCGGTGGTTGTTTGTTTGTTTGAGTCATCTCCTGTTACTTTCTGCCACACAAAGAGCCTATCTACACTATGGTTGAAGTCCAGCTAGAAATAACCGTGGTTTTGGCAAGTTCTCCCTAAGCAGTGTGGGAAAGGATTTTGTTTTCTTGAGATCCTTCTGTGCCAAACCATGCTATTCACACCCCCTTGGTAACCTGCTGCATGATTTTATAATATGATTTCCCAGAAGGGAGAGGGGAATGATCTGTGTCCACATGGTTCAGGGAAACCATCCTAGAACCATGCTATAAGCACAAAATAATAATCAAGAAATCATCTATTACTTCTCTTCCCCTTTGTGTTTCCACATTGTCCATGTAGACTGTAAGTTCTGTGAGACAGAGACCTGTCTTATTCGGGGTTTGAAATGCTCTTAGTGAACTTTGTGGCATTGTAAAAATAAAATATATAAATAAAAATATATACTACTATTAATACTGATCATAGTGAGGACAATCTCATACAATCTCAGGCACAGTGTGGAGAGAGCTCAATTGGCACCACTTAGAAGTTATTAAAAAAAAAGTACTATTAGTAGATTTAAAGGACAGAAAAGACCATTATGATGTCTCGTCTGACCTGTTGCATAGCACAGGCCAGAGGATTTCATCGGGTATTCAGCAGTGCATTTCAGAAGAGTAAGTGTATATTTTAAACCAAAAGTGGACCAAAGGAGCTGTGCAGTCTGAAAGCGCCCATCCAAAGCCCATTAAAACTGCTGGGAATCTGTCCACTGACTTCAGTGTGTTTTAGAGCAGGTCCCTGGGGAGACACACTTCTCACTATTTACAAGAGATCATCTTCACTTGGAAGAGTTTTTTAATTACATTTCCATTGGCTCCTTTGGATGGTCACTGTGTTGTTGAATGGAGCCAGCTCAGAAACTGTACGCCAGGCTCCTCCCTGCCACAAGAAGACCAACTTTGCACTTTCCGATGGAATCAAAACATGCCTTGCCTTAGACAGTTTTTCATGGTCAGAAATGCTGCCTGGGCTAAGGGAGCTGGGTGAAGCTTTCTCCTCCACAATAGGTAAAAAATCTACCAATGTAAAAGCTGCATAAATCCTCTGAGACCTCTGAGTAGCGTGAAAGGCACAAAAATACTCCTCTAATATTTCATAGTACAATCAATATAGGCAGTAACAAACTTCGCTCGAGAATCCCAATATGAAGCCAGCAATCAGTGGCATGTTCTGAATCTACCCCTGAGAGTGCTCAGTCTTTCTTGAGGATGGAGGTGCAGTCTTTGCCATCCACATTTACCTATGGACTGTGGAAGAATACCACTGTCCAACAAATTACTGAAAGCATTAGGTAACAAAACCCTGACTTAAATATTTGCAGGCGGCAGACTGAAAGGTGCCAGCCTGTAAGTTTGTAATTACTTTTATTTCTGGCAAACATCAAATATATTTTAATAACAACTGTGACACATAGTATGAGTTAAAAAGGGGAGGGAAGGATACTAATTAGTTAAAAATTAGATCAACCTGGCTACCGCACACAGGGCTGTGAAAAATTTCATGCCCTGAGCACCACAGTTAGCTCGACCTAACTCCCAGGCTAGATGAGAATAGATCGACGGAAGAATTCCCCACTTCTTGGAAGGATGAATTAACTACATCAGTGGAAGGAAACGTCTACACTACAGCACTACCGCTGTGCCACTGTCGTGACTGTGGTGTTGATGTGCTCTTATTCCCAGCAGCAGGGAGAGGCCAAAGGAGACAGGAAACATTCTGAGGAGTGTGCACCCGAGTGTAAAGAAAAGGCTGCAATAATGGGACACTGGAAATATGTGGCAACATTGGCAAAAGGGATGGACAAAGCCCTGGCTGCGACATCCAGGAGTTCAGTCAGAATAAAAGGGCTATATTGATACCATTATTTTTGGAAGAAAGGGGCCTTCCTGAACATTTTCCATGGAAAGATGGTCTACCCTCCTCCATCTGATCTAGACCTGTAGGGCTCCAGCTATCTGATAAGACCCAGTGTACCCCTTCCCATACTGAGAGGCATTACGGGCCTGGCTTTTCGTCCTTGCAATGCTCACTGACTTTCAGTGTTCAGCACCTTTGAAAATCAGACCATATGCTCCACTCAGGCATGGAAAGTACTTCCCCTGCCCTACCCCCACCTCTTTTACTCCACTGGTGATTTCAGCTATACCTGAGCCATACATGGATTATAGGGAGGTTTTCCCAGCTTTCACCATGAACGGGAAAGTGATCAAACTGTATTCTTATGACAAGGCAGCAGCCACAAATCATACGATTTCAGAGGCACTTTTTGAGAAGTATTAGCAAGCAGCTGAGAATCCTTTGGGCTGGGGGAAACCCCACTCCCTCTGACACTCCAGGATGTCATGTGCACAAAGTAGTGGGGTAGGACTGATCTGACTGTTCCTAAACCCTGGGGTTAAAAGCCAAGGAGAGCCAATGGAGGGAGAGGGAGTGCACAGCTCTCTCTGCCTCCTCTGCTAAAAGCAAAGGGATAGCTCATCCTCCTCTCTCTGTCCTGGGACAGCTCCCCCTATTTAGCTTTTGAAAAGAGGGCTCCCCCTCTTGTTAGAATCTCCTTTAACCACCATTGAAACTGCCCTCATTCGACAGCTGTGTAGGCCGCCTATCCAGTGTTTAATCTGTAATGAAAGAGGTGCCCAGGCTCAAGCCATTTTTTTACTTTCATAACTGATACGGCAAGCCCAGAGGTGGCAGGGCTATGAACTGCGAAGCAGAGGTGCTGGGACTATGAACTGCCAAGCCCAAATGTGCCAGGACTATGAACTGCCAAACAGAGGTGCTGGGACTATAAACTTGCCAAACCCAGAGGTGCCAGGATTATGAACTGCCAAGCCCAGAGGTGCTGGGGCTCAGCCCGGGCAAGCCCTGGCACAAATTAAGCACTGTGCCTAACCTCTTTCATGGCTGAACGTAGACACCCTCCTTAGCAACTCAGTCCATTGTTTACCTATTTATCGACTTACTCTTAATTACACTTACATTTCCCCAGCCATGACACTCGTGTCACATTGTTAAACGTGTTAATTACACAGACAGCACACAGCAGTTCAGTAGTTCCTATAGGCTCCTTACCCTCATGTCCCAGAGACCTCTTCAGGGTTTTTCAGTTCCTTTTTTTACTATAGTATACAACATAGCACAAATAAAGTGGTTGTGAGTGTGCCAGTACATGCCGTTTTCAGAACAGCTTTCCAGTAAACTCACTACCACCAGATTCCTGTTTGGACATTTGTGCAAAGTTTATCTGAACTTTCCTAGATCAGAGAAATGCAGGTATGTGGCTGAAACTCTCCGAGGAACTATTTCCTGAAATGTCTGATCCCTTATTCTGAACTGGAAATCCCATGAGCTTCTGAACTGGAAATCCCATGCATAGCACATTTCCTTCCAGGCCCAGCAATACAAAAGGTGGCACAGAAACGGGCGGAACTGACTCATTTCTTAAAAGTTCATCTAAATTTTTGAACAGCAAAATCAAAACCCACAATGCAATTTTAAGCAAAATTTCAGATTAAATTTTATTTCATGCCAACTTTGCACCATCCTCGCTTCGGGACAGGCACAATCAGGTCCAGAGTAGTTAGCTTAACATCCCATGGAATTTAAAGATAAAATATCATAATTATTGCAATGATTTATTGTAATGGAAGGAAGTGGTCTTAGCTCAAATACATGGATGGTGCATATTACTGCTCTGTCTGGATCCTTATGTCCTTTTTTTCCACATCATCCTTTATTTAAGCAACTAACAAATATTAATAAAATGTATTCTCACAACACTCACAATACCAGCCCTGTGTGGTATAGAATTATGATCCCCATTTGGCAGGTGGGTGGCACAGAGCTGGTCTAAAAAGAAAAAATAAAATCTATGCAAAGTTTGAGATAAAATGTCCATATTTCATCAAAATTTCAAATAATTAGACCAGCTGTGGAGGAGCTGAGGCACAGATGGGAAAAAATCTCAAAAGCAACTAACTGACATATCCAAATCCCATCTTCAAAAGTGACTCACATGCCATAGGAGCCATTGAACATTTTATCCACAGAGATTGAGTAATTTGCACAAGATCACACAGGAAATTCATGGCAAGACTAAAAGCCAGGTCTTCTCATTCCAGTCTCCTTCCTTCCTTCCCAAGAGTTTCCATCCAAGGGATGCATGATGACTGCACAGTTTGAATGCAATTTAACCATTCAAAATATTTGGTATCTAATGACATTATTTTAAACAAGTTTTTTGTTAAAGCAGCAAAACAAGATATACAGTATTAATTCTAATTGTCATGAGACTGGATGCATGTAGCTCTCCATATGAACCAGGGGATGCACTATTTGAACTTTATGGTCCTTATATTCAGTAGTTTAACCTTCAAAGGACTCATTTACATCTATGTGAATACAAACTAGATCTCCACACCTGTCTACAGCAATACAAAGCTATATCTAATCCAAAATATTCCAAAAGTAGAAAAATTTGAACTGAAAAAAAGAACTGTTCAGCATGGTGAAATATCTGTGGTACAAACACAACAACATAAGAAGAGGCCTCCATTTTCAGTGTTCAAGTTAAACAGTACATAGGGCTAACTTGGCTAACTTCCTTCTCATTTCAGCATTTCTAGGTGTGAATTTATCAATTTGAGATGGAGATTTAAATAGCTAAATTAAACAAAACCTAGGTAGAACTGTTTTAAGGTGAGATTTTCAAAGGAACCTAAAGCAGTTAGGCACTCAAATGCCATTGAGTTTCAGTGTGACTTGGGCACCGCATTTCTTTAGGCTATTTCAAAAATCCCAATTTAACTAATTTTTTTCTAGAGTTTCTGTTATACACATCCCATTTTTGAACTTCTCTAACCTGGAATTTTTTACATGGAAATGTTTTGGACTTGAAATGTCAAACACACATCTGATTAATGCCAGACAATTATTTCTGTAACATCTGTTTATCTACACATGTATGCACGCTCTGGATATGTCTATACTACAGCTGCTGGAGAGCTGTAGTGTAGACACTTCCTACACTGACAGAAGAGGTTTTTCGGGCGTAGTTAATCCACCTCTCCAAGAGGGAGTAGATAGGTAGACGGAAGAATTCTTCTGTTCAGCTAGCCACATCTACACGGGGAGTTAGACTGACCTAACTACGGCTCTCAGGGCTCAACATGCTTCACAGCCCTGAGTGTCATAGCTAGATTGGTCTAATTTTTCATTGCAGACCAGGCCTATATATTAGTTATCAAACTTATCTGCACAGACTTCAGCTCTGGGAGTGTGGGAGAGGGGGAACGCAGTGTGCTAATGGAACAACAGATATTTTTTCAGGCTGCTTTCTGAGCGAAATCTCTGAAATCGAAAATGTTAACGAGCTCATTTGATTGTATCCATGCCAACAAAGAGATATAAACAGCTTTAATCACTGTTTCATGTTGCTTTTGACCCCCTGCTTGGCTTCATTATTCTCCTTTTAGCCACATCAAGGCATAACACTCCAACTAAATCATTCAGCCAGTTTCTGAAGACCTGTCCATGTAACAAGATTATATTTTTTAATCACCACATGTTTTCTTTGCACTGCTGTTTAATAAACAGCAGGCAAGCAGGGTGTTAGTTTGAATGAAGCAGCTAGGTAAGGAATTAGTGCACAATAGCTCTTGCTTGGTACCATTGTTTTCAGCTGAGTTTCTAAACCTGTTGCCCTAAACTAACTGATACCCACAGTGATAATGAATAGGTTGCTAAGTGTTTGGTGATCTACTATATTTTCAGTAACAGCACTGAAGAGAGAACAAAAGACTAAAGGAAAGGAAAAGGAAGTGTTAACAGTTTGACTTGCATAGTAAGTGTTGGCTTGCTTAAGCTAATAATATCAGGCAATTCTCTTACTGTCATCTAAAATGTCCCACAGTTCTCCTACAGAGTTCCAAGTATTCCATGATCAGTCAGTCGTGCTGTAATGATACATTCTCTTGTAGCATTTAAAGGTTTGAAATATTAAAGATTTCTCTCATGCATGCTAGTTTGCTACCCATCCATTAATGAAATTTGGCTGTCTCTTGATCAACACAAGGGCATATGCCAACAACACTTTAAAAAAAAAAAAATCAAAAATAAGAGGGTGAGGAGTGTACCAAATGTGACACAAAACTGCAAGTGCAAACGGGCACTGAGGATTGAGGTCCGATAGCATTAAGAAAATATTGTATCCTCATCAAAAGTATGTCATTTCTTTCCTCTCTTAATAGACTCAGGAAACTCCTTATGCACACTAATCATCACTGCTCTTGAATGAAACCTGCCAAGTTTTAAAGAAGCATATTCATTCTGCTCGTTATTTGTGTAAAAAAGAAAACATCACACACAGGACCCTGGGGAAATACCACTAGACTGGTAGACGTCTAATCTCTTTGATACCAACTTTTATCTCCCATTAGGAGTTAGAAGAGCACATCAAGTGAAGAATAAATGCCAATGACCTCTGAATTTTATTACCATGGGTTCCTATTTCCCCATGGAAGTTTTCCTCATATTAATCTTTGGGAGTGTTTTAGTGGATCCTTTAATTTATTTTCTATCAGAATCATAGTTTAGGATTCACTTGTGGCTTTTCCATCCACACGGAGGAGGTGGCATGTAGCAGAACTAGCCCAGTGAGAGCTACAAGAGGTACTGATTCTGAAGCAGGGCTCAGACGAGCATTGCTACTGCAAGCTTTATTCCCTAAAATATAGAACCAGCTCTGCTGGCTGACTGGTGTGAGCACTAGCCTCTGTTTCTTTGAAGATCCATGGGGTGACGAGGGTTGTACACAGTTAACATGACCAAGGAGATGTATTTCACGCTCCTCAGGCAATGTCTACTCTACAAGCCCTACAGCTGCACGACTACCACTACACTGCTGTAGCACTGTAAACACTTGCTATAACGACAGAACGGGTTTTCCTATCACTGTAGTAAATCCATCCCCTAAAGATGTGGTAGCTATGACAGAAGAATTCTTTGGTTGAATTAGTGGTGTCTAAGGTCACCTTAACTCCATCTCCCAGGAATATGAATTTTTTCACCTAAATTTGATGTAAATTTTAGATGTAGACCAGGCCTTCCTCAGGCAATAACGGTCCACTGATATCATTAATAATAACAATAATTGCTATCAATAATTACTTGTATTGTAGTAGCAAAGCACGGCCACACTGCTGGGTGCTGTGCAAACACAGAACAGAAAAGGATTATAATTTATCAACTAACTAGACAGTTGGAGAGCAAATTAAATATTTAGAGCCTTTTGTTATTTCGATGTCATGCATTTTATTAAAGCTTTCATTGGTTTGCTGTTAGAAAATTTCCATAAGAACATAAACGGCTATACTGTGTTGGACCATGGGTCCACCTAGCACAGTATCCTGTTTTCCCATGGCAGGCAGGGCCAGATACTTCAGAGGAATGAACAGGACAGGTAATCACCAAGTGATCCACCCCTGTCACTTTTTCCCAGCTTAGTGGCAACAGAGGCTAGAAATACTTCAGAGCATGGTTTTGCATTCCTGCCCATCCTGACTAATTTCCCATTGAGGGTTAATTGAAAAAATGTTTTCCCTGCACATGTAATTTGCAGTTGCAGCTGAGCCAGAAATGTAAGTGCTAAAGCTCCATTGTTCAAATTTAATCTGTTGATGCAAAAATGCTTAATAGGGAGATTATTGAATTTCTGATGAAGTATTTTTACTAAAGAGTGAAATGTAACGTGGTGCTTTTGTCTGGATTTCAAGTTAAAGCCACAAGAACACCAAATACCTAACCAGTGTGCAATGTTATTAGCATAATCCAGCATGAGTGCATAGACATTACTATCCTGCATTCCCCTTGAATGTTCTTAATTAAAAGTTTCATTTTTAACAATATATTTTGTATCTTAGCAGCAGAGAATATACACAGTCATCTCATGGCACAGTAATGCAGAACCTAGGAGAATTTTTCATATTAAGAATCTGATGCTGAGCAGTGCTGAGTCCCACACTGACTTCAGTAGAAGTTGTGGATGCTTAACACTACTCAGGATCAGATATGAGTGGGAGATTTTCCTAACAAACAATTTTTGGTCTGGACTACACCTTTTGAGGGAATGGAGGGGGTAAAAGAGAAGGGATCATTCCCTTTCCATTTCTATGGGGGAAGCAGCCCCTTGATTAGTCTGCGTTCCCCCCACCCTCCTCCTGCAGAGGACAGTGGGAAAGGAACTGGATATGTGTCATTCAATTATGGTTTCCAAGAACCGAAATGGCTGCTACATTCTAGTATCTTCCATTTAAACAGAGGAAAGGGAGCATTTCCAGAGAAAACTTCAACTGTATCACTTCTGAGGGAGACTAAGGATTTCAGTCTGCAGGTCTCACAGAAAATCAGTTTAATCACATACTGGCCATCACAACACACCTAAGTTGTATAAGTAGGAAACCCAAAAGCAGTGGGCATTTTGAGGACTTCTACTGGCTAATGGAACAGCTCATCCACAGCACTGCTGGAGCATGAGCCCTACATTTTCAGCCTTTGAAAATATCCTGTTGCACATTTGGCATAGCAAGACTTGTACTGGCCTGGTAACCATGTTTAGAGCATGATTTAAAGTCGGCAGTGGCCAAAATGGGATTCCAGTATGAGTTGATAGTCCAGTATGTATGAGGCTAAACTATATTAGAACAGAATTCAAGAAAACATGTTCTAGCCTAGAGCCAACATTTTCAAACATGGGTGCCTAAAATTAAGTACCTAATTAACCTGATTTTCAGAGGTTCCGAGCACTTGCAGCTTTTACTGACTTTATTGAAAGTTGCAAGTGCTCAACAACTCTGAAAATCAGGCCATTTTATTTAGGTGCCTCTGAATGGACCTTGTACTTAAATTAAGGTATCCAAGTTTCAAAATTTTAACCTATATGCTTTCAAATCCAAGCTAGAGCACATTAATTTTAATACATTTTGGCCCCATTGCATTAGATAGCAAGCCATGTTAGAACTCCTTTTTGACTGCAATTTATTTAAGTTGTTCTTAACTATGGTTTTTAAACTGTTGTAAAGACAGACTAGACTGGGCCAAACTGTTTATGACACAATATTTCCTGGAACTGTTCATGAGGCAGTGCACTTCCAACCCACCCTCAATTGAAGGCATAAACAAACCACATACATATTGCAATATGGGTTGGAACTTGCATCTGGATCCAAGCTTTCTTTATTTTTTGTGGTTTGGATCTGGAGTTTTGGTTCAGGTCTATCTCTATTGTAATGTTCTTTCAAGAAAGCCTCATATTTCTTCAATGGGAAGATTTATAACCTTATGAGAAATTTCCTAGCCCAGTATGTTCATAACCTCATGGTTATAAACACCACAACAGTATTTCAGAGACAGTTATTACAGGCATACACATCCAGATTAGAAGATAACATTCCAGAACAATGTGCTTAATGCTACTAATGTTTAAAAGCAGTGCCACTTTGAAATAATGTTTGAGCTTTGATTTTACAACAGGGAAACTACTAACTTTTGTCTAAACTCCATGCTGCTATTCCCCAGGGAGTCACCATATTTCAAACGTCTGGCTTAATGAAATTCTTTTTATTTCACTCCATTTTGGTGTCAGATTTATTTTTATCCATCACGCAAAAATCATTTCAGATTCACGGCAAGCATCAGTCTAGGCAAAGCAAGTGGAGTAGAACTGAGCCAAGGGAAATTGTATTACCACTGGAGTATTAGCTAGATTAAACATTAATGACAACTTCTTTTTGCTTTTGATCAGTGAAGTAGCAATGAAGTGGTAGAAGGAAAGTCTGAGATGTTGACATATGTTTTTATTATCTTGTGGTCAACTTTTTTTTGAAGTCTTGGGAACAGACTCCACAAATACTTCCCAGGTCAAAGGCAGCAAAAAGAGAGAGAGAATTATGTTATTTAATTTCAGCAGTCAGGAGGTTGTGTAATTAATTAATAAAGATACAGTCAAAACTTAAGTTTTCAAAATGTATCAAGAAACCAGTCAAATAAAAACTGCAACAATTATTCATTAAAAAAAATTAAGCCATATTTAAGTATTGCTAACTTAGGGGTACAGGGATTCAAATATTGTTACCCCAACCAACTTTCAGCACCAAAATTGAACAAAACCTTTCAGCTACTTCTTATTTGAACCTCACTTTTCTTCTCCATTTTTAAGCATCTCTGCAGATTCTGATTTTGCCAGGACTGGAAGCAAAGCTCTCCGAGGGTGAGGAAAGTTCCTCTCTTTTCAACTCAACTGGACATATGAAAGTATCAAAGAAATCTCACAAGAAATCCATGTCCTCACAAGATTTCCAGCTCAGTTTTTCAGGATTTGAGGTATGGATAAACTTCAGGAAAGCATCTGAACTTTGTAGTGCTTATCCAAGACCCAGTTTACACTTACCTTGGCGATTCAGCAGCAGTCGACAGGAGATACACAAGTGACATAAATTACTTGCATATCTCCCATAGACTTTGCAGCATCTCCTCCACGTGGCATCCATACTGCGCT
>ML675603.1:27458934-27534189 GCA_007922155.1 Mesoclemmys tuberculata
GAAAGAAAGAAAGAAAGAAAGAAAGAAAGAAAGAAAGAAAGAAAGAAAGAAAGAAAGAAAGAAAATTTATCAAAGTGCTTCAACATCTCTCCTGATCAATAACAGCCTTGGAACAAATCCTAGCTGAACAAAATCCTAGACGTGTTCTATGACACAGACTGTTGACCATGGATAATGAATGATCAGCATGTGAACAACTCAGTGTTGCTCTGGCTAGACTTGATCAATGCATGGATTTTCCACAATCTTTAATTTTTCCCCTTCCTATATTTCACATTTAGCTCATGTATAAAGACTACTTTATAATTATTTTTTATTTTCTACACCCTCACCCCTCAGGGTAGCACTTTAGCCAGGCAGAGTTATGGGATAGCAAAATGTAAATAATTTATGAAAATATAAAGACACTATTTAAAAAAAAAAAAAAAACACAAGGCGGCTCTAATATCTTTGGACCTACAGATTCAGGATTTTACAAAACAATAATAGCATTGTGATACAAAAGGCTTGCTGTTAGGATCAGTCTCTTACAGCTCATGCTTTTTAGACTACTGCGCAATCAGCCTCTAATGCCAACAACACAATGGTTACAGAGCATGCTTGTACTCCCAACACCACCACTGGATCTAGAACCCGTGTCGTGCCAGGGATCAGCGAGCAAATTAGGTATTATCATCATAGCTTGAGGCTCAAAAACCGCAGCCAAGATCTGGTGTTGTCACTTATCTCAAATAGTTCCTCTGGAGTACAGAATGTTAACAGGAGCACAGCCTGAGGCAATGTAAAAGTGTTTGCTTAGGCTCACCACCTGCATATTTAGGGCCATTCCCCAGCTTCCACTTAGTCATATTGTCACCAGTCTTTGCCTCCCCAGTTCTCACTCAATTTGGAGTACCCCAGCACTTTTGTTTGAGGTCAATTCTGGAAGGAGTTGTTCTGAAGGAACCAGGCTTTCCAAGGTCATCAACAATTCCCAACATTTAGTTACTCTGTAGCCTCCCACTGTGGTATTTTGGGCTAAGATTTTCAGAGGACTCCAGCTGTATGGGTGGTAGAATATGTCTATGCAGTGGATGTCTTGGATCATGCAACTGGTTTTGTCTTTCCTTGTTACTGAAGGCACCCAGCCTCAGTGATGGTGGTGCAATCACCATGAGGCAGTATAGCAATAGTGTGGCAGTTGGTTTCACAATCCCTGTGATGATCCTATGGGATTGACTGAGTTTAGTATCAATTTTGCGTGCCTGGCTCGAGCATGACCATACCGAGGCACAGCACTCCACAGCGGAGTACCACAGAGCGAGACTGGTCACTCAGCGTGATTGGGAGCCAGAATAGCTAGTATGTATGCCAGTGGGGAGAGTGGGAGTGGGGAGAGGGAATTCATTCTTCATTATTTTTTCATTTATATTCCAGTAGTGCACACAGGCTACTCTCAGGATCATGTTCCATTCTGCTAGGTGCTCATCTCTACCCTGACTATTTCACAGTTTAAATAGATCAAAAATGGGAAAAGGAATGACCTATTATACATGTTTTTAACAGATGGGGAACTGAGGCACAAAGGTGAGGTGACTTGGCCAGAAAATACATGATAGAGCCAGGAACTGAACGCAGATCTCCCAAATCCTAGTCTAGGGCCTTAACCTTGTCACCATCCTTCCTCTGGATTCTTCACATATTCCAAAATTATAATATTCGAACTCTCTCTCCATTGCCTCTCATGTGTCAACATTTCAGGCATGGTCTTGTGCTGAGGAATTTATCTCCCCGTTCTGCTGTCCCACCTCCCTCCTTAGCAGGAGCGGATTTAGAGTTTGAGGAGTGGCCTTTCCCTCTGAATGGGAGCTGGTTCAGGTAATAGAATTAACCACTCTATGCTCAGGAGCTTGTTTGAGGGAGGGGAAGGGAACAGTTTTGGGGGTGGTGAGGTTGGGCACCTGCCACTAGTACCACAGAAACATCCACGCTTGCAAAGCCAGCTAGGGACTGACATGTTTTCTAACATCCATGATAACAGTGCTCAGGGTTGGTGGCAGAGCCGTCAAAGGAATATGGGAAGTAGGGCTGTGAAGTTTGCACTGGGAGCTAGCATCAAATTCTAGGTCACTTTCTGCAGAAAGGCATCAGGATCCAGGGGATTTGTCTGTGGCTCTTCACTTTGTCTTCACTGAGCTTGAGGCCACATCCCCTGATTTTTCCAAACCTCTCCACTGTGAAGGAGAAAGCAGCCTGAACTAAGAGATTAAGCTCATGGAATTTTATTACCTTTCTGTGGCTCCCTCCCCAGATAGGGAAAATATAGCCCAGACCAATTATGTTCCACAGGAATATAGGGTTCATCCCTCTTGTCCATTCTGTCACCAATAGCACACAACCCTTTAGCCAATGCCTTTTTAGGGCCCGTTATAGTGTTGGTAACTTTAACACTACCACTTTAAAAGCAGTCTAGATTTAAATAAGCAAAAGGGTTTTCATTACTTTCCTTAAAATAAAGGGAAGAGTGTTAACAATTTATGCTTTCAATGAAATTAGAGGGATAACCCACTCTTCCTCCAAGCAAAATGATGAATACAAACAAACAATCTAGTGAAAAGAGAATAGGTGAGTATATTATTAAAAGAGAGTGACTGTGTAACCTTTATCTGAGCACAGTCAATTCACAGCAAGGGGAGACAAGAAGCTCTTCTAAGACATCTATCATTCTATAGGTGCCAACTCCAGGATTGTCATCACTCTATTGTCTGGTGAATTACTGATAATTTCATGTAATTGCTGTAACCAAGTTCCCCCATTTGCTTTTGATGTAAAGTGTTCTTGGCACACAGCCCTGTTATAAAATAGAAGAGGGAGAGAGAAGAGAGATCCATGTGCAGGTACTGGATATCCCAAGTCCTATATATGCAGTTCCCAATCTATGCATGCTCTCACACTTTCACAAACAATAAAAATTATATCCTACATTTTATTTAGTGTATTTGTAAAAAGATCTTTGCTACCGTATGAAAATGGCAAAATACTGCCTCAATATTGACAAGCTGGCCATTCAATGCACCCATAGAAGGCATTGTCATTATAAAACATACCAAATGCAGGCACTCATTACTTGGAATTGCACAGCTCACTGTCACTATGGAAAAAATAAATTTAATTTGCTTTTATTACGTATCACCGTGAGATTTGTGGACAGGGATGACAGTTCCTTTAAGCAGTGCATACAGCATTCAGAAAAAGGCAATGAAATAAGGTCAGCACATTGTTAGTTGCATCCAAAGTGAACAAGGTTGATTTCAGTCAGTACCTAGAGTCTATGACATGAGGAGTGGCCATGCTTTTAAGAAGTATTCAAAACTTTTGAGTGCTCAAGCAAGCAAGGGAGCAGGCATAGCAGGAAAGACTTTATGCAAGATTCCACCCACAGCTGATTCACCTCGTCATAATTACAGTTATTTCAGCAGCTGACTTCCGTGGAACAGAGACAGGCAATGATGTGGGGATGATTTTGCAATGAGAACTAGGATAAGACCTTCCACCTCATTTTTGACTTGTGACCCACATTTCATTCCAGTGACCATCCCAGTTACTCATAGAATAACACATTATAGTTCATATTTCACAAAGGGAAGAGGAATAGCAAATACTCCATAGGTGGCATTTTCAAAAGCACTCAGCACAGGCCTAACTCTGCTCCTACCCTGACTGCAATGGGAGTAGATTTAGGCTAGCACTGACTGCTTTTGAAAAACATCATACGCCCCCCATACAATGTAGCCAAGTAAATGTTGCTGAACAAACCTTCACTTTTAGTAGTTCCTCACACTTAGAAAATTAAAATATTAGAAAATTGCCTACAGTTGCAAAACCAAGCCCTAAAAAAATTATTCAGGAAAGCATCTCTGTTCAGAGCTCCATTTACTGAAATGCTTAACTTTAGGCTCTAATTTTGTATTAATGCTAGTTTTTTTATTTCATTTTCTCTTTTTTTAATCTGTGCATTTTACAAGATGGCCTATGCAGTCCTGGTGCCATGCTATAGTTAGTCAGCTCATACACTTTGCAAACATAAGAAACTTCCTTTTGCCACAGTTCTTAATCTTGCACTGGCAAAGCAGTGAGCTTCTTTGAACCAACAACTGTATATGTAGGTTTATTTAGCTGCCCCCTCAGGAGGCAAAAAAAACCCTCGGCCTATGTGCTGAACGTGGGGGAATCGAAAACCAGCACACCCAAACTTAGAGGCCAGTAATGAGACTTTGGGCTTTGACACCTCCCCCTCATTTCCCTTATCTGTATCAGGTAGATCGCAATAATTATTTATCTCACACCGGTGCAGTGAAAATTAATTAGTTAATAATTCAAGGACCACCCAGTTGTCACCACCTGCCCTCCAACCCTGGCTGCCTCACAATGCTTTGTGATTGTAGCTCCCAACTTGGGCTACTCACAAACAGCATAAAAGTCACACCCGGAATGTCTGTGTACAGCCATAGCCCTGGTCCAGCATCTCTGACCTCAGCAGCCTGTCAGCAACATTCCAGTCACACCCTGACTTCCATCAGCCTTGGTTACTACTTTCAAGGTGACCCCCAACTCATTTCCAAATTTTCCCCAAATGTGTGTTCTGCACTGTCCAGCCCTCTCCTGGGCAGTTCAGATACTACAGGTCTGTTGCTCCTGTAAAGGGTGAACATTATCAGTGTGCTACTTTAACTGGAGTTATCAAGCAGTTCAGTTTAAACAAAACACTGGTCTGGTTTAGACGAAAAATAAAGCAAAAGTATTTAACGACAAAGAGACAGGTTTTAAGTAAGCACAAGTAAAAACAATTGAAGTCAGAAATGGTTACAAGAGAAAAAGATAAAATGCCTCCTAGTCGCTAAAACTTAACAAGCTAGACTTGATTCAAGCTCACCACAGGTTCCCAGCAACATGGTTGATCAAATTCTCAGATCAGGATCTCCCCTCAAACTCAAACAGCTGGTTCCTTTGACCTATTAGGTGAGAGAGAAAAAGAGAGAGAGAGAGAACACCCTGAGCTTTTTTTTACCCTTCACTTTTAAAGTCCAGCCACCTTTGAAATGCATTTTCCTGAGGGTTACCCCTGGATAAAGTTTATTGTGGCTGTGAGGACAGAGACCTAGAGTCGCATGGTGAAAGAGTTTCCACACTCTTGTTTGCTAAAATGCAGATCTATCTGTTCCTGCCTCTGCTTTTTTGCCAAAGAATGACCACTTGACACATAATTGTCAATCAAATTTGATGACACCTGGCTAAGGAGTCAGCTTGTCCTTTGTCTTTGAGAAACTGGTTTACCTGCTCCCAGACTTGTCTGGTAAATGCATTGTACTCATAACATCATCTTATGTTCATAACTCTTAATAAGCATTTTGTACATACATTACACAAGAATATTGATGATCAGTGTATTATAAGTGTTTAAATTATACCTCACAAGGCATATTTTGCACAAGATTAATACAATAATGTGTAGGGTGTGAATGCAGGGGCGCTTTGGTCACTAATGGCGAGCAGTGGTTTCAGAACTGCTGCATGAGGAAATAGACCATCATGGAGTTGTGTGAGGTGCTGGCCCTAACTCTCCAGGACGAGACCACACACTTCAGGAAAGTCACAGCAGTGGGTTGCTATTTCCCTATGGAAGATGGCTACCCCAGAGAGCTGTAGGTCATTTCAAACCAGTTTGGGGTTGGAAAGTCCATTGCTGGGGTCATGGCTGTGCAGTGCTGTGAGGCAATTCATGTTATGGTTTACCCGTAGGTGGCTGGCATAAGGAAGTTCAAAAAATTATAGATGATCTTCAGAGGACAACATTTCCAAACTGTGCAGGAGCCATTGATGGAACCTGCATAAGTTTGCCCACAAGGGACAACTGAGTAAGTGAACCAAAGAGGTTCGTATTCCATCATTCTGCAAGACTCAGTGGACCACAGAGGCAGATTCATGAATACTAGAATGGGGAACACTAGAAAGAGTCATGGTACTCAGGAGCTGAGGAGACAGTGATTGTACTTGAAGTGGAAAGAGGGGACTTTATTCACCAGAAACAATATAGCTCTGTACCATGTATCTGTGCCAACCGTTACTTTAGGGGACTCCATTTACCTGTGCCTACCTTGGCTCATGAAACTGTATCCTGACATCAACCATATTGCTGAAGAAGGGAGCTGAGCTCCAAGCAAATTAGCAGCAGACTAGTCAGGGAACGTACATTTGGTTTGCTGAATGCTCATTAGCACTGCCTATGCACATGCCTGGGTGCCAATGTGGTAAATGCCAGGTGCATGATCGTTGCCTGTTGCACATTGCACAACATTTGTGAGGGTGGAGGTGAAGGTTTCTAGTGGCCTCAGGACAAGTCTGGTTTGCAAACTCTGTACAGGCAACATGCATGTGTATGCTGACCTCTGTCCCAGCAGGAAAGGAAAATTAGGGATGCCAGATGCTCCTGCTGTGCCTGACTGTATGGCGGCAAAGGATGACATCTGCCTTGCTTGTGCCAAGGGACATCTTCACACCCCTTCTGTGAGGCTGCTTGAAGTGTACATGAGGGAACACATCCATATACTTATGAGGCTGCATAGCATTTTAAGGGTTTTGTTCCCCTTTGATGTGTTGTAGCTGAAGGATGTTACCCCTTCCTGCGAGTCACATTGTACATATGAAAGCCTATTACAGGGCACCCACCTACCTTGTGATAAACAGCTTGAGGCTGGGTTTCTGCTGTGGAGGGTGGTGGCCATATTATGCACTCATTGTTCAATGTTTTCATCCTTCTCACTAATCACACCTGAATGTAAGCCAGTTCATCAGTTGTGACTCAGTTTTTAAAAGTAATGGAGTGGATCTAATGATAGCAAGAATTTCAGGCATTGTTGCACATGTCTTGATTTTTATTTTGGATCTCCTTAACCCTATTTACAACTGTATGGGGAACCCCATTTGACACAATGGTTTCTGGTTTCACTTTAGGTGAGTGAAGAACCCATTTGCACTTCTTTTGGGAATACTGGGTTTCAAAGTACTGTACTGAACAGCACAATTCACCATTGGCTTGAACCCCTAATTTCAGCCTTTTGAGAACAGTTTGAAGTGTGGGATTTTCCCAGTGATGGAGAGAAACGTCATTGTCTGCCTGAATAACTTTTCAATGCCTCAAGAGCCTGGCACAGTTAACCCATCTTTAGAAACTCCTGTACTGTTTCCTGTAACTGTGTGGGTGTATTGCAGCTACTGTATTCAGTGACTTAAAATTGTCACTAGTTCCAAGTGCAATTCACAGCTGCTAGAAACCACTGATTCCTGATTTGTTTGAAAATGCTTAAGATTTAGGGGATACAGAGGGGGCAGATTGTACAGGGTACTGCCTGTTGCTATGTGATTGCTGGTCTGTTCCCTTCTTTGCTGTTGAGTTTGGTTTTTCATTTTCACCACGTAAGGCAGTGACGTAGTCCAGCCAGGGTGTTGCAACCCTTCCTCATGCCCAAGCTCTGAGGAAGGCCACAGCGCCTTCCTTTAGGGGAATAAGCAGTGCCCATTTACAAATCTTTAGCCCTGGCCCCCAGTGGAGCGGGTTGACTAGCCATCTGGTACCCGTGGCCCTCCGGCAGGGTAGGGCAGGAAAAGCAGTCTATTGCCCTCAACCTTCCCACAGGCAGGGCTGGTAAAGCAGTCTGGTGCCCCCGGCCCTCAGGCAGGGCAGGGCAAGGCAAGCAAAGTACAGTCCCTAGTCCACAAGCTGGGCAGGGTCGCTCAGGCAGTCAATAGGCCCAGGCCTTCCCACAGGTGGGGCTAGTAAAATAGTCTGGGGCCCCCAGACTTGCAGACAGGTGGGGCCAGTAGAGATCAGGATCCTCTGTCAAACATAGAGGATAGCACTCCCTCCCGGGGGAGTTAGGGAAGTGGGGAGGGGGACACAAGCCCACTCATCTGCACTGCATCCCAGCCCAGGGCCCTGTCAGTGGCAAATCAGTTTGCCACTGAATCAGCAGGGCTCCAGCTGCAACACACTGATAGGGTTTAGCCCATGACTCAGCCACTTGCTAGTTAGCTGCCCCTGGGCCACTTCCTCCCACCCTGTCCCCAGGCATCTGTATGCCTCAGTCTCCCTCTGAGTCACTGGGGTACACAGCAAGCAGCAGGCCACAAGTCCCTCTCCATCAACTGACAGCAGGTCCGGGAACTCCTCTGCATCATCAGCAGAGGGCAGCTCCTCCAGGTCCCAGGGGTTCCTCTGGTCCACAGCATTCCATCAACTCCCAGGTGTCCCTGGCATCAGGCAGCTCCTCCAGGTCAGGGCAGCCTCCAGGGGTATTTCCCACCCAGGAGTCTCAGTTGGCTTTTTCCAGCTACCAGGACTCAGTGGCCCTGTCCAAGCACTAGGACCCAGGGGCCTTATCCAGTCACTTGGGCCCATCAATCTGGGAAGGTTTTGGATGCTCTGCTCAGTGGGGTAGTTGCTCCAAACAGTGCCCAGGCCTCCAGGAAGACACATCTACCTCATGCAAGCAGCTTCCTCCTTACTGAGCTGCTAGGCCAGCCTTTTATACTTCCTCTTCCTGCCTTGGCTCCGCCCCACTGTTGCCAGGTAGTTTGGCTGTAGGGCCCTGTTCTACCCAGCAGGGGCATCGTGACCCTTCCTCATGCCCAGGCTCCAAGGAAGGTCACAGCACCTTGCTACACACCACATTCAATAAAGGCATTAAGAAAGAGATTGTTTGACCCTATGCTGCCTATCTTCAAGGCATCTGCTATGTGGAAAAGTAGTCATGGTTTTTAAAGGAGATGAAACATACACAGGAGGGATGGGGAAAGTGCAGTATACCTCTGGAACTTCAGATATTTTTTAATCTTGTGGGAAGACTCAGCAGTCCTGCCACTAAAATGTTACACGTCATTTGATTACCTGATGTAGGAAGCCTGAGGCCCATTCCCGAATAAAAATACGTCTTCAGTTCATCACACTCAGGAAGGAGGAGCCACATACAATTTTAAAAAATGTAACATTTATTACAGGTATGAGTTAGAAGGTTTTAAGGAAAACGTTTTGAAAACAGAACCTATTTTTTTTAAATTAACTGTTCACAACCGGGAACACCACCCAGGAGTTTAACAGCCTTGCACCTCTCTCTTTCCCCTCCTCATCAAAAGAGTTGAATGGCAAGGGATAATGACTCAGTGAAAATCAGGTGTGAGGAGTTTTGGGGGCCAGTATACAGGGGACATTCAGAGATTCCTGCAGGCCCAGCCTTGTTCTCCAGGGCAGTCATGATGGGCAGTCATTGGAAAAGGATCTACAGGATCAGTAGCACCCACGTGGCAGCCAAAGGAGGGAGCAACAGCAGCAGCAATGGGCTATTTCTGAGGCCTTGGCAGCAGGCAGATGCTGCACTTTGTCAGCCACCAGTCCAATAAGCCTCTCCATTAGGGAATGTTCCTGTTCCCTAGGGCTTGGCTCCTCCTCCATCTCCAGAGGTCTCTCCTCCTCCTGAAGACACAGCTCCTTACTTGCTCTAAGGACTCAGATTGTTCCTTGTTCTCCTGTCCATCCCTATGAGCAGGCCCTCCAGCACCCTTCTCCATCTACCCCTGCACTCTCTAGGCTGCACTCTCTGGGCTCTTGGAGGCATGGTTTCCCCTTGGGAGCTAAAGGCCCTGCAGATTCAAAGACAAAAAGAAATCCATATTTTTGGCCTTTGAAGAAAGCTGAGAAATCCTCCCCATAACATAATTTCGCTGCCGATGGCTCCAGTTTTGATATTTCTGAGCATTCCAGGAATGTAACTGTCTCAACATCTTTGCTTCTCAAACATGCTGCAGCCCATGAGGAAGGAGCAGAGGCACATAATGGTGAGGTTTAGCAGTGTTTTTAACAATTTGAAATGTTCATTCTGTCTGAAGGGGTAGTGCAGAAGCGTGGAAATTCCTTTCCAGGGCTTTGTTACATGTTTACAATTTCTTTCTTTAAGGTTGGCCAACATTTGGAGAACAAAGTGATTTTCAAATACCAGAATGGAAAAGAGAAGTGTCTTTCCAGTCCTGCAGAGGGGTTCCAGCAATCTACACCAGAGAGATGTTTTTGCTAATGGTCACCCCTCTGCTGAATGGAAGGGTTTGGTCAGCTATGAAGGTGGACCAAACAGATTTCCACTGCCAATGAATCTCAAGAGTTACCTGAAGTTCTTGCTTCAACAGAAGTCTGCTGAAATATGGTTGCAGGATTGGGAGGAAATTTGAATGGAAACTGATAACGTTCTCAGCTAAGTTGTGGAGATTTCATGCAAGAGGAGATGTGAACGATGAACCACACAGATATAGCCCAGCTGTACCACTAAATCCTGGCCCGGTGCCTACCTAACGATGATTAAATGAGCAGGCAAAGAAAGAGAAACACTGCAATGTCATTAAGTTGCCTGAAAATCTAACTCAGCACCACAACCCCTCACGTCAGGCAATTGGAAAGGAACACAGCACTGTTTTTCTATGACCACGGGAGCGGAACATCTCCCTACCCCACCTTATGCAGCACGGGTCTCTGTGGGGAGAGAGCAGAGACCAGGAACAGAGACTTGGAATTTGCAAACTTCCAACGGAGAAAAGAGAAAAATTTTCCTTGCACAACCATAAGTTTTCTACAGGTGTGTTTAGGGTTGCCAACTTGTCAGTTTTTCAAAATTGGACAAGACAGGCCCTAGCGCCCTCCCCCGCTCGCTCATTTCCCTCCTCCCCTGGGGCTCAACTGCCACCTGCAGAGCAGGGCTGGGAGGAGTTGACATGGAGCCAGTCTGCCTGCCTGCCCTCCCCATTGGGCACAGCTGGGTGAAGAGGGAAGAAGATCAATCCCCAGAACAAGGGACCAGAGAGACTTAGGGCCCCAAAGATGCTGAGAAGGTAGGATGGGACATCAAAGGGTGCAAGCTCGGCTACTGGCTTTGCTTTTTAAAAGCCGTACATTGTCAGGATCCCTGCCCCAGGTGGCTCCAGTACCCACCTCTCCGCTGGAGCCGGGAGTCAGTTCCTCAGATTAAGGTTCTCTCCATCATCTTAGTTCTTCAAGCAGCAGCTGCTTTTCCTGCCTTCCCAGCGGTGGAAGCTAATTGCGGTTACTGCGGTAACTGGACTTTTGGTGTCCAGCCAGCAGTACTGATTGGACACTGCACAGATCCTCTTCCAACTGGACTTTCCAGTGAAAATCTAGACATCTGGTAACCCTATTTCCTTCCCCTAGGGAAAACTACAAACACACGTGTGCACACATGCGTACACACACACCCTTATCTCAGCCCTTGCCGCCTGATAGGTGGCCAAGAAATGCACAGACACAGGGGCATGTTGATTTTTTACTTTTAAAAAGTATATGAAAAATTAACTTTAGAAGCCAAGGCAATGACACTAGTTGTGGTTCATCAGAATCAATAAAATCATTGATTTATAACTATCTTGCCAGAAGACAACTTTGAGTGGAGCAGAGCAGGAGCTGAATGGGGGACAGTGGGGGGGGGAAGCTGAAGAAGTTTAATAAAGGAATGGGGCAGGATGGTGGCATGGCTATAGCACTGGAGTTCACATGCAGACAGAGCAATGCATGGCGTGTTTTCCAGAGAGGAACAAAAAGTGCACATTACTTCAAATGCCCTTGATCTTAAAATTGGGAATTTAGTACCACTCCAAGAGAGATTTCTGTGAGAGGTTAGGGGGAACTACTGCAACTCACTAGCCTGGGGTTCTGGTACCTGCACCAGGGTGCTCCTCAAGTCATTGAGGTCATGTTCAGCTTGCACCTCCATGTAGAGACGCTATCACTTCTTTCTTGCCTTCCAGATCTTCTGGGAGGTCCTCCATAGTCCCTGCTGCCTCATCATTCTTGCCGCCCTCAGTCTGCTCTCAGACAATGAGGTTGGCTGTGTTGACAAGGTGACCATGAACTACTTCAGGCTGAGTACTGGGGGCCAGCACCC
Source organism: Mesoclemmys tuberculata (assembly GCA_007922155.1). NCBI lineage: Eukaryota > Metazoa > Chordata > Testudines > Chelidae > Mesoclemmys > Mesoclemmys tuberculata. Next base: position 27,470,910 of record ML675603.1, read on the forward strand.
ACCCTTGTAGAAGGGGCATCTATGAGACCTTCCAGACCAACTGTTGAGTCTTTGGCTTCCCGTTACAGGAGCCTCAAGTGCCTAGTCTATTCCCAGCCCTAGTTCTGGGTCTGCTGAATGTCCCCTTTCCCCACCCTCCATGAAATGTCGAAGTTCAGGTGAATGTTCCTGCTGCTCTCACCAAAATTGTGGAGGACAACACACTCTGCCCAGACACTGCCCAGACAGCACCCGGGTACGCTCAGCAGGCCAAATGGCTGCACCTAGAGTTAGATCCATTGAAACCTGTGTTGATCTGTAAAAAGTGCATTGGAAAGCAATTCTAATGTGGTCAGTGCAACACGGTGCTACCCGTGACAATGGGGGAATAGGGAACTTTACAGATTATGTAAAGACAGGAAGGAAGAAGTTCAGTACATTGTGGGAATGGGGTGGAGGACTACTGAAACTTGAGACCTGGTACATGTCCGTTACAGTCCACGCTGCAAACTGCCATTGTTACAAGGTTGTGCCCCAGCTAAAGTATGTGCCTATCCACACCCCTCATGTGTGCTAGCTCACTCACCCTCTCCTCACCTTGAAATACCCGTTTCATGGGGTTTAAATGTGGACAATAGGTGTATTATGGCACAAGCCCATGCATGGACAGGTGTACAGGCACTAGTGTAGAAATGCTCTACAATAGTAAGTAAACCACCAAGCATACATTATGTAAATTAGCAAATGCTATTGTTACAAATAGTTTCTTCATTGTCTATTAGTTTATGTGGAAGAGTGTAATAAACAAACAAGTGGAAATGCACATAAAGCCAATTATCTTCAGTTTCTGTGGAGCAGAGAGACCACTCCAAACTGTTTTCATCACTTGTTACACTATAACCTCTTCTAAAATACTCATATATTAACTGGAGTAATCACTCAACTAGGCTCTTACATGTACACATAATAATTCAACCTTTTTGAGCCAAATTTGGGGTTTCCCAACCCCTTTCTCCATTTGGTGGAAGAAAACAAGGTCTGGAGTATTACTCTGACATCTGTATCACAATGTAAATTGTGAGCTTCTTTGGGACAGGGACTGTCTTTTTGTTCTGTAGCTCTATAGCATCTAGCACAATGGAGTTCTGATCCATAACGAGGGCTCCCACAGTGCTACAATAATAAATAACCAGCATAGCTCAACGGAGCAAGGGGAGTGACAGGCAGAATCCCAGCCCAGGAATTCTGCACATGAGACCAAAAACATCCACCAGCAGAGGGCTAATCTATCAACATTTATATAATAGATTTTTAGGTGGAAACAAAATTTTACGGAACACCTTCCGTAAGGAAATTCTTGAAGGAAGACATTTTCTTTGCACAAAACCAAACAAACTAAACTTCAGATTCAAAAGGCTCTAGCCACTTTCGTTTTCCAAGATCTTATCTATTGGTAGGCAAGGTTGACCTATGAGATGTATTGTTTCAGAGACACGGTGGATGAGAATCTCTTTTATTAGACCAACTATTGGTGAGAGAGACCAGGTTGTTGGCTCAGAAAAAGATATTACCTCACCCACCTGTCTCTTTAATATCCTGGACTGACATGGCTAGAGCTGCTCTGCATACAGGTATTGTTTCAAGCAGTGAGAATACCCAGGACAGACCTTAGAATAATGTTTTGTGTGTGTCATTTTAATGTAGAGTAGTATTCATAAGTGTCCCACCTCGGACATCAAGTGACATTCCATTGGTGGATACACTGAGTATTATATACTTTTGTCACTGGCAAAACTCAGAACATTAAAAGGGAAATCCTCTCTTCCTGCCCAAGTTTCATGAAGTGAGGAGAGGTAGCCGGGAGGGACACAAAAGGAGTTTCACCATATTCTGCTGAACTCCTCTCCTTCTCTCAGTACTAATAATCCTCACATTCAAGTCCCACTCACCGTCAAGTCATTGACTTTATTGCAATTGGACTGTACTTTATTCTCCCAAATTAACCCTTTTGTGTATTTAGCTTGTGACTGAAGAGCCACTGAAATGCGTACCAATCCCAGTGAAGACAAACATTGTGCTTAGAGGATACCCTGCGTGAATCCGACACTGACACCATCCCTGATTCTGCATTCAGGCAAACAATCAGCAGTATAGTATTGTCTCTAATATAGTCAGTAAATGTATGGATATTACCATTATATATTCAAGCTCTAAACAAACACATCTATGAATAAATTTAGAAAAACAAGGCCACTGGTTCAGCAAGGTATTCAGCATGTGCCTAACTAAGCACATAAGTAGTTCCATTAGTTTTAGTGGGACTTCTTACATGTTTAGGATGAGCTCCTCAGACCTGCTCTACTGCTAGAAACCACGTAAAAGGGCCATCGCAGCCTAAAGTGGATCTAAAAACCCTAGTTTCATCATGGGAATGCTCCCCTGGTGTAGGCACTGCAGAAGACAGCTGCAGGCAATCCTTCCAAGGGAGGTCTTCATGCTTATGAAAAACTCCTATAAAATCTAAGCAGACTGAAATTAAAATGGTTCAATAGAAATAACATTTTACAAAATTTAATAGAGAATTATATCCCTGCTGCTGAATTCTTTGGCCTGCTTTAAATATTCTATAGAAAGATTATCATCTTCTATTACATTCCATAGGACTTTGCATAAAGGAAATTAGTAAGACTAATGTTGTATTGGTATTAATTTTTGCTTGCAAGTAATATACTTAGGAGATTAAATAACATAGCGGGATAGATACCTCACAGGGGTTGTTTACAGAAATTTCTTATAGTGTTTGAAGATCTCACAAAGATCAAGTTTGATGGTTTTTGTATACAGTATTTTGATAACTTGATTATTTTACTTTTAATAGATTTATGGGACGAGACCAATAATATAGGACATTTCAGGATTTCTCCTGATAACCTGTCCTATTTTCTTTTGTACCATTATTACTTGTGTATGTCCTAGGTACATGAAATACAGAAGACAGGCCCCTTCTTTCCTTTGCCTTTTTATTGACAGCATCCACCGTATCTCAGCTGTTTTTAAGAACACAGTAAGACAACATATGTTATATGATAAAACAATCTCTTTCAGGGGAAGAGGGTTACTTTGCTGAGGTCAAACAATATTTTTGATGTAACAATTCTGATATAAACAAACAAAAATAAAGAGACATGACTAGTACCACCTCAGCTTTTAATAACTCTTTACACATCTGCTGCTTTTCTCTTTCATTTTTATTAATCAACAATCCTTGATTTAAAGGATTGGTTTGTTCTTTTTTAAAAAAATAAAAGTGAAGCTGTGGCTGCTCATGTATTAATTTAGACAGAATATATAGGCACAAAGCATCAAAGGTGTTAACATGATCTTGTCACTGTCAATATTAAACAGTGTTAAACAAGGTGTATGATATGGTATACAGAGAAAACAGCCTGCTTACTACCATGGCAAGCACATCATTAAACATCCTTTTAACCTTTTATTAAAGATACAGAAAAGGAGAGAAACCCGTTAAAGCACTTGAACCTTAAAGTATGATGTCAGGCTTTCATTATAAAAACATCCCTTGTTCCCTTTTCCCACTAGTCAGAAAAAGTCTTTAGAATGAAAAAAAACAAACCCTTGTCTGACAGTCTTTTAGAAGGTACCAATGATGGCAATAGCTATCTTTCTGGGGGGGAAATAGAAGTTAATTAAGATGGGCTGGAGCTGTTGTTAAAGTCCAATCCCATTTCCTAAAAGACAAAAACAACACGCACAAAAGGGGAGAGGAAAGAGCAGCAAAGATATAAAATGCAATGTCTGTTTCTGGTGTTGATTTTAACTTGCATTCTCACTGCTGGAAAAAACACAGGCACAGCACATAATCTTATCAGCCACTCTGAGACCAGGCAAACTTGTACCAATATTAGCCTGCTTAGGGTATTACATTTAGCTGCCTTTTCTGGTCACAGACTTACTGCAAAATATGCAGTCTTGGCTGCCTAACCAGACTCTTATTAGACAGAAAGGAAAAGGAGTGAGATAAGAAATAAGGTGGGGAAGGAAAAGGAAAGGGGGAGGGAGGGAGAAAGTCTCATCACATTACATGTGATGTTTGGGATTTAACCAGAGCCAACAGAGGTGGCAGTGATCCGGCTCAGTCTGGTCAGGATTTCTCTCAGGATTAGGAAAAGGCGGCACACTGGTGGCACACTGGACCCCAGGATCCCGGAAATGGTGAGGGTGGCTACCATGACGATAAAGCTCTCATTTTCCCATTCTTTCAGGCAGCAGTTTTTGTGCTCACTTCTATCTATCTATCTGTATTTTTTCCCCAAATTCTCTCTGTTTTTTTTAAGGACCCAAAAGGGTGTGATCGGCAGAATAGCCCATCCCCTCATTATTTTGTTCTTCAATTAAGCTTAATTTCCAATACACCAATTTTGGTCCACTGATTTCCAATTCCACAATTCTCTTGTTTACCAAGCATAATCTTGACACAGACTTTAAGATATATCAGTAGGCCTTCTTGTTCAGCCTAATTGAGTCTGTCTCCCTTTTGCGCCTTTTCCCATCAACATTTGTTCACTCACTTTTCACAGTTGAACTCACAATTAAGGTAAATTTGTAGGCGCAGTTATCACAACTATCAAGAAACTAAAAATCTGAGATAGAAAAGAGTTAAAGAAAACCTTAGTAATGGAAGAGCCAGAGACTTTGCAATGATTTGACTGAATAGATGTCATTTATCCAGAATTTACCAAGTTCTCAACCAGTCCATCTCCCAAATGTTTGTGTTTATTAAAAGGAGAATGCACAAGAATGGGAGGGAAAGAAAAGGAATCTCTTTTATATAATAAATCTAGTTCCATGGTATATTTATACTGGGTTCTCTGTATTTCATGAGGGCATTATTTTATATATAGTAGAAGTTTTGCCTGAGTAAGGATTACAAGATTTAACCCTGTAGGTGATGCTATATATAAAAAACATGTACATCATATAAAATATTAATATTTGTAAAGATATAAACTAATTAATACATGTGTAAAAGATCACCAAGTGTCCTCTTTCCAGTACATTAATAACTACTTTTAGCCAATAGGAGGGCAGGATTTTCATAGCCCATGTTATAATGGGGGATAATCTTCTATGTTTGGTATTGGATCATTTATAGAGAATGAAAATATGGGAGAGGGATTTCGACAAAGAAATTGAGTTGAATGAGTGGGTGTCTATATGGGATATAGACAGTGATGATATCCAACCGGTTCGCAACGGTTCGCACGAACCGGTTCTTAAAATAGAAAAAATTCAGCGAACCGATTCTTAGCGCTCCCTGCCGCCGAAATTGACCAGGGAGGGTCAATTTCACGGTGGAGGGCACTGTGAAGTTTGGGTGCTGGGTTGTTGGGGTGCTGTGTGCATGATGTTTAAGAACCTATTCAGAATAGGTTCTTAAATATCACCTGCCTTTATAGAACTGGTTATTGGAAATTTGGGATATCATCACTGGATATACATCTTCAATTTGTGTAGCTCATAAAGAAAACTTTTATAAATTACTGTATAAATGGCTCCAGTTAATCATATTTTTACTACTAGAAAGGCATTCTGTTGGAGGGATTGTGAGGAAAGGAGAACATACTTGCACATATGGCGGTTGTGTCCAGGTGTTAGATGGTTTTGGAAGGAAATTATTAAAGATCATCATTTTATGACAAAATGCAGCTTCCTAGAGATCCCTGACCTACTTTCTCAATGCTCCAGAATAGGATCTACATTTTAAACAGAATAAGAGATTAATTTATTTTTTATTGTTTGCAGCAAGACTTTATATTGCACATTACTGAAAAAAATGTGACTTCTCTCCCTATGGAATCGAGGGATAGTAAAATATGGACCAGCCTTGTAATAGAAAAACTTTCAGACCAAATACATACACAAGAGAAGGGCCAAAAAGAGGATAGGCATTTAGAAATCAGATCACTCTTTTTAGTATACTCAGAGGAGGAAGCCAAGACCTTTAGCTGGGTCTTTGAATATTAACCTGATCCTGAATAAGTAATAAGTAAAGTATGATATAGCATAGTAACATTTTATTGTAGCATTGCCTTAAAAAAAGTTTCAAAGTATAAGTTAATGCATCGTTTCAAAGGGCAGCAACAAAAGAAACAGCCAAGAACCCTGAGCATCATTACAGTCTTATCACATTAATAAAAACCTGAGATGATGTAGCAAAAGTAATTCCCCCGATTTCAGTGCTCTTAGGGACAACAACTAATGCATACTATGCTGTGAGTAAGCCACACAACACACTAGTCTTACTCAGAGAAAAATGAAGTAAAATAATGTGTTTATATTTAAAAAACAGGAATTTTTTCATCTGTAATTAAGTTAGACTTATCTTCCATTTAATTTTCCTGTTCAACTTTACAGCATTTTAACTGTAAAATGTCCTGAATAAAAACACTGTCACGGGAAAATCTGGTACTACTTTGTGAATCAATTTTTTTTAAGAATGGGCATAAATGTTTCCATGTGTTGACATGTTCCTGCTAGTAGTTTACTATGTTCTACTGCTTACTCCAGTAGCTGAAGGGACTAGAAACGATTGGCCAAGAGAGTTCTGTCTATAACAATGAATAGCACCAATTCAGTATCATACTGTTCTCGGTTTGCCTGTTATGAGCAGGTGTTCTTTAGCCATTAACTACAAGCATTTATAGCTGTGAAATGTAGGAATGATGGCATCAGACCGTAGCTGTCATGTTTCCAAAGAACTCTAAAAGTTCAGACCACAAAATATTGGAACTGATCTGGTGCTGCTCACTGAAAATATTCCAGTGATATTTGATGAAACCAAGAAGCAGCTGGTGGAAAGAGGGAGTGAGGAAAAAGAAGAGCGGAAATTTGGGAGGTGCAAGGCAGCACTTCTCCATATTAGTGACAGGTGAACTCTCTCAACACAACGCAGCAATGGAATAAGGCAACCAATGATATTTAATGTATCCAAGTTGCAGTCATACTGACCAGAGACAATAGTTCCAAATAGGGTTATATATATATTGTACCCTGGAATTTTGCACCAAGCTTCCATTGCCTGCCTGGTGCACATGTGCAGTATGTCTCCATATAACTGAAGCTTCGGCTTCAAGAACAGAGGATCCAGAGACAGTACAAAGTCCATGATTGTGCTGAACCCTGGCATGGCAGTGTTACCATTCATCTCCAAAGTATTCATCACTTCAAACCCCTGCACAGCTGCACCTGAGAGCAGATCTGATCCCTAGCATCACAGCTTTTGTACCTGTCATATTCTCTCTAACCCCAATTGTCCAGAAAATCATGATTGCCTTAAAAATCATGAGGATTTAAAAAAAAAATCATAAGACAATACATTTTAGGGTTCTTTTTATTTGCCTTTTGGGTTTTGAGTTGTTAGGGTTCAAAGTTTTTCACGTTAATCAAGTTTTTCTGTGCAGTGGTGAGGGCTGAAAGCTTACTTTTTGAAAAAATGAAAACGGGGGTTTTGACACAATCACATGACTCTAGGAACTGGGGCTTTAAGAAAAATAGTAAATATCACAAGACTCATAAAAACAGAGAATTGGCAACTGTAATCAGCAAGTACAAAGCTTCATGTTTTAGAGCTATTGAGTTTCAGACAGAGGCCAGAGTAAGCTATCTTGGTGCAAGTCACAGTTTACACTGATGCAGCAGGTCTACACCAGGGGTTTGCACCAGTGCAGCTTTATGACAGCAGCTACCCCATGGCAACCCTTCTAACCCCTTCCCCGCCCTTCCCATTACAGACAAATCTTGCATAATTGCTTTCACAGTGAAAGCCTGCACGTAATCCTGATTTCTCACTACCCTCATAGCTCCTTTTCAAATACCTTGCACAGACTAGGAGCAAGCCCTATGGCCTTTCTAGAATGGGAGATGAACCCCATTTCTGTGATGGGGAGGGAAGTCTTACAAAGGAGATCCAGAGTCCCAGCTGCAGATTGTACAGGGGACCTAGACCCATATTAGGGCAGAAACCTGCCAGGAAATTTTCCCTCTCTTCAGCCTTTTAACAAAGCAAGGGAACCAACAGTACAAACCATAGAACTGAATTTAACCAGTGGAAACAAAAAGCAGCAACAATAGTAAGACTAGAAATTTTAGAATTAACCAAATTGAGTCTCTTGAATCTACATCATTTCTTGTGACACACAGAGAGAAAGAAACTAGCACCTAAGAAGCAGCATGACAGTTTTTAAGGCCACAAGGAAATATAATTAATCCCTCGCCCTTATTCTAATAAATCCTCAGCAGTGGCTCCCTTGTGCCCCTGCTCAGTTACGATGCTCTGCGGCACTTAAACATGCCCATCAAAAATATGGAGAACCACCACGTCTCCTCCTGTTCTATTCTCTCTCATTTCTTTATTCTTCCTCCCTGCTTCCCTTCCCAACTCATGCGTTTCTTCATCATTATTCCCCTCTCATGTTCTCAAAGTCCCCTTCTTATTTTGTTCCCTTCTTTCTGAATTTCTACATGGTCTGGAAAAGCTGAAGGCACACAGCCAGTTTTGCCTCCAGTATATATTTGTGGAGCCAAAAGCATGAAATGTAAATTAGCTTTAAAAGAAAAATTCATTTCGTATCATGACTGTCTGGCATTTGAAAATATTCTCTTGAGACATCTCCTGGTGAGTCTGCAGAAGGGTTGTTATTTTATTCATTTGAAACAGCTACATGGTGTATTTAATAATACTTTTTAAATACTTTGCAAAGGTAACACACGTTAGCTCCTTTTCTGTAACTTGGAGCAGACCCACAAAAATAACCTTTGCTCCAAAACAACTTTCAATAAAGTTTGTAGCCAAAGCTAGCATATTTTCTAAGCTCCACGTTAGTTTCCTTTTGCTCATGTCAGCTTCTGTTTCAGTATAAAATAAATTTCTAAGACTTCATGAGTTGTTTTTTTTTAATGTCACATATCCAAAATCTTATTTTGATTTTGCATCTGAAACAAGAGGTTTACAAGAAAAAGAAAAGGAACATGTTTTAAAACTAATAAGCTGCAATACATTAGAGGTTAGGTAGCTGTTTTCTTGAGTAACAGCATAACAAGAAATATTCATACAGAAGAACCATGTTTGTCTCACAAAGGCACAAAGTTCCAGGGTACACCATAACCAAGTTGTCAGGGTGACACAGCTGGGCACTAGTTTTTGGCTGGTTACAAACAATAGCCACATATAAGCTGGTAGCATGAAGCCACTAAATCAGCGACAACCACCACCCTCCACCACAAAGTCGCTTCCCCTCCTCAAGGTTCCACTCCTGAAGATTAGAGGCAGTCATATACAACAACAAAACAGCTTCACATACCAGAAAAGCTTCATAGCTTGACGTACAACAAACAAGTGATCACTGGGGCATGACCTCATCAAAGGCCTGGATTCATCCCTGCAAGGGCAGATTCAGCTGGAGAGTGCAGGTTAAAGGCAGTCCTGAGGGCTGCCCAGACGGTACTCAGCTGCCCATGGGCCTCAAGGCAGCCAGGATGCAGGACTGCCCTGGCCACATACCCTCAAACTCCCCCTGCACCAGCAGCTGGTGGAAGGGCTGCAGAAAGTCCTTTGTGACGTGAGCGTTCTGAGAGAGACCGTGGAGGGCTGGGAAGCTGTATTAGCCTAAATGGGCCACAGGAGAGCCATGAACCAGGCCTACATACATTGCCCATTCTGATTACCACAGAGTTGAGGTTATCTAGATTCCTATATTCCCTCTGAGAGCTTGACTAGGCCTTCAGGCCCAAGGCTGCTGGCACAATTTGTATAGTGGGGGTTCTCAGAGCCATTGAGCCAAACTGTAAACCCTGTCTGTGATGGAAACCACTTCAAGCCAGGGGGCACGGCAGCACCCCTGTTCAGGCCTTGTTCCACCTAGAACACTTGGGTAGGTAAGGATAAAATAAGCAGGGCCTCTGAAGCCTTTCACACAACAGTGCACTGGAGGTGGAACAATGTCAACCTGTAACCTTGTGTCACAGAAAGGCTTCCAATCATAGCTCCACCTCTGAACAAGGTATGGCAACTCAAAGGGCAGCAACATGAGCAAGAAAGCTGTACTTAAGAGATCATATTTCATGTGCTCTCAGGTGGGGCTTAACTCAGTGCTTAAGGAGCTTGACTGGATCATTAGGCAATCACCATTACCATGCTCGTTCACCGGCTGTCTCAAAAGCAGAATCTTTCAAACCTAACAGACTTAAAATAATTACCCTGTGTTAAACCCAAGATACTGACCGTGTCTCCGCTGTGGGTTAGAGTGACACATACCTCCTGAGCCACAGCCAAGTAGTTCTTGCAAAGGGATCTTAGGGTGGAGTCAAGACACAAGCCTTGCACTGCACTTGGGCACAGATTTTGAGAGACCCCAGTCTGACTGGAAGTTACTTGCTGATGGAGCCTTCCTCACTGGAGCTCCAGCCACGCTACCACTTGCGTATGCTTTACTGCTGCTTTGGCTGTTTGGTCCAGTCTGGGTCAAAGCACTAATAGGAACTATGTATGTATTGTAAAGAAAAACAAAGTAAGAAAGATTATTCTGCATCTGTGTCCCCTCACTTCCCCCAATAAGGACTGACTAAATTCTTTGTGATAGCTGAGGGTTTCAGAATATCATCCTAGATCGGAGGTACTTATGTGGCACCCATCACGATAGTATCTTTAATGTATTTATCCTCACTACACCCTTTTGAGGTAGGGAAATATAATTGTACACATTTTATGATGTGGCATCAGGTCAGAAAGACTAAGGTCCAGATTATTAAATGTGCTTAGGCGCTGCTGTGCTCAGTGTTGAAACATCTAACTGAATTAGGAGCCTAAATCTCATTTTCAAAAGGAATTTAGGCAGTTAGGAGCCAAAATCCCATTATAACTAAATCCCTTAGGAAAATGAGACTTAGGCCATGTCTACACTACCATAGGTACAGTGACACAGCTATGGTGCTGAAAGCTATGCCACTGTAGCAAGAGTCTGTGCTACATCAAATTTAGGTCATCCACCTCTCAGAGAGGTAGTAATTAGGTTGACAGAAGAATTCTTCCATCAATCTAGCTGCATAGACAGTGGGGTTAGGTTGACCTAACTACACCACAAAGGATATGAAATTTTTCCAAGCTAAGTCAATCTAATTATTAGGTGTAGACCAGGCCTTAGTTTCCTTAATCAGTTAGGCATTGCAATGCTGAGTGCAGCAATACCTAAATACCCTTAAAAATCTGGGCCTAAGTGACATGTCTAAGATCACACAGATACCAGTAGTAGAGCAGAAGCTGAAGCCAGGCCTTCTGTCCCCTGGTTCCAATCACTGGCCCAGCCTTCCTCTCAAAATTTGTCCCTTCCCCTGACAAAAAACGGAACCATTCTATGTTGTTTGGTATTAGACGTGTGTGTCCCTCTGCTGATTCCTTTTGTTCCCACATGTTCTCTTTGCCTGACCTTTCCAGCATCTCTATTTGTGATTCCCTATGTTGATTTTCTATCTATGGCAATCATCTAAGTGTGAATTCAAAAGACTGAGGTACAAATCCCATTATGGAAATCTAAATAATATATTGTTGGCATAGACAGACCACTTGGAGATACCTTTTTTTGCACTTAATAGTTAAAATTAATCATCTGACAAATTTAGCTCTTTTTCCTCTTCAGGAATCAACTGATTTTCAGTAAACTAATTCGCTATGCCTAACTCAAGCAGGACCTGATCCAGGGCTCAATGAAAAGATTCCCAATGACTTCAGCAGGGGTTGGATCAGGCCCTATGTGAACAATTGCAACCCTATGAGTTATTTGCTAAGTGTTCACTTAATCACATGGTATGTGATTGCTCATCTAAGAGACATGATATTGTCCGTGAAGACCTGCCAATAGTTTAACAGGGGGCTTTTACCAAGGGAGTATGTGTTCTTGCATCATGGGAGGGATAAGGAACTAGGGAGTTCATTAAGTTGTTTTCTCACGTAAACAAAAAATGCTTTTTTATAAACATAACCAAGGAAGCAGGCTACACCATTAGAAAAACATGCACTTGGCTGGAAATGTTTATCCTTTTCCTCCTTCCCCCCTCCCCCCGAATAATGATATACTGATAATATCACACTGTCTTCAATGTGTGCAATCTGAACTGTAAGGGAGAGGGTTCAAAGCTTTCTTTAGGGAAATCTGGAAATATTCTCACCTAGAACATTCCCAGAACATAGCTGGCATTTGCTGCGCTCTTCTTTATTCCAGTGGGGAAAAAATTGCTCTTTCGAAGTATTTTGCTGAGCTGCAAGGTTAAATGAACTCTGGCAGTAGCCAGAGAAGTGTATGCCTCCATCAGACAGGGAAATCATTCCCTTTAAATTTATTTTAAAACCAGCAGCTTCTGGGTGCCTGAGAGGGTGACTGAAATTGTCCCCTGAGTAGGTGACTGAAAATCTCCAAACCAGATCAAATTAGAGAAGATTCCACATGTGGGGGAAGGAGGAAACATTTATCTGGCAAGTTTTTAGAAAAGTGTTTGAAAGTGCTCAGAGATTTGGGGTGTTACAATTAGTTGCTGGGGAGATGGAGTGGTGAGCAGAATACAGGTGAGATAATGCATGATGATTTATCACATGGCTAGCATCACCATGTGTCTGAGGTGTGTATCTATCTGTACAGGTGATGCACATTGATCTTCAGATCAATTATTTGATTCACTGCAGTTTGTGAAAATATAAGAACGCAGCCCTAAAATTTCAAGAACAACTGACGAATTTGGGTGCCCACCTTGGTACACCATTAAGGGACTTGACTTTCAGAGAATGAGCGTTCAGCACTTCAGAAACCTGGTCCATTTAAGGCACCCTGAAAAGAAGGCACGCATAAGCAGTAGTCACTTCTGAAAAATTAGACCATGAGGTCTGAAGTGAAGCCTTCATTCTTTACATTTTCTATAGTATTTTTACAGTAGGAAGCTTAATGGCATCATGCAGTTGTCCTTATTGTTAGTAGTAAATATAGTGGCCAGAGTGCCAAGTCAAGATCAGGATCCCATTGTGGTACGGTATCTTTAAAGTATCTATATTTCCTTAAGATATCTATTTAGATTAAGGAAATGTAGCTATTTTATGGAAGTATACCTTTGTTACTACCTCAGATTTACAATTCCACTGTATTTTATTATAGTGTTCTTGTGAGTATATTTCTCTTGTATAAACATTCTGTTCATAAAAAAAATTCCTAACAGCACAATGGGGCCCTGATTCTGAGAGAGACCCCTGGACACTACCATAATTCACACATCCGTATTTACACATGATTATCTCTAGCCATACATACACACGCATTTTAGAAAGGTACCATCTCAGTTCATCCCAGCAGCTGCTTTTCCTTTAAAGCATTGGTTTTGAAGGGATGTGGTATCAGTAATCTTGACAAACATTTCAGTTTACCCACTGACATCCAGGGACTGTGCACACAAGTTTGCTTTTACTAACCTCAGAAAATACAAGCAGAACAGAATTACAGTAGGTATATAAACATGGAGGTCACAAGGTTAATGTCTGACTAATACTAATGACTTTTTTCCAACCACTCACAAAGCACGATACCAGAAAGAATTCACTAACAACAAAGTAAAGATAAACAATGAAATGATCACAACCAACTCCTTTATCCACCAGTCTCTGAAGTTGTATAAAAGATTTAAATTACAAAATTAAAATATCCTAGTTTTATAGTAGATGTAACTTTATTTCATTCTTCTGCAATATATTTGCAGCAAACTGCTCCCAGGTGCCAATAAATATGTCAGAGGAACTTACTGGTTCATATATATTTGTAAGAAATAGAAATGGTTGCTTAAATAGTCACTGTATGGAGAAAAAAACCTCCCAAAGAATCTATAAAACTAGGTTAACAAACTAAACAGAAAAAAATTCTCCCTATATTACATATTAAATCTCTTGGGTTAAAAAAAGAAAGAAAAAAAAAAAACTTTCCTGAAAGATCATGAATGCAGTTTCATTTGGACAAGAGTTAAGTTAATTGTTTACAATAATGTTCACAAACTGTGGCAAAGAGAGTTTGGACACTTTAGTTAACTTTCTAAGTGATATGAAATATAGCTGTATTGCTGCCAAAAAACTCCTGTCAAAAAATAATAAAGTACTGAAAGGAGCTCTAGAGCTTGGTAAGCAAGCCTAAAATGTAGTGTGTGTAGTTTACAAAAAATACAAGTGCTGGCAGCAAATAGCTTCACATTTCTTCTCACAGATAAATGCAAACCCTTATCAGAAAGTTGCTGTATGCTCAGAATTTTTTCCCCCCAGTTTCAGAACAGTTTACTTTGGCGACGCGCACTCGGTTTTGCATCTGTAATTAAATGATGAAGTTGAGACAACGTGGCTCTGGAGAGATCATAGGAAACTCCATCTTATCTATTTGCCTTTTATTTACATAGCTTTTAATGTTTTGGCCTCTCTCATGCATTTTTCATTAAAGCAGGAGGTCAAGTTTAACACACGCCCTTATCCTTCAGTCCACTCAGGAAGTAATTCACAAATCCCAAATTCAGCACTTTCTATTGCTGCAACTCATCACCAGCTTTTTATTATTCACCCGTACTGTGAAGAATGATAGCTACTTCTTCTACCAGCATTATAGGCTGCGAATAGCATTCAAATCTGGGAATAAACTGACAAACATGGTTTCCACCCTTCCAGCTCTGCAGAATTGGATTTTAATAAGCGCACAAATGGTCCTTGAAAGTGATCTCTAATTCAGAGTTACAGCTATGTATGTGCAACATGAATGTGTAGTTTAAAACATCATAATACTATGCCTGTCTACAGCACCTCCCAGCTGAGGTTCCCACAGTGTTTGTACATACTGTAAGTCTCACGGTCCTGTGAGATGCTCTTAACCCCCTTTTGCAGACTATTGAGGTTGAGCGATTTGCCCATGGTCCCATAATAAGTCAAGCAGCCGAGCTAGGAATAAAATCCAGATCATCTGAAATGGCAACAGCTAAAATGACTCTTTACTGCTCCCTGCTGCAGTGTGCCCTCACATGGAGGGGCATTTATTTCCAACCTTCCACCAAGGATTATCCGAGCTAGTGGGAAAGTGAATGCAATGAACCTGGCTAGGTGGTAGTAGACCCAGAGTTCTGGTCTCCCTAGAAAGACACCATCAGGTAGAGGTGGTGGCAGTTGTAAGTGCCTAAGTAAATACTTTGGTGCTGGGCACAGTATAAACAAACACTTAGCTGGAGAGATAACTGTTAGCCAACAGTCTCTGTTGGGAAAGGGAACTATGAGAAAGGAAGGGACTGCGATGTCTCCACAGACTTGGACATTCCAGATTTAGAACCCAGTACTCTTGGATGCTCATGAAAGTCAAACTCCAAACCCTTTTGAGTTTTCCCTTCACTACATGTAACATTTGGTTTTGCTATGTTGAATGCTTTTACATGGCAAGCAAGGCTTTAATTCATAGTTTCCAAGGCCAGAATGGACCCATTTTGATCTAGTTTTTCTTGTATAACACAGGCCACAGAACTTCCCCAAAACTATTCCTAGAGCATATATTTTAGAAAAAACATCCAACCTTGATTTTAAAATTGCCATTGATGGAGAAACCACCAGGACCCTTGATAAATTGTTCCAATAGCTAATTATTCTCAGTTAAAAAGTGGCAGAAAATCTCCAAAAACTGTAAGAGGAATTGACAATGAGCAGCTGCCAAAGCAATGGGGAACAGATTCTACTATGCCCTAAACTGCGGCTGCAAAATCAACAAGATCCTTTGTAATATCATGGGTGGGGGAGGAAGTGTCTGCCTATAAGATATTGATTTTTTTCTATGTAAACAAAGAAATGTTTTTAAAAGACTTGGTTTCTACCCTTCTCAAGCCAGCCTACAAGTGCATGTGAATGTTTGTTATATTGACAGTACAGCTGCCCTTTAAACTGTGTGTTTCTTGGCTAAAGTGATATTTTCTCCTAGATTGCACCTCCTCTGCTCCTGCTACCCTCAAGTTATTGTGAAGATTTTGAAATGTTAGCATTTTGTGGCCCAGAAGCTGGAAGCATCTCAGGCACCACAAAATACAAATCTAACGAGGGGAAACGTCTTCATGCGTTTTACATACATGTGTGTGTATGTATGACTCTGTTAACATTAACCATTGAATAAGTAGGCCCTTCCATCATAAAATACATTTGGCTTACAAAACACTGAAATTAATCAAATCCCAAATGGGCATAAAATGATAGAAACATGCTTCTAAGGTGGAGGTGAACTATTTCAGTTTACACTGGTGAAAGTCTGCCTGTGAATCACCATGGGTGACAAGCTCGTTTGGGGGTTAAGGGGAATTACAGCAGCAGTCTCCTCACAACAATCTGCTGCACTAGGAGAGGGCATCGGCTAGAGCATAAGGATGGCCTAGATCCTGGGAGATACCACACAGCACTTCCAGCAGGGCTCTTGTGCTTCTCTTCCCTGGCAAAACCCCAGGGGAAATGCAGGGGGTACAAGTCCTTGGGAATAAATCTTACCCGCAGAGCCAGCAGGCTGCATTAACAAGAATGTATCTCACTTCTAATATGAAAAAAAATGCAGAAAAGAAGAAAAAATAAAGGAATTTCTATGGCTTGTTCTCAGGGCTTATTATCCAGTAAATAGTTCCAGACCCCATAGGAGCAACGTGACTTACATTTGCTCTTGGATAGGCCACTGTACATCTGAAACTTAGCTAGCAAGCATGCACAGGAGTAAGTTTTCTTAAACTTTAAGAAAAATAAAGGGGCAGGCCAGCATTTTGCTGTTGCAATCTAAGATTGTCAGGTTTATTAAGTTTGCTGTAAACACTGAAGCCAATTGACTGAAATAAATTCAAACTGCAAAATAATTAAATTATTTTAAAATGTATGTTAAACTGATGAGATTGAGACACAAACTCGGTCATATTGTCTCTGATTTAGAGATGAGACAATCCCCTAAAGAGAGCTGAGTGAAAGCAAGGACTAGGTAGTATAAGGGGGGCACCATCTCCTCTTCAGGTTTATAAATGGCATTTCCAAATTTCCTTTGCTTTTATAAAAATTGTTAAAATTGCCCACAGTCAAAACAATTTTTTGTGTTTCCATTAAGAAAACCAAAAAAAAAAATATTCATTTTGCATCAATCCAAAATTATTTTTGTTTTGGTTCAATCAGTGAACAAAAGAAAACTAAACAAGCCATTGTTCACGCAGCATTTACCATAACTATTCAATAAAGTTTCAAAGTGAAAGTGGTTCAGCTATGTTCATGGCCCTTTTACATCCTCTTCACCCATCCATGTGCTTGTGGAGATCAGACATTAAGCTCACACAGTTAAGTATTCCCAACAGGAATGGTATATGTTGTATGGGTTGGGACACCCCTTGATGCAGCAAGGAGACAGCATTCCCACCATTCCTTGCCAGAGGCAATCAAAAGAGACAGAAAAGAGTCTGACCACGCAGAGTTCTTGTTTGACTGTGACAAGACAAAACTCAAACGCTGCACCCAGGTGGTAAACCTCACAATAGTCTAATTTTTTCAGGACTGAGGCCTCAGGCCAAGCATATGTAGCTCAGAAAAAGAAATATTTAATATTTTCTAAAGCTTTCTAATCCTCTTGAGTTGCTACTACACCCCTCTCTAAATTGATACTTCTCCCTGACAGTTGGAAAAAGCCTGGTCAATTCTCCCAGCCCTCCTCCTGCCAAGTACTATTCCAGCAGCGGGGCTGAATTTGCCTCAGCTGGTCCGGCCCTTGGGTGAGGGAATCCACTAACTCTCTCCACTGAACTGATACGCCACCAGCTGGCAAATACAGCAGTGCACATGCCAAGCTTCACTAGCTTTCAATTGTTTGCCTGTACTTACATAGCATATTGTATACCTTCTTCAGAGAACATGAATTAGCCTTTAAAATTTTGTTTAGCTCAGAACTTAAATGCCTGATGTTGGTTGATGCGTTAAAACATATTTGCCATGTAAATATTCATAAAGAATAAGTTGTGTCTAGCCCTATCCTGATGGACAAGATGGCACATAACAGCTCCTAACTCTTCATAGTCTCTGACCTCCTCCTGACCCCCAGAATAGGCTGTGTGGCAGAAGCAAAGGGGTCCTCTTGTGATCCCCAATTGCTAGAATGTTTGCTTGGGCAGTCCTGAGGTCACAATAAAGTTTCACCAGGTGACCACATGCATCTGCATGGGTCGGGATCCACCTCTGTATCCCCTGTTGAGCTGCGATGAGCAAAGCTCTGGTCTGACCCACAATCTGGCCCACTAGCTGTCTGTACCTTCTCCTCTCCACTTACCTCACTACATTCCAGGACATTTTCAAGTGACAGAATCCGACGATACCCGGAGATGCTGGGAGCTTCTGAAAACAAAATCACCACAAAGAAGTGTGATTTGATTAATATTCAAGGCAATGTGATCTGCTGAAGAAGATTTTATTAATTTGCTACAAGGATTTAATCATTACTAATCACGCAGCTGCTGAAAATGTTTCTCTACAATATGTAACTATATTTGAATGAACCTCTTAAGTTCATTAATATATTATGAAGATCATTAATATATTGTACAACTGTGTGATAAAGCTTAAAGTTTCCAACATTGCCTATGTCAATGGACATGGCTATTAGGGGACATCAAAAACAATAAGACCTCTCACTTACACTTACTTCCAAAAGGGGATCTCCAGGCTTTTTACAAACACTAATTAAGTATCAGTGTGACAAAGGTTGTATCCCCATTTTAGAGATGGGGAAAGGGAAGCACAGAAAGGGTAAAGACCAGATTCTCAAAGCTACTTAGGTGCCTAACGTCCATTGAAATCTACTGAAGTCTAAGTGACTTGTCCAAAATCTGTGGCAAGGCGAGATACAGAGTTCCAATCAGACTCCCCAGTCCTACATATTAGCCACTCTCATCTTTCCTCTCTCTCGAGAATTCCTCACCCCCTTTCTCCAAGCTGTTTACTGACAAACAACAGATTTTCTCCTTGTTAATGATCTCAGATTTTAGTAGCTCTGGAGCGCTAAAGCAATGGTTCATATTTTTATAATTGTTTTTACAAGATGTTTAAGCGTACCACATAATTTACTTCATAAACATCACAGTATCACAATGCAAACTTAATTAAGCTCCAGTGAGAACTAACTACATTGTCAAGTAAATGCATTATTAAGAAAACAGCAACCAACTTGATTCTTGGCTTCTACACCTTAGAATTAGATTACTATAAATATATATGATCGTATGCACTGCCAAATACTGTATTTCAGTGTTTGTTCATAAAATGTAATTTGAAATGCATGTAGGATGGTACAGACTTTTTGTAAAAGGAAGTTATTATCTGTGATAAAAGCAGTTGTTGACATTAGAAGTACAGAACTGAGGATCCAGACGGGAAATTTAATAAAAAGAAAACAAATGTAGAAGGGAAAAGGGAGGTTAACAATATGGCAAAGCAAAGCCAGATGTGGCAGTAAATATCTGCCCACAGGCAAAACCTGTGCTACTACCTTTCAGACTGGCAGTGCAGCTGGTTTGCTTCTTACATTGGACATGAAAGACTGTCAGACAGAGGGGGAGCAGGCACTTCAGCTGAAGAAATGCAAGGTTCATTACGTGTTTCATTGTGATGTATCATGTCAACTGGAAAGAGGGAAGGGCCATTCCAAGACGTATCAGGAACATTTTTCAACTTGTGTGGCAGGAATGATGTTATCCCCCACACATACTATTTTACATGGCTTCCCCTGCTCTCCCTTTCCAAAGGACCTTAGAACCCATGGTTTGTAAAGGCAGACTATTACTCCACAGTAGTTTGTTGAAATGGTTTTAATGACCTATCCTGCAATCCAGAATAAAATATCCTTCTCCATCACAAGAATAGCATCTAAGCATATTTTATTCAGCTAAAATAAAGTTAGATGTAAAATGTTCTATAATGTTATCAAAAAATATATTAGAAAGGTTTTCTTTCCTAGAAGCATTTTTTAATACTGAAAATAATATTGATTGGGCATAGAAAATGAATTACCCTCTCGTTCTTAGAGGGGACCTGCAGCAGCGACGGCAGAGCAGCCAGCTGGCTGCAATCTGAGCCTTCCCTCAGCAGCGGTATCCGCTGTGCAGTTTGCCCAGAAGTGGAAGCATGCAGGGGCCCTGCTTGGGGGAAGGGGTCGGAGCTGCTGAGAAGCAAAAGGCCCGGAACTGAAGCTGCCTGATGCCCAGGTAAAGCCACTCACTTCCAGACTAGACGAGTGCCCTCACCACCATCTTTTTGGCTATTCCAGGCTGCTCTCCCTCTCTCCAGTTTTGTCGTAAATAATTTTGAAAGCTCTTGTTTTCATTCTGCATAGGAACACAAACAAATGTCAAACTCTCCGCATTTTTCACAGAGGAGAATTGTTTTCTGGCCAGCCTCAGTTCTAATCAAACACTTGTGGCTTCCTTAGGCATTTATTTTACTATAGGATCTGAAAATACTCAAGTTAAGCCTAGTAAGGTCTAAACTAATTGTGCACCAAAGAAGAAATTCACAGTGGTACTTCAGACATCCACTTTTAAAGAAGATGGCACAGGAAACAGTAAATTGTGGGAATTGCTGCTCTGGAGCACAGTTTGAATGGGGCTGGCAGCTGTCAGACGTTCTGCTGCTAAAATACCTGTGAAAACTACTGCGCCACACACCAGGAGAAACAGACTGTTGCACTTCAGGCACCACAGTGGCTAGATGGGAAATGCAGAGCACGGGCTGGGATTGAAATGACAGAGTACTCATTTTTCCAATCCAGATTCCATCAGCAAACTACAACCAAGTGCTAGTAAGGGCCAAGCACTAGGTGATTTAAGAGCTAGCGTACACTTAAAACATACAGCGGCACAGCTGTATGGGCTCAGGTGTATTGCTGTAAGAGTGCTTCTGTAGCTGCATTATGTGGACGGGAGTGCGCTTGCCCACCGAGATAATAAAGCCCCTAAACAAGCAGCTATGTCGGTGGGAGAGCATTAGCAAATTTTTTAAGTGTAGACCAGGCCTGACTAAGTCAATGGTATTATGCCACTGAACTCCACTTAGTCCTGACCAGACTTCTATTCAGTGAATAATAAGCTTTACATATTCAGAGTGATTTACAAAAACATTATCTAATTACTCCTCTCACCATCTTTCAATGGTAGGTAAGAAAAAAACCGAGCCCAATACAATTCCTACTGAAGTCAGCTGGCGTCTCCCACTGGGAGTTGCCTTGAACCCTAAGGCACTTCCCACTGCCACTGGAGTTGGTTTTCAAATCCAGGAGTTCATTATTCTTATTCCTGAATTCAGACCATACCCCTCTTAATAAAGTTAGTTTCCACCAATAAACATCCTAGGCTATAGCACCACTCACAATTGCACCATTCCCTTTTCCCTGTTGCTCTGTGAGCTTAGAGCATCAGATAGCATGTTCACAATCAGGAACTGCTTTGGAATCCTTCAGGACTAAAACTTTGTACATTCACTACCACCCCACTTACCACATATCATGGGGGACATTAAAAGATTCAACTCGTTAAGATTTCAGATAATCAAGGGAATTGTCAGTGAAACTAGAGCAGGGGAATGTAATCCTGTTTTGCATAACAGGAAGTTTTGGAAAATCTAGGTTGTGTGTTAGGACTTCTCAGCATTAAAAAACCACCAAGAGGATGTTTCCAGCCACAGACAAGTTGATACACAGCACAATCTGGCTTGCATTACTCTCTCCTGACTTTTTACATATTTGCGTATACTGTTGCACAGTTATTTCAATATGTAGCAACAACCTGCTGAGTGACACAAGAGGTTTTATGGTACTTTATTGTGGTTCTTGGAGTGTTTTTGTTAGCTGCCATTGCAGAGCTGGAGAACTTTTCATTCCAGTTTTTAGAATGAACATTTTGTGCTTTATTTTTTAGTTTTCCAGTGACAAGAGTGTTAAAAGTGCATAGTGCAGGGGGAGGGACGTGGTATTTGGAATCCAAAGATTCCATCTGCACTATATTATGACATTTCTTAGGTAAGCCTGCTCTTTTCCAGAAAACTATTTACCATGTTCCTTTAATTATTGGAGAAGCAAGTTAGCTGATATGTGTGTTTGTCTACCAGAACCTTAAGGAGAAACAGCCTCAGCAGAAAGCTAAACTTCAACCTTCAACAAAGATGTATCGGGTGAAGCCTGACCATATATGCAATGTTGCCTAATGAATGGAGCACAGGACCAGGACTTCAGAGGCCTAGGTTCTAGCTCCAGCTTGACCAATGGTTTGCTGGGTGACCTTGGGCAAGTCATGTCCCACCTTGTGCCTCAGTTTCCCCATCTGCAAAATAGGGATAATGACTTCTTTTGTAAAAGTGCTTTGAGATCTATTGATGGAAAGTGCTAGGTATTATTACTAACAGGTACTGCTACATCTGTGAAATCCATTATGTAGCTTTTCAAAAGAAAAATTAAGGCAAAGTTACACTAAAATATTAACAAACTACATCACACATTACTTGTTCAGGATTAGGATAATATTCAAAGAAACTGGCTAAAGATTTCTGGCTTGCCAGCGACCCTCTTCCACCAAAGTACACTAGAAAGGGTGACCACATTTTTAAATACCTATGCTCTTTTTGGTGCATCTCTTGTGTGTGTACCTGGTGCGAAAGCATCTCCATTACAAGATCAGTCCAGAGGTTACTATACTACAATTCCTTAGGAGGGGTCACTTTTTCCAGTAATGTGCAATACAGAGTCTAGCTGCTAACAATAAAAAAGAAATTAATTTGTCATTCTGTTTACAATATAATCTTATTAACAGATAGCTATATAATAGATTTCAAAGATGTATTGTTTTTTGTTTACATAAAAAAGAGTAAACAAACAAAAAGCCCATAAAAAGAAATCTGTCCATGTCTACATGACAATATCCTGCCTCTGGTCTTTCATATACGAGCTGAGTTGAAGTGTACAGGATTTAGGATAATTTCTCAGTAGATAAGTATCCAGGAGGTAAAGATAAAAATTAACTAGTTGAACAAAATGTAATTTTCATATGTATTTTGAGAGGAACCTGTGCATTAGGAAGTACAATGAGAAAGTGGGTGACACTGACAAGAGGCATTGGACCAACTTCAGAAGGGGGTAAGTCTTATATAGCAATTACGTTGGTTAATTTAGTATTTGTTTGGTGGGAAGAAGTTGGGGGGGAAGGAAGAGAATATGAACTAAAAAGTAATATGCAGAACATTTTTGGTGTTAGATACTAATGGTAAATAATGCAGATCAGAAAAAGAAAGCAGAAGTGAAATGAAAATGCCTGTGGAAGCAGCATTCACTCCAATAAATCAGCATTCCTAGTGCAGGTATTTCCAGAGAATAGCTGGGAATGATGTAATTTACATAGGATAGCACTGAGCAGTTGCAACAACTGGTTTTCAGTGTCATCCATCCTGCTTATACACAGCTTTAGAAGTGTGTTGCATGTGCACAAGAAAGGTCAGATGACTTACCCAGGGTCACACAGTGAGTTCTAATCTTTCAACAAGATTAGAACCTTACCAGCCCTCAGTCCTTTCAGCTGGCGCTGATACTATGCTTCAGAAGCAATAGTCAAAAGACATGAACACCCTGAATGATGAGAGGGGCTGGAAAATAAAGGTGTGAAGAAGTTTGAGGTTCTGCTCCTTATTATAGAGGGGTGAGGAGTCTGCCTTGTCTCTAAACCTTAAGGTTGTTTGTTTTGTTTAGAGACTAGATTTATCCACACCAGGCAAAAATCAGAGAAAAAGATGTTATGTCTATAGAAAGTAAAAAGGAGCAGCAGAACAGAGCAGCTAGACCTCCAGGAGACCATAAGCCTCAATGGCTTGGGGGTAATTAGGTGGACCTTGGCCTATTCTTTATTATTGTTTGTATGTAGGTAGCATTGTGCAATGGCTTTCTAAATTTAATCTCAAGTCCCAGCACCTTTCTGGATGCTAGAAACTGTCCTGAATTCATGAGGATTTAGGAGGAGAACAAATTAGTTGTTTTACAGTTGTGCATTGCAGTGCCAACTGAATTTGGGAACTGTATATAGTGAGTCTCAGCTCCAGCAAGCCTGCAGTCTAAACAGGCAGGACAGACAAAAGTGGGAAGAGAAACAGAAGCATAAAGAGGTGAAGCAACTTGCCTGTGGTCTCAGCAGGTCAGCAACAGTGCTGACAAGAGAAGCCGTGTCTCCTGCAGCCCCAGGCGGTGCCCTATCCACAAGACTACAAAGCCTAAAAATGTACACAGGGGAGAGTTTAGGCTATAACAAGACAAGAAGGTTCTTCAGACAATAGCACTACAGTGGGCTTATAAATATGCCTTCTTTGGCTGTGCATACTAGATCTTACTTTCGGGGCCATCAAACCCAGATCTATGCTCTTCATCACAAGCAGTCTTACATCAGGCCCTATTTTTTAAACTCGTGGAGCTTTAGCTCAATCAAAATTTAGAGATTTTCTCTTCTCTCCATCCAAAATATATTTAACAAGGGAAATAAGAAATGGAGAAAACTTGAAATAGCCCATTAGTGACTCAGGTGCTAATCATTCCCTTTATCTGCATATGAAGGGGTCTCTGCACACAAGTCCCCCCTCCTGCATAAAAAGTGTCCGAGGGAGGAGGGGGGAAGAGTCAGCTGGCACTGCAGTAGTGTTCTCATTCTTTTCCTGGAAACCTTTGGCTGGGTTCTTCCTGGTTATGTGAAGTTGCACTGGGGGGGGCCTGTGAAGGAGTGAACTGGGCTGAGGGGATGGACACACAATTTCCTCCTACTGGGCCAGCAGACACTCTCCTGGAAATGTAGGGATATCCTTTTAAAAGGAGAGTTCTGGGAGCAGCCAATGGCTGGAGAAGAACTGATGGCGCAGCTCCCTTAGAGCCCAGTGGACAGGAAGTGGACGAAGATATGGCTGCTAGCTGGCAAAATTATACAGGGTATCTGACAGATGGATCTGGTCTCCTGCAGATCTCCCAGGACTTGTGCTGGTCCCTTGGGATTCAGGCACTTTGGATCATGGCCTGTCTCACAGGGTGGCCAACACCAGCAAGAGAGCTTTGTAGGTGATGGGCTGTGTCTCAGGAGGTTGATCACTTCCCCAGAGATATTTGGAGTCATCATCATAGTGACAAATGGCAAGCTTACATTTCAGTGCTGAACTTCTTGGCCCAAGGAAGGTACCAGTCACCCCTGAAGAAGCCAAACAAAGTAGCGGCTTTATAGAGTCATAGTGAATACTGCCAGAGTCACAAAATAAAGGAAAACAGATTCATTTTGACTTGCAAAGGAACATGTAAAAAGTTTTGAATTATCCAGCACAAATTGCCTTACCCAGTTCCATCAAAGAGCTCCCTAATTTTGCTTTGGATTCCAAACATATTATGAGGAGGTGCTGCTACATTAGGAAGTGTCATTTCAACTCTGAGCTGAGGTTTCAATGGTATCAGTCAATGGTTCAAGGGGAGCAGGATCAAGCCCCCATAGCCTGTGCATTCTATGTATGTTTTAGGTAATTCTGTCCCAATATAAAGTATCCAAGTTGCCTGCCATAAATATTTACTTATAAAAGAAAGTCCTTGTTTGTTTCTGGTGCATTTTCTTAGCTTTCTGAAGGGTCACAAAACAGGGGAAACAACCTACAAAAAACATCTTAGCTTGTGGAAAATAAACTTGTTCCGTTTTGTATACAAATGTTTACTGTACACACTTTCAGTGACTCAGATGTGAAATATGGTTCAGGTTTATTATGTGTTTTGTTTAGTTTTTTTAACTCTGCTTTAGAGATCATGGGCCACATTTCAGGCTGACTTACATCCTGTCAAAAGGATTGCATGGGGTGCACAATAAGACCTTGATCCTGTGACTACTTATTAATGCATGAATGGGCCTGCATTCAATGGGCCTACTTGTGTATGTTATCATTTTCAGGATCAGGGCTTAAGGCATAGCACGGAATTTGGGTCCACAGGTTTATTTGGGATTGAAATTGTCACATGATTTTGATGTAAAATTCTATGATTTAAAGAATCACTGTCCAACTCATGAAGGCATTTTTCAATGTACTGTAATGTTATTTTAAAAATTCCTAGGAAACTGTTACTCCCCCATCATTTCCTTTCTGATCATTGCCAATCACCAGTAAACAAGAAGCTGTCCCCTTTCTAATTAGCCTGCTTCTTCAACACAATTTTTTCTATTAAGTCACATTTCAATTTCTGCCAACATAATTGCTTTTCTGATAATGGATTGTGATGTCCAGACACTAGATTTTGTCATTAGTGACAGAATCAGGCAGAAGGCACTTATGTATTTACACTTAACCTGCAAAATATAATAGAAATTGGCTTCATGCTATTTTTGCTTCTTTACGGTGCATCAAGAGCCAGAACATGTTTTATAATGTTCATCCAGCTTTGTTTGTTTCTTGTCAGAAATAAGGAATTAATTCTGATCTTTCTTGCTTTTTCTGGAGCACCTATGGGAAGTCTCAAAAGTTTAATATGAGCTCTAACACCTTAATTTAAGATGTGAGGGTGCTGAACTTTTAACAAAGACTTCCTTTATTCCAAGCATTGCTTGGTTATTGAGGTTAAATAGCATGTTATTAAAAAACAACCAAAAGCAAAAGAGTTTTCAACAATCTGAAAGAAAATCCCCCCTTTCCATCTCAGTTGCTCAGCTTTCAGTCTCATAGGGCTTGTCTACACTTGAAACACTACAGCAGCACAGTTTAAGCACTGCAACTATGCTTCTGTGACATTTCGGCTTAGACAGTACTTATGCCGATGGAAGGGGTTCTCCCATCAGCTTAGGCAATTCACCTCCTTGAGAGGCAGTAGCTAGCTCAGTGGAACAATTGTTCTGTCAATCTAGTGCTGTCTACACTGGGGGCTAGGCTAGTTTAACTACACAGAGGTGTGGATTTTTTATACCCCAAGTGGTAGGTCAACCTAACTTTCTAATGTAGACCAGGCCTCAAGTTATGTCTCTGCCAGACAGCCTAAGCCAGCATAACTATGCTGACATGGTGCCCTACCGTAGACAGCAGACACTGACAGGAGATTTTTCTGATACTGTAGGAACACCACATCCCCAAACAACCTTAATTATGCTGACAGAAGCACTTTTTTGTTGGCATAGCTGTATCTACATTGGGATTTTTATCAACATAACTATGTCAGTCAGGGGTGTGAAAAAAACACATCCTAACTGATGTAACTATGCCAGTATAAATTTTAAATGTAGATCAAGCCTTAGATTTTGTGGGGTCATTGTTTCACTAGTTCTTCCATCACCAAAAAGAGAGAGGACCTGAGTTTCTAATGTAAAAACAAACAATTAAAAGGAAACTTAGGAAACAAAAGCAAATTAAGAAAGAAAGGAAGCAAAGAAAAGAGAGGGGAAGATGGCACAAGTTCAATTTTTTTTCTCCCTTTTGGAGGTCACCTCTAAATAAGAAAGCTTGTCTTGTACACAAGTATGTTGGTGGTTTATATTGTTGGGAAAAGAAACACATGAGAACTACAAACCAGTTTCATAGGACCTTGGTAAAATGTTGTTTAATGTTTGCCTGTGTAGCAGTGGTTCTTGAAAGCGGTGGTATTGGATAATTCACTGTATGAGTGATGCAAAGGTCTGTATTTAAAAAAAAAAAAATCTAAAATGTGCCCACTGTGCAGACTAACATCTTTTTCTGTGCATTAAAATAGGGTTGTGCACATAAAATTGACAATTATGCTCATCCTGATGCACAACAGTTTCAAGCCAATGTTGCAGATGCATCTTGGGCTCGATCTTGGAAAATATTTTCCTCTATGTTAACATAAAATGAATATATAGGAAAGAAAATACACCTGTTGTGAATGACTCAGCACTAGCATATGTAACAATCACAATCCAAAAATATGACCCAGAATAAAATTTATGGCCATTTTTATAAATGAGAAAACATAAGATCTAATAGGAAACTGTACTGTTGCAAACAAGATCTCTATGTCACCACTGTAAAGACTCAGATTAAAGCCAGAAGGGCCCATTAGATCACCTAGACTGACCTCCTATATATCACAGGCCGTTAAATTTCACCGAATTACCCCTGTATTGAGCTCTGTATACAATATAAATACATTTCATACTATATAACTGTATAAATTTATGTTATGTAACTTCACGTTTAGGACTTTTCCTTTGTTAAGCTACAAAGACATAAGATCCATAGTTAATCATATATTTCTAAAACGAAGGGGAAAAGAACTAATTTGCTGATACAGTAGGTAGTCCAATTATAACAGTTTTTTTCTGTTTACCTGGTAACTCTGTAACCATGACGGAGGGGAATTTTCCAGCATGTTACAAAAAGTTTTGCATCTAACTTAAACTTTGCAATCTGAAAGAATATTTTAAAGAAACCTACAGTATCTCAATATTGTATGGTTAGTCTCTACAATACTTGGTATTACAATTTGGCATTATTTTAAAATTCAGGTTACTAATCAAAGCATGGCAAAACAAAACTATCAAAAATATTACAAGGGACATATCATCCGGTGTAAATTTTCATCTGCACAGAGGAAGACCTCAAACACATTCACCAGTGGGTTACATATGTGCAAACCTCCAATTGCACACACTCGCTGAGGTCTGCATAAGCAACTTGGGCATTTGAAAAATCTGTGCCATAGTTATAAGAGACCTAATATGTACATTCCAATCCCATAACAATTCAGAACACAAGAGATCATATGAACTTATTAATTAATGCTTTATTTCAATGGAATTCCAGCAGGAAGGGAAAGTTTTATCCACAGGAATATGGTATGAAAATAATGTCTCAGGGGTAATATTATCAAGAATACCAAATCTGTTATTTAAGTGCACATTTATTTCTAACTAATGCTAAAAATCAATATGAGGTAGGATGGGGATCTCATGACTGCCATTTTCATACACAAGTCTGCATTATACACAAATTTCAGATTTGGTGCTAAAAAGGAACTGGGGGTTATAGTGGATCACAAACTGAATACAAGTCAACAATGTGGTCCAATTGTGAAAAAGGTTAATATCATTATGGGATGCTGTAAATAAAACACAGGAGGTAATTGTCCTGCTTGGACTACTTGGACTACCTGGCTCTAGTGAGGCCTCAGCTGGTGTCATCCAGTTCTGGACACCACACTTTAGGAAAGAGTAGTTTAAATGAGAAAGTCAAGAGAACAACAAAAAAATGATAAGAGGTTTAGAAAATCTATGAGGAAAGGTTAAAAACAATGGGCATGTTTAGTCTTGAGAAAAGACTACTAAGGGGGGAACCTGATAAAACTCTTCAAATACATTAAGGGCTGTTATACAGTGGTCTGTGATCTATTGTTCCCCATGGCAACTGGAGGTAGGAGAAAAGTAATTGGCTTAATCTGCACTAAGGGAGATCTAGGTTAGATATTAGGGAAAACTTTAACTATAAGCACAGACGACTTTTTACCATTGATATTGGGGACGCACAAGTTAAAGGTTCTGGTGGTATGAAGCAG
This sequence comes from Mesoclemmys tuberculata, assembly GCA_007922155.1. Classification (NCBI taxonomy): domain Eukaryota; kingdom Metazoa; phylum Chordata; order Testudines; family Chelidae; genus Mesoclemmys; species Mesoclemmys tuberculata. The sequence continues at coordinate 27,500,543 of ML675603.1, forward strand.
GGTTCAGGGAAGGGCATATAAACCTTGGCAGAAATCTATGTGGCCTCCCTACGTCACCTCTGACTATATGGGTAGGTAAGCTCTGTAATAGGCTTCCAAGGGAGACTGCGGAATCCCCATCATTGGTGGTTTTTAAGAACAAAGTGAACAAACACCTGTCAGGGGATGCGTAGGTCCTGCCACAGGACAGGGGGACTAGAATTCATGACTTTGAGGTCTCTCCCCAGCCCTAAATTTCTAGGATTCTTCCAGAGGAGACCTGAGAAAGCCCAAGGAAGATGGGGGTGGAAGGAATAAAACTTATTTACATCGTTACTATGACTAAACCAGAACCTAGCCGTGTTCACTAATTAGTCCAAACTGAACAAGAATCCAGTCCTGTGATGAGTACTGCATAGGCCAACCTCTATACCCAGTGGTGTATTGTGGGTCTCCGGGAGACCCTGGCACTGGGAGGGCCAACACTTATATTTTTGCTCCCCCACCCCCCACCCGTTGGCAGCAACAGCGGCAGTGCCCTGTGAGGAGGTCTGCAAGCTCATTTCCCACTCTCCCTCACTACTCCCCTTCCCAGCTGTGGGGGCAGCTGTAATGGGCAGATGCCCCTGGGCCACCCAGCAGCAGGGATAATGTGGTGTGACAGGACCTGCCCCAGAGCCTCACCTTTGGCTGCCTGGCCCCTACCTGACCGGGATCCCCATGGCTCCCTCCTTGCACCCAGTGTGGGGGCAAAGGGACTGGGAGGATGCTTGCTCCCCCTGCAGCAGGAACCGTCAGCCACCGGAAGGCTTGAGCTGGGTCAGCACAGCCACTAGGGATGTCAAAGCCTGGCAGCCCCAGCCGCCTGCGACAGCAGGGTGCAGCTCTGTCGAGCAGGGCCCAGCCAGTGTGGCCCCCCCCCACAGGCTGGCACCGAGGGCATGGCCCCTCCACCTCCCTCCCTGGTACACCACCATCTGTACCAACATGGAAGTCAAAAGGGCTCTGTGCAGGTACCCGAGTTTGCCCCCATGTATCTCAATGCATCCCCAAGTCTCAAATATAATGCATACAAGCTCACCAAAAACATACAGTTCCCTATTTGCTGAGCCCCACGTGAAAAGCCTCAGGAAAAAAGAAAAAATTAAAAGGCTGCCTGGTGCATTTGTTTAAAAATATACTTCCTTAAAAAATTCTATTTGAAATGGTGGAAGGGCCTATGCTGGCTCTTTCCTCCTCATTCCCACCTTGCATCTCATTTTAAAAACATTCTAAGATTCGAAGGCTAAGATACTGTCTATTCTGAGGGCTGTGATCAAGTAAGGGATCTCAACAAAAGCTAACAGACAAAGAGAAAGGTTGAGAGGAGCTAAAAAGAAGTCTAAGCTGAATCATGAAAGACTGCATCAATTATAAACGTGTAAACCAGGAGAAAGAAAAATGTCATTGAATTATTAGTTTAGCTGGACTAACTGGACTCATGCATGACATGGATGGTTAATAACTATGTCCAATATTTTCAAAAGCAATTTGTGATTTCGTGTGCCTCCATTTTTAATTGTCCAGCATGAGACACCTTAGAGACTCCTTTTTTCAGAAAACAGGTGCTAAATCCTTCTGAAAAATCAGATCCTTTTTTGATCTTTCAAGATGGTATGAAAATCATAGTACATAAAATCACAAATCACTTCTTCTAGAGAACTAAGGATAAAACAGTGGAAAGAGATCAGATCAGATCCACCCGTTGACTATTCACAGTGTAGTCCATAAGTGAACTATCATTATCAGCTGGAGATAATTGATGTGGGCATTTTTTTGAAAATCTCCAACGATAATCAGGCTTTTGGCTGACTTTCCACAGAAAGTTAACTGATAGCATTTTAGACATCTCATTTACAGAAGAACAAATTCCACAAGGAGCAAAGAAATAAATGTTACATCTCAAAGGATCAAGATTAAAAAAAAAATCAAATTCATTAGCAAGAGTGATGATTCGCCATCTGCTTACAAGTTGCTAAGAATATTTTAATCAAAAGGAAAAAGGACCGTCTCCTTCAGATTGCTGTCTCCTTGATAATCTTGAATGGGAGTTAAAATCTGCCTCTCAAACGCTCCCGTGCTTTCAATCCAAGCAATAGTTTTGGCAACTATAACCTTAAAGTGGGTCCATTTAAGATGATCAGAGGAAACAGGCTGACAGTAAGCTGATTAGAAAGCTCTTAGAGCCCCCTCAGTTCAACAGAGAAAGGAGTATGTGCTGTCAGAGTCAGACCCAGGAGCACTGCTAGTTTGACTTGATATCCTTGGTGAGCTTGTGTGTATATATAAAATAGGCCATTTAAAAAAGCACAAACAAAAACCACACAGCTGCCAGCCCCTTGCCAGTCTTCCTGTTCCTGTCAGCTTTTGCTTTGAGGGAATGTTTGAAGATAACAAGGGAGGAAATAATGAAACAATATGGTAAAGGCTAGCTGAATTTGAAGGGACAACTGCAAGCTGTTTCCTGGCCTCTGCCTTATCTAAAGACTCAAGAAAATAACCCTTTCTCAATGTTCTATAAATAGCCCATTATGGTCAGGGCGAAAAATGTACTTTAATGTTTTCAGTCAAGTGCTGGGAAATGGGACAAACTCTCCACATGGATGAAGGCTAACTTTATTTCTAGTTACATGGGGGGAGGGAGGGGAGAGGAGTTCTGTACAGAGGCCTTTGAATATTTTTACAGAGCGTGTGTGAGTGAAGCAGCATTTAAGCAAATGTGTAAGTTCGGGGTGGGAAGGGAGCATTAGAAGGCAAGAGTCCAAAAGCCTTGTAGAGAATTTTGAAGTACAACGCACCGGGCGTTAAAACAAATGCAGCTGCAAAATCAAAACAGAGGAGGAAGTTACCTCGGCACAGCCTGAGTGGCTCTTACCAGCAGAAAAGTTTTGAACCCAGGATTCTCTTTCCAAAATGGCAGAAGACAGCTGACCTCAACAAAAGTTCATAGGGAAAGTGAGAGGACAGAGGGGGGAGGCTCAGATTTGGTGAGAAACAAAGAGGTACTTCATAGAAGGTACTGCAAACTGCACAGAAGGCACCATTTGGAGATCTGGCCTGACCGCCTGCATAACACAGACCAAAGATTTCTGCATCAACTTCTGCTAGAGCTAGCACGTCTCTTTTCTGAGTTGATGCCCAGCTGTCCCTTTGTATACAGTAGTTTAGATTCAGACCCTGGAGCTGACAAGAAACCTCATACATCATCCTCGTTTGAACAAATATTGCTCTACAGGCTACAACCAAGAGTGACTGTAGAGCCATCTAAGGACATGAGTACAAGTCAGCCACTATAGAGGATTCCCTTTCATTCATGGGCTGCTGAATGGCTGATTTCAGAACTACAATTCCCCACTATTTTTGTCAGCTCAGTGTTTTTATTAAACTTTTTAACAACTTTCCATAAGTACGATCATAGATCACAGGGAGCCTTGGGCAAGCGTCCACTCTTATTAGGCATCTGCCTGCCTTAAAAGACCATCCCAAGGTATCCTCATGTTTACAGGATACATTCTGTTCCTTTGTATTTAGAAAGCCATCTCTGTGCAGCAGTGGATTTTTGCTTGTCTCGAGTGGTCTCTTAAGGCAGTTTCCACTGTAATTCATTATTGCTACTTTTATAAAGCAAAGATTAATAAATAAATAATAATACCAGTTAAGAAGCCTTTCACATGCACAAAATAAATCCAGTTAGGCAAAACCCAGCTCACCCTTACAATGGTATTTATAAAACCTGATACCTTAGATAAGATTGTTCTTTAGAGTGAAATAAGTGGGAGCAATCATAAAATCTTTGGTTGAGTTTCCTGGGGTCTGAGAGGCATCTGAGAGAATTATGGATGGAATAGTGTATGCGGTAGCCAGGCTAGCAGCAATCCTAATTTATAGTCCCATTCGTAACCATTAATCTTAGCCTGAAGCAGATACTGAAACAGAATTACTTAAACAAGGAGAGAGAGAGTTCCGGTTCAGCCATCTCAAATCATGTGGCTAGGTCTGATAAATGATTGTACATTAGCTGCTGTTCTTGATGATCCATGATTTGCATATTGTGCTTCTTTTTCCATAGTGTTTTTTGGTTTTGGTTTTTGGTTTAAACATGGGCAGTCTGAGCAATAATACCACTTCTGAGGGTTGTCTTGATGTTCCCAGATCCCTGGGGAGGTTTCTTCCCTCTTTGGAAAGTCATTTAGTCTTCAGTTGTATAATGATTTTAAACAGGAGAGTGTTGCTTTGCCCTGCAAGACCACATAGATAAGGATTAACCATTCATATATCCACAAACAAGACAGCTAGAGAAGAAAGGAAGGCCTTGTGGTTGAGATGCTGGGACTTGGGAGATAAGGGTTCAGTTCCTCTACAGTTACTGTGTGACCTTCGGCAAGTCACTTCATTTCTTTGTGCCTCATTTGTAAAATGGAGATAATACTTCTGTACCTCACAGTGGTGACTGTGAAGCTCTCTGATACAGCAGTGAAGTGGGATATTAAATACAAGGAGAGGACTGAACAGGCCTTTCTCCCCAATTCAAAACATCACAACTGTGCCTTATTTCAGTGGCTCACTTTTATCTAGCCTGGCTGGTTTTACAAATATCAGAGCTTTGTGGGTAAACTGTTCTTTGCTTGTTTTCTCATATATGTTACTCCTATTCAGATCATGTAGGAAACCCAGTAGTCAGAGGTGAGACCCTGACTGTTTTATTTGCCAGGCTATCTGAAAATCATGTCCATATTTAGAGTCACCCTCCTCCAACAGGTGACTAGTAATTTATTGTCAGGGAACAGTGTAGATTTTGGGAATGTCTACATAGCACAAGCTGTGCCTGGACAAGGCTATCGAAGCTAGCTTAACTCCAGCTAGTGGAAGTAATAATAGTAGTGAAGACAATGAAATGTGGGCTTCAGTGCAAGTACTTTGAGCCCGGCACAGATCTGAGGGATGTACTCTGTCAGTTTATCTGAAGATGTTATTTTCCATTAGTTACCAAATATGATCAGTAAACAGTTTCTAATACAACCATAAAAATACATCAGAGTTCTGTTGAAAGAACCCTCGAGGTTTTAAACACAGAACCTGGAAGAAGTTAGGAAAGGGGAGAATGATTTATCAACACAGATGGACATATTTTTGTAGAGGGACCTAACCAGTTTCTCATAAATCTGGAATTTTCTCAGTATTCCCAATGAGTTTATATGACCTTGGTTGACTTCCAATTACATGCTGTAAGGTGTCTTTGATATCAGGGTAAATTTCCTTATAAAAAGGGTATAAAATAACAGAAGTCAGGCAGAAGCCTTCTGGATACAACACGCAACTAGTCAAAAACTAGCCAAGTTTTGAGGTTCTGTGCCAGAGTTTGTATACTTGGTTTGATCACTCATGAGATTAAAAAACAGAGTAGAGCTGCTTCGTTTGTGAGGGTCATATCAGATATGTAACACCCATTGTTTTATGTGACTGGTGAAGCAGTTCAATATAAATTGTTACAACAAAAAGAAAGTATGCTATCTTAAGAGCCATTACATCGCAAAAGCACCAGACCCAGTTGCTATATGCAATCCAGGTTCATTCAAACCAGAAACCAGACCCAGTTGTTATATGCAACCAAGGTTCGTTGGTTCCTTCAAGCCAGAAACCATTGAATGTTAGTTTCTTGAGCCAGTTTAACAAGGGGAGTGTCACAGAGGTCTCTACTCACTGTTAGGACACCTCCTTATGGCTGTGTCTGGGGAATAGCTCCACCCAAACTGACATCCCCTTCTGTCTCTTGTTTGTGCTGCAGCCTCTCTCATGCTCCAGCAGTTGCGGTGCTTCCTCTCCATGACTTGGCCTTCCTCTTTGTAGATTGGTCCTCTGGCCAAGTCACTATATGATCTTCCCCTTCTGGGATAACATTCCAACCTGTCTTCCCATTCAGGACTGTGCCATTTTCCAATGGCTGGTAAGGAAACCTGGGCCTACCCACAACTCTGGGTTCCAGTCCAATCACAGCCAAGGTTTGCACCATCTCAACCCTTGCTGATGTTTCCCTGGGCCTCTTTCTACTCCACCCTCAGCAGACTTTCTCAACCACCATTCTGGATTCTTTCCATCCGGGTCCAGGTCCGGGTCTGGGTCCCAAAGCTCAGTTTCCTCTTCTCATGTCAGTAGGTCCAGAAATTGATTGCATACCTCCATTCTGCAGCACCATCTGCTCTCAGTTTCTGGCTTTATATAAGCCCCCCACTTACTGCCCAGATGAGCAATATCTTCAATTACTGCTTGTCAGTCAAGCTTAAGTCTTTCCCCAGGTGCATCTTACCAGGCTAATTAGCCTTTTTTGAGCTACCTTAACCCCTTCAGAGGTGGTTGGGGTGAACACCCCCTCACAGAGAGCCTTAACAAATTCTATAAAAGTGGTAAGGAACTTAAATATTTGATACTTCACTGGATCTTACCATAGGCCCAATTAAAACACATGTCCAGACTTTCATGCATTAAATATATTAGTTTAGCTGAAGGTCTACCAGAGTTCTGGCCATGAAGAGGTTGAAGCTAGGCCAAGTGATAAGCACATGAGAGAGAGAAGTGAGTGGCACAAAAATAAACAAATGTGCAGATATTCTTAACTCATGTCTACTGCTGTAATTCCTCCTAATGGAGGAATGACAGGCCATTTATACAAACCCTTACTCACTCATGCAGTCCCATAGTCTTAAATGAGGAGTAGGCAACACTTGTGTAAAGATTTTTCCAGGTGAGGCCCAAAGATATTACATTAAATCAGCCTGAAAAGCCAGGTAATCAAAGGGCCTGATTCTCCTGCCACTTTAATTCAGACTGATGTCAACGAATCTCTTACAGATTCTCACCAGTGTACAAGAGAAGAGTTTCAGGCCACCATTGTGTACTTGTGCTACATGCTCCACTGTTTTATCCCAAAAGGCAGAGAAAGAGAACTGTCTGTGTATCAGGTCTTGCTATTGTCTGAAATGTTGGTGTTTATTCAGGAAATGTCAATTAAAAAAAAATCTCCTCTCACATCTAAATAAGTTATTCAAGAGTTGTGTTAACAAGACACCAAACATTTTAAATCTACAGCTGAAAAAAGATTGGGGTTCTTTTCCCTAAGAGGGCCACAGGCTACCCAGCTCTTAGATACAAGTAGATAATGTTGCAAAGTGAGTTTTTTGGAATTAGGTAGAATATTGTATGCTAAGCTGTACTAGTTTGTGGGAATCAGAAGGCAAAATTTATTACAAGAAGCACTAAACTGGTGGTGAGCAAAGCTCAGAAGATTCAGTTTGAATACTTTATCTAAGGTTATCAGAACAAGCCTCCCTGGTTCTGGGCCAGCAGTCTCTCAAGGGCAGACACTTATGAAATTTGCAGGACTTCCTGCTTCTGGCTGTACTGGAAATACCGAAAGGAGAACTTCTTTCACAGTGTTTTGGTATAACCTCCACTCCTAGTAAAAATTAGGAAGTGCAGTGGTCATTGACAACCCATAAGACCCATGCTGTAAGGGAACTACACACAGTGTAATTGTCTGAAAGCCTCAATTATTTGTTATTATTAATTTATTTATATTACTGCAGGATCTAGGAGCCTTGGTCATGCACCAGAGCCCCATTGTACTAGGTGCTGTCCAAAGAGAAAAAAAAGACAGTCCCTGCCAAGAGAACTTACAATTAATATCAAAGATGAGGGAATGGCTCTCAACAATCTCTGAAGATTCATCAGGTAGCAGAGGCTGTTAGGTGGCACCAGTGCATCTGCACCATTGTAACACTTCAGTATAGACATTATCTATACCGAGGGGAGGGGGTTCTTCCATCGGCATAGCTAACCTTCCTGAGAGGCAGTAGCTAGGTCGATGAAAGAATTCTAGTGCTATCTACACTAGGTCGGTGTAACTACGTCTCGCAGGAGTATATGTTTTTCACACCCATGAGATATGTAGCTATATCAGCATAAAAGAGCCCAGTGTAGACTAGCCTTTAATTAGAAAAGTAGGAAATGTGTTCAATGGCACCCACAACTTTCTTGTTTGGCTGATCCTATGACACCACCAAGGAAGTGCCAGATAAAAAGGGGCTTGTGTTTTATCAGCTATTATCATTTAAAGCAGCCAGAAGCCTGAGAAAAGAGCTGCCCCTATGATGGGAGAAAGAAGAGAGAGTGCAGACAGGACAATCCTCTGTATTTTACGGAAGACACTGTCTCTCCCATGAATTCGACAGACTTTATATAAAGAGGCATTGAATATACATTCATTAACAGGCAGAAGAAAATCATTCATTTACCAACTTTTTATGGTGAAAATTATTTCAAGATTTATTCCATGTCAGTGTGCGGCGTGTACTCCTGATATAAACTTTCACAGCAACACACACACACCCAGAGGATCGAGAGGACATGCAGCTGGATGCATTCCAACAGTGGCACTAAATAACTTATGAAAATGATTAGCTATGTTTTAGCTGGAACTAAAACTAAATCTGGAGGTGAAAAGACAATCAACAAAGCCACAATGTTGAGACTCCTGAAATAGAAACCATCTGTCTTTAGAGGAAGCATTGGCTGGCCTTATTCTTGGAGGTAGTGTGCAGCAGTAGATATTCCAGGTTAAATTCTCAGAAGAAGTTCAAAATTAATGAGCACAGGGGGAGATACTCATCGAAAAAGGCAGGTTAGGGGTGGTGCATACAGGAGACCCTCACCCCATTTCTTGTTTAAAAAATAATTGCCCCTTCTTTGGTGCTGGTTTTCAGTCCTCATCAAGTCAATGTAAGATGCACTTTGTCCCCACAAGTCAACAATTAGCATGCAACGCATCATACACTCAGGCACAAATGTCTGAGTTTTATATTGTGCAGCAAAAGTATAATATTGTAGGGTACTGTCCTAGACAAGTACATTTTGTCATATATTTTTCATACAGTTGTTCTTTATTTCTGTGTAGCATCAGTCATAACCATAAGTGCATGAGAGAGGAAGAAAGGAATGGCCCAAGATGTGAGAAGAATCATGCTAGCACTGTTGAAATGATGTAAACAAAGTCCTAGTATGCAGCATGGGAAAGAGTTTTTGGTTTTTGGTTGCGGTGACTCTTAAGGGCTTGGGAGGAATCAATATGGTTCCAGCTAGACTGGTAAAGAAATCTGGTCAGCAATGAATGACTCTTCAGTATATTGTGACCAGCTGGAGAAACTGTTCAGCTGAAATTCATAATGTTTGGATGGCTCTCAACTAAGATTTAGGCATTTCCAAGTTTCTTAAAGTCCACAAAAATATAAAATACAGAAAAATCATAAAACGTAGACAAAGCAACCAGGAGAATATGCTACAGAACAGATAAGCAAAAAGCCTGAGAAAAAGGAAAGAAGAAATGTGTGAGTCTTACTTTTGATTATATAGTTTTCTGTAGAGACAGAATATCACACAGACACTACAAAAATCAAAGCTGAATGGTACTACTAGCAAAATCCTTTACATTTTAAGATAGTTTTGCAAGATACACAAACACAAAGATGGCAAACTTTGTACGTACTGCAAGCCTGGCCTAAATTAAGACTAAAGAGATAATTACCATATAAAGATACAAGTCACAAAAGAACTTCAAGATAAAGTGATGTAGAGTATGTAGGATCCCATGACTTCATAACCGTGAAGCAAATGCATTTTTGAATTCATGAACTGAATTCTGTCCAGATAGTCACACAACTCAATGGGAGTTGTACATAATTATCTGAGGGCAGAAACTGTCCCATAATGCAGAAGAAAATGGTGCTTTTTAAAGCTGGTAATTGTTTCTTATGGTTTCATAGAGCTGTGCTGATTAAGAAGAGCTTCTTATGTTATAACAGAGGGTCATGGAAACCATAGTAAAGGAGAAAAATGCAGGAAGATTATATGTTGTAAGAAGACTCAGAGGCAGTAAAGATGAACATTAAAAGAAAAACTGAATATAGATCTAGAATTTCTAAATTACCCTTGGCCCAAATGTCTGACTTACCACTGAAATAGTGTAATTATAAAGCTGGCATAAAACAGGCCATGGATCTAGTTACTAATTTCTTACTAGCAATAGCAGCAAAACAGTTTCTGCCAGAAGTGGGTCTCTTGACAAAAACCTTGTGTCTTACACATGATGTGACCTATAGGGAAAACTGTTTTTAATCAGGCAAATCTATAAATGGTATGCAGTTGTGGTCTCTTGTCTCAGATGTCAAAAGGAACTGAGAAGGAAGTGGGGGGATGAAATCTTCAATGTAATTTTTGTTTTAAAATCTTAACTTTGTTTTAAACATCCCCCTTGTATTTTGAATGCAATTTTGGGTTACCTTTGTTAACTAGTTCAATTACAACAGTAGTATCTCAGAAATATGCATGGAAAACTTCCCAGTAGGCTTATATTATCCCCAATTATATTTTGAGTCCAAATGAAGATTTTTTTTCATGGTTAAACCAATAACTAAGGACTCCATAAGCCAAAATACTTACCACTCCTGCTCACACCAGCAAAGCACATAAGCAAACACTTAACTTTAAGCACATGACTATAATCCCACTGAAGTCAGTGGGACTATTTGCATGCTCAAAATTAAGCATGTGCTTAAATGCCTTGCTGGATCTGACCACCGTGCTTGGACCCTTGGAGCATCAAGCCCTAAATCATTCAAACTGAAGGTGTTTGTCACGTTTATTAATAACTAACATAGTGAGTGCACTAATGTCACTGAATTATCATGTCGAATCTGGTAGAATGTGCCCATTGAGTAGAGCTGGTCAAAAGGTTTGTCTAAACTGTTTTTGGATGTAAAATTGGATTTTTGACCAAACCAACTTTTTTGCAAGATGTTCTAGCTTTCAACAGGAAATTTTGCATTTTTGATGAAAAACTGAAAATCCCAAAATTGAAAATTTTGGCTAAAACCCACTTATTTCTTGACCAAAAATTTTCAAGTTTTCAGTGAAAAGCTGAAATTTTCCACAGAATAAAATCCCATTCTCCAAGCAGCCCTGCTATTGAACAACATGCCTCCTCTGAGGCAACACATGATATTCAGATTTGAATTACCAAAACGTATTCCTATTGATATAAAACAACTGGCCTTAACTTTATAGCATTTTCAAATCGTCAATCTCTTCTTAGGATTTTAAATGAAGAAAACATGTGCTTTGTTTCTTCATAAATATTCTATTTGTCTATCCTGGGTATATGTAAGGCACCTATCACCATGAGCTCTAAGTGCTGCTACAGTATTTAAGTATTTGTTACATGTGGATTGTTGCCCATCTGAAAGTCATAAAAGGTAGGGTGCAAAAGCAGCTCCCAGGATAGCCAGCTTAGAGCCTTTAGGATGACTGCTGCAGTGTAAAAATATTATGAAATCTCATTTTTAAGTTCTTTTCAATATACAGCAACTATGTATAGTAATGAAGTCCATTGTAAATAGGCATTTTAAAGCACACACCTCACAGTACTGAGAGTATTTATGAACTCCCAGATTTCCTGCTAATGGTTTCCTGAGTAAAATTGCTACTTGTCATTGCAATGGGGAAAACTTGTCAAGCAGGGACACACAAAACTGGTAGCTAACTATTTGCAAAAACAAACAAAACTTGCGAACTGAAGGACTACGTGTGTCGTTAAAAAAATTATTAGCCATAAAGAGGTCGGAGTGACATGTGCTTACAAAAACAGTTTAAAATAACATTCTGGCTAATCAGTGAAAAACGATGACCATTCCCTCCACTCAAGAGTGATCAAAGTGGAGAATGTTTTCTCCATAAATGTAGGCGTAACAGCTGCGCAGATTATCTTGCAATGTGCTGTGATTTTCATGAGCAAGCACAGGGTGAAAGCATAGCTAGGTTAGGACCAAGTAACCTAGGTAGATAGTGTCTTCTAGGTATAACACTGATCCTTTTCTACCTCCTTGCCCTCATTCACATCCATCTCATACTTTGACGTGTGTGGAATTCCACAGTAATCATTGAACTAGACACAAAAAGGATGTATCTAAAGTTCATTGATTGCTGGGTTGTTACATTGGTTCTCTTTTATATCATCAATCCCTTCTGTATGGCTACAATCCCTTAGGAACAGATTCTGCCATATTTGTTTGTGTTGAGCAGTAATTTACCCCTCCCAGTCCCACTGAGTAAATCACTGTGTAGCATGAGTTTGGGTGTCAATTGACTCAGTAGGACTACTTGCAAAGTAAAGCATCATCTTGTCCTTAACAGCATTCTCCTACATGGCAATTTTCTTTTCTTTCTCCTTATGAGCCATTTCCTCAAAGCTGCAGTTTGTACAGAGCAGATACGTTTTCACCTGAATTCCCTTCCTATTTTCCAGACCAATTCATGCTGTCAGAAAGACTAGAGCTGGTTATAATTTTTCATGCCACACTGTTAAATTGTTTGTTTTCTGAAAAAAATTGTGAACCATTTTAAACAATATTTTATCCAAATTATTGAAAATATTTTCAATAAAAATTTCCAAAAATGAGTCCGCTTTAGAAACTTTAATTTTATGTTTTAAACAGACAGCTTTTCATTTTTTCAACCAGCACGAGTAAAGAGTAATATAAGTGTGCTTATCAATTTATTTGCTGTTATTTGTGAAATACACCAGTAAAAATAATCAGGCTATGGAAATATTTCCTGTCCAGGCTGGAGAGAGGAGGGAGTTAACTCCACCAAAAATAATGTTTGTTTCCACAGGCCTCAGCTTTTTATAATTTATACTCAATCTTCCTACTCCAATTATTATGTACATAAATTATAAGGTGAGCTAAAATATTTAGCATCTTTTTTTAAGAGCAAAATGCTGGAGTTAGTTCTCGTAGTTTACACTGAAGAATAAATTATATCAATTATAGCTTTCTACTGGGTCTTGTTATTTTGACTTTTTTGACTCACTTTGCACTCCGATATATAAATTAGCAGCAGTCTATACAATGCACAACTGTATTTGTTCACAAGGAATGCTTTGGTTCTTTTGACTTTTTCCTTTCCACTTCCTAATGATTTACAAGTAGAAGTATAACGTTAGAAAAATTACCTAACATATATGGTATTTAATGAGTACATTTAAACATGCTTTTGCTACAAATCTTATCAGTTGATTACTTAACCTTTGTGGATAGGTTAAATATTTTCTACAGCGTTTAAATAAATATGATGCTTGGTTTCAGGAGAAAATAATAATGAAAAGGAAGTTGTTTTAAAACTTCAATCACTGTTTTTCTTTTCACTTATTTTATCTGCATTTTTTTAAAATGATCAAAGAAAAAATTCACATGGCACACCTATAATGTCAAAAGACAAATTAAGTACTAAAATATCCACTCTGCTGTAATTTTTTCTGGGATGGGGGCTGCATACTTTCTGAAAGCAAATTTAAGAATTTACCATCTGATGCAGCCACAGAAAGTAACCTACATTAGGAGATGACGAAGGCAAGTTCTGTCCTCCTTTACAACAAATTTTAAAAATGGAAAACAAGATTTGTTAATTATCTACATTTAAAGAAGACACTTCTACAAACACTCTAGTCAGCCTGACAAATAACATTGCAACATAATATACCTAACAGTATTAAAGGGGAAGGGTCTTTTTTAGGTGGTGCCCCTGGGGCAGTCCCCACTGTAGAAAAGAGGTGGGGCCTGGCTGAGATGTACTTGTGAATGAATGATGGATCCCAGATGCCCACACCTTACTCAATCAGGACTCTCACTGGACTTCACTCAGGAAACTTGGATCCAGTTTTACACTAAAACAATGTGCACCCAAGTGATGTCAATGGTGGTCTCCCTGTGTGGCTCTCAGTACAGGATTGGGGCCTAGGTGATGACAGGTTCTGATTGACTCATATCACACACAGGATTGAAGCCTGCCTGTTGCACAGGAGGGGAGGGAAGAGAATAAGGGCATTCTCTGCCTGACCATCTGTCCAGGCAGCTAAGCATGATCTCATGGGAGCTGGTCCCAGCTCATATATCTGACCATTCACCCTGTCCACAAAAGATGTTTCCAGCCCCACACTCCACAAATGCTAGCCCTTCGCAGCAGTCGCTGGCTGGCAGTCAGTGGGCACACACCTTCTTGTTGTTCAGAGAATGATGCAGCCAAGCATGGCCCCGCAGGATCTCTGTGGGCACATGGCACACAGAGTTGTATCTCTGCAACTCATCACTACAATGCCCAGGACAGATCTGGGCCTTTAACTCTGTGCTTCTAATACTTCCCCCTCTGATAAAGTGTTTTTTATTTGACAGAAGGGCTCCCTGCCTCCAAACATACAATGCAAACTTCCAGTATTGCCAACTCTTGTGATTTCATTGAGTCGCTATTGATTTTGGAGGTGTTTTTTAACCCTTCTTATAGAAACATGATGAAAGGCTGCCATCTAACAAATTTTCCCTTTTTCGACATGGCCACCAACTCACCTTACTTTCATTAGGAAAGGGACAGAGAATAAAAAAATCTCAGAATATAACTCTATAAATCTATGGTATGCCCACACCTTGAATACTGCGGGCAGTTCTGGTTGCCCCATCTGAAAAAAGATATATTAGACTTGGAGAAAGTGCAGAGAAGGGCAACAAAACTGATTAGGGGTATGGAACAGCTTCCATGTGAGAGAGATTAAAGACAAGCTTTGAAAAGAGACGACTAAAGGGAGAGATAGGTAGAGGTCTATAAAATCATGAATGGTGTGGAGAAAGTGAATAAGGAAGTGTTATTTGTCCCTACACATAACACAAGAATCAGGAGTCACACAATCAAATGACTAAGCAGCAGGTTTAAAACATGCATAAAGAAATACTGCCTCACACAACACACAGTCAACCTGTGGAACTTGTTGACAGAAGAAGTTGTGAAGGCCAAAAATATAACTGGGTTAAAAAAAGAAGTAGATAAATTCATGGATGATAGATCAATCAATGGCTATTAGCTGGGACAGGCAGGGAAGCTATCCCATACTCTGGGTGTCCCTAATCCTTTGACTGCCAGAAGCTGGGACTGGATGACAGGGGATGGATCATTTGATAAATTGTCCTGTTCTGTTCATTCTCTTTGAAGCATATAGCTCTGACCCCTGTTGGAAGATAAGATACTGGGCTAGATGGACTACTGGTCCATTCTTATGAGCTCTTTTGAAAATCTGGCTCTTATTTGAGACCTTTAAGAGTATTTGATACTGTGCTGATACAGCACAGTGTAGAAAATTCTTTAAAACATTTCCAGAGGCCTGTAAATATAGAATCATAGAATATTAGAGATGGAAGGGACCACAGGAGGTCATCTAGTCCAACCCCCTGCCCAAAGTAAGACTATCCTCAGCTAAATCATTCCAGCAAGGGTTTTGTCAAGCCTCAGCTTAAAAATCTCTAAAGATAGAGATGCCACCACCTCCCTAGGTACCCATTCCAAAGCTTCACCACTCTCAAAGTGAAAAACTTTTTCCTAATGTCCAACCTAGACCTCCCCCACTGCAACTTGAGACCATTGCTCCTTGTTCTGTCATCTGCCACCACTGAAAACAGCCTAGCTCCATCCTCCCTGGAAATCCCTTTCTGGTAGTTAAAGTCTGCTATCAAATCCCCCCTCATTCTTCTCTTCTGCAAACTAAACAGGCCTAGTTCTTTCAGCTTCTCCTCATAAGTCTGGTGCTCCAGCCCCCTAATCATTTTTGTTGCCCTCCGCTGAACTCTCTCCAACTTGTCCACATCCTTTTTGTAGTCGGGGGCCCAAAACTGGACACAGTACTCCCAATGTGGCCTCACCAATGCTGAATAGAGGGGAATAATCACTTCCCGTAATCTCCTGGCACTGCTCTTACTAAAGCAGCCCAATATGCCATTAGCCTTCTTGGCAACCAGGGCACACTGCTGATTCATATCCAGCTTCTTATCCACTGTAACCCCCAGATCCTTTTCTGCAGAACTGCTGCCTACCTCATCAGTCCCCAGTCTGTAGCTGTGCATGGGATTCTTCCATCCTAAGTGCAGGACTCTGCACTTGTCCTTGTTGAACCTCATCAGATTTCTTTTGGCCTAATCCTCCAATTTGTTTAGGTCCTTCTGTATCCTATCCCTCCCTTCCTGGGTATCTACCACTCCCCCTAGCTTAGTGTCATCTGCAAACTTGCTGAGGGTGCAATCTATCCCCTCTTCCAGATCATTAATGAAGATGTTGAACAAAACCAGCCCCAGGATCGACGCCTGGGGCACTCCACTTGTGACCGGCTGCCAGCTAGACATGGAGCCATTGATCACTACTCGTTGAGCCCTTTCCTCTAGCCAATTCTCTATCCATTTTGTAGTCCATTCATCTAACCCATACTTTTTTAACTTGCTGATAAGAATACTGTGGGAGACCGTATCAAAAGCTTTGCTATAGTCAAGGTATATCACGTCCACTGCTTTCCCCTCATCCACAGAACCAGTCAAATATAATTGTATGGAAGCTACTCCAGATATTATCTCATAACATGACAATACCACCACTAAAGTACTTTTCTTTCAGAATTAAATTTAAATAAAAACATATATGTTAATAAATGTTAACATCGAGATTCAATTTTAAAAAGTCACATGGGCTCTTCTCTGCAACACAAAATGGACACAGTGCATGAATGATTCCAAACGTAAACATTAAGGGCTGCATATGCATGTATGGTGAAGTGGAGCAATAGAAAGTCTCAAGAAGCCTTCTTCATAAATTCCAAGTCCAGAGGGGAACATTATGATCTTCCAGTCTGACTTCCTGCATAAAACAGGCCATAGAACTTCCCCCAAAATAATTCCTAGAGCATAACTTTTAGAAAAAAATATCTTGATTTAAAAATTGTCACTGATTAATTACTCTCACAATTAAAAATGTATGCTTTCTTTCCAGTCTTATAATTCCAGTCTTATGCCTTCTATCCCTCTCCTTGCATCAATGAGCAGGTGCAAATAGGTTGAGCTGGTTGGAAAGCAGCATTTTCTTTCCATGGGAAACTCCAACATTTTGATATATGTTCTTGTTCCAAACTGGAACAAAAAGTTGAATTTCAAAATTTCCCAGAGAATAGACATTTTGAACAAATTGATTTGGTGCCATCGAAATTTTTTGATAAGGTAAAAACCTTTCATTTTGATTATATAGAAACAATGTAATATATATAATCATATTAAAAATATTATAACAAACAAGTCCAAGAGAAATAAAATGATAAAATTGAAATGAAACATCTATCAAAATGAAATATGTTTATATAAAAAAAACAAGAAAGTTGAAATGATTCATTTTGACACTTCTCTGTTGACCATTTCGACAAAATCTATGTGATCTTGCAAAACGTTTAAAATTTCAACCAAACTGCAGTTTCCAACAGAAAACTGTCCTGTGAAAAATGTTTTAAACTTTGAGAAGTTTTTGCTTCCACAAAAGGAGTGGGGCCCCCCACACCAACCAGCTCTTAAAAAAGTTCATGGACCACTGCCTTCCCAGGACAGTGTACATGTCAGTCCAGCGTGTTCTCAGCTGGAAGTCTGGGTGGACCTGTATCAGAGTCCCATTCACAGAGGTGCTAAGCACTTACAGCTGTCATTGACTCCAATGTTATGGGTGCTCAGCACTTCTTGAAAAATCAGTGCCTATGTATTCAACTGTGCAATCATGCATTTTTGAAAAAGGCCAAGCGTGAAAAGGCTCCCTTTACACAGAACAACCAAATGGACAGTGACAGCATCATCTGGAAACTATACTGAGATCTATATTGCAAGTAATTGATCTTGGGGTAATTATTATTTTCTCGCCTGCTCTGCACTTGCATGTGACTGGGTGATGCCAGAAGATGGAGCTGAAAATATTTCCTCTCTTTCCCCACCATTTTTTTCATATTTTTATTTTGCACTCAGGGCACTCACTCCTAGAATCAACAGTATGTTTATCAGTGTCACATTCTGCATTGGAATCCAGACAGATGAGGAATTGTGTCATCACCTATCCCTCAACTATGGGTACTTTACAATGCTTTGCTGTTGTAGCACCCAACCTGGGCCACCCATAAACATGCAGGATAACCCTAAAAGTCCACGTACAGCTGCAGCCCTGATCCAGCTGCTCTTACGCCAGCAGCCTGTCTGTAGCACACCAGTCACACTCTGGCTTCCGCCAGCCTTAATTACCACTTGCAGGATGACCCCAACATTCTCTCAATCCCAGATTTTCCCCAAAATCCTTCTCCTGGACAGTTTAGATATTCAAGGTCCGTTGCCTTTGTAAAGGGTCAATATTCGACAGTTTTCTACTTTAACTGGAGTTACCAAACAGTTCAGTTTAAACAGAGCATTGTCCTGGTTTAGATTAAAAAATAAACCAAAACAAAAGAAGATAGGATTTTAAGTGAATTCAAGTATAAGAAATAAAGTTAGAAATGGTTATAAGCACATAAAAGTAAAAACACACATTGAAAAGTCTAAACAATCTCTTTACCTAGCAAGTGTTGGTTCAAGGCTGTTTAAGATAGCCTCTCTCACCCACAGTTTTCCAGCAAGATGGTGACTGATACTTTCCTTGGTCAGGATCTCCCTGAAGCTCCATGGCACTGGTGCCTTTGTCTTCTTAGATGAAAGAGAGATCTTGGGGCTCTCTGCCCCTTTCTTTTATAGTCCCATGAACCTTTTAAATGGATTCATCTAAAGGTTATCCTTCAAAATAAAGTTTATTCAAGCAGTAAGGAAGGCAATATGAAGTCTGGTGGCGAAGAAGGCTCCGTGTTCTTTCTTCCCCCATTTGTGTTTGCCAAAATGCACATTTGCCTGGTCTCCTGCCATCTTCTCCCCCTGCTGTCTCAATGACCCCGTTTGCTACTTGTAGGTAAACTGAGGTAAACACACATTCCTTTGTTTAGGATAGACCTGTTTAACAACTTTGCCTACTGTATAGTTTTGAACATATGCTAATAATATCAGTCAGGGGGATTTCATAACTTTACACATAATATTGTTACATATATTTCACAATGATATTATTGACCAGTGAGTTATTTGTTTTCAAATGATACCTCACAAAGCATATTTCATACAAAGATTAATACAATAAAGTATTGGGCGTGAATACAGGGGCGCTTTTGGTCACAATCAGCCCCTCATTTATGTTCCTTTAGTTATAGGTTAACATTAATCCATTCAGTCACATAGCAGATATCCATCATTCCAAAATCTGCTCCAACAAGATTTCTCATGACTCCAGCTATAACACGAACTTTAATTTATCTCAATTATTCATTTGGCATGAAATCAGACATGGATGAAATGACGAAAGCAGAGAGACACAGAGATCCATCAATGAGAGTAGGTAATAGGCTAGATCTTTCTCTGAGAGTCACATTGGGGCACTTTCAGAGTTTATTAGTCTTCCATACTCTTTTCCCCACTAGGGAACCTTACTCTAGCCTCTTCAGTTCTCAGCGTAGGAGAGGGAGGGGAGGTCTTCATATTAAAGAAACACGTTCAGTGTCCGTGTCTCCTGTAAAGGTCTGATTTGTTTATGACGGGTCCAAAACACCTGAACCCCGGGCCAGGGTTTATCTTCAACCCCTGTCCCATGGCAATCATTTTGTCCTGTGTCTGTTAAGTCCTTGTGGGTAGCAGAGGCTTGTCAGCTCAGTTGTTTCTCTCTCAGCAGCACTGTAGCAAGAGTACACTACTTCGGAGACATAGCAGCCCTCCTCCTGGTTGCCACCCCTTCCTGGACAAGCTCTTCTTTTTAAGCTTGTCCCTCCAGCTGGAGCTAGCTCTGCGGGTGAGCCTATTTAGGACTGGTTTAACCCAGAGGAATTCGACAGTCGTCTCCTGATTCAGATGGTGACATGTCCCATCCCAGGGTATAATCACAACACGGCTTGTCACATGCCACAGTAGGGTTACAATCATCTAATGTTTTATGCCCTGATAAATGGCAGAGACAATTAAATATAATACTTAACTTAGCCATAAAATGTAGGGAAGACTGGGCACATTTTAGTACAATGGTTAATGACTAATCTTGTGTTTGTGAGTCAGTGCTCTCAGGTCAGCTCCTAGGGACCAGCTCAGAAAACATCATGTAATTGACATTCTGGAAATGAAAGCTCAAAACCTGTATGAACTTGGACAATGAACAGCCATTGCACTGAATGAGGTCAGAATTGAAGCACCTGGATGGAGCTCTGATGGGAAGCGTCTGCACCACTGCCCCTGCTATTGTATCCATTCTGTGGGTATGCAGACAGCATCATTTTATAGTAGTGTCAGTCTGGCACCTTTCAGGAACCCTGGAATGAGACCACTAACTCACAGACAACGTTAAATAAGTCATGTGACAACCCAAAATAAAACACACTAAGGTGGGTACTGAGCACCAGGCATTATAGAGACATGGATTACATTGGGGAAAGCTCACCCAGTTCCACATCAATAACAGTCTGAAGATGAAGGGCATTTGGTGCAGTCATTAATATGTGCAAGAATTCAGGAGTCAAGGAGAACAAATTCATACAAATTGGATAGTTGGACCATATCAAATTCCAACATCACTGAACCACATTACTGCAAGAAACTCTAAATTAAGAGTAATTCCAGTGAAATCAGTGGAATTAATCTGGAATTACATCAACCCAACTCAGAGGAGACTATGACCTGTACCTTACAAAGGTGCAGACACTGAGCAATAACTAAAGTAATTGTGACCAAAAGAGAAAAACAAGCTATGAAGAAACAAGATCCAAAAATCCAAAGCAGTGTATAATAACTGCAGGAGTTCTTCTTTTCTTTAAACTGATCCATAGTTCAAGAAAGTAGCACGGTGATACACAAACAGAGAAAGCGAATGGAATAATCTTGGATTTTACACTGGGAAGAAACTGATGGGAAAGTAAAAAAGACATTGACATCCTGAAAGAAAAAGAAGGATGAAGAGGTCAAGCAGACTCTTTAAACAGAAACATAAGCATAAGAAAATGAAGAGATGCACAAAAATAAATAACAGGAAAATGTATAAATAAATAGGTGAATGGCAAAAACAAAAGGAGTTGACGGCCGTGTGAGCGAAGCCTTACTCTAGAGGAGGGGTGTCAAACATCCGACCCGTGGGCCAGATACAGCCTACCAACTTTTTTGGTCTAGCCCCTGGCAGCAGTGCATGCTGCCATGACATCTCGTGACATTGCACTCTCTGGCAGCGTCATGCGCTGCCGCCAGAGAGTACAACGCCGTGAGATCCCACGGTGTCATGCGCTGACATGAGATCTGTGTACTCTGGCGGCAGCGTGTGGAGCACTGTATGCACGAGACACAGCGCTCCAAAAGGTGGGAGAGGGACAGTGTGTTCTTGGGGCATCGCGCAGCACTATAATTTTTAATCATTGATCGATTCTTTTAATCGTAAAATAGTAGTAGTTGTAGAATTGAATTTATTGCAGTTTTTATATCTCTGATATCTAGCAAATAAAATATAATACTACATAAAAATGGTTGTGCCTAGTATTTTGATTTATGGTATGTATGGCCCACGTGAAATACATTTAATTCAAATCTGACCCGCCATAGCAAATGAGTTTGACACCCCTGCTCTAGAGAGTTCGTTCATCATTAAAGATAAGAATAGGAAGCAAAACAACATGACAGAAGAGGGGGAAAAAATCAGTGAGTTGGGATGAATACACACAAGTGTTTCAGACAGTACTCCAGGCCTCACATACACTAATTCATTTATGAGATAGACAGCAATGAGGTGAATTAAAAAGTAGCTAGCACAGCTATTAATAGTGGACACAGCTATGAATAGTGGATGTCATTTCAGATCAGATGCTGAAAACAAGAGACTACAGTCTAGTGACATGGTCTTATTAATTGTGCTTAACTCTTGCATGTTAACTTCATCTACACAGATGGATTTATGCTCTTTGGGCAGTCGCTATACATGTAGATCAGTCAAGGAAGAGGTCTGTGTCCTTTTAAAGCAAGGTGTCTTTTATTTTAGGTCATATTCATATAATGATGTCCATTTCGAACAACATTTTTAAAACCAGCACACCAAGAACAGAAAGAGGTTTGCTGCTCTAGCAGTGCCTCTCATAGAGAGCACGATACACTCATGGTCTGTAGTTTGCATTCACTTACTAGGGGCAGGGCAAGACGTTGATGTTAACCTGTAAACCCTGTAAGCCTGGCTACCTCAAAGACTACCTCCTCATGTGATATGCACACATGATCAACTGTAGTATCTGATATTGTATCCCCTGATTTTAACAGTAAGGGAGTGGTCTTCAGTAAGACGTCTTCAGCTGTGGAATTTATCCCCTCCCCATCTCGGATCAGCTAGCCCACAAATGTGATATAGTCCTCAAGGCATACTGCTAGGCTTATCTATTTGTGCATGATACCTCTGAAGGGAATGGCTGAGCAGAAAAATCTTTAGTTCAGGGGTGTTAGGAAGGTCTTTTTGTTACCAGTATTATTATTTTGTATTTAATTTGTATAAAAACCTGTCTGAGCCTACAGCACCAGGCAGGCATCGTTTTAATACACAGCAACGAATTAATATGAACTGATTTGTAAAGCATTTTGAAATCCCCAAATGTAAGGTACACAATAAAGGCAAAGTGCAGTGAGTACAAGAGAATATTCTTACTAGACTGCTCCTGTTTTAAAAGTCCAGTGGAAATTACCCGCAGTGTGTACAATTCTGATACACCTTTATCAGATCATCAATATTAAGCAGCCATCTATTGTTGGTCCCTTGAATATTCACTTTAAGACAGTTTTCATTATATTATTGCTATTGGAGCTGAGCAAATCATGGGGGAAAAACATTCATGATTATTAGTTGGATTGGAAATTGAATTTCAGATCTCTCATGCTGATGACAAAGGATAGGATTTAGTCCTGGAGGTCACAGAAGTCATGGAATCAGTGACTTTACCAGATCTCCGTGACTTCTTCGGCTTCAGCTCTCAGGGGCTGTGCCTGGGACTGGAGATGGGGCTGTGTACCCCCACCCTGCAGCTTCAGCTGGGGCTGGGCCTGTGCCCCCCATCTGTGGGGGTGGGACTTGGGCTGTCAGTCTCCCAACGTGGACTCTAGCTGTCATTTCTTCCCCATACCTGATTATTTTCAGTAAAAGTCACAGACAGGTCACAGGCTCCTGTGAATTTTTGTTTATTGTCCACAACCTGTCCAAGACATTTACTAAAAAATAACCATGACAAAATCTTAACCTTATTGATGACCCTTTCATGTTTTTTTTCCTCTGAAAATTCAAGCCTCAGGCTTCACTGTCATTAATAGTCACAAGTAGTGAACTTTTAGTACTGATGCTCAAATATTTGCTCAAAGTGCCTTTTACACTGTCAAAGTCATGATTCGCACTGTGTTAATTATTTATGAGTAGAACTGGTTGGAAAATGGTGTTGTGTATTCTGTGTCTTGCCTGAATACCTAGGGTGCTGTAGCAACAGAGCTTAGCTTGTTGCCATAGCAATAGAGTTAGACTATTAGGGGATAGCTCAGCCAGTCCTGGCCGTTTTTAGTGTTAGTTCAATGAAGACGCTCCCTGTGTTGCATCTCTGTATGATCCTGTGCTGATTTCTCTCTTTGAATACTAGCAGTTAAAAGGAATTCAGCAGAATAAAAGGAATTTTCATTCTACAGGAAATTCTGACATTTAAAAAACAGTTCCAAATTGCAACAAAAAGTCAACATTTTGAAATTTCCTGAAGACAAAAAAATTTCCAAAAATTTTCAATCCAGGACAATTAAAACATTTTATTTTAGTAATATCAAAACATAATAATACAATAAAATATAACATATACCATATAATATTAAATATAATGTATATGCAAGTATTATAAAATATTTAAATAATATTATAAATATGACTCTTAATGAAATTAATCTAAATGATAATGTGAAAATAAAATGTTTTACCGTATCAAAATAAAATATTTTGACATTATTAAATGAAACTACAACATTTGCCATCCAACTGTGCCAAAATCCACACATTCCTGAAACACATTTAGATTTCGATGAAACTTCATTTTCTGATCAAAAACTGTTCTGGCCAACAAATTTAAAGTTCTTTTAAAAATATATGGAAAGTCTTGGAAAATTGAAAAATGTGTCAGTTTTGAACCCTGCTAAGTGGAAACAACTTCAAAATTTATTCCCTCCCATTTTTTGACCAACTCAGTGTACAAGACAAGTTGAGTAGATAGACAAAGGATGGGAGAAAGAGTGTGACTATTTCCATTTTGCAGATGAGGAACTGAAGCACAGGAGGTATGTCTGCACAACCCTTGGAAGCGAAACTCCCAGCCCAGGTTGCAGTAGCTCTCTAAAAATAGCTGTGTAGAAAGAGCTTTGAAGTTGTGGCTCAGGCTAGAACTTGGGCTCCAAAGCCCATCCCCCTGCCTAGGCTTCAAAGCCTAAGGCCCAGCACCTCTAGACATGGTGGTTTATGGCCCTGGCACCTCTGGGCTTGCTGCATCAGTTATGAATGTAAAAATATTGCTTCAGCTCCAATCCTAATTCCTGAGCCCCGGCACTTCCTTCATTACAAAATAAGCACCGGTTGACACAGCAATTTTTAGAGCTATTGCGCAAACCCTGCATCCCCAAGTCAATCGACCCAGTCTGAAAGACTGCTGCCAAAGGCTAGGTAGACACACCTAGGGAGACTTGCCTATGGTCATCCTAGGAACACTGGAAATTCACACTGTGTTGGCTAACTAAGTTACATTTATCAGTTACATCAGTTACAACATGAATTGTGCATTCTGTTGTAAAATTCACCATCTGAATGATCTGCTGAACAAGAATTATTTACTGAAGCAATTCACAAGTCATTTCAAACAAAGAATACATTCAAGAATTCTTTTTATTAAAACTTTGCAAATGGCAAAAATGCCAAATTCATTAACTATATTATTGCCATATTATTGTGAATTAGTCACTCATCTGTAACCATTTTTACATGATGAAAAAGTGGATGTTCCAAGAATTAGAGGAAAGGAAAACCAAGCAATAATGTTAAAGGAGGGAAATTATCATTAAAACCTATCTTGTGTTTTTTAACCTTATCATTGTACTAACCTGTGAGCAATGATCTGACAGGTAACTGTTCAAATGCAATGAACTGCAGATAATCCCACGCTTACCTATGGATAAACTAAGAGGAAGTACAAACACAACAATGCAATTGTCACTAAAGTAAAATAGAAAGCAGGAGCAGCAAACAGGGGAGTTTTGTGAGGGAGTTCTCCAGATGAAGGAGGAGCAACTACATGACCCTTGGGGTGAGTTTGTTGTCTTTTAGTTTGTTTGTTGCTGTACGCTTGCTTGCTGTGTGCCTGCTTGATTGACGTTTATAGCTTAGCCTATTTGCAGAGCTATGTGCTAAACCAACCAGCCTGCCAGGCAAAGTCGACAGCTCCCTAAGGAGGCTCTAGCCTGCCATCCTTTGATCTCTATTCCCTTTCGGATCCCTTGACAACTGACAGGGCTAATTCAGGGAGAACAGGGGTTAAAATGTCAGCATGTAAGCGACCAAAGGAGTGAGAATAGGAGCAGCAAACAGGAGTTTTGCAAGGGAGAGTGAAAACCAGATACACCTAATAAACATTCTCTAAACTTAGGCCAACCACCTCAAAACACACACATACACACCTGACCAGGATGATGACTGTGATTATGAAATGCTCAGGGAGAGTAGAGAGGCTACAAAAACAGAAAACCCAGTAATGGGGGATTTCAACTATCCCCAAACTGATTGGGGACATGTCACCTCAGGATGGGATGCAGAAGTAAAATTTCTAGACACCATTTTCTAGACCTTTTCTTGGAGAACCTAGTCTTGGAACCCACAATGGGAGAGGCAATCCATGATTTAGTCCTAAGTGGCACACAAGATCTGGTCCAAGAGGTGAATAGAGCTCAGTAATAGCAACCATAATGTAATTAAATTTAACATTGTGGTAGAGGGGAAAATACCAAAGAAACCCACCACAGTAACATTTAACTTCAAAAAGGGGAATTACACAAAAACGAAGAATCTACTTAAACAGAAATTAAAAGGAACAGTAACAAGAATGAAATGCATGCAAGCTGCATGTGAACATTTTTAAACCTGCCATAAAAGAGGCTCAAATTACATGTTTACCCCAAACAAACAAATAAAACAAACAAAAACAATAAGAAGGCCAGAAAAATGTCACCATGGCTAAACAACATAGTAATGGAGTGATTAGAGAAAAAAAAGACTTCCTTTAAAAACTGAAAGTCAAGTCCTACTAAGGAAAGCAGAAAGGAACAAACTCTGGTAAACGAAGTGTAAAAGTATAATTAGGCAGCCCAAATAAGAATTTGAAGAGCAGCTAGGAAAAGACACAGAAATTAACAGTAACCTTTTTGTAAGTGCATCAGAAGCAGGAAGCCTACCAAAACAGTCAGTGGCCCACTGGACAAGCAAGGTGCTAAAGGGAAACAAGGAAGATGAGCCATTGCAGAGAAGCTAAATGAATTCTTTGCATAGTCTTCATAGCAGAGGAGGTGAGGGAGATTCTCACACCTGAGCTATTCTTTATAGGAGACAAATCTCAGGAACTGTCCCACATTGAGGTGTCAGTAGAGGAGGTTTTGGAACAAATTGATAAATTAAACAGTAATAAGTCACCAGGACTTGATGGTATCCACCCAAGAGTTCTGAAGCAACTCATATATAAAATTGCAGAACTACTAACTGTGGTATGTAACTTATTGCTTAAATCAGAGCTTGATCCAGATGAGCGGCAGATAGCTAATGTAATGTCTATTTTTAAAAAAGGCTCCCGGGGCAATCTTGGCAATTACAGGCCACTAAGCCTAACTTCAGCACCAGCAAATTTGTTAAAACTATAGTAAAGGACAGACTTATTAGACACATAGATGCACATAATATGTTGAGGAATGGGTCAATATGGTTTACGTAAAGGAAATCATGCATCATCGATCTACTAGAGTTCTTTTAAGGGGTCAAAAACGTGTACAAGGATGATCCAGTGGATATAGTGTACTTGGACTTTCAGAAAGCCATTGACAAGGTCCCTCACCAAAGGCTCTTAGGCAAAGTAGGCAGGCATGGAATAAGAGGGAAGGTCCTCTCCTGGATCAGTAACTGGTTAAAATATAGGAAATAAAGGGTAGGAATAAATGGTCAGTTTTCACAGTAGAGAGAGGGAAATAGCAGGATCCCCCAAGGATGTGTACAGAACCAGTGCTGTTCAACATATTAAAATATTCCAAAAAAGGGGTAAACAGTGAGGTGGCAATGTTTGCAGATGATAATTATCTTAAGTAATTTTCTCAGTCCAAAGTTGACTGCAAAGAGTTACAAAGGGATCTCACAAAACTTAGTGACTGGCAAAGAAAATGGTAGATTAAATTTAATGTTGATAAATGCATATTAACGCACCTTGGAAAACAGAATCCAAACTATATATACAAAATGATGGGGTCTAAATTAGATGTTACCACTCAAGAAAGAAATCTTGGAGTCACTGTGCACAGTTCTCTGAAAGCATCTGCTCAATGTGCAGCAGCAGTCTAAAAAGCTAACAGAATATTAGGAGCCATTAGGAAAGGGATAGATAATCAGACAGAAAATATCATATTGCCACTATATAAATCCATGGCATGCTTCCACCTTGAATACTGTGTGCAGTTCTAGTGGCCCCATCTCAAAAAATACACATTAGACTTGGAAAAAGTAGAGAAGGGAAATAAAAATGATTAGGGATATGGAACAGCTTCCACTGAGGAGAGATTAAAAAGATTGTGACTGTTCAGTTTAGAAAAGAGACCCTAAAGGAGGATATGTAGAGGTCTATGAATGGTGTGAAGAAAGTGAATAAGGAAGTGTTATTTACCACTTCACATAACCCAAGAACCATGAGTCACCTAATGAAATTAATAGGCAGTGGGTTTAAAACAAGCAGAAGTACTTCCTCACAAAACAAGAAGTACTTCCTCACACAATGCAAGTCAACCTGTGGAACTCATTGCCAGGCAATGTTGTGAACACCAAAAGTATAACTGGATTCAAAAAAAGAAATAGTTAAGTTCATGAAGGAATGTTACCTCAATGACTATTAGCTGGTCAGGGACACAACCCCATGCTTTGGATTTCCTTACACCTCTGATTGCCAGAAACTGAAATAGGATGACAGGGGATGGATCACTCAATAAATTACCCTAATCTATTCATTCCCTCTGAAGCCGTTTCTCAACCTTTTTGATACCAAGGACTGGCTTCCTATACTGTGTCAGGTAGATCTCAAGCTTCCTATACTGTGTCAGGTAGATCTCACGCTTCCTATACAGTGTCACAAAAATTTCAGGGACTGGTGCCAGTCCATGGACCAATCATTGAGAAACACTGCTCTGGAGAATCTGGCACCAGCCACTGTTGGAAGACCAGATACTGGGCTAGACAGGCCATTCTTATGTTCTCAAGCATGCAAAAATGACTGTGCTATGATTGTACCCAAGGCCTCCATTCGCACACCTCTATTTCTTGTTTGTTCACAGTACCACACACTTCCAGATACAACAGTCCCTTTGAACATCATTAGACAGAAAAGCCTCCATAACAAACCCTGACTCGCAAATACTGTTCCGTACAAAGCACTGTTGTCTTCAACTTGACACCACAGTCCTGGACTTTCACACTTGGCCACGACATGAAAAAGCCGTCTTTTAATACTGGGATTTTTCACCTCACTGTACTCAAATCTAAGGGAACATACCATACTTGGTTTTGACAGATGCTATGGTTCTTGTGCAGGCTGATGTAGCTATCTATTTGAATTTGGAGAGAATACATGCTGCCTGATGATATAGTTTACTATGGCTCTGCTCTTTGGTCAGAGCTCTCTAGTTGACCCCTACTCATTGACTTATACACACACAGACACAAACCATGGTCACATGATGGTGGTTCTAAAGGCTCCCCTGGTCCACACCACTTCTGTATCCAGAGTAATCAAAATAAAAGCTCATGAACTGTTAAGAAGCTGCTTCAGTATCTGCTATGACTAAAATGGAGATATTAAAATGAAAACCGGCAATTTTCATTTTCCTTTACAAAGAAGATTCACAAAGGGAATTTCTCCAGTAAACCCTATTTTACTGCAGAGGCAATTAATTTGAAATGGGGCCTAGGACAGATAAACTTCAGAAGGCATATCACATATTTTCCATAAATCTCTCACTGGTAATTGTACAAACAGACAAAGATAAGTCAGGCAGGCACCTAATAACTCCCATATTACTTCTGAGTATGTCATAGTTATTCTCTTACAGAGATATAACTGCATATCCTCCTAATCAGCTTGAGCTTTGCTTGTTCTTATATTTAGCGAGGTCATAGCTATTAGTCCTTCTCATATCATCATTTGAAGTAGCTGCCATTCTGTTTTAGACTAAGATTTGTACAGATCATCCCCTGCCCTCCTATCAAATTTCCCCAGAGCTTCCAAAGAACTACACATACAGCTCAGTTCTCCAACTTTCTGATATGCAAAGGATCCCTCCCTGTTCTTGGGAGGAAGGGTCACATTTTTTCTGTTGTGTAACCAAAAGCTATAGATCTGTTCATTCCTGAGGAACTGACACAAATAGATTGAGCTGCCAGAACTAGCTTCCTCTTTAATCAGTCCACTGCCATAGATCACTGGTACTGGCTCACAGCGATTATTTTATTATTTGTTTCTACCAGCATCCTGTGATAAGGCCTGTCTCGGAGGTATTTTCATGTGGTGCAATGTGGCACTGCTTATCCTGTCTCAGGGTCTCCAGTGGCACCTCTGAAGGGGTCCAGTGCAGTGGTTCTTCAGCCCCCAGCTAAGACACACTTCAGTCCCAGGCCCTTTTCAAGGTATTTAAGTCTAAAAATACAAGCAAGCTAAGAACTCAAAACAGAGTTCTCCGATAAGTCTTTGGTGCAATCCCACCCTTTTACTCAGGGCATGTCTTCAAATAGCCACTCCTTTGGTCGGTCTCCCTACACCCATGCATCCTATGCACCAGGAGACTAGGTAAACTGTCTTCAAGTCTTGGCTATAACCAGTGGCCTCACTGAGGCAGAAGCAGACCTCTGCTCTCCTTCCCAGTCAGCCCTGAATTGTGCTGAGGCCTTCTCCTTTAAATATCCCTCTGCACATCTGACATTTGCTGAAGCTGTAGCAGGGTGGAGCTAACTGGGGTCAAAGGCCCTCATCAGCTTTCTCCTTGCCGGTGTGGGGCCTGTATGCCCAACCACACACCCACAATAGACAGCACTGTTCAGATGCCCCCCATAAAAACAAGACGCAGTCCCTGCCCCAAGATTGTACATTCATGTGGTAATCTATCTAGCCAAATCACACACGATGAATAACGGCCTAGTTGTTCAAAGATCTGGAAGTAAGCAACCAAGTTTTTTGTGACACTCAGGTCCTCGGCAATGATACTGAATCACCTGATGTTTCCCCTTCTAAGACTGGAGTCACAAGGGGGAAAGAAAGTTGCATCTAATTTTCTTCCGGACAACATTTTGGTTAGAAGAGTATCCTCAGTGAGAGAAGCCCATTTGATCATACATTCAGCAAGAATCAACTGTATTTGAAATCAAATGTCCTGGTTCTCCTTTCAGTTAGGAGAAATTTATAACAGTGAGACAGGGGAATCTCATCCCAATTTTAAAATTAAAAGGAGCATTCTTATCAGCCTCCTACCTTGTAGTCACCAGAGCACAGAGAAGTGATATTTATGCCACTGCCTTTATTGGGAGTACATTTCAGAAGCTGCAGGCCTTTTTCCATCCTCCTATAAAAATCTATCAGGAGAAAAGTTGCTATTTGACATTCACAGAAGAAATTTTCCCCTGTGATCCAGTGTTGGGCAGCAACAAGGATGTAGTCAGACATTTCCTATGTATGCTGCAGGTACAATTTTTAATTTCCTAGAGGCAATGTACCCTTTTCCCTCCAACCCAAGTCAGCTGCATGACTCTGTGATGTGCTGTTGCCATGCCACTAGCCAGCCATTGATCTTTTCTGAGAACAAATATGTACTTATTATGAAGATTAAACCAGTGATGCCATTTATCCACATGCCAGATATGGAACATGCAGCTTATCCATGCTGCCCCTTTCTTGATATTATCCTGACTTGGGTTGACCATATTCTTTAGAACTGCTCAGCTTCACCTTAGCCAAGACTGGCACACAAGTGAATCACACTTTATTCACTACCTGGGCCCTCAGCTCTCTGAAACTGCAACTTTTCAATGTTTCCCTAAGTTTGCTGTAAGTTTTCCTATTCTAACACTACATGAACAACTGTATGAAAACAGGCAAGTTCTGGACCCTTCAGCAACCACTGGAATCTTCAGCAACCACAGTATTTATCTATCTAGGTGATCATATGACCTCATCACCACAGTATGTCCCTGACCAAGAGCCTTGAGATTGCATAGTCTTTCCATTGACTTCACCAGACTTTGGATCTGAGTAGTATAAGCTATTAGTGACTGTATCCTCAATACTCCAGAGAAGTACAAAAGCATCATTACGTTTACACATCTTTTCCTGCTCTGGCTCCCAGAATGGCTTTCTTCCATTGTAGCCAATAAAATGATTCTTGCATTCAAAGACAAGGTGGGTGAGATAATATCTTTGATTGGTTGGACCAATTTCTGTTGGTGAGAGAGACAAGCATTGGAATTACACAGAGCTCTTCTTCAGATTGGGAAATTTACTCAGAGTGTCATAGCTAAGTACAAGTTTAACCACTTATGGTAAACAAACCATCTGTTTCACTTTGTATTTATCTGCGACACTCTGAGAAAGTTTCCCAGACCTGAAGAAGCTGTATAGCTCAGAAGCTCGTCTCTTTCACCAATAGCAGCTGGTCCAATCAAAGATATTACCTCACCCACCTTCTCTGTCTAATATCCTGGGACTGACAGAGCTACAACAACAGTCTTGCCTCCAACCCCAACAGCCTTGTCCTTTTTTGTCAGACTGGCTGTGAGTTTCTGTGCAAGTGAGTCTTCTCCAGCTAGTGCAGCTCTTTTCCAGGGTCAGGAGAAAGGAGGCTACAGGCCAAATTTCATAATGCACAGATGCAACGTCACAGCCAAGAAATACAAGATTCTCCCACCCCATGGCTTACAACACAACTGGCAATAGAATCCATGCACTGTAATAAAAATGTAGGATGATGCACTTCCTTAACCGCGTTTTTCCCCGGTAGCCCCACCAAAACCACACTTAAAACATAAACTGCATGAAGAGCAGAGGGAGGAGAAAGAGAAATACAGGCATCATCTTGTGTAAGGTGCACATCATCTTGTGTAAGGTGCCTCAATATCACAGTGATGGGTGTGGGATAAGAACCAAAATAGATTAGGTAAAACAGATGGACCCTTTCTGGGTACAAGTATTCCTTCCCAGCCTGAAATGCACTTGAAGCAGCATTAGTTCCCACTCAGATTTCTGATCACGAATCTGCAAGGTCAAATGATGCAGTGAAGGATGGCTAGTACCCAATCCCAGGCCTTTAAACCTGCACCAAAACCTGCAGATCTCTTCCTCATGACACCGCAGTGGAAAACAGAGGCTTCCACAAGATTCTCATGAAGAAGAACAATACTGCAGATCTGCAGCTCCCATCTTTCTTGCCTTATAAGAGGAAGGCACTGGATTTCTGTCCCCTGCATTCACAGAAGTGGAGGAAATAATCCAGCCCCTAAATCCTAGAATCACTGGCAGCATCAATCCAACCCAAGAGGCTATTTATAGCTCAAAACAAAATGACAAGTGATGTACATGGAAGTGAAAGAAAGATTCAGAGCAGATGTCCAAAAGCACTTTTCATGCAGAGCAACATAAATGTGCAGAATAGCCTAGAAGGCAGCACTGTGTTGTGTCAAAACGTCGGGATCACATAACGATCAGAGTGATAGCATCATGCAGGCAATAAGGAGGAGGGCAAAAGAGAAAGAAATGAATCTTGCCTGCCAGATTAGAGAGGAGACTATCTGGGATTGGACCCAAGTTGTGCAGCACTCGGCACATTTTCAGTGAAACGACAACAGTGACGATCACCAGCACGACCAGTCCTGCATTGTAAATTGCTCTGTGCAGAGGCTGCCACTTCTGCCAGTTGTACTGTTTGACGCTCAGTGGCTCCATCTGCTACAGGTGCTAGATCCACTGGCTCCTGCATGTGCTCACACCATCCTTCGTACAGCCCCCCATTGCGCCATCTGCTGGAAATGCCACATCTACCAATGACGTCAAACATTAGTTTCTTTACAAAATGACACTATGGCGCATACTTGCTATATGAGGTGGAGCAGTTATTCTAGTCCAGTACGTGTTCCTTGTGCTTCCAGCGTCTATAAGAAATCTAAATCTCTCATCATAGTCTTACCGTTGCTGTTCCTATCAGACCAGTTCCACAATAACTACATTTTTCCAGTGCTGGAAGAGATGCACTTTGCTGGCAAGAGTTTTTAAACACTGCATGTATTTAATTTTATTTAATGGATTTAAAGAGGCAGATCCTCAGCTG
>ML675603.1:27534589-27643662 GCA_007922155.1 Mesoclemmys tuberculata
ACAAGCAATAAGGAAGGTAAAGGGGGGGATGACAAATAGTAAAACAAGAAAGTGAGAAGGTAGACAAAACAGGATCGAAGATAAGTCTGCTGAAATAAATGGGACTTGCTTCACTTTCTCTAGACAACCAACAAGAGACAATGAGGAAACTCCTCTGAGACAAAGGTCCATAACTAAGGATACTCATCCAGTAAAACCCTCTTGTCAGCCTAGCCCAACCAATCCTACTCAGTGAGAACAGGCTTGCCCTGACTGACCAGAATTGTCTCAGGTGGGATAAAGGGTGAGAGGTGATTGCACAAGAACACTGGGTCCAGACAGACTTTAAAGGACTTTGTGTATAACTCAGCTATTCAGCACAAGGATGACTGAATTTTTTGCAAGTGTAAACACTTGGTCACGTTGGTTGTGTAGCTTTAGGGCCCATTCCAAAGCATAGTCAACAGAGGTCTTTCAGATAAAACAAGACATTATTTACAAATGTCAATATATAATAGAATTGGAATCTTTTCAGAGATTTGGAAAAGTCCCATTAATTGTATGTTTCTTTAATTTTCTAACCACTCTACACTTCCCCTCTTATTCAGCTAGGTACGGAAGTAGCAAAATCTTTCTAAAAAGGCTCTTTGCAGCCTAGACGAGGGATTATTGGGAATCTCACAAGGAAATCTGATCTTTCCCAACCAATTTTCAGATCAAAAAGGCTCAGATACCTTTATTTAAATTTGTTGGAAGGTTCATCTAGTTTTGCAAACCTTTTCTTCCTCCTTCAAAACTAGAAAAACATGGCAATTTCAGCTATGTTTGGGAGGTCAGCTCCCAGACTACTGCTCTGGGCAGCACAGAATGGGGAGGAGGTGAACATCCTTCAGTGCTGAAGGAACAGGTTTGGGACTATTTAGAAAGATTGGACATACCCAAGTCCATGGGGCCAGATGCAATGCATCCTAGGATGCTGAGGGAGTTAGCTGATGTGAGTTCAGAGTCATTGGCTATTATCTTAGAGATCCCGTGGCAATTGGGGGAGGTCCCTGATGATTGCAAAAAGGCAAATATAGTGCCCATCTTCAAGAAAGGAAAGAAAGAGGATCCAGGGAACTACAGGCCGGTCAGCCTCACCTCAATCCCTGGAAAAACCATGGAGCAGATCCTCAAGGAATCCATTTTAAAACACTTAGGACAGAGAAAGGAGATCAGGAAGGGTCAACATGGATTCATCAAGGGCAAGTCATTCCTGACCAACCTGATTGCCTTCTATGAAGAGGTGACTGGCTCTGCGGATGTGGGGAAGAGGGTGGACCTAATAATATACCTTGACTTTAGCAAAGCTTTTGATACGGTCTCCCACAGTATTCTTATCAGCAAATTAAAGAAGTATGGGTTCGATGAATGGACTATAAAATGGATAAAGAGCTGGCTAGACCATCAGGCTCAATGAGCAGTGATCAATGGCTCCATGTCTAGCTGGCAGGCAGTCACAAGCAGAGTGCTCAAGGGGTTGGTCCTGGGGCCGGTTTTGTTCAATATCTTCATTAATGATCTGGAGGATGGGGTAGATGGCACCCTCAGCAAGTTTGCAGATGACACTAAGCTAGGGGCAGTGGTAGATACCCTGAAAGGTAGGAACAGGATACAGAGTGACCTAGACAAATTGGAGGATTGGGCCAAAGAAATCTGATGAGGTTCAACAAGGACAAATGCAGATTCCTACACTTAGGACAGAAGAATCCCATGCACAGCTATAGACTGAGGACTGACAAGCTAGGCAGCAGTTCTGCAGAAAAGGATCTGGGGGTTACAGTGGATAAGAAGCTGGATATGAGTCAGCAGTGTGCCCTGGTTGCCAAGAAGGCTAATGGCATATTGGGCTGCATTAGTAAGAGCATTGCCAGCAGATCGAGGGAAGTGATTATTCCCCTCCATTCGGCATTGGTGAGGCTGCATTTGGAGTATTGTGTCCAGTTTTGGGCCCCCCACTACAAAAAGGATGTGGACAAGTTGGAGAGAGTCCAGCGGAGGGCAACAAAAATGATTAGGGGGCTGGAGCACAAGACTTATGAGGAGAGGCTGAAAGAACTAGGCTTGTTTAGTCTGCAGAAGAAAAGAATGAGGGGGGATTTCATAGCAGCACTTAACTACCTGAAAGGAGGTTCCAGGGAGGATGGAGCTAGGCTGTTCTCAATGGTAGTAGATGACAAAACAAGGAGCAATGGTCTCAAGTTACAGTGGGGGAGGTCTATGCTGGATATTAAGAAAAAGATTTTCACTAGGAGGATGTGAAGCACTGGAATGGGTTACCTAGGGAGGTGGTGGAATCTCTATCTTTAGAGGTTTTTAAACTGTGGCTTGACAAAACCCTGGCTGGGATGATTTAGTTGAGGTTAGTCCTGCCTTGAGCAGAGGGGTGAACTAAATGACCTCCTGTGGTCCCTTCCAACTCTAAGATTCTATGATTCTATGATTTATTTCAAGGCCAAAGCGAAACTCACCAGACATGAGCTAAGCCTCCTCACAATCAGAACTAAAGAGCTGCATCCAAACCTTTTGAGGTTCCTCCATCACTTATGATAATGCAACCCAGTTAGAAGAAACATTCACAGATTTTGGGGAGGAGGGACTGAAAAGTATATTACAACAAAGCAACGCTCCTCCAATTATAGCTATGAATTTTTCAGATTCATATTGAATATTCATTACCCATAGGTAATGGTGTTTCCTGGCTGGATAAGACCAATGATCAGACCCAGATGTCTCAGAGAGGACACAATAAATCCCATTAAGGATAGTTACAGGGCAAGCTCCTGTAGAAAAAGTTTCTTCCAAACCCTGGGCAGTTAATGGTTCACTTTTTCTCTGAAGCATGCAGGGTTATATCCCATGTATATTTTTATCCTGTCTAATGTAACTGGATAAGAACATTATTCACAGAAAACTCTAATCCTTTCCTGAATCCTGCTAATTCTTGGCCTCAATAATACCTTGTGACAGTGAGTTCCAGGGGTTAAATATGAATTTTGTAACAAACTATTTCCTTTTTATCAGTTCTAAGTTTGTTGCCTTTCAATTTCATTGTGTCCCTGGTTCTACTAGTCAGAGAAAGGATGAATAGGAGCTCTCCAAGGGTGTTCTCTACACCATTCATTAGTTTAAATTCCTCTTCTGTCCCCTCCTTCTCTTTTCACATGTAACTAGCAAGGTGAACAATGAATGGCCTCACAATTCTTCCTTGATCCCACATTCATGTTTAGAAGCATCCACTACATTAATCATAATTCTTAGAATTACCCGTTACTATTCCCAAATTACTATTTTATACTGAATGCTTTACCTGAGGCAATAGTGTATATGAAAAATGAAACGGTTCTTTAGCTGACTGCATGGTACAGTGGTTGTAAACATAACAGTTACAAACACAACTGCAAGCCTACTAGCCAACATGCTTTGTTGCTCACAAAATCTGCCTACAGTCCAAATTCTCCAAAAAGACCTACTTAGGCAGACAGTTGCACCTACATCCTAAAGCCAGTAGAACGTCATGCAGGTGAATGGGTCTGCCCACATGGTTCTCTTTGAAGGATCAGGGTCCAAGTAAGCATCTTGCTTTTCATGGCACAGGATGGTTGGGTGGGGAAATGTGGCCAAAACTGGCAACATCAGACAATTCTCAAGCATAGGAGTGCTGGAGAGGAAACATCTGTCTCATGGCTTCTGCTTACTTTTAAAGTAGAGGGTTTCCTTTGATCTCTAGCTGGTGTTGCCCATAGTTCCTAGTAATTAATTAATAGATCTTTCCTACTTATACCCCATCAGCTGATTACCCATGATGCAGCTCAGGTATCTTTATCTGTTATTCCCTGCCATTCCTACTTTGTGCATAGCCTTCCTTTCTTGGAATAACAATTATCAAACTACTTCAGTGCCTTTTGTAGTTAATGATTGCCCTTCTTTCCCATGATCTACCGTTTCACTGAAGCCTGAACCTGAAACATGTAGTTCAGCATCTACACTTGCATTCCCTAGCACAAAAAGGGCTGTGAATGCCTTTTCACTGAATTACTGAAAACAGCTATTTAAATTGCTTTCACATTTGTTGATTATTTGTCATGAGTTTTTTTTTAAAATCTGACATTTGATATAAAGTTTTCATTTTGACCAGGACTTCATATAATTGATTTGGGCATCTTTCTTCATGTATTTATTTTTACCAGTTAGCAGATTGCAGGGTTGAGGATTCCAGTGGAAATTTTATGTCAGCACTGACATCTATCTTACTATTGCTGAAGCAGGTGGAATAATATTCATGGAATAACTGCTATAAATTGTGCAATATTTTCAAATAAGTTACTCAGCTACTATTTATTGCATTATTTTTGCAGCTTAGAGTGTTTCACAAGTAGCTTGTGAATATATTTCCCAAATTATTTGGTGATTTTTTCATATTTTTTTCTAAGAAAACATTTTTTATTTTTTCACTATAGCTCCAACTCATATAGAAAGAGATCTATCCTGCCATAAGTGTCACCTGTATAACATGACTGACTCCACTGAGATGGCACAGGTGTAATGTAGGGCACCATATTGCCCAATATATCACAATAATATTGTTAAGTGTTGAGAAAAAATAGCTAATTTTCAAAATTATGCCTGAGGTCTTATCCCCACCCACAGTTATTTTATCTCTACTGGCATAGTTAAAGTGATATGAACCCTCGTCCCCTCAGTGAAGGGGACCAAACTATACCAGTGTAAACTACCTTTATACCAATAGAACTGTGTCCACCAGGGTACCCGGGGCTTTACTGGTAGTTATTACATTTTTTTAAAGTATAGCTATATTGGTGCAAAGTTACAGTTCAAGATACAGTTAACAAATTGAACAGAATAGAAGATGGTATATTTACTATTCTTCAACCTGTGGAGATAATCCAAGGTAATCAGATATTTTAAAAGCTGTTTATGGGGAAGATACACTTGGATACATTTTTGAGGATCTGGAGATGACTGAAGGGGTCTTGCTATATGTGGTATTTAAGGATCATGTGTATATGCTTTTCTCCTAACATGGGGCTTCATTCTGTACAAATGTTATGGCAAAAGAAAGAGATGCTGATGTACACCATATCCTCATTAGCAGAATTTCAGCCAGGTGGCTTCATGTTGTTAGTATTACTAAAAGAGGGCAAAACTCTAGAACACTTTCTAGAACATAACCCTCCCATCCAACTAGCTACGGAGAACTTGTAGCACTGACTTCACTGGAACTCTAGATGGGTATAAGGGTCTGGCCACAAGGATCAGATTGTTGGAGTATCAGACAAATAGGAGACGACTTCACCTTTTCATTTATGCTGAAATAACTCATTGCTGCTAACACAGAATCATAGAAATGTAGGACTGGAAGGGATCTCAATAGTTTGTTTAGTCCACTCCTCTACACCAAGGTAGGACTAAGTTTTATATAGACCATCCCTGACAGTTGTTTGTCTAAACTGTTCTTAAAAACCTCCAATGATGGCAATTCCACAACCCCCTTAGGTAATTTGTTCTTGTCCTTAATGACCCTTACAGTTAGGAAGTTTTTCCTAATATCTAACTTAAATCTCCCTTGCTGTAATTTAAACCTGTTACTTCTGGTTATGGCCTCAGTGGTTAAAGAGAACCCTCCTCTTTCTGACAACTTCTACGTATATGAAGACTGTTATCACATCCCCTTTCAGTCTTCTCCTCTCTAGACTAAAAAAATCCAGTTTTCCAATCTTTCCTCATAGGTCATGTTTTCTAGACCTTTAATCATTTTTATTGCTCTCTTCTGGACTTTTTCCAATTTATCCACATCTTTTCTGAAGCATGGTGCCCAAAACTGGACACAGTACTCCTGTTGAGGCCTTATCAGTGCTGCATAGAGTGGAAGAGTTGTCTTGCTTACAACACTCCTGCTAATATATCCCAGAATGAG
Source organism: Mesoclemmys tuberculata (assembly GCA_007922155.1). NCBI lineage: Eukaryota > Metazoa > Chordata > Testudines > Chelidae > Mesoclemmys > Mesoclemmys tuberculata. The sequence continues at coordinate 27,540,546 of ML675603.1, forward strand.
GTTTGCTTTTTTTGCAACAGTATTACATTGATGGCTCATATTTAGTTTGTGATCCACTGTAATCTCCAGATCCTTTTCTGTAGTACTCCTTCCGAGGCAGTCATATCCTATTTTGTATTGGAACAATTGATTTTTCCTTCCTAAGTGTAGTACTTCACCTCTGTCCTTATTGAATTTCATCCTATTTATAATCAGACCATTTCTCCAGTTTGTCAAGATCATTTTGTATTCTAATCCTTTCCTCCAAAACTCTTGCAACCCCTCCCAGCTCGATATGGTCCACAAACTTTATAATTTACTCCCTATATTATTATCCAAATGATAATTATAGAATCAAACTCAGGACAGATCCCTGCAAGACTTCACTTGATATGCCTGTCCACCTTGATCATTAACCATGCATAACTACTCTCTGAATCTGGTTTTCCAACCAGTTGTGCACACGCATTGTTATAGGTTTATTTAGGCTATATTCCCCTAGTTTCCTTATGAGAAGATCAGGTGAGACAGTATCAAAAGCCTTATTGAAGTCAAGAGATATCACATCTACTACTTCCCCCATCCACAAGGCTTGTTACCTTGACAGATAAGGATATTAGGTTGGTTTGATATGATTTGTTCCTGACAAATCAATTTTGACTGTTACTTGTCATCTTATTATATTCTATGTCCTTAAAAATTGATTGTTTGATTATTTACTCCATTATCTCTTTGGATACTGAAGTTAAACTGACTAGTCTATAATTCCTTGGCTTGTCCTTATTCCTCTTTTTAAAAATAGGTACTATATTTGCCCTTTTCTTCTCTTCTAGGATTTCTCCCGTCCACCACATACATCCATACTTTCATCCATATATCTACATATGTATCAGAGCTCTCTGGAAACATTGGGCTGAATTCTAGTGTTCTTCCTCAAAGTAAATTGAGCAAATGACATCTAGGAATGCCTGCCCTGTGCTGCCCCATTCTTTAGGCAGTGGTTGTTTTGTTGTTGTTGTTGTTAAATACGTGAAAAGGAGAAGGGAATTAGTGAGGGAAGGCTAGGTCCAAGCTTTATTCTGAAGAAACAGACTCCTTATCATTCGGCTCATTAGTATCATTTTGACATTGTGCTAGTAGAGAGCCCCACTGAAATCAGTGCAGTGGGTGTTTAAAGCTCAGGGGGACAGTTTAGACCATGGCATCCATCCGCATGCAAAACTTACCCTTCCCTTCAGAAAAGAGTCAGCTCAAGGAATAGCAACACAAAGCAAAGCTAACCATGCAGGATCTAGTCAACTGACAACCACTGCCTGCAGCCATTCTCCAAAAGCACAGAAGGAGGCATTAGCGCTTTGAGGAGAGCATCTAGCAACAAAACAAAATCCTTCTGTTGCTTGTAAGGCACTTCTGCGATCCGTCACCTACAGCAAGTGAGCAGTGCAAACAGGTACTTCTGGTGGGCTGAATGCCATCAGTTCATTCATATTCCTAGTGGGTTAAGATGACATCACTTGAGAACTTTGACACTATGACACTACAAGAAATGGAGGTTTGAAATGGGAGAGGGGGCGTTTATGTATAAGGAGGCAAGTTATGCCTATTGTCTTTAACTTGCACTTAGAAAAACTGGATTCGGTGGTACAACATTTTAATATACCACTGAACCAAACCCAAATTCCTCATTCAGTTCCCCTCAGTCCTTCTCAGACAAAACTCTTGCTATCTTCAATGAGAGTTTGCAAGAGTAAAGACTGGCGAAAAACTTGACTAAAGATTTGGCTTCTAATATAAAAGTCACAATGAATCTGGTGCCAGCTGGATTTCTAAAATAACAGTACTGTCATCTCTCCACAAGGCAGTGGGGTATTCTGGGGCAGGGCTTTCTCAGTCTCTCTTGTTGATGCTCCACTTTGTATGAATAATTAAATATTGATTGGAACGGGAACTTGGGTTTCCCACATCCCAGGTGGGTGTCTTAACCACTAAGCCATACAGTCACAATCACTCTTTCATTTAGCCAATGAATATTTAATGGTTAGGGCAGCCTCTTGGGAGGTGGGAGACATGGGTTCAAATCCGTTCCAAATCAGACAGTGCAAAGATTTGAACCTGGGTCTCCCATATCCTGAGCAAGTGTTCTAACCAGGGGGCTAAACATTAAAAGTGGAGTAGTACCATCATGGCACTTTTTTGCAAACATTAGGAGAGAATTTACAGCTGTGAATCCCAAGTGGAACTAGGTCTCCCCAAGAACGAGTCTTAGATGCCTAAAACCCTGTTCATAGCATTTCCTGTTGGCTAACTTAGGCAGCACCCTGTTCAGCTTGCTGGCTTTTGTGGATTCCAGTCTTAGGCACCTAACTCTCCCCAGGCATTGTACAGGGAGCCTGCATGCCTAACTTGAGATTATGGATTCCATTAGGGGATAGGGTGCTAAAGTTAGGCACTGGGAAAATGAGCCCTTATCCTCTCTGTAGACCTAGCCTTTAGTACTTTTGGGGCAGTAAACAAACAAATAATAATAATACAGTACAGAACATCAGATTCTGGAGCATCAAGAATGACAAACGTATACTGCATGTAATTTACAATTAAAGATCCAGTTTTTAAGATTTTCCGGAATCTTCTGCAAAAAATATTTTATATAGCTGCTCTTTGGAATTTTGGAAGTGTTTTACTAGTGAGAGCAATTACAAACTGGAGGCCAGAGCACAAAATCCACAAAAGCCCTTTAACTAAACTAATTGACTTAATGTTTTGATAACACATTTACTGCCCACCCCCACTCCCTCTTTTTATTACATTTACTATTTTAATACTGTAAGATTGAACTAACTTCTAAAAAAACAAATCCCCGCCCCCATATTTGTTAGTTCTCCACCAGACTAATAACTGGCTAGAACAACAGCATGGCCAAGAACGCTTACTGCTTTGGGCAGCTGCTAATTGGGTTGTTATTAGAGAGAGAAATGGAGAAAATTATTGCTGCTACAAGCCAAAGAGTGTAAAGGAAAAGAAAATGATATAAATATAGAACAGCTATGGTAGGGAAATTATGGATCTTAAAGCTCTATTTTTCTAAAAGATCCCTTGGGACTTCTTGCATGCACTGAAAATAAAATAGACTAGAAATGTAACATATTTTATTTTTTATACCATTTGGGAAAAAAGTGTTTTCTTTTTCTAAGCCCAAAACCAGAAAGATTTAGGATTTATGCCCCAGTCTTGCAACTGCCCCACATGGCCAGACCCCAGGCACAGCCTTTTGCAAGAACAGGGCCTAAATTTGTGTTGAAAATTAAACTTTATGAACAGACACACACACACACACACTTCACAGATGGTGTTTCAAATTTATTATTTCTATACACAGGCTCCTGTGGATGTTTTTAGTCAAGGAACAGCTATGGAAAAGCCTCCATGCAGCTTACGTTATTATTGCTATACCAACATAATGCTGGAGACTTCTGCCCCAGATCCAGGCCCGAAGCTTCTTGTATGTAGGCAGGCTGCCTATCGGCACAGGATCCCATTGACTACAACAGGGCTTTGAGAGGGTGCAGCAGTCTACAGCAATTTGTTGCATGTGAGAATCAGTGGCTTTGATTGTAAGCTTTTTGAAGCAGGGATTGGGGTTTTTTTGTTATGTTTGTATACAGCACCTAGCACAATAAGGTCCCTAGGCAGAGTGCCAACACAAACAATAACTCCATGAAACACTCCACGTGTCATTGCAGAGGAATCTAGTTTGCTATGTTTGTAGCAGCAATCTTCTCACTATGTAGGAGCTGTGCAAATACAGTAATGGCAGCATAACCCTCCTCCGATTCCTTAGCTTTTGCTGTGATGATGGTGAGACAGAAATTGATGCATTCTGTAAAACAGCCATAAAATTGTGGATAAATCAACTGGTTCATATGAGAACCAACCTGAAACTTTACCCAGCACGGAAAAATCCTGAACTCTCATGATTCAAAAGAATTCTGTTAGTTGCAACCATGTCACATTGCATGCTGATCCCCAGCATCTCCAAAAGCTAAGCAGCGTTGAGCCAAGGTGGTGTCTGGAGGGAAGACATAGGTGTCGCAAAACGTGGTGTTGGCAATTCAACAGGTGGCGCTTTTCCCCTTGAGTCGTGTTGAACCAAGGTTGCCGTGGAATGTTCTGAAGCTCGGTGCTCCTGGGCTGGGTTGGGACTAAGGAGATCTGTGTTCAGTACCTGGGGCAAGCCTTTTCAAAAGTGGCCTCTGCCTTTGGGCGCCTTGAGTTTTGTGCCTTGCTGAGCATCGACAGCTCCCACAGTAATGACACAAGCTGCATGGAATCAATGGGAGCTGTGGGTGCGCAGTATCTCAAACTCAGGCACAAATCCCCCCCAGAAATTCGTTACCTCTTTTTGATTATCTTGGCCTTTATCACGCCGGGACTCGTTTTCCCCGCCCGCAAATTGGGGAGGGTATTACCCGCACAACACCCCAGTGAGGGAGGTTAAGTTAATCAGTGCACGTGAGCACCTAAGCCCATGGCTACTTGGAGAAATAAATAAGTGGTCGCGGTGGCTGCCCTCAGCCAGCCCAGGCCGGGTGCTGTCGTAAAGCGCTGTATTCACCACCGATGAAACTCACAGACACAGACACCCCACACACCCCATACACAGGAGTCTGTGGCCACTGCGTCTGTGGAATCATAGGCACATTGGCAATTCCACTGGCCCTCCCCAGGCTTCCCTAATGCCTCTTCCTCTCCCACAGGATGAGCTATCTGGGAGCCCAACATTACCATCTGCAGGGGGTGGGGTGGGCTCCCTAGTGCCTGCCGGTCCTTCTGCTCCCACCTGTGTGCAGCTGTGTGAGGGCCGTCCAACGTCCCTTCTCTAAGGTGAGCATTTCACCTCAGGTAAATTATTTCCAGAGGGATTACATAACAAAATGAGGATGAAAACACTGTGCTCTGCATCACAGAACCTTCACAAGAACCCCTGGAGTCTTTAAATTTAAACTGCGCCAAACTGCTTTTTGCTGCATCTCTCTCCCAGCCTTTCACCATTCACCACAAAGAAAAAGAAAAAAAAAAGAGCAGGAAAGCCTTCCACAGGCTTCCACAAGGAAGATCCTCCCCTAATTAACAGTAATCTTGTACAGATTGCATTTTCCTTCAAGATTTAAAGACTAGCAGGGGGCAGGGCAGAAAAGGAGATTATTAAAACTTTAATAACATCAGCCTTTGACCCTTCCCAAATTCTTTTCAGTTTTCTCACATCTCTAACACCAGCTGTCTGTATTTTAAAACTATGCCAGCCACATGAACTTCTTGTTTACACTTTTATATCTTTCAAAGAACAGCCTCTTCAAAAAAATGACAGGACGCATCACACTTATCATCCACAAAGCAATGGGAAGAGGCTAAAATGAAAAATTATTTTCAGGTCAATTTTATTCCTTATACAAGTTAAACCATTACCAAAGACACAAGCCATGCCAGAGACATTGTATTACAGGATAGCGGACTGATAGCCGGAATCACCTCCCACCCCCACTATCAGAAAGCTCGAAAAAGAAAGACTCACAATGGCTGTTTGGTTTAGAAAACCCACCATGGCCTAGTGAAAGGCAATCAAGAATGGCAGCTACCTCAGCCCAATAACAACAGTCCTGTATTTTACAGAGCATGAGAAGGAAAAACCTTGCTTTGTCATGGGAAGAAATGACATTGGGATCCTGTGCTAAGCTCAAGGAGTCCCAATAGATCTAGATTACAGTTTACAATCATGAGGTTGTTTAAATGTATAATTTCCCATGTATTTTCAATGCTCCAAGAAAAATTCAAGGGTCCGGATCCACAGCTGCTGTAAATCAAAGTAGCTCCATTCCCTCCAGTGAGTTATGCCAATTTACACTAGCTGAGGATCTAGCTCCCAGTGTTTAAAGGGACAATGCAGTTTCATAAAATCATAGAATCATAGAAGATTAGGGTTGCAAGGGATCTCAGGACGTCATCTAGTCCAATCCTCTGCTTAAAGGAGGACCAACCCCAATGCAATCAGTCCAGCCAGGGCTTTGTCAAACCACACCTTAAAAACCTCTAAGGATGGAGATTCCACCACCTCTCCAGGTAACCCATTCCAATGCTTCACCACTCCAAGTGAAAAGGTTTTTCCTAATATCCAACCTAGACTTCCCACACTGCAACTTGAGATCATCGCTTCTAGTTCTGTCATCTGCTACCACTGAGAACTGCCTAGCTACATCCTCCCTGGAACCCCCTTTCAGATAATTAAAGGCTGCTATCAAATCCCCCCTCACTCTTTTCTTCTGCCTAGTTCACTCAGCCTCTCTTCATAAGTCATGTGCTCCAGCCCCTTAATCATTTTTGTTGCCCTCCGCTGGACTCTCTCCAATTTGTCCACATCCTGTCTATAGTGGGGGGGCCCAAAACTGGACACAATACTCCAAATGTGGCCTCACCTGTGCCAAATAGAGGGAAATAATCACTTCCCTTGATCTGCTGGCAATGCTCCTACTAATGCAGTCCAATATGCCTTTAGCCTTCTTGGCAATAAGGGCACTCTGTTGACTAACATCCAGCTTCTTGTCCACTGTAACCCGCAGGACATTTTCTGCAGAATTGCTGTCTAGCCAGTCGGTCCCCAGTCTGTAGCAGTGAATGGGACTCTTCCATCCTAAATGCAGAACTCTGCACTTGTCCTTGTTGAACCTCATCAGATTTCTTTTGGCCCAATCCTCCAATTTGTCTAGGTCACTCTGTATCCTATCCCTACCCTGCAGGGTATCTACCCTGGGGCACTCCACTTGTTACTGGCTGACAACTAGACATCAAGCCATTGATCACTACCCATTGAGCCCGATAATCTAGCCAGCTTAATACCCATCTTACAGTCCATTCATCCAACCCATACTTCTTTAACTTGCTAATAAGAATACAGCGGGAGACCATATCAAAAGCTTTGCTAGTCAAGGTATATCACGTCCTCCACTTTCCCCACGTCCACAGAGCCAGTCACCTCTTCATAGAAGGCAATCAGGTTGGTCAGGCATGACTTGTCCTTGGTGAAGTTTAGGCAGATTTTAGGTAAGAACATAGCAGACAATGGAAATCAAACATGGAAAACACTGTTTGATCTACTGAAGGGAAGTATAACTGGTGAGCCTGAAATTTCCCAGAGCCAGGTTGGCATATGAAGTACGTAAAGGTTTCTTTCTTCTGTTTCTTTTCCTTCCCCCCATCCCAGTTTCCTTTGTCACTGAGAACACACACTCTGTTCCAGCATTGCTCACCTTGCACTCCCCCACTCATCCAATTGGCTCTTTTCCCCCTGGTCTCTTTTTTTGTTTAAAACATACCTGCTTCTGGCTGCCTTCCTGAACCAGCAGCTGTTTGAGCTCTGGTGAAAGAAACCAACATGGAAGACAGTTTATTTGTAGAATAAGCCTCTCCCACAATATGCAAAACGAGGATGGAGGAGCAGAGATAACATTCTATTTTCATACAGCTGAATAGACATAGCCATCAGCTTGATGGCAGATAGTTTGGGCTACTGTTTGAAGAAGAGGGTCACTGGGAAGTAGGGCTGCTCACAGTCATTTTCTTCTTACTTATACTTCATATTGAAACTACGAAAGTGTAAATGCAGTATTGATGTTTCCTGTTTTCCACTCCCCATAACATGGTACAGTGTGACAGAGACACCTTGTCTACTCACAGAGATTCTGCTGCTTTAACTTAAATTGGTAAATTCACAGGCACAAGCTAAACGGACATAAGCCAAGTTTAGATCAATTTAAGAGTCTCCACACAAAAAGATGTACCAGTTTAACTAAATCACTTTAAAATTCAGCACTTAACTAAAATGGTGCAGTCTTTGTGTAGAGCAGCCTTTACCGAGAGCAATATTTCTTATATGTTTAAAAAATGTATTCTTTAAATTCTCCTCTAACAGTGTGGGGCTGATGGTTAGATTCAGCCCTGCTAAGCTACTGTACCTCTCAGCTCACATTCTTGGTGACCAGTTTGAAATTTTCTCTTACAGCAGAATATAAACCATCATCCCCTCTCACATTCAGGTACTGTCCTGAATTAGTAGAGACAGAAGATTTACAGATTCCTCTCTGATTGCCATGGAGCCTGCATCAAGCATACCTATTACTACACCCTTTACTTTTTGTTGTTGTTTTAGCTCATAAGGGCTACAAACAACTGTGGCCTCATATTCATGGTAAGAAAAGATTCCTTTGCAGACTATGTATCTTGCAATGAAACTATAACACTAGCTTGATAAGCTGATATACATGTAAACAGAGCTGGATTTGTTAAGGCTAGTCAAGAAACAGGATCCCAAGACATGAAAAGGAACACATCAGGGTTTGCCATAGAACTATGTTAGGATCCAGTCTAATTGCTTTTAATGCCTCCAGATTAATTAGTGGTAATTTAATTTGACCTTCACCTCTTTAGTGATCAAGCTTCAGTTAATTGTCTCTCTGCAATTCAAAGAAATAAAACGGAATCCTTTCACATTGTTTTCCAGACATTAGCAGGTAAATTATAAGTCTCAGTTACCATATGAAAATATACTTCTGTAGAATGCAACTCCAGATAAATTTAGCACGTTCAAGCTAATAAATGCATTTGGTTAAGGACACTGTGGGAAAAAAGGCCACATGTATAAATTTACTATGTCATTCTTGGTATGTCTAAGCTTTTATTAATGGATTCTATGTGTACCAGCAAAACTTAATTGCACTAGATTGTGATGGGCTGTGTCAAAAAAGTAAGAATTCTACATCAAAGTAATAATAAAATGGTTAGTACAGCTCGTAGCTCCTTTATGTTTTTAGGTTTTAGACCAATGGCAGTGAAACCTTTAAAGCTCAAATCCCAAAAGGCCAGTGAGATCGTTAGGGTACTAGCTTTAATGGGAACTCTATTACTGACTTTCTATTAACTATTTTTCAATGCCACTTCCAATTCTGCCCACTCTCCCTCCTCCACCTCCCTCCTACCTGCCTTGCTTTTCATTGGCCTCAGTGCCCAACCAACAGAGCCTTGTTTTATAAGTCTAAATATGCTTCTAAGATGAAACATCAAGTAGCTCTGTCAGACCCTGTCCATGCTGCCGATGGAACTATGCTAGTTACAAGCGTATTCAAATACCAGCTGTCAACCAAAGCCAGACCTGACAATAACTTTTCTCGCAGGAGGCTGGCACAGTTTGAGATGAAGCATGGCCTTGTCTTTAGGGTTGGACTTAGGAGCGCTAGGTTCAATTCTAGCCTCTATCATATGCTTCCTGCGTGATCAAATCATTTAGTGCCTCTATTCCTCATATGTAAAATGGGGATAGTAGCGCTAACTCCCAGGAGTGTTATGAGGATAAATACACCAAAGACTGTGAGGTGCTCCGGTGACCGGGGCCATGTGACTACTAAAGACAGACAGTTCCCCTGCCTGGTGCATAGCAGGAAGGTTTTTAACAGCCATACTGGAGACTATAAGAACTCACCTGCTCAGGAGGTAGCTTGTGTGTGCATAGTATGTGTGATGAGGCCTTAGCTATCCAGGTTTTTAGATCACTACCTGTCACTTCAGTGCTGGAGCAATTAGAATGGCTGGTGCATAGAGCATACAAGAGCTACAAAGAGCTACTGCAGCCCTTGAGCGAGAGCTCTGTGTGGTCAGGTGGTAGAATCCAAGAGTTTGGGATCTAAAGGCTCGGGTGCTGCGCCTTAAGGGTGCATATGTATGACTGTGTCAGCAGCACAGGGATGTGTTACAGTAACATGGTTACACAGCACAGTTATTTGCAGGGGCATGCACAGGAATAAAAATTTGACCCCTTTTAGGGGGAAACATTCTGTGCTTCTGCCATGGCCCCAGGGGTAGAGAAACTCATTCTCCCTGTTGCAGTCCTGGGGCTGGAGGAGCTTGTGGTCCCCTTGTTCCCCCAACTCAGCTCTACCTCAGGGTACCCTGTGCTCGCCTCTCAACTGACCCTTTTCTTGCCTACCCCGCCCCCCTGCTCACTGTCCCGCTACTGTTAGTTAGGAGGCTTGTCACTCCATATCTTATCGGCTGCTGATTGGTGGAGGCAGAGAAGAGGGCAGCGTGGCTGATCCCCGGCGAATGCCAGCTCCTGGAGGAGGGGAGCTAGGTGTCCAGTGCTGCAACTAAGAGCTCTGCCTGGGGCTGGGTGTGCTTTGCAAGCAGACCTCCGGTACGAAACTCGAAGGCAGGGGCAGAAGCCCTCCCTAAATGACCCAGTGGCTAAAGGAAATTGCTTTCCCCACCACAGCCCTGGAGGAGCTCACGCTGTCCCTGAAGCCACAGGGCCAGAGGGTTCTGTGACCCTCGCCATTTATTGGGAGGAACCATGCTCCTGCTTGTCCCCGACTCCATGCACACCTCTGGTTATATGACGTAGTTTGCAGCCATGTGAGGTGTGGATCCCCAACAGCCAGTGACAGGACAGTAGATGGGGAGGGCTCTGAGTTACTACAGAGAATTCTTTCCTGGTGTCTGGCTGGTGAGATTTGCTGAGATGCGCACGGTCTAACTGATTGCCATATTTGGGGTCAGGAAGGAATTTTCTCCTAGGTCAGATTGGCAGAGACCCTGGGGGTGTTTTTTGTTTTCCTCTGCAGCATGGAGCATGTTCACTTGCAGGATTAAACCATTGTAAATGGTGGATTCCCTGTAACTTGAAGTCTTTAAATCATGATTTGAGGATTTTAGTAACTCAGCCAGCGGTTAGGGGTCTATTAAAGGAGTGGGTGGATGAGGTTCTGTGGCCTACAATGTGCAGGAGGTCAAATTAGATGATCATGATGGTCCCTTCTGGCCTTAAATCTGTGAGTCTATGGATACAAACTGTGTTAAGCCGTAACCCCATATTTGAAATACAGTTACAAGTTCTAGCATGGCTCGGGTCTCAAAGTTCACTCCTGCCCATGCCTGAATAGTCAAAGCTTCCTTCCTTCTCATCGGTTAAAGCAGTTATCTGCCAAGAGAAGAGGCAAAATCACCTCCTAGCTACAAGAGGCATGACAAAACATCACTGCCTTGCTCACTCAGATGACAGCAAGCTCAGAGGAGAGCTGTGAGCATAGGAAAGTCACAGGAGAAGCACCGATTCTGAGAGAGGTAGCAGAGAATGATTTAAACTGTATCTTGTAAATCAGTAGGACAAGTACAGCCAAGCACCAAATGAAGTCAGATGGGTCTTAAGACATGGCCCATGCCCACTCTCTCCTTGTAGCTGGAGGATGAGGAGAAAGCTAACCAACACCAGATTTGTATTGCTGGCTATCTCAAGTTAAAACACATTTCTACTCATCTATCCAGACAAATATAGATACGGACAAATATTATGGTTATGTGTGAATTTATTTTTAATGTTCAATTTGTTGAATGTATGCAGAAATGATAATAGCCAGGACCGTCAGTTCCTAGCAAGCTGCCACCAGGACTCTCAGGATATTAAAGTGAAGGTAGACCTGTTTAAACAGAGCCCTTGTCGCTGGAGTACCTTTTTTTGCCACCAGCAATGGCCCTCCACGTCATAGAGTAAATGTATTGCACCTGGACATGTGATCACCAGGTTGGGTAAACGTACATGCGCTAGCTTTGACTGAGGTAGCACGCTAAAAATAGCTGTATAACCACAGCGGCATGCGTGCAGCACAGATTTGCTGATTGAGTATAATCGTGTTCAGAGTCTGAGGTGAATATTTGGGCAGCTAGCCCATGTTCCTATGGCTACGCTGCCATTTTTAGTGCACTAGCTTGATCAAAGCTAGTGCACATACGTCTACCCATGCTGGAAATGACAGCCTCAGCAGCAGGGTAGACATATCCAGAGATTCCTCCTCCCTGAGTTTTATTCCAGCCGTCCTTTCAATTAAAGGGGGCAGTTTTCTCATTCCTCACATAAAATAAGTGACGCCACTCGTCCTGGCTTGACATCGTACACCATGCTAAACGCCACGCAACTTATTTATCCTAAGGTAAGTCTTGAAATGAGGGATACAACTGACAGTCCAAGATTTATTTTGCTCTATTCAGTCCAGGATTTGAGAATCTCCTCATGGTTTTAGGTCTGTGTTCGGTAGCTCACCGACTGCTGTTTTAAAGCAGAATTGCTTCCAAACCAGCTGTAATAATTACCCCCACTGAGCATGAGGAATCCCAGTTATAAATTCTCTGGCAATCTTGCAAGAATATGTCTCCTAGAGGACTTTAGAGCATTTCTTTCAGAAGTTAACCTTATTAAATCATTCTTAAGCTGCCCCCAAATAAAGAATGAACCTTTAAAATAACCCTTGCTTTTAAAGGCTCCACTTTACTGTAAAAGTCAGCAGTTCTTTGGAGCCTGCAAGTCTCTCAAAGCTGTTTTAGTTAAACAATTGCTAATGTCCTCTCCCATCGAATTTGAAATGATGCAAGCATTTGACAGTCAAACTAGAACTCAGGAGGAAAATGCTGAGCCTGACCATCTCAGGCCTGTAAGTGAATCAAAGATTCAGTAGGTAGCTCAGGGAGACTTTCTGCATTTGCACACCACAATACAGTCTATGTTGCTACTCGATTTATGCAAAGAACTGCATGCACTACAACAGCAGATGCTATAGCGAAGACTTTGTCGCACTGAAAAGGCTATTTTCAGCAGTTTAGAACTCATCTGCAAACGTTCACTTTGGGCTAAAATCAGTACGCAGCTCTTCTAAGCAGTGCTTAAACTGGTCTGAAAAGGGCAAGGGGCGGTCTATCATCACTCCCACATCTGCTCGTTTCCCTCCCCAGCGATTCATTCTGACTCCGACCCCCAAATTGATCTCATCACCCCCAGTCCCCACATCAATTCTGGTCCCATCTGTTCTCCCCCTCCCTCCTTCTGAGCCTTCTGCAGCTCTTGGGGTTCCTCACCCCCCTTTCCCAGGCCTGGGTCGGTGCCAGCAGGGTCCGCAATCCCCTTCCCTCAGGCTGGTGTTGCAGGGTGTCGGCTCCCGAGGATAGCTCGGCCTGCTCCCTGTAGCAGCCCCAATTGCTCTTCTTCCAAGGCAGGCAAGTGTGGAAAGCAGCTGGTCAGAGATGGTTTTCCTCCATGAGGTACTAACCATGTGCACCCCTCAGTGACAAGACTCACTGTTTAGAAATCTGAATTCCCAGGGCTGAGAGCTGGTGCACTGTAAGCACTGGTTTTAAGCCTGGGGTACTGGTAATGATTACCTGATACAGCCCAGCCCAGCTCAGCAATGACCAAAAACTATTACCCATCTGATGATGTCAGTGCAGTGGCCCATGTGAAATGAGTTGGTGACCTCAGGGCAGTTCCCAGAGGACGGACCCATGTGACAAAAACTACCATCGCAATTCCTATCCTTGTTGGCAATCTCATCAAAAGGGGGTAATGGAGCAGCCGAGAGAAAGAATTACCCTCCCCGCTCCCAGAGGCGGGTCGCTTCAAGTCAGCATTGAGATATGTTGGCAGGACAGAGGAGAAAAGTTTGTATTACTGAAGCCTTGTTGTTTCTGCTCTGTGGGTAATAAACAGAGGATTTACGCCTGCATCTTGAATGTTGTGTGCAGATCTGGTCGCTCCATCTCAAAAAAGTTATATTGGACTTGGAAAATGTACAGAAAAGGGCAAAATAAATGATTGGGGGTATGAAACAGCTTCCATATGAGGAGAAATGAATAAGATGGGGATTTTTCATCTTGGAAAAGAGACAACTAAGGGGGGGATAGGATAGAGCTCTATAAAATCATGACTGGTGTGGGGAATAAGATGTAAAAATAAGGTGTGTAAATAAGGAAGTGTTATTTACTTCCTCTCATAACACAAAAACTAGGGGTCACCAAATTAAATTCAGAAGCAGCAGGTTTAAAAGAAACAAAAGGAAGTATTTCTTCACACAGTGCACAGCCAAACTGTGGACCTCTTTGCCAGAAGATGTTGTGAAGGCAAAGTCTATAACAGGGTTCAAAAAAGAACTAGATAAGTTCATGGAGGATAGGCCCAGTAATGGCTATTAGCCAGGATGAGCAGGGACACAAAACAATACTTTGAAGTGTCTCTAGACTCTGTTTGCCAGAAGCTGGGAATGGGAGACAAGGGATAGATCACTCGACGACTGCCAGCTCTGTTCATTCCCTCTGAAGCACCTGGCATTGGCCACCGTGGAAAGACAAGACACTGGGCTAGATGGACCATTGGTCTGACCCAGTGTTGCCATCCCTATGCTCTTACGTTTCTGTCTCTGGAGCTATCAATCTAGGAGCTTTCACTATTTTTCAAAGGTATTCAGCTGCCAAAAGATGCAGGCACCTAGTGGGATTCTCAAAAGCACCTAGGTGCCTAACTCTAACATTAATGGGCCTTTCGCATTTAGGCACTTTTGAAAATCCCATTAGGCACCTATTTGCATGCCTAAACTCCTTTGAAAATCTGGCCCTGCCTGCTTAAATACCACAATGATGAAAATGGTGGAATTTTGCCAGCACAAAACGCTTTTAAAAATGAACTAGAAAATAAATGGTCTTTCCTTGGGTGCCTTTCTTTGAAACTCAGTTTGGTTTCATGCGATTTGGCTGTTACATTTTGAAAATATCAGAAAAGAAAGTTAACCAATTTCGGATTACTTTTTCATGCTCCTATAAGTGAAAAATCTTTTGGTTTTAAAAATGTAAGGATAACATATGAACTCATTCTAAGGGCTGATGGATTGACTTGGGTGAGGAGTATTCTTTTTATTAGGCTATTCTCTTAAGCCCTACTATGAATTCCACATGGGTATTTCTCCACTTCAACGGAGCTCTGTACGCGTGCCTCCTTCCCATATGAAGTTCTCAAAAAACATCGCCATTTCCTGTATACTTTCTATGATCAGATCAGACCTTTCATTCATGTTCTGCTGATCCCTCTCAAAGCGATGGCACCAATTATATGAGTGATTCTCAAAACATAAAAAGGTTGCAACTTTGTGGTTTGAGCACTTCCAAAACAGCTTCTTTTCATAAGAGTTTTTACTATGGATCCATAATGTTAGAAGCCTGCTGCCATTAAGAGGCATTTACAGCACATGTGCTAACAGCTCCAAATGAATAATTAAGAATAATGAGCAAAATCTCTAGGCCGCAGGTTCTTTTTCTTTTAATACCACCGTTAAAAACAGGAAATTAAATCTCATACACAAAAGACGAATTAAAATGAGATTACGGCTTTGTCCTAAACCCACAAAAGCCAGGAAGAGAATCACATCTGATGCTCCATCCTTAATTTGCCACATTGCATCAATGACTATTACAGGGCATTTATAAACATTTACTGGTTTTACACGTTCGTTGTGCTGCAATAGTGGAGCATAAAAGGGTGGATCCAGTGCTGTGGTGCTGCTGCAAGGCAATGTAAAGTGTAACTGCCTTTGCCAGCGAGCCAAGCAGGGGTTCCACCCTTGGGCATAGACAGTTTTAATCTCCTCCCGGCGTTCCCTAGGATCTCAGCCAGCAGAGGCTGAAGCAGAAATGTGCTGTATCACCACATCCCCCTGCTGCCCTGCCTTCCTCACATCTCTTGCCAGTATCATCATCATCTAGGGCTCTGCCAGCCACTTACAGGCCTTTCAGTGGAAGGGAGGGTGTGGGTCCCTTGCACTGCTGCAATCCCCCTCCATGTAGAGTCTCCAGCACTGTAAACCCTCCATCAGTGTCTGAACCACTATCACCCCAGTCTAGAGAGTTTAGCATGAGGCCTCTGCATTTCTTTGTTCTTTGCTATTTTGATTGTAGCTTTAAGCATGTCTGCACCATTTAATTAGAACAGATCATTTCTAAAACAAGCCACCAAATCCTATTCCTATGGAAACAACTTGGGGTGAAGTTGCACTTGCCCAGAACAATTTCACTACAGACAGAGGTCCACTGGATCCAGTTTGGCAGTTTTCACATTGCTGTGTTTTGAAACAGGGTGGGACTTTGAGTCTATTTAATTACAAAGAGTTTCATACTATCTAGTTCACAGCAGCTTTGTGAACACCTCGCTGTTGTAGATAACACCTTTAGCTTGATTTTACCTGGGTGAGATTTAGGGCAAGTCTACACTACAAAATTAAGTTGACCTAAGTTACGTCAATGTACACCCATGGCAGTAATCAAATCAGTTTGCACGTCCACACTATGCTCCTGGTGTTGGCAGTGCATGTCCTCACCAGGAGTGCCTGCACCGATTTAACTGCCAGCATGAGGCATTGTGGGATGGTTTCTGAAAGGCGCAACAGGTGATGTAATCAATCTACACTGATACTGCATCAACCTACCTACGTCGACTTAAGCGCTCCACCTCTTGCAGGGGTGAAGTTATCCATCAGTGAAGTGGGTGACTTACGTTGGTGGGAGCTACATTTTAATGTAGGCACTTACAGAGTTAGGTCGACATACGCTGCCTTACATTGACCTAATTCTGTAGTACAGACCAGGCCTTAGCCTAGCCAAGAGCTGAAGGTGTTACCCTGCCTTGAGCACAAGGCCGACTGTAGCTAGCACATGTTAGCTGTGTCCAGCTGAGCTAGGAAAAGTGGTTGAGTTTAGGACTGTACAGAACTGATCTTGCAGTTCTCACTCAGGCCAAATAAACAGTGGGAATTTTGCGTGACTGAGGACTGCAGGTGCTGTAAAGAGGGGACGCCCCCGTGTAAGACAAATAAGCTGTGTCACTCTTTAAATAACTGCCTGAGTGTCAGAGGCGGAACGCCCAGAGAAATGGCAGGTAAACATCAGGACCTGGAGCGGTGCTGAGTTTTCCAGTCTAATCACCTGAGTCCTGCTGAGTCTTCCTCGAATGAGAAAAATCTGCTATGCAAACTCATCCATACCGTAAGAGCTCATAGGGCCTGATCCTGTGAATGACAGTGCACAGGAGCCCCGCTGCAGCAGGTGCGCAGCTCTCCACCCACGTGCTGTTGGGTGTGGGATCAGGGCCATAGCTTGCATTTGAAAGGCTGGCTGGGGTGGTGACACGCTGGGAATCACGCTGTTCTGCTAGACAATGACATTTAATCCCACCTCGCCCCTCATTGTAATAACATTGGGATTCCTTTCACTGACATAAATTGTTAATAAATAAGTACTTCATGGTTTGAGGAAGACAGAGGATGTCTAGCTTGTAAAAATGTATTACTGCTTTGTGTGATAGAGAAAACAAATCAATGTAGTTAGTTACCTAGGACCTGTGATCTCTTCCGTGAGAGCTGGGAAGGGTTACTGCAATATGCCAAAAACATCCCTTTCATGCCAAGAAGCCCAGAGGTCACCTAACCTAGGCTGGGGGGAAAAAGACGTTTGTAAACGAAGAGAGCACACACAAAGCAAAGCACCTTCTGCGTGACTTGAGCAGTGTCTAAGATACGTCTTAGCGCAGCGAGGGAGCTGAGCAATTTTTGAACACTGGAATTCTTCAGAGAGCTGCTCTTTGCTCTGGCTGCCTGCTGCCTCCTGGGGAGAGAAAATGCTGAGGAAATGAAGACTGACCTTGCACTGTTATGGAGGAATCAACAGGCCCAACCCTGCAACCCTGACATGCATGAGTAACCCTTCCACACACGAGTAGGCCCCCTTGAGTTCAAGAGCGCTCCCAGAAGGACTGGAGTTCAGTTTTGTAATGAGTGTGCCGCCGAGGAGTAATACCACACAATGAGCTTTCTGTGCTATCCTTTATCACTTAAGATACACTGAGCTGGAAGAGCTAACGGCAGAGTTTTCTTTCTAGAAATATAATTAATGTGCAGCATCCATTTATTGCAGCAGGAATTCTTGAAAGTTTGCATCTCTATCCATTACATTTCATCTAGGCCTGGCCTGGCTGTCCTCTGGGCCATTCTGATGAAGCAACTGACACCGCACCTTGACTAAATTAAGTAGTACGAGTTACTCTGAAGAACAAAGCTATGGGAATAACAAAGGGTTTTAATGTGGCTGCTGTGACTGAAGGGGATGATTGTGCTGGAAGTCGTGGGGGTTGCTTGGGGAGGGAGAGGAGGCTGTGGCGTACTCCTTTGAAGAGAAGGTGCTAGCTTGTGCCAGTGAGACATTGCTATTTCTGGACTGTCTCCTCACAGACTGAGGTTGCCACATCAAGGATAGTTAAAGGAGATTTTCTAAAATATACTCCCACTTGTACTAAGAATGAGGCTGAAAGTATTAATTCAAAACACAGTCTCCACTCTTTCTACCCACCACTCCTTTCCTGTCAAGCCAGTGCCTGCAAAGAACAAACTTTTGTATGTGGAAAACTGCTGCACAAGCCTGTGCCCGCTTGGCCTTGAAACCTTCTCAGGGGCTGAGCCCTGTGAGGTACTGAGCATTGTTGACTCTTATTGATATTAATGGGAGCCGAGGGCCCAGGGCATCTGAAAAGGTTGGGCCCTTAAAAATCTGTCTAAACAACTAAGTATATAGAGATATACACACAGTATCCGTACCAACGCAGCTCCCCGTTATTCTAAATACTGCCATTTCCATTCATCTGGCTTTTTCAAAAACAATTAACTTGACTACAATAATTAAAAGGGAAAAACCATTCTCAAAATAAAAAATATCAACAGTAATGAGCTTTACTATTCTAATTTGTGGCCCTAGATCATTCCAGACCCTCCAATTAACACTCAGTGGGTGTGTGATTTCATTAAATGACTAGCGGATTGCACAGTAATTACAACCTTCCTTGGGCTGTTGTGTTGGGGGGGATTTAATTCCAGGTTCCCAAACACCACAGATGTTAGGGATTTTTTTCCCCCTCCCACTCAGCTGTGGTCTGTACATTTCTAATCAAAGAAGTTTACTTGGAAATAAAAAAGAATGCTTTTGGGTAATTATATTCCTAATCACATGTAATTTTGTTCAGAATTAGCAGATGTGCCTGTAATTTAGCCTTTGTTTGGGTGTAACTGTCTACAGGCTGGTTGGGGCAGTGTAATACCATTACTTGCCTGGCTTCCAGATGCACCCGTGTTCAGCTGGGAAGCCTCTGATGATCACTGTTTATGTGAGAGGAGTTAATATCATAGCATCAAGATGCCAGCTGGTGAAACTGTAATTAGACAAAGGTATTAATTCATTCCCAAAACCTCAATAGCACAGCCACTGGACACTTTCCAAACTGCTCTGGGCTCAGGCTCAATACTGCAGTCCTCACTCAGTAGAACGCCGTCGCTGCATGTTGGTGTGCGACTTCAGTGGAGTCACACAGTTGCAAATCCAGAGCTGGGAGTGACATTTTTCACTGGGGTCAGCTGCCCAATCTGCTCCTGAGGGCAGCCACGTTAGAGCCACCTTCACGTAACGCATCCTCTCCCAGGCCCGACGCTCATTCAGGAGGTGCCTTAAAGGAGCAGAATCCCTGAAACCTGTACTGGAGATGGGGCAGCTGGCCCACAGCCAAACTGGTGCAGCTGTTCCTGGCTTCAGCTCCTGGCCACTGCAGCTGGTATGGTGCGGATAGGGATGGAGTCTTAAAAGGTCTAGAGCTGCAGCTATAACGATGTGGCTCCGCACTGGTGGGGTGGGGTGGGGCTGGCGAGGCCGCAGTTCCCCCTACGGATTTGGTACCCTGGGGGCCCACCTGTGAGGCCAATGCTCAACACTAGCCCTGTACACCACGGGACAGCATAGTCTCAAACAGGCTTACAGAGTCCACACAGTCTGGCTAAACGTCCCAGAGCAGTCCGAAAAGTGAACTCAGAAGAGTTACTTGAAAAACTCCCCAGCACTCATTATTCAGGCTATAAAGGAGCAAATCTCAAGCCATCCGCCCTTGTTAATTGTGCATTCAGTGCTGCATTTTAATGCCATCTGACACGGCCACCACCTCCAGCAAGAGTAGTTTTCATCCTCCGATGCGCTGTGCAAGTTAGACCCAAAACCCTGCAGCTCCTGCTCAGTTTTTCCTCAGGCAACATTCCCCACGGAGTCCAGCTGAATACAAGTGAGGACCAAGTAGGTCTCCTTAGGAACTGTGAGAGCAGAGTTCCCTGCAGCAAGGTCTCCGCATCCCACAGGACCAGGGCCTGCGCAAGCTCTGAGAAGGGTCTGGTGGTTTCATTTTAAAATGCCGTACTGGTTGATGGCACTGGCTTCCCAGCCCTGGCCTTACCCCCTGTCTGAGGCAAAGACTGATAGAGTAATTATTCCAGCATGGATCAGAGCAGCAGCCAAGGAGCCAGGTAACAGAGCCACTCTTGCTCTAGTGAGACCCTCCCTAGAGGAACAGAAACATTCAAGACCACTGCTTCCACCTCTAAGGCCCCACACCTTGATTTAGGCACTTATTTCAGAAACATACATTGGCCTTCATCCCCCAGACTCCTGGGCACCTCTCATGACACCTCTGTTCAAACTGGGTGATGAGCATGGTATAAGAACCTAGATAGAATAAAACAGTTACTGGGAGGAAGAGATTCAGAAAATCTGCGCAGTGTGAAGACCATTGAACCCCGAGGAGGAGGAGGTGTGGGGAGAGGAGCCCATAGTCAAACAGCATCTCCCAAAGCCATGAAGGGAAGGAGCCTTTCAACTCCTTAGTAAAATTGGCTCCTTCCCCCTACCTGCTCTCCACTGGTGGCAACAGTGTCACCAACATACCTAGTTAAATTGCTGCTGGCCAGAGGCTGTTGTGGTCTCTTTACCTCCACCTTATTTGATAGGGACTTGTACTGGTGAGGTGGTGGTAGGAGCGTTCTGCTGGAGGGGAAATGTGGAAATGCACACCTGCCATGATGAATTGGGATAAATCTTCATTTTGGGACACCATCTAAGGCAGGTTCATTTTAAACTTCCCATATTTGTCAGATTGTGTCTCTTTTCAGCTGTTAAATCATACTAGTCATTTATATTTCTCTGACACTGGTGCAAAGAAGACAGTTCCCGTACACTCTGATAAAAACATAACATCGACTCCTTCCCATTTTTAACAGTGGCCGAAGGCACGTTCAATGCAAGGCAGCGCTTCCGTGACTTCTGCCTAAACTAACATTTATTTCATTGCCACAGTTCACTTCTATTGTCATCACTTTCACGCTCCTCATTAACTTGCATCTGTTTCATGTTGGAAGTTTGCAACACTTGCTGACTTTGGCTGAAGTTTTTTACATCCAACACCAAACATATGTTGATGTTTACTGCATACTAGCTCTGAATTCTTTGACTTAACATTGTCTCATTTGATTATCCCATGAATGGCAAGCTGCTGATATGGAGCTGAATCCTTTAATAACACTAGAACCCAGAATCAGTCAGATACTGTTAAGTAAATGCCCATAGTAAGGGCTAGCATGGCGTGATGTTCAGAGGTGCTGAGCACTTGTCACTCCCACTGAACTCATTGGGAGACACTGATACACAGCGCCGCAGAAAATCAAACCATAAATGCTCCATCATGTGGGTCTCAGAAAAGGGGCTTCAATCAAACGTTATTAGGGCTCTGGGGATTCTCAAGATCTTATCATATTGCAAAGGATGCTTTGCAAGTGGGGGAGGGGGGCATTACCTCTGCATTGTGGCCAACAGGACTTCAAAGGGAACATGAATAGATACACGGGGAGTGTCTTAACATGATACACCTTTACAGAACAGTCTACGGTTTTGGCATTGGCTTAAATGAAAGTCAAGAGCTGCCTTCTCCTCACACCAGTTTTACACTAGTATAATCCACTGGCTTCACTGGAACTATGCCTGGTTTTTACCAGCATAAGTGAGAGAGGAATCAGGCTACATATCTAGGAGGTTATGTGCAATAATTATCACACATCAACCTTCTCAGATCCGAAACCTTTATGAAGAGGGCCAGGTACATGTGTTTACCTTTCACTCAAATACTTAATGGGCTTCCCTAAATCTAATCAATGGTCGAGAATGTGTGGCAAGCTTCATGGTCTGCAGAGAAAGTGACAACGTCTACCCAGGTTTGATTTACCGCAAAGGCAATGGAGCCTTCTGAACCAGTTTTGTACCAGACAGGGCATTTGTGCTGCAGTGAAATTTCAGTAGTGTTTTAGAGACAGTCCACTATGTTGGTGTGGGCAGCCACAAACCATGACACATATCACTGAGGACTGCAAAATGACTCAATTTCCTGGCGGTCTTTGTACTTTGAACATAAGAATGCAGTGGCTTGACTTAACCAGTTTGCCTATGCCAAATAAATATATAAAGGGAGTTAATACCTTTAAGGATCTGGACCTAAATGACTTGCCCAAGGTTGTTCAGAAAACCTGCGGCAGAGCAGCGAAAGGTCTCGCAAGTACTAGGCTAGCACCCAGGGCTGACAAGAAGCAAGGAAAAGGATGGCAATTGTACTAGGCACTAAGCTCGAGAGGGAATGGGGGGTTCAAAACCTCTGTAAGACCAATGTAAATAAAGTGAACTAAGAGAGGGGAGTGGAGTCCCAGCAAACATGATGTACTGGGACCCAAAATTTCTCTCAACAGGCCTGCTAGCACCCTACCCACTGGATCATCCTGCCTCTCCTATTGTGGTATAGCTCCTCATGTGGACACTCTATTACAGAATAAAGCCCTTCATTCCAGAATAATTTTTGTGTGCTTCCAAAGCAGAGCAATTATTCTGATATAAACTCACTTTTGTTCTGGAATAGAGTGTCTGGAACTGAGCTAGTACGGAGCAGCCATCACAAAACAGCTTTTATTCCACAATAGCTATTTTCCCATGTAGACAAGCCTTACTTCCCCAGTGGATAAGCCCATAACAATTATCTAGAAGTTAAGGAAAGAGCATTAGACTTTAAGATTTCAGGTTCCATTTCGAGAAAAGTTTGCTATCCAGAGACAGTTAGGGAAAAGAATTAAACTTCCATCTGTTTACCTTGAGGGGACAAAGCAGGGAAATCTGAGAGAGGTTTCAAGAGATATTCACATGATAACATTGCACATTCATTAGGCAATAAAGTCTCAGATAAGACAGTATCTACTTGGGAGTCATTCCAGTCACCAACTTAAATAGCTTTTTAAAAGTGCATTTTGTACATGACAGACTGGAAAGACTCCTTCAAAGCCATTCCACTAGATTGCATGATTACTAATGATGTCTTTAGGGCACATGCCATCTATAGCTAAAAAATCCTTATAAAAACTGGTGGGAAAATGCCCTGCTCTTTCATTGCAATTGAAATGCAAACCACAGTATCAGGGTTTCATAAAAAGCAAAAAAACAGTTAAATTATATTTAAAAATAGTAATTTTCTTTCCTGTGGGCCAAAGGGCTCCTTCTGCTTCTGTGAGCAAAGTGGAGCAAAAACCAGCTGATTTAGAGAAGAATGCTGAAGAGGGAGTGCTTCCTTCCTATTCCAGCCCCATGGAGGCCTCTGCACACATTTTCCATAGCAATCAGGCTCCTCAGGTGGGGGGAACCAGCCACATTCCATGGCATCTTCCCCCTGTGATCCTATGAAGAATATCCATATAAGCTAATTGAACCTGTTGGCATTCACTTACACAGGTTCCCCCAGTACAATGGGAACTCATTTTCTCCAAGGGGGATTTGAGGCCTGGCAGCTGGTGTGAATGCCATGTAATCATGGCCCTTTCAGGCTGTAAGAGATGGGCTGTCTAGTGCCAGTGTGGAAGCATGAGACTCTACAAGGATGTCTCAATAGCCATTCAAGTTGGAGGCCAAACCCTTCTATAGCCCACATGGAGGCAGTTTGACCCTATTGTTTTATTCTTTGTTGTTATTTTTGGTTGTACAATCACATCCATCAGTACCACCACGGTGAGTTGTTTATGATGTGTTTGTGCTCCAAATGGATTCATTTTTCAAATTATGTGACATTCTAAGCCCATTCTAAGGCATACCATGAAGTGAAGATAAGTCAAATACCCAGCCCATGGGCCAGATCCAGCCTTACTTACACAACCCATATGGCTAGGTCAAATTCTACTAGGAACTACTTTTCATAGTGGAAAGATATGTTGCTCAAGGCCACAAAACCCAATTTTTAAAGGTTTTTTAAACAAAATGAAATTTAAAACATATGAGCCATACTAACAACAATAAACAACACCAGTGTGTGCAGTTCATAGGCTGGAAGTGTGCTTGCTGTCTTTCAGATGAGATGTAGAGTCCTGACCATTTGTGGTCATTGAAATATCTTATAGAACTTTTCACCCATAATGAGACATTAACCTTGGACTCTTAGCCACATTCCATCTCCAGGTATTACATCCCATCTACCTACATTCTCCCTGCAATTTCAGATGGAGAAGTTATTCTTAACTCTCTCTTTTTAAAATGGGACGTGTAGTGTTAGAAGAGCAGAACAGCTGCTATGTTTCTCTGGTAGGTGATCTGATACTTTCAGAGTCATTGCAAAGCAGTAGGAGTAGAAAGATTACATTACCTCTGTATTTGGCAATGGTGCAACTGCTGCTGGAATATTGGGTCCACTTCTGGGTGATCACAACTGAAGAAGGATGTTAAAATATTAGAGAGGTTTCAGAGAACATTAATGAGAACGATTAAAGGATTGGAAAATGTGTCTTACAAAAAATGACTTAAGGAGCTCAGTCTATTTAGCTTATCAAGAGACGATTAAGGAGTGATTTATCACAGTGTATAAGTAACTACATAGGGAACAAAAATTTGACAGAGAGCTATTCCATCTTTCAAACAAATGTATAACAAAGCTCCAACGACTGAAAGTTGAAGGTAGGCAAATTCAGACTAGAAATAAAATGCAAATTATTAACAACGAGGAAATTAACCATTGGAACAACTTACCATGAACTATGGTGCATTCCTCATCACTGGAAATTTTAAAATCAAGATTGGATGTTTTTTCTTAATTATATGCTCTTGTTCAAACACAGCTATTGGATTTAAAGCAAGAATTAATTCAGGGGAGTTCTATGGCCTGTGTTACACAGGAGGTCAAACTACATGATCACAAAAGTTCCCTTACAATCTATAAATTGCGATACACAGTTCGGTGCTTAGGGATTAAAGGTGCTATAAAAATGCAGCATATCATTTAATACACTCTGTAGTGGGAACGATCAGTACTAATGGAGTCCCCTTCAGTTTGCTGTTGCAGTCATTCTCCATTGTTATGCAAGGTGTAAGGGGTATTGAGGAAAACGTTTCCCTTTTAGTATTGAGAAGAAAATCCTGCCCCCTCCTCCTTGGTGGCTGAGCATATATCGACACAGCTTCTGGCAGCATGCCGCCCAGCCAGGGTTGTCATGCTCAGGCTTGCAGGGATCATGTTAGCACCCTACATACTAGCATGTGGAGACAGCACTTTGAATCTGGAGGGAGGGGGAGGGAATATAGAGGTGGGGCTTCAGAGCCTCAGCTGCAACTCCAAAGCACTGTCTACACAGTCTATATACCCAGGCTAGGAGGCTTGTTGCCATAGGCTGTGTAGATAAACCCTGGAAGATCCAAATCCACCAGAATCAGAGAGGACAGGAGTTGGAGAGTCCATTTAGGACATCAGTGGGATCCATGGTTACCCTACACACTATGAAGCCTCGCTCTGCAAGGACTCCCTTCCCTTTACAATATAGCATGGTTTGGAATGAAGTGGGGGGACCTGGTGTAGGAAGTAGTGTGGGAGCACTGGAGCCACAAACATACAAATCCAACTACCACTGCACCCAGTGTAGTGGGAATACTGTCCCTGGCCTATTGTCATGGGCACAGAATGGGGTGGGGTGAACATGCTAAAGGCCTCTCCACAAAGCCCAGCCACTTGACTCTTTCTGGGATGCAGCTGTGCATGGCACTGAGTCATTTGGTTACATTTGCTGCCACTAGTAGCTGATGACTAATTGTATTTATTCCCAGGGTTTTTTTAAGTCTGTGTGTTGGGGGGAGAGTGGACATAAACACATTCAGCAATAATTGTTGGTATGTCTCTCCTGTTTCCGTCTTTTGTCAATTACTTGCTTTTTCCACGTTGCTGCAGAACAGCATTTTCATTTTCATAATTGTGCCATGGCACTTTTTTCCCTCTTATTTTTGCATTCAAACTGGTCATTACCTTTTCTTTGTTTTAGCTGAAAAGAACCTAAAGTGGGACTGAGGAGCCCTTTCTGCTGCAGTGTGGACTCTAGGAAATGTTTATACAACTCTCCCAGGAGATGGGTTCCTCTGATTTGGGAAACTTTGGATGCTTCCAAACATGGCCATGCCCATCCCCCATGACAAGTGCAGTATCGCCCTGACTAAGCCTGCCCCCTTGAAAAGAAGAAACATCTCTTGCAACCTCAGTCATGGCAGGAAAATATTAGAGATGGTACTTCTGAGAATGGAGAAATTGACACCCTCAGAATCTGACCTACCTACAAATACGTTAAATTCTGAAGGCTGCTATAGGAAGAACTCTACATCTGGCTCCTCGCATCCTTCTTTCTATGGGAAACACACTCAAATGTGCTTCTTTTTAGTCATAATGTATAGTGTGCGTGACTCTATTGCTCATGATTAGAGCTGCCCTCATAGTCCCAGAGACAGGAAGCCCTCTCTTTAGCTAAAGAGCAGTGTCAGCCCCAGCAGAAGCAGAGCAAACTTCCCCACAGTGCTTCACCAATCTGCCTTAACTCTTCCCTAGAAATGAGGGTGCTTCATCCTCATTTGATACTTTGATCTGTCTGCTAAGACTGACTGCTAGGATGTCATTTGTGGAAGTGGTCATTTTTGTGATCAGAACACTTGCCCACTGGAAACTGATCCAAGATATACATCAGAGAGTAACACACAACCTCTTCTACAAGCTAAGGCTGGCTTTTGGACCTAGATGTAAAAGGTCACTGGACAACAATTTTTTTCGAAAGTGTTGCTTCCTCAGAATTTTTTTTTTGATTATGCTAGACTGCTTGAAGCTGAACACAAATATAATTTCAGACCACTTGTATCATGTAGGAATTTGGAGAAACAAGACATTGACTTTTATTGAATGTAATGCATTTAATCGGATAAAGGTGTTGACGCTTTGCAATAGTTCAACTGAGCTAAAAATGTTTTGTTGATGATTTTCATTTGTACTCAGTGTCTGAGGCTTCTCGTTTAAGTGTCCAACAATAATCGGCTGGCATTGATGGATTCCAGTTGCCCTGATACCATTTTTCCATGATCGCAATGTCCTGGTGAAACCTTTCACCATGCTCGTCACTGACTGCACCAAGATTTGCAGGGAAGAAGTCTAAATGCAAATGCAGAAAGTGAATTTTTAGTGACATGTTGCACTTCATGGTTTTGTATGCTTGAAGCATGTTGTCAACCAGCTGCACGCAGTTTGGTGCTCTGTAGTTGCCAAGAAAATTTTCAACAACATCCTTGAATGCCTTCCATTCGATTTTCTGCAGCCCTACTAGAAGTTCTTCGAACTGTCTGTCATTGATGACCTGTTTGATTTGTGGACCAACAAAAATGCCTTCCTTAATGTTGGCATCAGTTATTTTGGGAAACATCTGTCTCAAATATCGAAACCCGTCACCTCCCTTGTTCGTCGCTTTCACAAAATTTTTCATCAGTCCGAGATTTATTTGAAGAGGAGACAAAAATATCTTTGTTGGGTCTACAAGTGGTTTATGTGCCACACTTTTCTGCCCTGGAACCAACTGCTTACGGAGTGGCCAGTCCTTTTTAATGTAATGAGACTCTTTAGCACAGCTGTCCCATTCGCAAATGAAACAACAGTACTCGGTGTATCCGAGCTGCATTCCTAGTAGCAGCGCGACTACTTTCAGATCACCACAGATGTTCCAGTTGTAGTTGCTGTACTGTATGTGTTTCAACAAAACTTCCATATTTCCATAGGTTTCTTTCATGTGTACTGCATAGCTGATTGGTATTGAAGGGTGGACATTGCCGTTGTGTAATAACACAGCTTTCAGGCTTAACACTGACAAATCAATAAAAAGACACCATTGTTGTGGGTCTTGCTGGCAACCCAAAGCAGTGAACAGCCCATCAATGTCAGTGCAGAAACACAGATTATCAACCTGACCAAAGAATTGTGTGAAAACTTCTTGGCGGCTGCGAAAGACAGACATTTTCATGCCTGGTGACAGCAGACCCCATCCTTGCAGTCTTGAACCCAGTCATTCTGCTTTTGCCTTTGACAAACCCAAGTCTCTGACCAGGTCATTTACATCAAATTGAGTTATCAGATGAGGCTCACTCAACGTAAATGGTTCAAAATGTGGATCAGTGTCGTTTTCCGTTCCTGGCTCGTGTATCATGGCATCTCCGGCTGCCTCTTTTAGGCTGCATGTCTCTGGTGGCTGCAGTACTGGAAGACTATCGTCATGCGGCACAGATCTCATGGCTGAAGGGAGCTTTGGGTATTCAATGGATTTCTTGTTTTTAGCAGAAAACCCAGACATATTGGTCAGACTGAAGTAACAGTCTGTCACATGATCCTTCTGTTCTCGCCATATCATTGGGACAGGCATTGACTTCCGAGTACCTCTGAGCCAAGCTCTAAGATCGACAGCACATGTTGCACAAAAAATGTGAGGAGCCCAGGCTTTGTCCTGATCACCAATTTTACAGCCAAAGTAGAGCTCATACTCTTTCTTAATACGTGCAGTCATGCTCCGTCTTTGAGGTTTAAGCGTGTATTCGCCACAAATGTAACAGAACATATCATGGCTGTTGTGACATTGGCGACACATTTTGCTATTACGAATCCTCCTGAAAATACAATTGCTTTATTATTGTGAGTACACACAATATGCTATGCACATAGAGCATGCACATCAACGTGAATGCAAACTTATATAAACGCAATGCATAGAACAATGTGTGAGAACTGCTTTTATAGCCTTTCTAAAACCTGTCCTGCCAGCATCCGCCCTGCCTAAGCCTTAGCATTCCCACTGCATGTTGTGTGGCCTGCACTAGGTGCAGTGTCACTGCATGCCCAGGCATGCTTGGACACAAGATAGGAAACTTTTCAGCTTACATTGTGGGCTACATTTTAATAGACGTAAATTATGAATTGAAATAACAAATATAGGCAATTTAAAAAAAACCAGTATGTGATAGGGAAATTTCATGGTTATTTTCATAATCAGCAGCCCAAAATCCATAAGATACACCCAAAAGTATTCAGGAAGCAAAATCTTTGTTGTCCAGTGTTATCAAATCCCCTGAGACTTGCAGTCTCCAGCTGTTTCTTTTTTAAAGATATTTTTGGAAAAACATCGAGAGGTATACAATATAGGCATAAGTTGCATGGAAACACACCATTCACTGAAAGGACATCATACATGCAACATATAAACCAAACTCAACAGTCGTCCTACCACATTCTATTCAACCTCTGGATGGTTTACCAGGGAAAACTTCTGAAGGGTAACTGGAGGACTCTGCCTTAGGCATTTATATGGCCCCCAGTATCTGAATACCTCATGGTCTTTCATGTGTTATCCCCACAGCACTCCAGTGAGAGAGGGAAGTGCTAGTAGCCCCCTTTTACAGAAAAGTGAAGTCACTTGCCCAAGATCACATAGGAAGTCTGTGTGTGTAATCTTGTTAGCTGAACATCAGTGGAATGTATGTGGTTCCTATATATAAGAGAAACCTTTCTGTACTGCTCTGGAAAGGTCTCAGGCAGTCAGAGCACAGGGATTCTCTACAACACCTGTCCCAGCTGCAGAGTGTTTTTTTTTTTACGAAAGATACAGTAAGCAAATCCCTACATTGTAATTGGCTGCTGGCATTAGTAAATATTCAATATGTAGATCCTTGAAGTCTGACTTACTATTCAGACCTCACCAATCATATGTTCACAACAAACATGGCTGAGTTTTCTGGTTTGGTTAGTGGCTGGTTGGCCTATGTTCAACTGTCACTTTACCTCTCTTTGGCTCTGTTTCCCTTCCCACCCTTTCCCTCCATTGTCCATTTAGACTGCAAGCTCTTTGAAGCAGGGACTGTCTCTTCAAATGTATATGTACAGCTCCAGCAGAAGAGGGCCCAAATCTTAGTTGACGTCTATAGACATGATGAGGTGTACCAGCCCTTCACACCAGATGGGGAGCCCTCAGCTTCCTCAGGAGCCGGACAGGGCCCTCCCTGTCATGCACGCTGTGCATACCTTTGCAGGTGGGGGGGGGCAGCTAGAAGCCGAGCAGAGGCCTCAGAGCAGGGTGGGACAATAGCAGAGAGAGACTCACTCCCAGAGCCTGCCAGAAAGGATGCAGCCCTGCCATGCCCAGAGGGGCTTCAGGACTGCTTTACTGCTCAGCCCAGTAGATTACTGGGCCCCACCACACTGGGGAAACTCTCAAACAGTGGCGTGATAGGCAGCCAGAGGCAAAGTATGACACTTGGGCCTGCCTGGGATGGGAGCTGTGGATTGCCAACTGGGCATGTAAATTTGTACTGACATGAAGATCTGAAGTTGATTTTTTTTTACTGGCACAGTGAACGTTTTAGTGACCTCACTAAAAATCTCATAAACAATACAATAATGGCACAAAAGTGTGTACTTGCTCGCGATATTCTGAACGCAGGAATTCGGAATTGCACAATTGTTTTCGCTGCAGTTAGTTGATCAGTTGGGTTCTTTGGGCCTGTGCAATAACAGAAAACAGGAAATTGATAAAGTCATGGTCAGTGTAGTGTTATAATAAGACGTGATTCTGAACGATGAAAATCAATGTCAAAATACAATATGTTTTATTTCTATCCGATTTCATGGATAGTTTCATTTATTTACTGATTTATGGACAGTGTTAAAATTGTACATATTTTTTTAAACAGACACTATAAATTTACAGACAGGTGGCAACCTTGAGTTGTACCAACACCCTCACTTACCCCCCCACCTTCAGGGGAGCCCTAGGCACCATCTGTCACAAGACTCTGTAATGAAGGTAATAATAAATTTATCATAATAGAAGAGGTACCAACTGGGTTGTGCTTTTGGACCAAGTGCTATGCCTTTCCTAATGCTCTCACAGTAATCCTCCTCTAACCTAACTCGTGGGCTAATTTCAGTTATGTCATGTTTCCTGAATGCTGTTTAAACATAAAAAAATGCTATTGAATATTTAGAGCATGCATTGAAAAAATCACTGGGTCATTAGAGTCTGCCTGTGATGATACTGATTGGAGGAGTCACTGATTTCTAACGCAGACCATGTGTGATAAGGATTTCTAGGGGTGTGATAGTGCTTAAGAATGATAGGTCTAGACAAACACTAGCACATGTAGTGATTCAGACTGAAGGCTGAACTGAATTTTTTTCTGAGAACTGTTAACATAACACTCCACTCAAACCTCCTTATGCAAATAGAAAATAGATACCTAAACGTTGGTTGCTGGGAGTGCTCCTCTATATTCCAGTTATAAAGTACTGTATGGTGCCTGCTACAAAATGCTGACCAAGTGAGTCTCCTTGGAAACTAGCAAATACTACTAGAAGCACTTGTGTTCCACTCTCCATTGTAAGTGCAGTGAAGAAGGACTTGGAAGTGTTCCTCTCCCAGCAACTAAGCCCTCACCTGAAGGCGGAGGAAAGGCACATCACTTGGTGTAAAATGTAGTGCGGTTTGATAGAAAGGAATAGATGATAAACTTAGTTCTTGTTTAATAAGTAAATGGCAGCAGGCTTTCCTCAAAGAAAAACACCCCAGCCATGTTTCAAGAATGTAACCATTCATAAAACATAAGGATTCACCAGTACATTATTATAAGTAGAAGATTATTACAATACCACCTTTAACTCTGTCTTCCCCAAGACATAGCAGCCTAGAAACATGGCTCTTCAGCTACAGGAAGAGACATTTTTTAGAACATAAAACACTCTTTATTCGTAATGTAATAAATACTAATTTAACAAAATTAACATTGAAAAAAGTGGGACTCTAAATCACCGAAAGGAAAAAGATGAAGAGACACAAGAAACAAACAAACAAACAAAAAAGAATCACAAAATTAAAATCAATCTTTGCACAGGCAACCTTAATTCTGGCATTTCCTAACTTTTGAGCACTTGACTGTGCAATTTTACTAATTTTTAACACAATTTTCTGTGTGTAATATAATAAAAGGCTGTAGGTAATGGAAGCTTTCTTCAAAGGGGAGCAGTACAGAGGAATCCTGCTCAGCCAAGAGACTGCTATAATATTTAATTCCCTTCAATCGTTTCTGCTTTATCCTCTTCACACTCATTCCTTCAATACCGTCTCTCTGCAGAAAGCACACTCACTTTGTCTGAGGGAAAGGCAGGTGGTAACACTTTATAGGAGGGACTGTGAATCAGTCACTTTTAAAGCCACAGCCTTGGACTTGCGCTCAAATGACAGAGAAGTGTCTAGGGAGCGGTCTGGGTGCACTTTACTAGGCCACATTGTTTTAGTCTTTGGATGGTAAATAGATTTGACCATGAAAAAGTCTAAAACCCACCCTATGAATATAGTCACCTACCTTTTACCAGTGGAAATTTTCACTGCTAGTTGGTTTCACAGAATTAACACACAAACATTGTCTAATGCCATTGCCCCAATACTACAAAACCTCTAGCATGTTTTTTAACTTTACTCACACACAAATAGTCCCTCAGGCTCTGATCTAGTAAAGCCAGCAAACTGGTGCTTAACTTTAAGTGCAGGAATAGTTCCATTGACTTTAATTACAGAACTTTACTCATGAGACAATTTGTGAGAGTAAAGTTATGCACGTGCTTAAACATCTGTGGGGTCCGGATTGGGGTGGGTTAAGCTACAGAAACAGCATCTAACACCTCTGCTTGTGAAACTTACCTCAGTTAGATAAAAATCCTAGGGACCCTGCTGAAGCTAATTCATTGTTGATAGCCATGAAAAATGAGTTAATAAATCTTCTGCCACTGATGAAAGAAGAGGACTTCACAGCCAGCACTAAACAAACTGGGCATTTCAAAGCAACCTTTCCAATACAAGCCCTCATTTGCATACAAACAGCCCCACCACCCATTGTTAAACAAGACGGCTGAGACTACTTAGCGTTATTGTTTATCCCTTGCTGCTGTCACAACCAAGTTCCATGAAGAGATTTACTGCACAAATATTTTCCTTCCAAGTGACAGTAAGGGAATTTACTTCTGCAATCTGCAAACTGATAAAGTGAAACAATCCCAAAAACTAACACTAAAAAAAGAGATTAACACTCTGAACACATTCGTTATCCAAACTGTGATTACACTGCTATTGGTGCCTGGGGGAATCCTTACTCTGAGTTAAGGATGGAAGAGGGGTGTGCTTAATGAAGCAGCTTTTAAATTCTTTGATTGCTTGAGTTTTAAAAATGGAAGCATAGGATTGAAAAAGACAGGCATGCGTTCCCATCCTGTTTATTTGAAAACCAAAACAGAAAACGGCTTAATCTAATATGTGTGATTCAGGCTATTATTAAATACCCCATTCATTAAAATAACTGTTTGGAGTCTGAATTTTTTTAAATGTAATTGACGGACAAATGGAAAGAATTTTTCAATCTCACAAGTTTATATCAGATTGCGTGGACTCCTGTTGTCTTTACAGCAGAAAATAGTAACCCAGTGAGAGACAAAATTATTTGAACTTTGCTGGGTTTTGTGGTTTTAAAAAACCCCAAGTTTAAATTCATACCTGCTCTTATTCAAATAAAAGGCACGATCAAGACTGTTTACTTCTTTCTTACCTGTAGGCAGGAAAGAGTGAGCATAAGCTATTGATGGTTTCTCTTTCTCTTTGAGCTCAGTGACAAGTGTTGCCTAAAAATTGATGGCATGATACGACCCAGTGTAATCTGAGCTAGACTGTGTAAACTGTGGTATAAGAATCATACAGAGAAAAGAAAAGGAGGTTGGTGGGGTTGTTTTTGGTTTTATTTTTTAGATGGCAATTTGGAACCAATGTTGATAAGCACCTAAATTTGCAAAAGCAATTAATGATTTTGGGTATTTTGGGTAGTGGATGCTTTGCCAGGGCTTAGATTTCTATGGATGGAGGCTCAGCAATTTCTGGAAATCATACCCTTCTAAGATATCTCAAATTGGGTATTGAAAATACTTATTTGCTTTTGAAAATCCAGCCAAGGTGTTCCCCCCATCAGTTGAGGTTGGCTGGACAATGCAACTGTTGCAATGTTTCATTAATTTATAGGCAGTGGGTTCCTGCTCTTGCTGCCTTTACTTGCGGTTTGTTTTACTTTAGGATTCATCCACAGGGATTATAAAGGCTGCAGACAAAGGTTAGAGGTGAAACACACAAAAGGATATTGTTTATTTTGAGAGAACCTGAATTCATATTGCTGGAGACATCAGACTCTACCCAGTCAGATAACCTTACTCTGATCCCTGAGTTTTAGCAACTTTGTTTTTTTGTATGGAAATACAATAAAGTGATTTATCCAAAATACTAGTTCATGAGCTAAATCCTAAACCCAAGGTGAGCATAGCATCACTTCTACACTGGGACCAGACCCTGGACATACATCCACATATGTCATACATGAGACATACATCCACATATGACATACATGAGACATACATCCACATATGTCTCATGGGAAACTGTCTTAAAATGTAATAATGAGAGGCCTGCTTGCTTAGCCACATTTTTGGTTTCTCTTTCCCCATCTTTTATTATTAAGGTTTTGTTTTGGATTTCCATTGGTTTGGGGTTTTTTGTTTGTTTTTGGGGGGGGGGGTGTTTGGTTTTTTTAAAACTTCAGATCTTTGTTACTCAGGAGATTATCTGTTTATTCCTCCCTTGAGTCACAGGACCAAATTTTGCCCTTATTAAATGCTGGGCAGAATTGGACTTTGATCTTCCTAGCTTACACATATCACTTGGCATAACATTTTACTTACTTGTTCCCTTTTATCTTAACCGCTACAGCAACTGCAAAGAAAGATGGAGATGCAGCTGTTACCACGTAATCAAAGTATTGAGCCTTCCCCTGACCTGTGTGTGTGTGTGCACATGCATCTATTTCTGACAGGGTTTCTCTGTTAGAGGAACACATCATGCAACACAAAAATTTGATTCCTGGGTCATGACCAAGAAAGAGAGGCCTTCCTGGGCCTGCACTGGGGGCCCAGAGTCTGACATCCTTTAACACTAGCATTAATCTGGTAGAATCTGGGGTAATTCTATTGATTTTGGTGGCTGTACTCCAAATGCACACTGGAGTAAGTAGGATCAGATTGAGACCCCACAGTCACACTGCGAGCAGGCTGCCCAGCCTCGGCACCTTGCTACCAGAAGAGGCTGATTCCTTTCAAGCTCTCTGTTGAGCCTGTAATCACCCAATATTGAAACCGGATTTACAGGCTCTTTAGACGAGAGGTCTCTGATTTCCAAACCAGACACATTTGGTATTTCTGGAAAAGGTCAAACCCCCTGTGGAGTCAGGGGTTTTTAATAGAAGCAGTTCAGCAGGAGCTAAGAGGAGACATACAGACTCGATCGCTCAGGAGGCTGGGACTGGCAGAGGTGTGTGAAAAGCCCCAGCCATTACGGCTTTGAGGAAGAAATCAGGAAGCGGGGGAAATACAGAGGAACCTTAATTACATCTAAGCCATTTGATTTCATTTTTTTGGTCTGAGGGACTTTCCAGTTAGAAATAAAGGGGGTTGCACTTAATGCACTCCAAGGCTGAAAGCAGCCTCAGAGGAAAAAGGTGAGATTTATCACTGAACTGCAGTGAAAATGCAACCTTTGTAGTGAAATGTTAAAGCCCTGGCTGCTTATTTAAAATATCTCTTTACCAGTAACCAGCCCAACTCAGAGGGCTCCATTTCTTTGGCCAGTCTCTGAACCTTGATACATTTCCCAACCTTAGATGCTTTAGAAACACAAATAATAAGGGTGTTGGAAAACTTATTTCATTCATATTTTTTAGGTGTGTAGATACTACAGTAAACACAACAGAAATGCCTGTAGGTTATAAACAACATGTGCCTCACTTAACAAACATGGAATACAGGCCTACAGTGCTGTCAGGTTATGACGGGAGGCTCAATTCTCTGCGACCAATTTTAAGTCTAGAGCTTGGCCCACACTACAAAGTTAGGTCAACATAAGGCAGCTTACGTCGCCCGAACTATGTCACTGTGTACATTACAGCCTTGCTCCTGCCAATGTAAGTGCCCTACTACACTGACATAACTCCACCTCCACAAGAGGTGTAGGCCTTAGATGGGTGTCCTTAGGGTATTTCTTATAGCAGCTGTTGGCTGTCCTGTCAATCTGAAATTGACAAGAAAGCTGGCTCCTCAGCTGGACTGCTGCCAGGTCTCCACTCCAAGCTAGACTGCCATCCAGGCTCCCAGCTTGGGCTGCCGCCTGGACTCCTCACTCCCCAATGAGAGCCCTGTTGACCCCCACGTTCCCTCTCCCCACCAGGAGCACAGCAGCCTACTGGACTCTGGGTGTGGATCTCCCTGGTGGTGGTGAGAAGCCTGGGGTAGCTGCCCCATCCAACGCTCCTGATGAGAAGCCTGGGGGGAGCAGCTGGGCTTCCTAGCAGGAGCTGCACAGAGCTGAGAGGCCCGGCTCTCAGCCCCCCACCCTGCCTGTCTTCAGTCAGTTGAAGCCCTCCTGGTGAGGACGCACACCACTGAAGAGAGTAGGGTAGCATGGACACTACTTACAGCAGTGGCTGGAGGTTGATCTAACATATATTGACCTAAGACAAGACTGTAGCGTAGCCAACTAGCATTTAAAGCATGATGTGATTACAACACAGATAACAGGTGGCTGCCTGTCTGTCCTTGGATACCTACTATTGTTATGCCTGGTGCAGCTGCCCAGTGGGAGACAGAAGCATGGAGAAGGCTTTAGGATTTTGCTGTGCGTTTCACGCAAGACATTTACAAGCTCACTCAATTTGTGAAATCTTAGTCCAGATGTCACATGGTGGCAGCCTTGCAGCTATTTAGACAAAAATGGAGTACAGGAGACAGAGAAAGAAGGAATCAAGTCCCATATTGTCTAATACATGAAAATACACAACATAAGAATGGCCACACTGGGTCAAACAAGTGGTCCATCTAACCCACTATCCTGTCTTCCACCAGAGGCCAATGCCAGATGCTTCAGGGGGAATGAATACAACGGGTAATCATCAAATGATCCATCCTGTCAGCCATTCCCAGCCACTGGCAAACAAGAGGCTAGGGAGAGTTCAGAGCATGGGTTTGCACCCCCCCATCTCGGCTAATAGCCATTGATGGACCTATAATCCATGAACTTAACTAGTTCTTTTTTAACCCTGTTATAGGCTTGGCCTTCACAACATCCTCTGCTTGTTCCTGGTTTCTTCAGATCTTTGAATCCATTAAGTTTTCAATGAAAACACCTTGTGGAAATGTTGAATCAGCTGAATCCCTAATGCAGTGCTCCTAATTGGAGCAGGAGAGCAAGGCTAGGTGATGTTGGTGTATGGGATCGCCTGTCC
Source organism: Mesoclemmys tuberculata (assembly GCA_007922155.1). NCBI lineage: Eukaryota > Metazoa > Chordata > Testudines > Chelidae > Mesoclemmys > Mesoclemmys tuberculata. Next base: position 27,577,989 of record ML675603.1, read on the forward strand.
ACAGATAACATGGTTTTTTGGGGGTGGGGGTGTTTCAGTGAGAGTGGACACTTGGGAACTGTGTGAGCGACCAAACCAAAGTTACATTACAGGGACTGGGTCTTAGAACAGCTTGGACATGTGGAAGTACTGCGATGTCCCTCAGCTGCTAACCTGAGAACAGGACTGAGATGGGCATTTTGATAGACAGGGGTCAGAGGATACATCTACAATGCAGTGGGAAGCATGCTTCCCCCCTTGGCTAGACATACAGGCACTAGCTTGAATAGCAGTACAGCTCGGCAGAGCAGAGGCAGGAGCGTGGGCTACACACTTGAGCACCAACTACCTACGCAGGGCACTCTCCCAAGCACCCACTCAAGTTGCAACCACTGGCACTGCGATTTTCAGCTCTAACAGAGCTGGCTGGTACCTGGCTACCCAAGCTGGGAAGCATGCTCCTAGCTGCAATGACTGCCAGGAAAGCAGCATCTCCATTGCAAGGGGGAATATGAGAGCATCTCAGTGTCATTTGCCTACGAACGGCAGGACTAAGTAGGTCGTTAGGTAGTCAAAAAGCAGCAGCAAATGATTCAGGTCACAAGATGCTTAAGACAACTATGCAACTTGCTGAGAAAGAAAAGGAATGCTTTCCCCTCCCCCCCCCCGGGGGGGGGGGTTGGAAGGAAACATTGGGGAGGTTTCGATTCCAGTCCCTCAACCTGATTTAATCCCACATCTGTCAGAGCCAGCATAAATCTAGTCAAAAAGAGTTAAGCACCACTTTCATGCCTCATTTCAGTTAATAGTGGGTCCCATCTACATAAAAGTACACCAGTCATCCCGAGCTCCAGATGACCAACCCTAGACAAGTATTTAATACAAATGTAATTAAAGCACAGAAGAGATAGGACAAGCAATGGAAGAACCAAAAGCATTTTTGAAAGCCCGCTGAAAGATAGCCAGATCCTTACATCAACTACACCTATGCAATCATACGGACTCGTGGCAGAAAACAGTGCAACTAAGGGCGAAACACAGAGTGGGTATGTCTTCTCTGCAATTAAACACTCACAGCTGGCCCATGCCAGGTGATTTGGGCTCAGTACTACAGCCTAGCCTCCCAGTCCATGCCGCCACATCTATACTGCCATTAAACAGCCCCCTAGCCCAAGCCTCCTGTGCACAGGCCAGCCCTTAGTGTCTAACTGCAGCATAGATGTTACCTTTCAAGGCCTCAGTGGGTCTCCTTAGGGTCCATCTGATCCACCCTAGTGAATCCCTAAGCACTTGCGTGGAGCTCCCTTGGCGGTAATGGGACCCTGCATGTATAAGGGGCTGTGCGCATGGGTAAGCTTCCAATACCAGAGCTTGTTTGCCCTTCATGTGCGTATGAAGATGCCCTTTAGAAGTACTTCAGGGGAATTAATACTGCAGCACAGAAAATATCTTTCTGAACTCACATGCCACCCTAATTTACACCCACTGTGATCCCATTAAACTCCATACACCTCAGGAATACCCCATGAAAAATAGTCAGATTAGAATGTAACATGATTAACAAGGTTTTAAAAGTTAAAAACAAAAGCAGTTTAACTACTATACGGAGTCCACTGCTAAGGCAGCATGGGCTGGAGGACGACAGTTAGAACTCTGGGCATTCTGACGCCACGCTCAGCTATGCCACTGACTCACTGTTTTGACCTTGGACAAGTCATTTCATGTCTATACTTCAGTTTCCAAATCTGTAAAAACGGGGATGAGAATACCAACTTCAAAAGGGTTATGAGGATTAGTCAGTTTAATATAGAGTGATTTGACCACAGAGTGCTACGTAAGCATTGCACTTTGGCCAGATTTTACATGCAGTTCTTCAGTTCATACTGCCTATTACTTACAGAGAGATACATTTATGAGAACACTATTCCGGGTGTTGTTTTCCCAAGATCATGGTGCCTGCTTTTCCAGAAAGTCCACTTTAATTGCAGTGGTGAAGCCTAGCGAACAACAGAAGAAAAATAAATATGCTATGGCCTCTTGATTGCTCCAGGGTCTTTAGCAACTATTTAATATCACTTAATGGATTCAATGAAGCCAACCAATGTTTTTGAAGGAGGATGGATAACCAAATGCACAAATGTAGAATGGGAAAAAAAGCTGTCTAAGCAGAAATACCAGAGAAGGAGGCTGGGGCTTATAGTGAATGCATTCTTGTGTCTTCAGCTTAAAACACAAAAGATGAGGCAGATGTTATATTGGGAGGTTTTAATAAGAATGTCATATTTAGAAAGATCAAGGTGTTTTTTCTACTCCACTCTGCTTGGCTTAGCGATGAATTGAAGTACTATATGCCATGTAAGGTACCATTAAAAATAATTAAATGGACAGAGTTCTGAGAGATTACAGAAATTAAGAACTGTAAGGAAAGGTTGAGAGGATTGGCCCTACTCAGCCAAAACACACAAAAGTTTTAGTGGCCACCTACATATAGGTTGATTAATACAAATATATTCATGTAGATGAGGGCAGGGGCGGGGGGCAGGAGGAGAAATATGGCCAGTTAGTTTTGTTAGTCAAGAAGGACAGAACAAAATAATAATCAACCTAAATTTTCTCTGTTGCAGCTAAGGCTATGAGGAAAAAACAAGAACACTATTTGAACAGTTAAACAATGGAGGATGTGGACTCACCACTACTTGATATTCAAAGAGAGCTGACATCCTCTTTCAGGGATAAAGTCACTTCTGCCATTGTGCAGGATGATGGACTTTAAGGTGAACACATTTCATGACTTAATGCAGTTATATTTTGAGCACTAATGCTACCTCCCAATAGCATTCTAAAAAAAGAAAACAATTGTCTTCTACAAAAGAGTCACAAGGAAGTTTCAGACAAAATATATATATATTTTAAAAATGTTTTACAATAAGTCAGGAAACATAGGAGCTTGCATACAAAGTTTATTATTATAGCTCAGTTCTCAGCTCCCTACAGCTCAGATAACCCTGGTGACAGTGTACAACTTCTAATTTTTGCTTTCATAACTTTAAAGCAAACAATACATTGAGTGTATTTTACTCTGTGCAAATAAGACAACTTTTGGAATCCTTCAAAGGAACTATCCAAGATTCTGTTTGCAGAGGTCCTGTGTTTCTCAAAAAGATGATTAATGAGTGTTTGTTTTTTTAAGATAAAGTGCTCCTGTCCAGCAGAACCCAAAGGCCTTTGAGAGTTATCCTAGTAAGTTTAATTCAGATAAAAAAAGTTTGGTCATACAAATTCCAGCTTTCCATGCCCGCTGTACATTCCCCAGTGGACTAATGAAAGAATTTTATCATTGGTGAGGTCAGTCTGTCTCATTTTATCACAGGTCATGCAGCAGTTCTCGTGACCAGTTACTGGCACCATGCATTCCAAGTCTAACTTTGCCACCTGCCCTTTTTTCGAATGATGTCCATGAAAACTGTAGTGCAAACGGGAGAGCATTTGCTGTCGTTGATCTTGCAGTCTTTTGTTTTCACTCCTGAGCATCCGCAAAGCTAGCATGATAAGAAGCACTAAGATCAGCCCACCAGCTATAGGAACAGCAATTACTGCTGCTCGGAACCACAATTCTTTTGAAGAGGTCAACTCCTGAACCTTAGTGATGAGATTTCTGCTGTTGTCATGCTGATATCTGCTCCCCTGTCCTGCAAAAAGTTAAAACAAAAAGATGTCAAGTTTATTTCAGTCTGTGCTGAGCAATTGTTTCAAATTCCTTAAGCCACACACATTGAAAGCTGCAGCTAATCATTGCACTTCATAATGGAAAGTGTTGACAAACAGTATCTCTACACATTGACCTGAACCTTTTCTAAACAAGTTAAGATCAGAATATTTTTTTACACTGGCATTTGATCCAATATGAATGAGTACCACTGTACCATTGCCTCAGAAATACTGAAAAGCAGGCATCACAGACATCTAATGCTAATACAGACATAAGAGCTACTCAGCCAAGATACATCTCTGCATCCCGCCACATGCTTCTCCCTCTGGTATCTCTAATTACATTAACAACAAAATCAATAGCAGACATACAAGGTCTTGGCTGTCACAAGCCTACAGATCAGAGAAGGGATTTAGTTGAAACTGCTTTCCCTACCTGAGGTCTCACCCTTGGGAGGAGAGAGAACATCATGCAGTCCCCTATAATTGCACATATCTTCATGACAGCATTCCAATGTGGGCATGGTGGTGCCAGAGTGGTTTGGTGCCTGTTTAGCTTGGCAGATGTCTGCTGTGCTTGCAATAGAGTCCAAGCAGCCATGAGTAAGTGGGGAATTCGTGTTCTGAGGGTCAAGCAGTCTGGAGAAGCAGGCATTAAGCTCAGATTTGCACATATAGCCAGTTGCAACACAATGTGCAGCATCACAGTAGCATCTAATTTCACCTAAAAAAAAGTCAAGTATTTTATTCCTAGTTAGTACATACATTCACTTGCTACCTCACAGATTAACTGTGGGTGATTACAAAACGAACAAACCCAGTACTGCTAACTTTTGGTCACTGTAGATTGTGAATCCTTCACAGCAGGCTTGTCTGTTTTCTGTCTTTGTATAGTGCCTACCACCCCAGGGCCCTAATCCCAGTGGGGGTTTCTGGGCACTATCACCATACCAATATTTGCTACTACTACTATGAGATACTTTATAAAAGCAGAAATTATTGAAGTGTCTCACTTTAAATTTCTCAATAAGACTAAGAGGTTTGGGGCCATACTGCTAGATAAGACATACATAACCATATCTGCATAACAGCTAGGTATTTTTTCCACTTACTAAATGTCAGCATTCTACATGTAATAAAACCCATCCTTATTTAAAAGGCACAACCCCCCTGCACTCCCTGTCTCCCACCCTCCCTTCCCCCAAAATCCTACTGTTTGAAACAGTGTTGCCACAGTGTTTTAGAATTAAGATAATTACTGTTGCAACTATTGTTTTTATTAAGGTAAGTTTGCATTACTCCTTTTAATTGGACAGAAGTATACAGCAAAATTTCTAGAGTTTTTTTATTTTTTTCTTATCTATTTAATCAGAACTCCAGAACAGTTTACTATCTCTCCGGGCTATGCCAAGGTTTAATAGTTTTAGCTAACACCCTATAAAGCTATCAGCTAGAGCCATTACAATCTAGCAATTCCAAGTCAGGAAGGTTTTTACAACGTGAAACTGGGCAGCGATTTCTGACCTCTTCAGAAAAGGAACTTTTTCTATAAAGAGCTTTTCGTGCAACAGGGCTTTTTTAGTTAGTTTTATAAAACCAGGAACTGTGCAGTTTACAATTAGTGGTTTGTTTGCCAAAGTCAATTTCTTTCAACCCAAATGGAAAATCATAAGAAGGGGTGCTACTGCAAGGCTGAAATCTCCTCCCCCAGAACCCCTTGGATCTTGCACGCAATCCAACATGTGGTCAAAAAGAGGAAACATTTAGACTGAAAATCTTCTACCAGTTGTATAAAAAAACTCAGGAAACCTCAAAAATTTCTGAAGGAAGCGATAAAAAAAGTTCCCTTCATAAAACGCTTCATTTTGTGCTCTCCAAACCACCATTATGATTATACACGTCTTGTGCTGTTGGGAAAAAGATTATTTCTAGGCACGTTATAACTCAAATCTATTTCAGTGTGCCACCAGTTCAGAGAATTAGAGGAAGGCAGATTCTGGAGCCATCATTACAAGTGTGGATTTACTGAAATGACTTCCAATTCTGTTAGTTGGTGTACTCCCTACTACAGAGGCAATGAGCCTTTACAAGTCAATTGAATTGTCAGACCTCTTGCATTAGAAACATACCCTCTGAAAATAAACCCTAGTAACTGCCTTAACTACCCTTCCTTTGTTCCCACTTCTTAAGCTTAAAAAATCTCCACCAGTTGATTGGGAAAGGATCCTCAATCAAATTAGCTTCCAGGCTTCAGCCCACCTTAGGCTCAGCTCTCCCCATAATGCTGCTGGCAGGCTCTGGGCCCTGAAATCACTACTGCTCTTTAATAACTGCTTAATGGAAGCCAAATGACAGAGCCTCTCTCCCATCTACATTAGCTCCCTTGAGCCTCTAGGCCAAGAAGCCCAACTTTCTTTGGCTTCATAAAAGTCACCCTTCCAATATATTGGTGAACAAGTTTTCTTTGCTTTCTTATGTACAATATCTTAGCTTGCCACTTTTTTCCCTGCAAAAAGTGTCCACAGCAGCTCCAGTTCAGTTAGAGCAAGTTAATAATAAAAAATGCAAGCAGAAAGAACAAAGTTGACTGTCCTTTCACTACTCTAAACTCAGCATGGGGAGGAAAATGAAACAATAAGCATGCTTCTATTTTAACTGTTTATAGGACCCTGTTTAAAATTCTACATTTAATTGACCTAAGACAGTCTTATAAACAAAATCTGACAGGCTAGTCGTCAGGTTATTACAACTCCATTTTAATTAAAGCCACATTTTTGGAAGAACAGAATGGACTTTGTATTATTGTATTAAAACTGTATTTCTGTCAATTCATAAAGTTTCTTCCTGAGCTATGCAAAAGGCCAGGAAGGGTATTTGGTATTTTGAAACTGAACAATGCCCTTCTGTTCCCTCCTCTTTCTTGTTACTGTATATAGCTATTAAAGAAAAATGTCTGCTTTTAGTCAAGATGGCTACAGGAGAGACTCCAGGCTTCTCTTAAAGCTTTTGAAGTCAACAGCAGCCAGAAGTCTATGATCCCCTAATTATATCATTATCAGGCACATAGTTTCAGTATCTGTGACTTCACATCACTCAGTCACTCCCTGTTCTGCTTGCCTTTGATGGGGCCAGAAGGCTTCCCTCTGCATGCTGCAAGGGCTGTTATTTAGGATTAATTACACCCTTACTTCCAAAATAAATAAATACTGTAGCACATCATCACTGTGCTAGTTTATCCTTTAACCTCCTCCATGGATCTGGGCAATTATAGGGAGCCAAAAAGGTGACCTTTCCCCCTTTCAAAAAGGCCAACTAAGCAGTGGCTGAACTGTATGGCGCTAGTGTTCATTTAATCTAAATGTGTTTAAACTTCAAATCTCTTTACAGGAATGTAGCATGTGCACCAGGAAGTTATACAAATCTCTAATCCACTACAAGTTTTAAAAGTATTAGAGAAGGGGGCCTGAGGCTGGAATTAGTTCACTCTGATTTACTTTCCTTGGGTTTTGTTTCTTAAAACACACAGACGGACAGAAGTGTCTGTGTTTTAAAAAAACAGAACAAAAACCAGCCAAACAAGGGTAGGTGAGACTATCTGCCCTATGCAGGCATTTGAGGCACCTCTGTTCCACACAGCAAACCTGGCCAGGGCTCGAAAAGGGGCAGCGTGTCTCTAAGATGGCCCGGCTCCGTGGCTGGAAACGTTCAGAAGTTCATTAAAGGCAGACTAACAAAAACATTTTGACAACCGCTTGCCCTTCAGGTCTGACTTAGTACATCAAGGAACCGGGGCCCGGCTCTCGCTGCGAGGTGGGGCCGGGGAGGGCAGGCAGAGGGAGAGGGGAAAAACCGAGCCCTGCTACTTCCAAGGAGCGGCGAGCTCGCCCTGGCCTGCGAGGCTCAACAGAGGAAACATTACCCGCGAACAAAGGCTTGGCAACGGGCTTCAAAGCAGCCCGGGGAGTCGGCGGCGGCGCACGGAGCGCCCAGCGGAGCCTGCGAGAGGAGAGCACGTCCAGGGCGCCGCTCCGCGGGGGCGGCCGGGGGGGAGAGCGGCTCTGGGCCGGGACTGCGAAGGACCCGGCGCTCCTGAAGGGGCCGCCGCCCGCGGAGCTAGCCCAGCCCAGCCCCGGGCACCCCGCGCCCGGCAGGCACGACCCCAGCCCGCCCCGCACAGCCCCCGACGGGCCCGCGGCCCCTCACCTCGGGTCAGCAGGATGGCCATGGCGCACAGCTCCAGTTGCAGCCAGATGAAGCTGTAGCTGGGGTGGCGACCCATTTAACCGCCCCGCCGGGCCGGGCCCCCGGCCGCTCGGGGCTCCCTCCAGCGCCGCCCGCCCAGCCGGTCACACGCGGCGGGGGCCGCTCGCCAGCCGCGGCTGCAGCAACATCTGGCGGCGGGGCGAGTCCGCAGCTGGCGGGCAGCGCGTCCCCCGAGCCGGCTCTACGCGCCGCGCCGCCCGGCCCGGCCCGGGCGTCCCCGCCTCCCCCAGCGGCTCCGCTCCGACACTGGGGCACGGGCAGCGCGGCCCCGGCGCTGTAAATAGAGCAGCGCCCGCCCCGCCGCCCGCCCCTCGCCGCTCTCATAGGTCACGCGCCTCTGCCGCTCACCGCAGCCGGGCCCCGCCGCGCTCGGGACTGGCCGGGGGCCGCGATCGCCCCCCGCCAGGTTGCAAAGGGGGCGTGGTGCGCGTGGGGGGTCTGCCGTGAACGCCCAGGGGGGCGGGGCGGAGGAGGGGCGCGCCGCTTGCCCAGGCTGCCGGCCCGTGTCCGTCTGGCCCCGCCGGGCAGCCCGTCGCCGTGCGGCGCCGCTCGCTCGCCCCCGCCAGCCCGGCCCAGATTCCCGGGACCCCCGCGCGCGTTTTCCAGCCCGCTCCGGTGCTGTGACGTCCCCCGCCCGCCCCCCCGGCTCCCTCGCCGGAGCCGTGAACTGCCGAGCCCCCCGCTGCCTGGGAGCGCAGGCCGCCTTCCCGAGCCGAGATCGAGCACGGCTCGCCGGAGGAGGGTCGGGGCAGTACAGCGCCGTTCACGGGGAAAGCTCATTAAAGGCAACGCCAGTAAAATGAGCCGCTGGCTGCGGGAGTGAGAAGCGATCGGCAGAGCCTTTGCTGCGCGCAGGAGACGCGGCAAACCAGCCGGCCGCTGCGACGGGCGTATCCTTTCCATCTTTCATGTATTTATTTTTTCATGATCAATGCAGCCCGGTCAGACAGACGGCTGACGACAAGGAGCGCCGGGCTGCTTGTTGGGCTAGATGTAGTGGGAGTAGCCGGCAAGAGACACTTAGGGAAAATTAGCAAATCCAAAAGCACCAGGCGCCAGTGAGACGACACAGACAGAGACTGACACTCAATTATCCTCCAAACAATCCCAGGCAAACACGCTGATCAATATCAGCCTCAAAGTGATCTCCTTACTGAGATGCTAATTCATTTATTAGTACATTGTCTGAACTCAGCAAAGCATCCCCAACCAGAGCAGGTTCGCTATTCCCCCTCCCCGCCCCTTGAAAACTTGGAAATGTTAGAGAATCAAACTCCAGACAGCAGCTACATCTACTGCAAAACTATCACTACCTATTGATTTACAAATGTAATACTCGAGGAGCTATTTTATGCACTTATAATACTTCCATCACACTGATGTAGGCGCCACATTTAATGTTTAGGTGCCGTAAGCCAAAGTCTTACTATGGACTCTTAATACAACAGGGTAAACCACCCCGCTCGTTTGCATGCTTGGCTAAGGGGTTTGCAGGAGCTCAGATAGAGGGGATAGTTCAGGAGTACAAAAAAAGCTTTGAAAAGAAAAAGTGTGAAAGAATTGAAAAAGTTAGTTAATAGACATTGCCTTGCATTTCATCCCACTGTTTCCAAAAAGAGGGACCTCGGAGGACTGTATGTTAGGTCATAAGAGCTAGGGGTGTTTCCATCATATACAGGGTTTACAGTTTGGTTCAGTGGCTCTCAGCACCCCCTCCCCCCATTCAAATTGTTCCAGCATCCTTGCAATAGTTAATGCAAATGTTTACAAGTCTTACGGTATATTTAGGATCTCTAGCATTAGCTGCATCTCTCTAGGATGTTCGTTTTAGAACTCAAACATTTGTTCATTTTAAATTCCACCGTTTCCAACCAGATGGACTAAAGAAGAAGCAGGTTAAATCAAGGACAGGTAAGGGGAGCAGGGATACTTAACACATTGACTGTCAGTAGGATAAGGGGTAGTCGAGGCAGACAGTGTGGTACAGTTTGTTGTCCCTGCCTGGCTTTGCCACTGACCTGTTGTTTCAGTTGGACAAGGCACTTCATCTCTCTGTACCTCTTATAGCCCTTGGGGCTCCTCTACAGTGGCAGACATTCCACTTAGGAGAAGGGAAACCTCCAATTTCAAACTAAAAAGGCCAGGTCTGGCAGCAGGTTTGTAAAAGGTAGTGCCAGTCACATACACTATTCAGACATTACCATGGATTACCCTCTTCGTTTTATAAACAGAAAGACATATTCAATGAAGAATTAATAAATCTGTTTGTTTAATGGCCAAATGCAAAGTTTAAAACAAAATAGGTTAATCTCCAGTTTCTATCCGGAATACCAATGCTAACCAGGCTGCAAAGGAGAATTCAGCACTGAAATAATTTTTAACTGACCTTGTAACAAATTCTTTTCCTCCAGGGGCACTTCCTCTTTCACCACAGTTAGCCTAGAATGCATAAATTTGGTCACTGTCAGCGATGGACTACCAGCAACAAATGGATTCCAAACGTTTCATTGCATGAAGCTTTTTAAAAGGCTAGTGAGAAATCTATGTTTGCTTCATGTCCTCACAGCTAAGAGGCAAATCTTATTTCCATTGAAATCAGAATTTTGCTATTGACCAGTATTAGGAAGATGCTTTCCATAGAAACTGGCTATTTCATAACTGTCTACTACGAGATTTCTTGCACCTGTCTCTGAGGTGTCTACTGCTTGCCACTGTCAGATAGAGTACTGGTCTAGGTGAAATACTGCTCTGATCTGGTATACAGAGTTGTTTTAGCTGTGTTGAGCCTAGGATATTACAGAGACAAAGTGGTGAGTTAATATCTTTTCTTGGACCAACTTCTGTTGGTGAGAGAGGGAAGCTGACAAGCTTACACAGAGCTCAGGTCCTGCAGAAGAACTCTGTAAAAGCTCAAAAGCTTGTCTCTCTCACTAACAGAAGCTGATCCAATAAAAGATATTACCTCCCCCGCCTTGTCTCTCTGATCTGGTATGACAGTTTCTATGCTTCCTGTGATTTCAATGGGAGCAGCAGCAGGCCCTGGTTATTGCATTCAGCAAATATAGCTTCAATTAACTCCGTTTTCCTTTTAATTTTGCCAGCTACATTTTTACAGAGACGCTGGAAAAGGAAGTTATAATAAGAAATGATATTAAACCGAGGACATAGCTTTTCTGTAAAGAAATACTATAGGGCACACTGAGTTTGGATAGTTTTCCTTCACATATTGTTCTGAAGGCTGCCTCAGAGTTGAAATATATTTACTAACTTTATTTTCGATTTTGCCATTACATTTTATAGCCCCTTATTTCTACAGTATTTGTACACTGACCATTTTGTTTGCCATTTATTGGCAAACTGCTCAAAATATTTGGTTTTACAATTCATGCATGTACGCTGGATGATACATGAATAATAAGCTAATGGCAAAAATTACTTTTGAACTCTACATTTGAAATGATCTGTAAGTCCTTAAGGATGTTTTAAATTCAGGCTATAATACTGTGTGCAACAGAATCATTCCTCCCCTGAAAGAGAAAGGAGGAAATATCACAATTTTCACAATTTTTCAGCGCATATTTGCGATCTACCACAAAGTAATTTTCTAATGTTAGTTTCTGTTTAGAAATGACAACACACCAATTCAGTGATGCCACGTCACCCACTAATGGCATTACAACTGAAGCAATGTGCTGCTGGTGCCTTTTCTTTGCACACACAGAAAATCTCAATTTGCCAAAGTAATTTATAATCTTCTAGCTCAGTATTTCCTCTACGTTCTCAGTGCTGATGACAAGTGTATTTAGCAGACTTCACTCTCGTGTGTGGCACCTATGCTCTGGAGTTGGTTTGTATTCATTAAGTCACATTGCTGCACCAAAGTAATATGAGAGCCTATTTCTGAATATTACAAATGTTCTGTCAAACTGAACATGTATAGACTCTAATATCTTGTCTAGTGGGCAATGTATTTGAAATCAATTTTAAGAAGCAAAATTTCTTCACCAGCTGTCATGTTTGAGTTGTGATCTAACGTTTACTATAAAACATGTCAACTTCTGTTTTCAGGCTATATACATACTTGCAGTGCCACGGTGGTAGGGAATTTCTGGGTGCAAGTACTGCTTCCCAATCTTAGCTCCCCGGAAACCTGTGGCATTAATTCCCCAGTGGAGCTACTTTGGCTTGAGCCATGGAGGGATATGTCATGAGGTATGGCTTTTGATTTACTCAGGACTACCACGTTACATCCCTGTTCTGATTACTAACACAAGCATTCCGCATAGAAAAGCATGCAGGGTTTGTGTGGGGTCCCACAACAGATCATACACAAACACAAAATAATTCCACTTTTGCAACACTAATTTGCTTCTGTTTTAGAAGCTAAAGCAAACAGGGACAGAATTGGCCCTATAAAAAGGACAGGAGACAGGCCCAGCTCAAAGCAACAATAATGATATGTTCTGCAACGAGAAGGAATGTGGGATAATGACAAGGAACCAGCAAGCAAAGGACCTGAGGCAGCATGATGTGTCTGTAACAGCTATGAGAGAGCAGCCTGCAGCCTTAACTTGTAATGATTATGTAGCCCCCATATCAAAAGGCTCTCCCACCAACACGCACAACTACAAATACAACAAAGGCCTTTGAAATGAATACTGAATAAAGGAATAATAGTTTCAAAATAAACCTCCAGTGCATCTCAAGGTAAAATATAATAGAAATCTGACCTATAAGTGTCTCTGCCTATCAAAGGAATACATTCCATCTGTACCAATTCAAGACGCTATGTAGAGACATTCACAGAGCAATTGTAAATACAGGGATACCAATCATAGGAACAGGCCTTTTCAGAAAAGCACCACAGATCATATGAACTGCGTTTGGGGTTTTTTTTATATTGTTTTCTAGGGTGATAACTTCAGCCCCAAGTTTCAGCCAAGGCTGTTTAAAACCAGCCATCATATAAAGCAATGATCAGTTAAAAATAAGCCCCTAGAAGAAATAACACAAAATTTTGAAGCCCCTTGCCAGACACAAAGGTCCTCCTTCTACACACAGTAGCCCAGATCCTGGTCCTGGTTCCCCTTAGCTTTGTCCTCATATTCAGGAGAAGGCCCAGCATCTTCCATCAGGAGCTTCTGGACAGCTCAGTCTAAGTGTCTCTCTCTCATCTTGAGGAGTTCCCAAGTGGCCATATCCCATACTCTTGTGTTGTGCAAACAATTCACCCGTGGCTCTTTAGTATTAACAATCTCATTGCTTTCACATCTAGTGCCCTGGCATTTACATCCCAGAGAGCACTGCCCCATTATGAAATTCCAGCCCACAAATTGTACATGTACTCCGATCCTTTTCGGAAGCCCTGCTCCAGAGAGACCAGTCTCAGGCACTGGAAGGTGACAAAGTGATAAGGAAAGCAGTAACCACCAGACTAAAGAGAAAAACAAAGCAAGGGAACTTAGACACAGAGGCCAGGCATGGTATTTTTTTGACTTGACAGTGTTTACAAATTGCATCTCTTATCCCCGTCAAAACTGCCCCTTCCTTCCTTTTCTGTATTTGGAACAGAACGACAAAGAAATTTCAGCTTCTTCAGCACCCTCCTTTCCTCTTTTCAATGGAAAGCAGCTGCCGTGCTACTACCAGGGCCGGATTTCCAGTTTGGCACAGCAGGCACAGACTACAGGTGCCGGCATTCGAGGGGTTCCTAAACAGTGGCGGATTACCACACAGGCCAACAGGGTCTGTGCCCTGCCCCCTGCTCCTCTTCCTCTCTCTCCAGGGGACAGCCGCCCTGCTCCTCCTCTTCCCCCTGAGGCCTTGCTCCCTGGCCAGGCTGGAGCCAAGCCAGAGCCCAGGGATGAGCATATTCCCCCTCCCCCCGCAGTCCCTCTCTCTCCACACACACACACACACCCCGTGGAGCTGGCCCAGCCAGTTCCTCTCTCCCCTGTGGCACCCTCCACCCCCTCATGGAAAACACAGAGGTCATTTATAGAAGGGCGGGGGGGTCAGGATGATGTGCCCATCACCAGAACCTATAAGCAGCCTTGAAACTTGAATAAATAAAGCTACAATGAAATTTCAATCTGCATGTGCCCCTTGTTTATTTTTGGTTTAAACTATTGTCTCCTGAAAAGTCCTTCCTGGTTGGAAATTACTCCTTCATCCAGCAGTTTTTGACATTACAACACACTCCTGGTCATTTTTTAAACTTACTGAATAGTGGCAATATTCCACTCTTAGCCCAAATATTTAGACTTAACCTCTCAGTCTAATTTTATTAAAGGGCAATTGTGTCTACGCAATATTTTGTATTTGTTTGAGATGAAAAATAAACATATTCCAAGTAACAAAATAAATTGATAGTTGCAGTTTACTACAAACACTCTGAACATTCATCATTAGTTATTTGATTATTAGTGCAGCACTGCCTCCTCGTAGTTGTATTCCTATCTATGCAAATACAATATTTCCTTATATATCTTCCAGTGCCACAGCTGCATTTGCCTATATTGCAATATAAGGAATTAACTTTATCAGCAGAGAATGATTACTATGAATTTGGCTGATTAAAATTAGCATCAGAAAACAATCAGTAAACAAACTGTACCCTTTCCCTTTTCTGCCCTGAAATTATTTTTGGGGGCTGGAAATCTCATCAGTGCTGGATGCTGAAAGTAAACAAAATGCTGGAGAAATGCTTAAAGAATAATTTGTGCGGCATTTATTGGATTACTACCTCCAATATCCACTTTGGGCATTTTTTTCCTCTTGGAACATATTACACAGAATGGGAAGTCCACTACCTGCAATTTCTATCACTACAGGAAAAGACAGCCTGGCACAGCTGCCAAAACAGAGATGATCATTTTTTCTCCAAAATCATCCCTTCCCATTGAAGAAATTAGTCAATGCTCTTCTCACATCTCACCTGGACGATTGCAACTTTCTACTTTCTGCCACCTCCAATCCATACAACACTGCAACCAAAGTCACTTCCCTTGTTTGCTGTACTGATCATGTTACCAGCACTCCCTTTTCCATCTCTGCTAACTCCTTTCAGTCACGGCTCTGCACAAAGTTGCCCATTCCTATATCTCAGCTTTTGTTTCTACCCACACATGCCATCTGTTCTGCTAACTTTTCCCACCTCACCAAGTCCTTTGTCTCCCCCTAATGGTAATTCCATGCCATCACTATTTTTTGGATGTTTCTTTGCACAAAGCTGTATCACTTTACTCCAGGCATATGCTAAAATCTCACTTTTGTCCACTTATAAATACAAATACAATTCCCATAAATGAGTACTAATACACTACAATTATGGTTAAATAAAAGACTCAAAACACCTTCAAACCCTAGACCCAACAAGAAGGCTGAATAAAATAAACAATCCAAATCACATGACTTGATGTCATGTGTTCCTTTTCTTTTCTCCTGAACATTGTCTAATTTAGGGCCTGACCCTGCAAAGTCCTACTCCTATGAAGTCAGTGGGGCTAATCACATGAACAAAGACATGGTCCTTACGTTGTAAGCTCTTCAGATCAATATCTGTCAGTTATGAATTGCCCTCGTCAGAGACTCTAATTGCTGTTATAGGCAAAAGAGTAAGGCTCACAGTTGTCAGTATGGCTTAGCTGTGCTCAGCGCAAAAGCTGGAGCTCGGTGACTCTCTGCCACCTTTGGGGCTTCTCACTTCTGGGTCTCACCAAGGGTTAGTTCAGCCGAGTAGCCGTTCCATCAATTGAGAATAGCCAGAATGCAGAAGTGTAGAGCCACACCTTCTTTCCCCCAGCCACACCTCTTATGCCAACAGCCTTCAAAGAGCAGGGGGACTGCAGGACAGCCCTACAATGCAAGCAGAGCAAAGGGGCCAATGAGAACCTGATAACTGTGCCCTAGCTAATTTTTTAAAGGGTGACTGAGTTTCATGTGGTGCACAGTAGAGCATTAGTGTCTGATCCTGCAAGGTGCTGAGGACCCTTGTCTGGCACCGTGCCTCACAGGATCAGGCCCTTCATGGCCTCTACATTTGCCATCCAGATGGCATCAATCAGCTTTCCTCATTGCCCTTCCGCTTAAACTGAAGTAATGAATTATCCCAATAGGAGGTTGGCGAGACGAAACTCTTTAAAGATTCCAGAAAATGACCAATTTGCCTGAAGTGCTCATCGATGTACGTTTTCCATTTCAAACTCAAATCCCGACTAGCACTGGCGCACTTTGCTGTTGTCCTCATGGAGGAATCACTGCTGGGAGCTGGGCCGGGAGATCGATAGAGGGAAGCCGAAGTGAGGCTGGAAAAAGAGGCAGCCAGAAAGATTCCCTCTGGGGGAAATGTAAAACACTGCAGAGAGACAACAATTATTGTAATTGGAGGTAATGAGGCTGAGGCGCCAGCTCCAGGTCTACTTAGCATCACTCAGTACAGAGAGAGAGACACACAGGAGACTCCTACCCAGCCCCAACTCTTCCTTCTGCAGTGCAGCCCTAGTCACCTTGTTCCCTGCTGGCAGCCCACAATCAACGTTCCCCACTGTTGTGCCCAGCCCCTGATTACAGGTTTCCTCTCTGCAGCTCCCTACCCAACCGCAGCACAGCCACTCACAGGGCAGGTGTCCCTTTCCTGTGTTAATTCATTGACACTGGTTTTGCCTGAGGTTGTGGTCACCAAAGAATCCAAAGTGAACTGGGGTGGGGAGCCAATTAGGACCCAATTCTCTGTAGGGCTGCCAAATCCTTTCTAGCTCTCTTTAGGGAGTTGTATGTCTCCCATCAAGTATCTGAGCAGCTCACAATCTTCAATGTATTTATCCTCCCAGCACCTCCATGAGGTAGGTATTATGATCAGCCCCATTTCACAGATGGGGAACTGAGGCACACAGTGACTTGCCCAAGGTCACGTAGCAAGCCTGTGGTAGAGTAGAGAATTGAATGGCATTCATCATCATTAGCGTGCCTAGACCGCAGAAGTCCATAGCGACAATCCCCTATGGCCTCTAACAACGGCTTTATGCCATTTGCAAGCATGCCATATTGGACCGTATATCCCTAAATACTTTGCCATCCTGAGGCAGAGGGGATAGGAAGCTCAGTGACTGAAGCCATTTTCCTAACTATTAGTACTTCGCCTTCAGCTATATGGCCACCATTGCCTTTGACCTGGTGGGTTCCTCCACCACAGGTAATGAAGACTCTGCAGTTACCCGATCATCACCAGAGCCTCGTTCGCCAACTGTTTCAAGGTTTGTGACAGGCCCTCCTTGCTACTGTAACGGCTCAGGGGAACCAGCCCCGCCATACTTCATCCTGCCAAGCAATCCCCTACTTTGGTCGTTGCCCACTCCCCATGAACTGGGTCATGAGGTTGGACTTTTGAGGAGTAGAGGATTGAACCCCCGACTCCAAAGCTGCTGACCAGTGCACCATACTTCCTCTCAACCCCTTTGGGATCAAAGAACCTTTCCCTTTCCCTGCCTCCCACAACTCTGTTCCTCTGCTATTTATCTGGGGCTTGGGGAAGGCTGTCATTTGATAAATGTCAGGAGCAGGCTATTTCTAGAGGTGATAGAGGCCTAAGAGACTGGATTTCACTGGCCTGGGCATTTATTTTGTGACACCAAATGCATCAGTATCTGCATCAATACCTTATCAATGCATATGCAGTTCAGGTAATAGTGCTGAGATCACAGCAGGTCTTACTCAGGTCTCAAGACGAGAGCTATTTGTATTTGCACTCTCGATTGAGTCTTCATGATGTACAGGGAAGCCCTCCAATTTTTGTTTTAGCAAAGGAATTTTTCTCCTTGTTTTACCTTGTGTTGGGGGCCTGTTTCTGCTATCCCACCAATTTTATGCCAAGGCGCATTCTTTGACAGCTGTGCAGTTACTCCACATTGATTCCAACGGGCCTGAGGGCTAGTCTACACTTAAAATTTACAGCGGCACAGCTTTAGCAATGCAGCTGTGCTGCTGCAAGAGAATGTGTGTAGCTGCGTTATGTCAACGGGAGACAGCTCTCCCGCAGACATCATAAACCCACCTAAACAAGCAACAGTAGCTATGTCAGTGGGAGATGCTCTCCCACCGACACAGTGCTGTACACACACGTGCTTATGCCAGCAAAATTTATGTTGCTTGGGGGGCGGGGGTTTTGGACCCCCTGACCAAAAAAAATGTTGCCAGCATAAGTGCAAGTGTAGACAAGGCCTTACAGGAAGAAACTTTTTTTTTTTAACTTTCCTTTTTTGCAGGACTCTTTGTAGGAGTGTAGAACTTCGGGGAAATGGAATCACAGTAGCCTGAAACCTGAAAGGTTGCCATCATTTCATTCTCATTTGAGAGGAACGAGGTACTTAATCAGACTAACTTGGTTTTGTTAAATCCCACTTAACTCAAACTCCTGACAAGCAGTGGGGAGAACAGCAGTCTCTGAAAGTTTATCACTGGCCTGGGCTACACCTGAACCTTAGGTTGACCTACCTACATCAGTCTGTGGGTGAAAAATTCTCACTTCTGGGAGACATAGTTAAACCAACCTAAGCCCCAGTGTAGACACCGTAGGGGAAAACCCCTCTCATTGCTGTAGTGTCTATGCTGAAGTGCTATAGCAGTGCAGCTGGAGCTATGCCACTGTATCGTTTTAGGTGTAGACATAGCCTTAGCCTCAATCTCTACCTCAACAGAAAAAGCCACTGCTCAGCTATCAGCCTGAAGTGGTGGCCCATGCCTCCTCTAGCTCTCCAAAGATTCCTTCAACAAGTACAGGAAATTTAAGACTTGACATTACTGATCTACCTAAAGTAAAGAAGCAGCAGATTTTTTTAACATTATGAGGTTCTCTTGTAATAAAGGATCAATAAAAACCACAAAGAAAAACTCCTTTGTAGCTGCCCTTTAAGTCTTTGTTTGTGTGTCCATTAGAAGTTCCTAATTTGTAACCACAACAACTAATAAATTTTACCATGTAAGTTCTAGTGTATTAAAAACTGTATTAAAATTACAAGCTATCATTTTAAATTCTCTGAGGTTTCCTGGGCCTGCTTGCAGACTGTGGGGCTCTGTAAGGAAGCATACAAACTGAGTTTTCTGCAGTCAGGCTGCAAAGAGCCAGCCTAGAGCAAAGTGACTTGAGTTGAACCTCTCTGCCCTACGTAGCAGCCTGCTTTGTCTCCGTCTTTTTTTGGTCAGTTGTGTTAAGCTTCTGGACTCTAAGACATAAATAGTGTTCCACTGCAAACGTTCCGAAAGAATATTTTATGTTTTTATCTGACTTCTCTCGTTGTAGTTCATGAACATTACAGGTCTCAGTTTAGAAGGTTTTAGTTTATTGTTGTTACACTAAATCTGATTTAAATATTGCAGCTGTGGCTGGGAGATGGGCCTGTGATGTCAAATTTAGATTCCTAGAATTCCAGCCCACCAAAATTTTGGGCATGGTTGGATCCAGGGTTTTGGCTCTCTAATTATTTTTTAAGTTACAGAAGTGCAAAGAATATTATCTGTTGTGGGATC
Source organism: Mesoclemmys tuberculata (assembly GCA_007922155.1). Lineage (NCBI taxonomy): Eukaryota > Metazoa > Chordata > Testudines > Chelidae > Mesoclemmys > Mesoclemmys tuberculata. The sequence continues at coordinate 27,597,462 of ML675603.1, forward strand.
CCATGTGCTGTTTTGTTCTTCTTTAATTCATTACTAGCTTTGATTTAAAATATGAACTTCACAGTAGTCTAGGTGTATGTTTTACACAGTGCTTGGCATAGAAGAGCAACTCAACAGCCCAAAAGAAGTGTCCGTCTCGAATTTCCAGGCTTTTTGTGGGTTTAAGTCAAATCTTTAGTAATACTTGAATGTATTCGTAAGGGAGACAGATAATGATGTTAAATGTATTGGCAGGTTATTATGGTTAATAGTGCAATACCACTTTGCGGCCCCAACCAATTGCGCGGTCTCATTGCACCAGGTGCTGTGCCAACATATAGTAAGAGAGGTGCTCAGCTCCAGAGCAATTACACTCAAGAATGACAAAGAGTGAAGGGAGGGAGGCAGACATGATGGTGACCCAGGGACCAATGTGGAATTTAGAAAGGTCAGGCAAAATGACTAAGCTTCAGCTGTGATGCTGGGGTCACAATTAAGATTTTAATAAAAAACTAGTCCGATTTAGCATGATTAGACAATACAAGGTCGGCATGGTCTGAATATAGACGAGGATTAAATCCTCCAGGGAACTCCCTGACACTTCCTATACAGGGACCAAGAAAGGCAGAGGTCTGTTAGACACACCTGTAAAGTCCCTCATTTGACTGTGAAATTTCTGTTTGGGGCTTCTTTTTGAATTGGTCCTTCCGAGAGAATCAGTCTCTTGCTCTAGACCAGGGGTGGGCAATACATTTTGCAGAGGGGCCACTCCACTAATTTTGGTAAGTCGCCGCGGGCCGCACCTTTTTACTAGATCAATGAAACCCCATTATGTTCTTTCCACAACAAAGTAATTGCACTTAAGAACAAGCAATTGAATACACGTTTCTCCAAAGCTTATCTTAGGAGGCAATTCCTATTGCAAGTCATTTTGTGAACACGTGTCAAATTTGTAACAACACAAACGCTAAACTTTTACTTAGAACTTGCGGTCAAGCACTTCCTGAACTTCCTGCTTCTGGCCACGTGACTGGAAGCAGGAAATTCAGGAAGCCACCGGCCGAAAAAGCTCCAATTGAAGGTAGCGTAAGCAGAGCTTGGGTTGACCTGCTTTCAAAGTGGGTGGCCCATCCTGGCTCAGTCGTAGCTAAGCCCCTGCATGGAGGAAGATTCTATTAATTTCCTCAATTGCCGGGTATCATGGCAGGCCGGACAGAAATGGTAGAGGGGCCGGATCTGGCCCACAGGCCATAGTTTGCCCACCCCTGCTCTAGACAGCTGCAGCCTGTTGGCAGAGGTGCTGCCAGGCTGCAATTCAGGAGGGGTCTCTATGGTTACAGTCCTCTTGTTCGGGAAGGACTTCAAGTACCACCCTCACCAGGAAGGCAAGGCTACTCTCCCGAATCAGCCAGAGGGGGTCGCCCTGAGTATTAGGAAGAGCTTCCCATCTCTCTCCCGCTCATGCTGAGAATGTGCTCTCTGCAGCAATGCCACCTTCAGAGAGAGAAACAAGGACCTTGAATCAAACCTAGGTCTCCTCACAGAGCACTGTCCCTGAGCTGCTCTGGGTGTTTCATCACACCATAGAGCAACACAGCCAATTCTTTGCCCCGCATAATACCAGCTTTTACACAGAGGAATTTCCAGTTGCGGCAGGTGCCTTTGAAGGGTGTTTGACAAAATAGTTCTTTGATAAATGTTGTCTGGCTCAGACAGTGGAGCCTGTTTTAAGGAACCAGCAAAAATCTGTTTGCCGCTCAGTGGTGATTACTAGCTAACGGTTGAACAAAACAGTACAGGAAGTCTGTGGGATACTTTAAACGGCCACTTAAGACAGGGAGCCGCTGGTTGAAGGTGGCATCAGTGCGTTGTACTGTAACCAATTCTTGAACTGGAAAACGCATACATCTGAGAAAACCGGCACCACTCAAGGGATTTATTTTTGGTGCAAGCTGAGGCCAAATACATTGCAGCCATAGTCATTTAGTTTGTTTGGGAGGTGGATGCTCCTAAAGCATAAAACACACAAACATTTCAAAGTAGCTGTAAGTATTTATTATCTCAGCTGTGCAGTTGGTCTCATGGACAGCCAGATCTGTCAGTTCACGCCATGTCTGCAGTGTTATTGTAGCCATGTTGGCCCCAGGATATTAGAGAGACAAGGTGGGTGAAGTAATATCTTTTCTTGGACCAACTCCTGTTGATGAGAGAGACAAGCTTTCAGGCTGGCACAGAGATCTTCTTCAAGTGTCACATCGTGTGTGTTTCTTGCCCTCTTGTGGTGAGATGAGTGCTGTCATTCAGGCATGATTTCAGCAGAGGGTTGGAAACTGCTGGATGTAGCAGGAACAAGGACATGTCAGAGCAGGCTGATGTATCCAGGGACCTTGTGGATGATATCAAAGCTATCCTTAGTGCTTATTTACAAGTAAAAGTGGTACCGCTGGTATGCGCTGGTATAGTTAAAGTGTACAATCTCCCTAGTGTGGATGCAAGTATAACACTATAAAGGTGCTTTATACTGCTACAGCTATTCCTGTATGAGAGGAAGCATAATTTGTCCTGGTATAAGATACCTTTATACCAGTAGGACTGCATCCACGCTATGGGTTGTACCAGTACAACTATTTTGGTAAAAATCACACCCCAACCAAAATAGTTATAGTGGTACAAATGCTATGTGTAGGCAGATTATTTTCTCCCTTGCAAAGAAATTACAATACTTCAGTTCCCATGTGCGGTCAGAAATTAACTTTGAGGAATCAGACATCAACTCATGAGATATCCAAATAAGGTGTTTTGTGTCAGAGTTCATAAAGTGCATAAACAAAAGTTATGCACCACATATCAGTGGTAAGACAAGTTATCAGGTGTCAAGAGACAGGCAGTAACAGATATTAGGAGACTCACATCAGATAACAAGGTCCGTGATCCAAGCATTACACTTTAGCTGTGAGAAATCATAAGCCATACTGTGGGCATGTGTCTAGTTGAGCATGGTGTTAAATGTGGAATAATGACAATGTTAAATCTGTGGAAATTATATGGACAAAAGACTATGTTCTTTGGCCACCATTAAAACAAGGTATAACTCTTGGAGCTCAAGTGCCATTTTGCTCAGGCAAACTTTTGGTTTTAAAGCAGTGACTCTCTAGTGAAAATTAGTCATGCAGCAAGATCAGGAGGACAGCTAAGCCACTGTCGGGCTTCAGTGTAACCAGTATCTAGGCCGACAGGAGGGGATTTCCCATCAACATAGGTAATCCACCTCCCTGAGGGGTGATAGCTAGGTTGACAGAAGAATTCTTCCATTAACCTAGTGCTGTCTACACAGGGACTTAGGTCTGCTTAACAGCGCCACCCAGGTATAGAGTTTTCTCACCCTGACCAATGTAGTTAAACCAACCTAATTTTCTAGCGTAGGCCAGGCCTATGAAAATCGGTACTTGCAAACAGAAGTGATATAGTCTGTTAAGAGAGAATGAGCCAGATTCTCAGCTAGTATTAACAGGTGGCACTCTATTTTAGTCTGTGGAGCTATGCAGATTTATACCAACTGAGGTTTTGGCTCTGTATGCAGGTGGCATTTGCAAGGGACTTGGGCAGGGTGAAGGAGTATAGACACTAGATCTCAAAGTGAATGACTAAGTAAAATGGGGAAATGGGAGCCTCAAAAAAGAGGAGTAGTTTTTGTCTGTTTTGTTACAGAATTAATAGTTATAGTCTGAAGAAATGGGATTTGAAGAGAGTAAGGGAGTCCTTTACGTGCAGAGCATCATGAGAGAAAAATCTACCAAAACTGTGGTGACACAAAAAGAAGGGGCATGTAGACGTTTGGAAATCCAGGGGCATGAGGAACAGGGACGGGGGGTGTAGAGTAAAAGGTTCAGGTTTGGCTGGGGAAGCCCATGGAGAAGTATTTATTAATACATTCAAAACTGGACAGGAAGTCAGCAGAAAGACAGTCATATGCTCCCTCCTCTGGTTACAGGAGAAGACAAGTCACCACATTTAGGGCAAATTGTAGTTTTGAGAGCTGGGCTTTAGGGAGCCGATAAAGTTGGGAATTACAGTGAGGAGATGAAGATATAACTAAGATCTGGCAGATACAGGTGGTTAGAGCTGACAATGGAGACACAAAACACTTACATTAGCTGAAAGGATTACATCTAAGAGGACACTGGGCAATCAGATGGGGAAAATATGAGAGGATGAAAGGATAGTGTTGGCAAAAGTGATGTAAAATTAAATGGAAAAACAGCAAATTCCTCACCTTGGAGTCTGAGAAGGAGATAGGTGGAAGCAAGCTCAGGGTATTAAAGAGGGAACAAGGTTTGCATACCAGTGAAATTATGTGACACATAGAATCATAGAAATATTAGAATTGGAAGGGATCTCAGGAGGTCATCTAGTCCTGCTCAAAGCAGGACTATCCTCAGCTAAATAATAAGCTGAGGTACTCAATGACACACTAAAACATAAAGATAAATTCAGCCTGGTGTAACTGTGTGTGCTACTCCTATACTCAGTTACCATTAAGGAGAAGATTACAGTGTGACAGGCTGCTAGACTAATAGATCAAGCTGAGAAAGTGGCAATGATTATTCTCAGTGCATTTTGTTATTGTCTTATTAAAATCACATACCTTGTAGCATTAGCATAACAGTCAGCGTAACAGCAGAATTGGTCTAATGCATAGCCCTTTCCCTCAAAGTTTACAATACAGATCTGAAGTCACTTGCATCTACTTTGGGGACTGAAAATATCAGTTATCCTACACCACAGTGTCAGCTAGTGGTACTTGAAGAAAAACTGCACAGAATTCGATCCATTGAAAGCAACCACCTCTCTGTGATTTAGTTTCCACATCTGTAAAATAGGTATAATATTTCCTCTCATTGTAAAGCGTTTTAAGAAATACAGAGAAAAATATTATTATTAGTTTAGTGACCTGTAAAACGGAGATAATGTTATTTACCTTGGGTGCTGCAAAACTGTTTTCAAAACACTTTCAGACCCTTAGCTGTTAGGTGCTTTGTCAGGGCAAAGTATGATTTTATGTACTAAAACATATGCCCTAATAGATGCAAATTTAGTTAGATGAAGTCAGTGAGCCTTTCATGAAAGTTTCTGGGACCAAATTCTGCAGTGATGGACGCTGTGAGCTGTGGTGTGAGTTGCAGATGAATGTAAAATGATCAGAAAATGAGTGTCAATGATATATTTTATTGTACAGCTTCCTTTCTTACAATAAATCCCCTTCTGCCCACTCATTGTGTATGTTACTCATTTTTCACACCCACAAGTTACCACTTTCACTTCAGTTTACCTCAGGATTTATACCACCATTGAACAAAGATGGGCTGAGTTAACTTTGTTATTGGAATATTTAACTCTCTTGCCTTTCCTTACTTTCTGTAATAAACTGTGTGCTCCTAGCATGTCCTCACACTAAATGCTAAAACCCATTGATGGAGAGGGAAGACAAGAAGCCGAAAGGAACCATGTTACAGATGATGTTACAAGTGGTACTGAGGGAGGGGAATCATTTATGTAAATCTGGCATTAACTTACCTCCCTTGCATGGGACTTGTGGTGGTCTAGAAATTGTAGATGAAATACCCTACTCAGATCAAGACTAATGACTTCTGTTTTACTATCTTCTCTTAGAATACCTTAACTTACAGAACCCTAACATGCAGACTTAAGACCATAGACTAGATCCTTAGCAGGTGTAAATTGGCATAGCTCCAGTGAAGGCCATGCAGCTATGCCAATTTATAGCAGTTGAGGCTCAGGCCTTAAATAGGGAACTCGTGTTTATTTGTTATTTTATGTTTATTGCTCAATTATGCTACTTCCTTCTATCTATGGGCTGACCTACATGGCGAGTTAGCTCACATTAGAGGGGTGTAAATTTTAGTCTGCACTAGTGTGTCGAGCACTAATTGGCCCATCATGGACCCTGCTGGCATGCACTAAAAAATCCCTAGTGTGTGTTAATATAGGACTGTTTGAAATGGGACTACAGTAATGCACACTAGGGAACTTTTAGTACACACTGTGATGACTGTGTATCCTAAAGCCCTCAATGGCTAGTGTGGGCCTGAGAGGTCAGTAATAAAGGGAAAGTCAGGCTTAACAGAACATGAAGCCCAGCTGAGCAGGAGTAGGCTGGTTACCATAAAGTCAAGAAGTTGAGAGCAGAAGGGGCCTGTGAGAAGAGAGTCTGCAGTCACTCTCTGGGAGCAGAGAAATGGGGAGGGAAAGATCCATGAGGGAGAATAAGTCCTGGGGATCCTAGCCCTGGAAGGATCAACCCCAGAGGAATGTTGGGGAAAGAAAGCCTGAGAGGGCTGGGTAGGAAGCCCAGGGAAACAGCAGCAAGGAGTAGGACTAAGCAGACCTTGGCTGCCGGTATAGGGTCCCTGGGCTGGAACCCAATGTAGCTGATGCGGCTGGGTTCCCCTAGCAGCCACAGAGAAGTGACACAGGACTCTTGGTGATGCCATCTGGACAGCTGGTCTGGAGGAACTTTGTTACTCTGGAAAGGGAGGACCAGGTTACAAAGAACAAGCGCCCTGAGTCCTGGAGGGAAAGAGGAGGAGTCAAAGCTAGCCAGTGGAAGGGCATGCCACACTGGTCGAGAGCTGATCCCCAGATGTAGCAACAAAGATTCCTCACTTGCAATGAGTGTACCCCTTCCCACACACCGGCAAGGCCCATACTGGCCACTTAGTTTGCAACATGCTAGTGAAGACTAAAATTTGCACCCCTCCGTTGCAGACTAAGGCACCATGTAGTACATCATCACGCTGTGTATAGTATTCAACGTTAATGCGTTTTTTACAAGAGCAGGAACTTTGTTCATCCCTTGTGCCCACCAACATCTTAATAATCTAATAGGTTTTTGTTGACTTTATAGAACACTGCTGGTAGGAGCAGCTTATCTCTTCTTTCTCCAGCACCATGGAACCAACAGTGCCTCTTAAGGCTAGATGCACATAAAGAATAATGAACAGCGTTTTTTCTGAATGAAGACATAGCATGCGAAGGCCCTGATACTGCAATGAGATATGCGTATACAGAGCCCTGTGCCTGCATAGCGCACTATTATAGTCAGGGGGCTACCTACAAACATCATTGCAGGCCTGGGGCCTTCATCCTCCCCCAGTCTATATTCACATTTCAACATAATTTAGTGTTGATGACTGAAGTTCTATATTTTTATAACACTGACCCTCATAAATATTTTATGATGATCTGTGCATTTATGGAAACCCATTTTTCTGCTGCAGAAATGGGTCTTTTCTCCCCTTATCCCAACTTTGGGATTTTTTAACTGTGTACAGGAAACAAGTCTCATTCATGGCCTACTGTGTTGCAAGAACATTTAGATGGAGAAAATTTTACCATTACTTATTGAAACTGACTTGTTTTCTTTTCCAATTAAAATGACATAATTTAAAAAAAAAATACACACACAAAAGATTTGGCTTTTTCAAAAAACATGTTCCTTTTCCTCCTGCTGACCCAGCCAGCTGGGAATGGCCCTAAATACTAGGCCTGTGTCAGAGATTTATTTCATTTGTGTTGAAAGAAAGGGGTTGTCAGGAATCTGGAAACATAAGCTTTGCCAGGTCCCACCTTAATCCTTAAAGCTACACAGCTGCTTTACAGTCCTATAGTGCAGATCTCTTAAAAATGCCTTAGTATGTAAACGATTTCCTACCAACAGCCAGTAGAGATTGGCAGATAATCTCTTAATAGATATTTTTGATTGATATAACATGTTTCTTCCAAAGGATCTCTTAAGCCCAGTACAAATGTGAGCCAAACTTATTCTTAATAAATTACTTTACTACAGGCTGGTCTACACTAGAAAGTTAAGTCAAGTCAACGTAGCTATGTTGCTCAGGGGTTTAAAAAAATCACATCCCTGAGAGACGTAGTTAAGCTGACCTCAGCCCCAGTGTAGACAGTGCTAGGTCAATGGAAAAACTCTGTTAAGCTGCCTACTGCTTCTAGGAGAGATGGATTTACTACAGCAACAGAATCATAGAATCAGAGGGCTGGAAAGGACTTCAAGAGGTCATCTAGTCCAGGCCCCTGCACTCATGGCAGGACTAAGTAATATCTAGACCATCCCTGACGGGTGTTTGTCTAACTTGCTCTTAAAAATCTCCAATGATGGATATTTCACAACTTCCCTAGGCAATTTATTCCAGTGATTAACCACCCTGACCGTTAAGAAGTTTTTCCTAATGTCCAACCTAACCCTCCCTTGCAGTTTAAATCCATTGTTTCTTGTCCTGTCCTCAAAGGTTAAGAAGAACAATTTTTCTCCCTCCTCCTTGTAACAATCTTTCATGTACTTGACAGCTGTTATGTCCCCTCTCCGTCTTCTCTTTTCCAGATAAACAAACCCAGTTCTTTCAGTCCTGCCTCATAGGCCATGTTTTCTAGACCTTTAATCATTTTTGTTGCTCTTCTCTGGACTTTCTCCAATTTGTCCACATCTTTCCTCAAATGTTGTGCCCAGAACTGGACAAAATACTCTAGCTGAGGCCTAATTAGCGCAGAGCAGAGCAGAGCAGAAGAATTACTACTCGTGTCTCACTTACGACACTCCTGCTAATACATGCCAGAATCATGTTAGCTTTTTTGCAACAACATTACACGGTTTACTCATATTTATCTTGTGGTCCACTATGATCACCAGATCCCTTTCTGCAGTACTCCTTCCTAGGCAGTCATTTCCCGTTTTGTACATGTGCAACTGATTGTTCCTTCCTAAGTGGAGTGCTTTGCATTTGTCCTTATTGAATTTCATCCTATTTACCTCAGACCAATTCTCCAGTTTGTCCAGATCATTCTGAATTATAATCCTATCCTCCAAAGCACTTGCAACCCCTCCCAGCTTGGGTGCAAGAACCCTTTCCGGCATGGTAGTAAGTGTCAACCTACAGCAGTGCAGCTACAGCACTGCACTAGAGCATTTCTAATGTAGCCATTTCATCATGCCCTCTCACAGTGATGGTGTGGGTGACAATACTGTGTAGAAATACATGTGCCAGAACTGAATCAGGTGAATACATGAAATTCTGTCCATTGATTTAAAAAAAAAATAACATACTCAGTCCTAAAGTAAATCCTAACTCTCACTGTAAGAAACTTTATTGAATCTTAGCCAAGAGCAGATATGCAGCTGACTCGGCAAGCACAGTAACTCCTCCACAAGCGTCTCGTTGATTCAAATTCTAATAATTAAGACTGAGGTTTTCAAAGAAGCCCAAAGGAATTAAGCACCTATTTTCCACGGAAATTCCATTATGGTTTATTATTTATCTTACTAGAGAACCTAGGATCCTCAGTCCCAGACCAGAACCCCATTGTGCTAGTCACCATACACAGCCAGAATGGTCCCTGCTCCAAAAAGCTTACAATCTAAGTAATTCAGTGGAGTTTACACACCTAACTCTTTAGGCTTCAAGAAAATTCCAGTTTAAACCATAGTTATCCCAACATATTGTTTACCTTGGTAATAAACAGGGCATTGTAGGCAAAATGTTCACCTTTGGAAGCTTTAGGAGTCCAGCAGATCTTAACTAATTGGATCTGCTTTCTACTGACTCTCTTGAGCAGCAGACACCAAGAGTACATCTACACTATAATAAAAGACCAGCAGCATGGCAGCTGCGGGATGACCTTGGCTTCCAGGGCTTGGGTGGTGGGACTTCAAAATTGCAGTGTAGACGTTTGGGCTTAGGCCGGGCTCTGAGCCCACACGTGGGGGGAGAGTCTCAAAGCCTGGTCTCCAGCTTGAGTCTGAATGTCTAAACTGCAATTTTATAACCTTGCAGACCAAGCTCCACAAGTCCGAACCTGACTCATGTTCTGAGACTCAGTGACACAAGTTTATTGCAGTGTAGATATACTACAAGCATCCCAGTAGAAAAGTCTTGGGGAAAAGGAGCTGGTATTCATGTGGAAGCAATTTGATACAACTTGTTTGCCTCTTCAGTCTAAAAGGGATGGAATCAGTCATGAACTAGATGTCACAAAAGCAGACTACAGAAATCCTTTGTTAATATAGAGAGCTGCTCTGCCTCAGGTGTCAGCTGTAGAATATGAAACAATATGTGAGGTTTGTTGACCGTTCAATATCCAAAATTGAAGCGATCCACTCAACAGATGTTGGAAATGTTTATAATCTTCTGGTGGAGATGTAGATCTCATCTGGATGTGACACTGAGGAAGCTGGAGGATGTTTCAAAGACTCCACCGCAGCCATCCTCATCTGCAGAATCAGAAGATCCATGATGGGAGTCCTCAGAAGAGGACCACATAGGGGTGATACTCCTGTGAAGTTGATAAGGCTATCCAACTAGCAAGGAGAAGAAAGATTCTGGTCCCACAGATTTTGCAGCTATATGGGGAACCCCTGAAGGCTCAACCCAAATAGACCCTGTTTCCTTGGATTGCAAAGACTACAGGAGAATGGTGAATCTGCATAATCCCCAGAAACAACCATCATGATAATCTAGTCTGCCCTCCTGCACATCGCAGGCCACAGAAACTCGCCCACCCACTCCTGTAATAGACCCATAACCTCTGGCTGAGTTACTGAAGTTCCCAAACCATAATTTAAAGACTTGAAGTTACAGAGAATCCACCATTTACACTGGTTTAAACCTGCAAGTGACCCATGCTCCATGCTGCCGAGATAGGTGAAAAAAACGCAGGATCTCTGTCAACCTGGCCTGACGGAAAATTCCTTCCCACCCCAGATATGGTGATCAGTTAGACCCTGAGCATCTGGGCAAGACCCACCAGCTTGACACGTGGGAAAGAATTCTCTGTAATAAGTTGAAGCCCTCCCTATCTAGTGTCCCATCAGCAGCCTAGAAGGTGAAGCCCAAGAAGGAACTTGGAACTATAGTAGAAACCCTTCACCATCTTCTAGAAGAAATGGGCTTTTTGGCCATAGGTCCCACATAGATGTGCGAATCCCCAGAGAAGGTTTTAAACTAACTTCTGGATGCAATGATGCTGACCCAAGAAGCTCTGCTTAGCTTTACCACAGAAAAGCAAGAGAGTCACTTTATAAGCTTAAACCACCAACCAACTTCATGTTGCAGCTAACCTCAAACCCAAAGAAGATCTGCATCCACATGCCCAGCTGTCAGTGAGAAGGGACTGTTCTGCAGAATAGCACTTAACAACTTCAGTATGTTCCTGTAGGCAGAAGTGCCAGACAGACTGACTTTTCCAGACATCTGTCAGTGATGTCCAGCTCTGTGATTCCCTCAGATCCATGCCAGGATGTGGCAGCCTGGGGTGCCTTCACACCAAGGTTTTAGAGTCAGTGAGGAGAATGTGCTTGCCCTAGGCAAAGGCAAAATTGCATACTTCTACAGTGATTATTTGGGAAATGGCAGAACTACCCCTTGTATCAAGCTGATCAGTTCAGCAGAAAGACAGCCTAGGTTTCCCCATTGGAGCCATTTTCTTTCTTTTAGGCAGGCACATACACATCTCTCACCAGTTTACAAAGTTCATCTCATTTTAGACTCATATTTCCCATTCCATGCACACTGTGTGTTTGCTCACTGCTTGTTGCTAAAAAAGATTGACATCAGAAAGACTACATCACAAATCAAGATGGTAAGAGACTTCATGCAAATTCAGAAAAATAATCCCACTTTATTTCAACTTCTTCTGTGCCTTTTGTTGGCAATACACTGCAACACATTTTAAAGAGTTGTGTCACAACACTGGGTCTTTCTTATGCTGAAAGCTATGAAAATGAAAGGCTTTACTACAGTGCTCTATTTTTCAGGTTGGGAAGGATTGATTAAGATTAGGGGATATATCTCATTAGCATGACTGAGGATATGGGACCAGCCTTACTGATCTAAGTACAAAGCATGCCGGAACAATGCCTTTTTCAAAACAGTATTTATCAACTGGCACTTGTGGGATATAAGATTATTTCCACAGAAATGGGAATGAGATCTCAATTTTGTACCTCAACAGCAGGGGGCAGTGAGCCGCGAGCAGCAACTGTACAGGCTCTGGAATCTCTGATCTCATCAATACAAGTGTCTATGCGCCATTTTGCGGGGTTGGGAGATAGACTGCTGAGAGAACAGACTGAAAAGGTGGGGGGAGGGGAGTAAATCTGTAAGGGATTAGCTAATGAACAAGAATTATGTACAGGTAAATGGGAGTTTCAGGGCCTGAGGATTTGGATTAGGCAATGAGTTAATGGGTACAAATAACCAAAAAGAAAAAGGCCCAAGGACACAGGCTTGCGCTATTCCCTAGAAGATGCAAATGGAGGATTTAAACGTCTACATATATTGTTAAACAAGATGAATATCCATTTGGCCTTATTACTGTAAAGGTCCTTCTTCCTTCCCCTCCCCCATCTTGTTTGTTACTCTCAGTGTGTCTTTTTTAATAATAGACTAAGATCTTCAGAGTAGGGGCTGTGTCTTTCTTATTTGTTTGTGAAATGCCTAGTGCCCTTTTTAGTGCTCAGAAGTAATACATAATTCCTTTTAATTCTAAATGAAAAATTATGTGGGGAGTTTCCATCATGTCTTTCCAAAACCAGTGAAGAACAGGTGACCTAAAAACGATTAATGGTCCTTTACAAATTTAAGACAAGAAAGACGCTGATCACTCATTCTGGAGCTGCTATTGCATAACTATGGCTATGTCTACACTTGCGTGCCTATATGGGTAGTTGTCCATGTACTGCTAGTGCATGTACCCTGTAGCCTCACCAAGTGTCTGCATATGCTATTCTGGAAACAAGTACACACTATGTACATGTGGAACCACATCCACATTGTTCTGTGTTGGTACATGATTTTAGCTCTAGCATTCCAGGGGTGTTTCCCAGAGTTCTGTGCATCACATGAAGTGCTCTAGGAATGACCCTGCTGCATGTTGCTGGAACTGTCTGCCGCCTTCACTCATTTGGTGACGGCAGCTACCATTCACGTGTCCCTTCTGCATGAAGATATGGCCAAGAAATGCACAGACACATGGGCACAGTAATGTTAGTTAATACTTTGTGATAGCTTCCAATAACTGCATAACAGTGGTTCCTGGAATTTCAATAAAATCATTGATTTACAATCATGTCTTCCCTGGGGACCATTTTGGAGAGGAGCAGATTGGGGGCTGGGTTTTAGGCATGTAGCACTGGAGCAAGAGAGGATATTGGAAGGGAGGATGAGGGCTAATTGTAAAATTTACCACCCACAGATAATGGTTCCTGCTCAATTTGGGGTTCTCCTACAGCTCCTCAACAGGGGTTTGCTCAACCAGCTCTGTCGGGCAGAAGCGCAGAATCACATGGGTCTCCTGTGGCTGCCATCAAGATCCCTGCTGCCTCCTGCCCCTCATTGGAATCCCATTGTACAATGACGATGGCAGGGTTGAGGATGGTCATGATTAACTGACAGGTGAAGGAAGGGACCTGGTACATGCCCATGCTATGATGAGCTGGACTGAGTGATCTCTAGGGCTTCCAGTACAGGGCCTGAAGTTAAAGAATCTCAGGTGCTTCATCCATTCCTGGCAATGGGACAGCCCTTGTGAAATCTTCCAGGAGAGGTGAATGATTTTGCCACTTCAAGACAAGTCATGGATGATGGTGTACTCTGACCCCACATTGGTCAGCACTCAGGCATGCTAGGTGGACTAAGTGGCAGCTCTTTGAACATGATCCATGTTAATCTGTGCTGACCAGACTGTATTGGAAAACTGTTCAGAAGTGGTGAGCACAGCTCACTACTACCACTGACAATGGGCGGCCAGGGACCTTTATACCTTGCGTTTACATAGTAAGCAAGAAAGGGTTCAATGCATTGCAGAAATGCCTGGAGGACTATAGAAACTCGGGATCTGGTACGTGCCCTCTTCCCCCATCTACACTGCACTGTAGCATAGACATGGGACCATGCCACAGCGGAAGCATGCACATAGCCATACCCCTCAAGCATGATAGCTTCGTCACCGTGCATTCTTCTTCACACACATGCTTCATGGGTTCAGTTGTGGACAACTGGGAGGTTATGGCACAACACCACACATGTAGCTAGTGTAGACAAAGGCAGGTCTATGCTAAAAAGTTAGGTCAACCCAGCTACATCGCTCAGGGCTGTGAAAAATCCACAACCCCTGAGTGATGTAGTTAAATTGACCTAACCCTCAGTGTAGAAAGTGCCAGGTCAACAGAAGTGATGCTAGCTACTTCTTCTCAGGGAGGTGGATTAACTACAGTAATAGGAGAATCCCTCCCTTCTCTATAATGTGTCAAAACTGAAGTGCTGCAGTGTTTCTAGTCCAGACATAGCCTAAGAATTGGGAAGGTAAGGGACAGGACCCCACAGAGTAATCCATGGGAAACTGCTCTTTAGACTTCCTAGATGAATAAACCAAAGAAGATATTTTGAAAAATATAATAGTTTGTATCCATGGATGGGAATTCAAAGGGATTTGGAAAGTCAAAAATACAGGAGCCAAGCTTTGGCTCTAGAGGTACAAAACAATCAATCTTTGCCTTTTTGCCGCATCTCATTGCAAACAATACTAGTTGTGCTGCCAAGTAGAGCTGGTCAATATATTAGTTTTCCTTAGATATACATGCTAGTGCAACTAGCAAGCTAGACTGATTTTTCACCTGCTCTGGGAACCATAGATGGTGTCCTAATAAAATGTTCTCTCATTTAAAATGTGTTCTAGTTAAATGTATTGTGTGGAGCAAATTCATGCAAATCAGACCAGGGGGTAGTGCAAAGAGGAAAGGTGATTACACCCTATGCTGCCTGCTGCTGCATAGACATTAGCACTCTATTATACAAATTCCACCTACCATTGACTGATAAGCACATGCAAGAAGTCAGCATCCCCTTTAGGAACATTGGGATTCTAGTATAAAGACATTTGGACAAGAAATATAAAGGAGAATTTATGTCAGAAAATGAGAAAAAGTGTTGAAGGCAACAAGCAATAGAGAAGCCTCTTTGGCAGTGTGTGAGGGAACATCCCAGGATTATACCCCATGTAAAAACTAATCAAGTAATTCTGAAAAGTGCCAATTAACATATTTTTTTTTGAAAGCTCCTGGGATCACCATGTAGCCATTCTGTTCCATGAGGTCATCAAGGCACCTCATGAAAGTGGCATTAGTGGGCATCAAGTCAGCCCGTAGTTTCATTTTTCAGGGTGAAGCTAAAATTTTAAAAAGAAAATAACTTAAATATAGTAAGTACGTGCTACCTATTGCACCAGCCATCAAGACTTTAATCACCAACGTCTAAATGCACAACCACTGAAATTTTGCATTATTATTTTACTGAATGCCTTTGGCACAGGCACTTTACAGTTATTTTAAAAAGCACCATGTGATGAGATATGACTGCAAGTACAAACAAAAGAAATAATAAGAAAAAAAATTAAAATGCAGTATACAAAACAACACATCTAGTAAGAGCACCACTACCATAGGAACTGAGGGTGTTTAGTTAAGAGAGTTGTTTGGAATAAATTAGCTTTTATTTGATAGACGCTGCTGTGGGACAAAATGAAAGAAGGGGCCCTATATTAACAAAACAACTTGAACTTGTAAGGTGCTGAGCAACCTCATTGCTCATTGGAGTACAGAATCAGGCCCTTATTCCATAAGGAATCAGCTTCACTGGAATTAATATAAGGCACCAATTTGCTGATGCACATTCATCTTGACTGACCACAACTAGGTATCACAGACTTGGGTGTCTCCCCATCACAGACTATCAGTCATTTCACATCAGGCAGTGGTTTTGCAGTGTGGCCATACAATATACCAAATCAGGGTGTGTAATGAAGTGGCGTGGCCGCCCTCTGAGGCCAATGCTGAAAGGCTGACCCAAGCCACTGGTGGACAGGTTGGGTATAGCACAATCCATCTGCCAAAACCCCAGGGGCAGGACAGGAAGGGGAAGTGTAAAAGCCAGGCACTGTAGCTCATTCAGGGGAGAGCCATAGGAGGAGAATGATGTCTCCGGCCCACTGCTGGAATGGAAACCAGGCAAAGACTCCAGCTGCACCGAGGACATGCCTGACCCACTGGAGCTACTCGATAACCCCGATGCCGAGGAGCTACTGGGACTGCCACGGGTGATGTACCCCGACAAGGCCGATGACAACCTTTGGAGGCAGGCACATTGTGAAGGGTGGGGAGGAAGTAGCCCAAGGGTAGTCGATCGCAGTCCAGCTGTGGTTGGGCCTCAGCACCAGTCAGCGCATTGTGGCTGGAGCCCCGCTGACCCAGTGACAGAATGCTCCGCCACTGTTAGGACCCTGGGCTGGGACGCAGTGCAGTTGAGAAGACCCGTGTCCCCCTCCCCCTTGCCATTGCACCCCTGAAGTGGCAGTCTCACCCCAGTCTGTGAAGCCTCGCTGATACCTGACCCCTTTGCCTGTGAGCCCTAGACTGTATTGGTATCCTGGCTGAGGGCTGTAACCTGCTTGCCCACCTGCCCTGTCCTGCCTGAGGGCCTGGTGCTATAGCCTGCTTGCCCGCCTCACCCTACCCAAGAGCCCAGGCTCATAGACTCCTGGAGAAACTGCCTGGCTATAGGCCAGCCCCCAAACTGTTGGCTGTCCCACCCTGCTGTAAGGGCCGGGCACCTAGACTGACAGGAGACCCTTCCCCCCTGCCTTCGTCTCCAAGGACTCTCCTTAGTGCAGATGGTAAAGCAGCATGGCCTCCCTCTGAGGTCAATGCCAAGGGTTGACTCCAGTCAATTACAGGGTGTAGCGGTGACCAAATGTGAATTTTGAACTCAGGGCTTCAGAGATAAGATTTCATGTAATAAGTCACCATGCCGCAAACCCTCTCTGGCCAATCAGCAACTAATATCTTTGTATTAGTTTATCATAGTGGGAAGTCCTGGCAAAGTGGGGTTAACACCTCAGGATAACCACAACAATTAAACAGTGCATAACTGCCCAACGCAAAAGCTGCCAAGTGCTATGTTCCTATAAAGTGCAACTCACACGATCTCGAGCAGTAGTAAAAGAGCTGTTAACAATTCTGTAATTTTTTCTCTTTAAGCTTGTAACAGCTTTAAGGTCAGCTGGAAGTCAAGCTGCATTTCTTTATAGCAGAGAGGGCCAGGCCCACGTTGGCCATTTGCTGTCCTTTCCCTGATCCTTCAGGATTATCAGAGGGTGAGTGTCACACCTCAAGGTGTTATTCTTTTCACTGTTGCTATAGAGAGAATGCAGGTAATGTGCGAGCAGAAAAAGAAGCAGGTCTTACTGTAGGAATGTCTAAGGGGATTGGTGGGGATAGATCTTTCCATTTCTCAAATTTGGAATATATTAGCAGCAATCATAAGCAACTATTAGTAGACGGCTACTTGGTTGGCTGTATGAAATGAGTTGGTAGTCTCAGATCACTTCCAAGTAACTTGGCAAGTCATTTCATTTAACTGTGTCTCAGTTTTCTGATTAGTAAAATAGAAATAAAAGTACATATTTCTTTACAAAGAGTCTTGCGATCTTTGGATGAAAAGGGCTATGTAAGCATAAACAAACCAAAAAAAACCCTACTTTAAGGTAGAATGAAGGAAAGAACTGTATTACATATTCACTAAACAAACAGAACCTCTTTAGACCAGTGTAATTAAAAAGAAGAGTGGCCAGGATGTGGCTGATTTTGGATTGATACTCACCAGGCACAATCTGCATTCCTTTCTGAGTGTGAAACATGGGACCAGCCTGAGGTAACTGTGCTCAGGCACCTAAGAAAATTAGTTGAGGCGATGGGCACAGAGGAAAATGGAAAGTAGAGAGGAAAAAGGAGGTAGAACAGGAGAAAAAGATTAGTCAGCATCCCGCTATCACAAGGCATTCATTCTCTAGCCTGGCATCTGGCAAAAGGTGGCAAACCTTGTGTATATTTCTCTATCATGTCTAGGTCAAAAGCCTCTTTATTTAAGCCTTAAAATTTTAGGGGGTAGAGTGGTTGATGTTTATCATTAAAACATCTGAAATACAAACATTTGTTTCCTCAGCCAGTCATCATAGCACAGAAGTTATCCTAGAACATGTCAAGTGCTCCCTCAGAAGGCATCTAAATCTAGGCTCAAAACCTGCTCCAGCTAACACCAATATAACCAAAGCAGCTCCCAGCAATTCAGCAGTCATTGCAAGTTGACTCTGGTGCAACTGGGGGCAGACTTTGGCCCATATTTATGAACAACATCAACTATAAAACTTATGAAAGAGTCTTTATCATCTTAACACTAGTATCTTTTATTGGAACTGATGTCCGCAGTTTCTTTCTCCATTTCTTCAGCTGTAAAAAGTGAAAAGAAAGAGGCCTGCAAAAACAATACTAGCATGGGCTTTAAAATCAAGCACTTGCTCTGGCATAGTCCAAGAGTCTCCAAAGCAGGCCCCTTGCTAACAGACTGCTGCTCAGGCTTATATTTCACGGTAGCTGAAGCCAAAGTCTGCAGAGGCCAAGTCCCCTCCGTGCGGAAAGCAGGAAACTTACCTTTCAGACCTATCTCCAGCAGTACCCTGACCCCAACAAAGGCAGGGTCACAGTTCAGGGCAACTGCATCTATATTGCTCCTCTCTGGCCCAGCAAAGCCACCCACTCTAGGCTTCAGGGTCCCCTGGCTGTCACCAGTCTTGAGTAGAGACACACATCTCACTCCCTTCTGGCTGGGGTATTTCCAGCCCGTACAATTCTGCCTATACTGTGACATCCCAGCAAGAGACTCTGCCTAAGCAGGTTTACTTACTTTCTCCTCAGAACGAACAACAGAGTAATTGCCCACAGTCCTCAGTAGGCCCAGTCCTTCCACTCCTTCCCTAAGGATTGGGGCCTACGTTGGACCAGGGATCCATGATCCAGCAAACAGACAGACGAAGGCCCTGAGCATGTTTAAAACCAGCCTATTCACCCAAAAATCCTTTCTTTGTCTGTTAGTCCTTGGAGAATCCAGTTTGAAATAGTATATGCGCACCTTTCCAGAGGGTGGCTTCAAAGGGATGAGAACCAGAGAACTCACATTAGACTCCCCTCCTCTTAGAGCAGTTCCATACGGTTCCGCAATAACACATATAGAACTGCATTTTAAGTACAAAAGACCCCCATGTATTAAAACTAATTCAATATGGTTTAACTTAATTCAGTAAAGTTTATCTTAATTCCAGGATATTATCAGTCTGGAGGAATACAAAGCGAGTGAGCGTGCATGCATGCACACACCCCCCGGGGGGGCCACCCTTGTGCACATTTCAAAACATCTAAAATCCAGACTCCCCAGAAAGTTCTCAGATAGAAGGGTGCAGAAGTTTATTTTTGTAACGTTTTTATGCTTCCATGCAGAAACACAAACAGCCATGCAGTGCTAACTCTTTCAACTTACTTACTTTAAACAGTCTTTTAGAGAGAAAAATAATTTAAGACCCAATCCTGCAATCATTACTTAATCTTTACTTAGGCAAAACTCTCAGGGAGTTCATTGGGTTTTTCCCCTTGAGTAAGGACTGCAGGATTACAATAGGCCAATTGTAACAATGAAAAGAATGTTGGGTTTTGCCATGGGAATGAATGGGATCTTCAACTGCTAGAGAGAAACAATGTTTCTAATTAAACACATCAGGGATGAATTTAGGCACATTTCTGCTTTCTCTTCTGTCAAAATTCCATGGAAGTGTGATAGAGGAGAAACTCAGGAGCTGAAGGTAATGGGGACTGAAAACAGTGCAATAGCTCAGAAAACAGAAACCCTTCTGCACAGCGTTTAAAACTGTATTGAGTCTTAAATGAAAACTTGAGAGACACTTACTTAAGTGGACCCTTCAGTTTTGCTGGTTGTTCCAACCACAGAAAGAATTAATAGATTTGGCATGGACACAACTCCTTAGCCATTCTTTTGGTGAGTAAGTGCTGGGGTAGTTAGGACCTTGTATATTAGACACTTTGATCTGACCAGATTCTTCCTTCTGGAGTCAGGTTGAAGATCCAAGCTGTATGGCATTCTTCCGACCATCTCAAAATAACCAAGAGACAAAGCAATGACACAAATAGGAAGGAACCAAAGGGAGACAGATAATCTACATTTCCTTCTACTCGGCGGCGTCTCTGCATTTTTACGTTGTTTTATATTAAATCCTTTACAAACTAGTGACATCTAGTGGCTTTGTGATATTATTCACTGGGCTTAGAAAGAATACATTTGGTTTGCTTCACAGGTAACAGCAAGGCTGGCAAAATACCCACACAAATATCATTGTATATAATAACAGGGTGGAGACTGTCTGTGTCTTGTACAATGCCAAGAATACCAGCACTTAATAAAGTATATGTCAGAGTCAAATTCTCCTCTGTTATATCACTGCAATCCCACCCCACTGATTTAAATAAGGTCCTAGCACTATAACTAAAAGGAGAGTTAGGGCCTTTATTCAATAACAGTGACGTACTTCTGATTGTAGCATTTAGGAATACTGACACTGGATCAACCAGGCTAGGTTTGATTTGTTTGCCTATTTTCCAAATCCGGTTGTTTTTTTGTGGCATAGTTCGTCTCCTGCAATCTGTCTATCTAAAGACTACCATGTATTTTGTGGCAGAGGAGTAGTTACTTTCCTACTACCTGTAGAACTGACACACCATGTCTATACATGGAATCTCGGGAAAATTACGGTGAATCAACTAAAGGTGTGAAGTCAATGAGTGTAAGTTGAAGTGTGTTAAAACCCAGTGGGGAAGCTCTCATTCAGGAGTAAAGTGGTCTTAGTTCTCTGTCACAAAAATCCTCCTCTGATTTAATTTATGCACATTGACTCTACATCTTAAGATGATTCCCCTTAACTTTCCTATCCCTGTGTAGATATGGCCTAAGTGAACTGATTTAGGTTATGTGCACGATGCTTGGCTCTTTCCAGTGTTGTTAATCCCACATTTCATGAGTATCAAATTAGCCCAGCAAATTTAAATGACATCCAGTCACATGGCCTGTGTTTCAGTGACTGCAGGAATGACCTCTCTCATTCTCTAGGCCATCACTGTTTCTTCATTTTTTCCCATATATTTTATAAAAGCCTCTCTTGATCTGCTCTCACATTCTCTTCTGATAGCTGTTGTTTTTGAGCTTCTCCAGGTAACACAGCAAGTCGGTATAGTTTCTTTTGTCAAGGAGCTGATTCAGGTTAATGGGAGAGGCAGGGCTCCAGTATTTGTAGAAGCAGAACAGATTTATGGAGATTTCCAAAATATAACTACAATTATAAAAGTGAGAGTGAAGGAAACTGGACACTCAGGAAGATCATAACAGAACATTTCATCTCTAGGTCTCTGCCACAGGTCAATAATGTCTGAAACTGATGACTGTTCAACTTGTTTCACACTGGACACTGATAATTTCAATCCACGTTCTAGTGTGCAACCATCCATGTGATATAATCCACAAACAACTATTGGCACCCCATCTTTAGACCTGCAAGGAAAAGTGAATTGTAAGTAATTTGGAGGAAAGAAAGTGATTGGTCTAAAAAGTCAACAGTATCTCCAAGAACCTGTATTTTTCCATTAAAAAATAAGTGAATGTAGTGCTAGTGGATGTACCAGATTGACAGCATTAGAGATTCAAACCTTGTTTACTCACAGAAGAGGGCAACATGACAGTTTCATGCTTTCTCACTAATGTACGTTGGCCCAGACCTGCAGTGATAGGCAACACAGTTAAAATAACCTGAATAGTTGAGAGTTTCAGTCTTCAAGCTCATTCTCTATTGACTACCAAAAAGAGGGCTAATTAGTGCTGATCGGGATAGTAGTTTGTGTGATGTGGACTCTTGTTCAATAACGCCAGGTAAAACTTTTAAATTACTTTCCTTCACCTTACGATAGAACAAACTTGAAAAATCTGGATTTATGACTCCTATTGCCATTTTTCTGGGCCAGCCAAGACTGAGATGCAATGTGAATCAAGAAAACTAATCCCTGTCTCAAACAGACTACAAGATGGCCTTCTATGAAAGACCACAGAATTTCTCTAATTGGGAGAGAAGATCTTAATTAGCAAAGAAGATTGAAAGACTTTCCTTTTTCACTGAAGAACAGAATAACATGATCAAAACATTAGGTAAAGATGTCTTTTGCAACAGCATATTTTATGGATTAAAAGTGGGGCAATGTATATGTTAGGGAGGCCAGAGAGGAGTCATTAAGACAGCATGCAATGAAGAAGACATTTAAATGTGGAGATAGAAAGAACAAGAACAAGTCTTAGAGATATTAAGGAGGAAGAAGTGACAGGGTTTGGCTCTGGCTTGGATGTGAGAGCTGGAAAAAAATTTGCCCAGAAGTGCCCAAAGGCCTCAGAAAATATTTTCTGAGGTTTAAAAGAAAAGTTTTGTTTTGTTTAGGTGGGTTTGTAATCCCTGAGTTTGAGACTCTGCTGAAAGGGTCAGACTCAGATAAACCTGCTGAATTTTCCAGGATTTCCATAAGGAACTAGAGAGCCTTTTACTCACTCCAGGAAAGCCCAGGTCTGTTTGAAGGACAGAGAGGACAGAGACTGGAAAAAAGGAAAATCCCATGGGGCAGGAGGCATATTGTCTTGAAACTCAAATGTAGTGAGTTCAAACCTGAACAGAGTTTCAGGAGTGTAACAAAACAATCACAAGTCTGACTCAATTTCTAGTTTTGTTATAAGAAAGTTTCACAAAGTTCTAGGTCAAATTGCTTTTCCAAAGCTGGAAATCATTTTTAAAATAAATATAATCTGTCAAAAAGACATTTTTCCTCATTCGTTTCTTTGCTCTTCTTAAAATAAATAAATGTATTCCAAAATGTCCAATAACTTTAAGGCAGTATGAAAATACATTATATATGTATAAAGACACTCAGGTGAAAATTCTTCTTTTTGAAGAACAGGATGTACAAGTGAATGAATCTGTCCTTGCTACATGGAAAATTGTCTCCTGTAAACCCTAGTGTAGAGAGTTCCAGAATATAAGAGCATGTTACCTGTTATTTGTCCAAAAGCAAATGAGCAACTGTTGGAAAATCTGTATAAGAAGTTTTCCTTCATAGAAAAGAGCAACAAACACTGGCTATTTTTTTCCTGCATTCAAATGCATAAAAAGAGCAAACTCTTAGCAAATGAGATCGGACTATTCGAAAGAACCCACCTCCTTAAGAGCTTAGTAGTAAGTTCTGGGCTGGTGATGCCAGACTGTCTGAAACGATTTGTGTTCATAGAATCATAGAAGCTTAAGGTTGTGAGGGACTTCAGGAGTCACCTAGTCCAACCCCTTCTCAAAGCAGGACCAACCCCAACTCACTCACCCCAGATAGAGCTTTGTCAAGCCGCACCTTAAAGATCTCTAAGGATTGAGATTCCACCATCTCCCTTGGTGTTTGTGTATATCAGACATTTCTCTGCCTCAGGATAACATCTTCAAGTCATTGATGCTTCTTGTATTGATATTTTCCACTGGATGCTCAGGTTTTCATTGCTAGGAACTGAGCACACTAGATCGGAGCACATAAAATTCCTGTTAATGATAACTAAAATTTTAAAGGAAAATGGCTGCAACTCATTGATTTCAATGAATTTTATTTTTGCATCAATGCATAGGGATGAGAACCAGTTTTTAAAAATTTAGGAAATATGTGGGTGTATTAGATAACCAATATACATTAAATAAATTCCATTATTAAACAAGAGGAAAAAGTATTCAGTTAGGTTACAGTTTGTATCCGATACATTTCATTACAGACTTCTTTGAAACCTGTACCTGCTATACTTACATGCTACATATGTGATGGGAATATCCCTATATTAAATTGCAAAGTCATGCAACAAACTATTTATCATGGACCTTTTACCATCTCGCTTGCCTTCTGTTCATAAATTCATTAGAATTGGTGCCAACAGTCCAAACTTCTGAGTAATTTGAAACAGCGGTTATTGTTTTAAAAGTCAACCTCCTAGAGAAATGTTTGTTTCTCTCTCACCAAGTGGCACACAGATATTATCATACATACCTACATGGATAGAAATGTAGAAGCACCACCTCCAATCAAAATTCACAGTGGCCATGTGCCCAAGATGAGCAATATTCAAGTTCTGCACCAGTGAACTGATTGAGCTCTAATATTTTATGACTTTGGAGAGTTAGCAACAGGAGCTTTATACAATTGGAAAGAGGATGTGTGACACTCACCATTAGCCCAGGAAGGTCTCAAGACATTAAAATGTATAAATGTCATTTGGGTCATTTAAAAATATATACATTTCCCCTCTAGCTCCAACGTTTGTACAGGTGGATTCTTGATATTAATGCACCTGATCTTATTGGTGAAATAATACAGAGTTCAATAATTTTTTTCAGTTCTTTTCAGTTCTTCTCAAGTATTTCTGCAATAGTTTTGCAAACATGTGCAAAATACATGCTAGCATGATAAATGTTTTATCAGCACTCATATGAAAGATCTGCATAATTTTCTTGCGGCTTCTGTTTTTGAATAGTGTACCTATAAAACTTTCCTGCATTCTCTATATACATGCGACTATTATGGAACAAATAAGAATAAAAATATATTTTTAAAATATCCAGTTTCTAATAAGAGGCAAACAGAACAAAAAAAATGCAGGATGAAAATAGAGGTAGGCCCATTCAATTAATCACACACATTCTCCCCAGTTTTGCACCAGGACAGCTTAGCTAAACTGCATCAATAGCTTTCCTATTTGTCTACTGTTTGACTGGCATTAAGATTTCCATCATG
Organism: Mesoclemmys tuberculata; assembly: GCA_007922155.1. Lineage (NCBI taxonomy): Eukaryota > Metazoa > Chordata > Testudines > Chelidae > Mesoclemmys > Mesoclemmys tuberculata. Next base: position 27,622,270 of record ML675603.1, read on the forward strand.
CATATTCAATTTGCTTGACTTTGCAGATGGCCACTGGTCCAGCCCAATTGCAGCTGGGCTCTTTTCCTCTGAACTGTAGAAGCTATTCCCCTTTTGTTTATGTACAGGCTGTGCAAGCAGTCTCACCACCTCAGGAGTTACAGTAACATTATAGGAATCATTGTAGGAATATACAACATCCTTCCAGCACCATCTTCCCAGCCAGCATTTTAATGCAAACTCTGAGTTCTTATAGTTTTAAAGTCAGGCATAGACACGTACTGTGTACCAAGACTTTCAGACAGAATCGTACTGACCATTCTCCTGCTAATACATATGGATAAGTACAACACTGTATTCTTCGATCTTTGCTAAAAATAAGTATGAAAGAAATATGCAAAATAAAGTATCTCTTGACAAAAAAATTTTCTGCAGCTTTAATAATAACTTTAAAAAGTTGCCTGTACCATTTATGCCTATTTTAATGTGTAACCCTTCTGCCAGGTAGAGTCGGCAACAACAAGGGCCAGGTTCAATATCCAGGGGTCCCTTTTAAGAATACAACACAGAATCGGCTCAAACCCCACCCAGTAATTTGGGAAAATTAAATATCACCTTTGGGCGCCCCTAAGAGGCAATGCTTCCCCTCTCTGCCCACTGAGTCTGTGTATAGCAAAGAAAACATTTAATAAAAAGGGAAAAGGACCCAGCATTAATTTGGGAAAACACCACACTCTAGATTTGAAAGCATATGACCATGAGCAAAACACCCACGCCAGAGCATGTTGGGCAGCGTCCTTTGCCTCACTCTCTCACTTTGTGGCATGAAAGTCCAACAAACCAATGTTCCATTAAAATACCACTCCCCTCTCCCTCCAATGTATCCCACTCACAGTTAAAGACCCAGAGTTCAGAGGGCCACCATTCACTGTGCCGGTGCTGTCTTTCACTCTGCCACTGTGTCATCACTTCCTCTGCTGCCACCTGCCTCTACTGCAACCTCCGAGAGGCCACATCTCAGGGTCCCATGCAGCTCAGTGATTTCAGCAGTTAGTGAGGGAACCTCACTGCCCGTGAGACTGGGCAGTCTTTCATTCAGATACTGTTCCACAGCAGGTCTAAGACTTTCAGCTCTAGTGATTACTTGACAAAGAAAAGTCCCATCAAATCTATCTAAGCAGTGGAGAAGGGGTGAACCATACGGTGCCTAGTATTCTTTACGCAGAGCCCACTCTACCAGATAGACAAACCTGTCCCGACCCTCCCTCCCCTTTTCACTGGGATTTGCCATCCTGACCCACTGGTTAGTGAGTGCAGCTGTTCAGCTGAGGGTGACCCCCTCAATCAGGGCAGGATTGACATGGTTCTGCTGCCCTCTACTCATACAATAAAGAGAACAATATTTCATTAGCCCGTATTGAATACTAACGTCATCTGTAACCCAACACCAGCCAAAACTGATCACCCTAGTAATACAGCGCTGTCTGCTGAATGCCTAGGCAGAGTAGGTGTGTTAATGTAAATACAGCCTGGTCCTGAAGTCTTTTCCCCCCAGCTCATCACTAGATGTCAAGGGAGAGCTTATTCAGACCCTGCTTACAAATGTTTACCTTTCATTCAGCTTGGAAAGTTCAAGTAAATCAGTGAGTTTCACTTTCCAGTTCACTTGCATTAGAACATGTACAGATTCACAATGCTGGACGGAATGTTTTCATGAAAATTTTCTGCTGGGCGGTGTAACCATTTCACTATTCTCCAATTTCCCCCCCAAAAAATAATTTTAAGGCCTACAATTATTTGACAGTATCAATAGAATACAAATTTAAGAACAAAATACATTCCAAATTAATGGAGGTATTTTAAGAACCACCGCACTGGAGCAGGGCACTACATATGTGTTTATCTTAAAAGCATATTAGAAACAGTCTCACAAATGAACACAACATAATGGAATCTCCAGTCCATTTTCCTGCCCATGAAGAACTGTTCCCTACAGTACATATCTACCTTTTTTTCTAGCCTACTCTCTAGTGCTTTCACTAGTCCCTTCGAAGACTATGCCACAGCCTAAAAATTCAACAGGAGGTGTTTTTTTATATGCAGCACGCATCAAGTATATGATAACTTGATAGCAGCAAACAACATCGCTGCTACTAGCAGGAAATATTAACACGTGGCTTCTCCAACAAACCGAAGCTATATGACCTAGTTCAAGAACCTCCGAAGTTAGAGGAACAGTGTCATTAGAAAAATCTGTGCTAATTTCACAAGCAATCGCAAGCACAGCAAGCGCAAGAGCTGCAAGAGAGGACTTCTCTCTGAGGATCCTTACAGAAATAGACCCCAGAGATCAATATAAACTCTCCTTCCCATCCATCTCCTACTCTTGTTTATCCTATTTTCCAAATATTACTGTACTTTGCTGCCCTTTTCCACTCTAGACGTCACTGCAATGACGACACTCCACAAGAATAAGAAAAGCGCTCATTATTTTTGACCCAAGGAGATAACATGCTTTTGACTCAGGAAGTGAGAATTACCACCAAGGAAGTAAACTTACAGTTTAACCATAGCTAAGAACTCAAGGAAGGCAAAAGTTTGTGATTCTATTTCAAACTTGCAACGTTTATGTGATTTCAAAGTCTGGCAAAACAGTTCACCCATATCTAATAGTGAGATGCTGGTGGACACAGGGAAATCCATCTTCTGGAACATACAGCAGGTATCTGGTCTACAGGGTGCCAAGTAAAGCTTGCTTACATAACTGCAAATGAAACATTTTGTGTCCTACATTTACCAAATATTAATAAGTCCTAATCTCATAACAGCCAACCCTCTCCCCTTTAGAGGCTCCTCCTGCCAGAGACTTTTCTTTAAAAAAAATAAATAAACACAAAGACATGGCAATTCAGGAACACAAGACAGCTTTGATTTAAAGAAAGGATAAGTGAGCAAGCCATTTCCAAAGTTGTTGTGTCTTTCTGGCTTGGAGTTCTTGCTCCTTGGACTCCCTTGCCGATTTGCCTGGGACATTAATTTTACCTCCTTTGACCCTCTCGCCCCTCAACTTCCAGATCTATTAAGGTGATTTATTTGAATATGAATGGGTTATATTACAAAATTACCAACAGGCCTATCAGCAGTCAAGACCCAGCACATGCCAGGCTGAAAATTCACATAACAGTTAAAAAAGTGATGTGTTAAGTACCTAGATACAGTAATTTAAGGGTTTGTCATTGACCACGCAACTGAAGAAATATTTGTATCTGTTTCCTGACTATTTAGATTGGAAGTTTAAGAGTAAACAACATCTAAGGAAGTCCTGGCCATAAAACAGACATTTCTAATTGAAAATTTTCAAAAGGTATTCAATACATATTGAATACAATTCAATTTTCCATTGTCAAGTTTTGTTTATTATGGCAATATTGACCTTGGGTTTGCATCAGTGAATATTGAACCTGAGTCAAAAAATCTTGGCATTCACCTTGAAAGTCACTGTCCATCTATTATACATTTTATTGATGATTAACAAGCTAAGAATTCAGGTACTGATTAAAAATAAAATTGAAGTAGTCTGAATTAACTGCACAATATAGTTAAATATTTAATGTGATTTGTATCCATAACACTTCAAATACAAGAACGTAAGTTAATTAGGAAAACCAGCGTATTCAAACCACACCCGTTGTAGGTTTAAGCCCTTACCTATAATTGGTCTATTATGTATAGTGAACTTTCAATATTAGAAATAGCTCCTTCAAGTTTAATTAATAAGGACAGACAAGGAAAGAATAGTTAATGCCCTTTTATTAACTGTGATTCTTCAAGATGATGTCATCCATGTTGATCCCACTCCATGCGCATGCATCAGAGATCAGAATCTTTTGAATGGCACTGTCTGTGAAGCTGTGCCTGCAACCTGCATGTCCTCATGCTCACCACTTGAGGGCATAAAGGGCAGACCAGCCACAACTTTCCCTCAATGTCCTTGCTAATTCAAAATGCCAGACACGGAGGACTCAAAGAGCAATGATAGAGGATGGGTTATGGGATCTACACAGATGTCATGATCTTGAAGAACCACACTTATTATAATGTAAGTAAATGCAAGTTACTTACTTGTAACCAGAGTTCTTCGAGATGACTCTTCATATTCACATTTATGGGTATTGCACTGCCTGGTGCAGCCCAATGTTAGGAATGTCTCCAAGCAGAGCCCATTAGTGCACATGTGCACCGTTTCCTTCCCTCCCCTCCTCGCCATCTCTGAATGTTCTGAGAATGGGGCTACATAAAGGGGAAGAGATTGATACAACAGGCAAAGGGACTGATGCTAACTTGTAACATTCAATGATATATTGTTTAACCCATCTGGAAATAGTCTGAGCACATATACTAAGAATCAGATAGGTCATAGTGTAAGAAAAAAAACATGGTTACTTACTAGTAACTGTTGTTCTTCGAGATGTGTTGCTCATATCCATTCCAGTATAGATGAATGCACACCACCGTGCACGGGTTCCCGAACATTTTTCCTCTTAGCAGACCCTGTAGGGTCGGCTTAGGCTCCCCCTGGAGTGCCGCGCTCATGCTGCGGCACATAAGGCACCGCCAACCCTACGGCTCCTCAGTCCCTTCTTTCTGTCACTCCGACAGCGGGGACGGAGTGTGGGTGTGGAATGGATCTGAGCAACACATCTCGAAGACCAACAGTTACTGGTAAGCAACCATGTTTTCTACTTCGAGTGCTCGCTCATATCCATTCCAGTATAGGTGATTAAAAAGCCATACCTTGGAGGTGGGTAGGAGTTACTGGTGAGCTACCTGCAGCACAGCTCTGCCGAATCCCACTCCTCTCTCACCTGCTGAACGATGGCGTAGTGGGACATAAAGATGTGTACTGATGACCAGGTGGCAGCTTTGCAGATGTCCTGCAGGGGCACTTTCTCCAGGAAGGCTGTTGACGAGGCCTGGGCTCTGGTTGAGTAAGCTGTGACAACCCCAGGGAGTAGTACGTTCACCAGCTCATAGCAGCACTCGATGAAGGACATGATCCACTTGGAGATGCGTTAGGTGGAGACAGGATCCTTTCATCCGGTCCGCCACTGCAATGAAGAGCTCTGTTGTCTTCCAGAAGGGTCTTGTCCTGTCGAAGTAGTAGGCCAGGGCTCGCCTCACATCCAGGGAATGCCACCTGCGCTCTTCTTCCAAACCGTGTGGTTCGGGAAAAAACACGGGGAGGAAGATATCCTGATTATAATGAAACTGGAAGACCACCTTGGGCAGGAAGGCTGGATGGGGTTTCAGCTGCACCTTATTGCTAAAGAATACTGTGTAGGGGGCTCCGAGGTCAAAAGCTCTAATTTTGGAGACCCTCCTAGCTGATGTAATGGCCACCAGGAAGACTACCTTCCAAGAGAGGATGAGCAATGGGCATGAAGCCGTGGGCTCTAAAGGGGGGGGGGGCATTAATCTGGAGAGGACCAGGTTAAGATCCCAGGGAGGCACCGGGTCACAGACCTGCGAGTATAGCCTCTCCACCCCCTTGAGGAACATAATAGACATGGGGTGGGAGAACAGGGATCTCCCCGCTAGCAGCTGATGGAAGGCTGAGATGGCTGCCAGGTGGACTTTCAGGGATGCTAGGGCCAGGCCTTGGTGTTTCAGCTGTACCAGGTACTCCAAGATGGCCTGAATAGGGGAGAGGCTTGGCGGGAGACCCTGAGACTCCACCCAGCAGGAAAACCTTCACCTCTTGGCCTGGTACATGACCTATGTTGAAGGTTTTCTGCTGCCCAACAGAATTTGTTGGACCTGCACCAAGCAGGCTCTTTCTCCCTCCATCAGCCATGGAGTCTCCAGGCTGTCACGTACTGGGAGTCCAGGTCCAGGTACAGCAGGCAACCATGTTCCTGGTAAAGCAGGTCGTGCCATCTCAGGAGCTCCACTGGGTTGGCAATCGAGAGGTCCAGGAGCATGCTGTACCAGTGTTGCCTCGGCCAAGCCAGGGCAATCAGAATCATGTCCGCTCTATCCCTCTTGATTTTCAAGAGGACTTTGAGAGGAGCAGCAGAATGGGGGGAAATGCATACATGAGGGTCCCCATCCATTCAATGAGGAATGTGTTGGAGATGGAGCCCGGCTCACGACCCCGGAGCGAGCAAAACCTCAGGCACTTCTTGTTCCAGGACGACGCGAACAGGTCCAGTCGGGGAACACCCCACTTGTGGAAGATGAAAGCCGCTACCTCTGGATGCAGTGACCAGTTGTGGCAGAGTAGAAACAACCTGCTGAGGTGGTCCACCTCATCGTTCCTGACCCCCGGGAAGTGAGAGGCAGATAAATGAAAGTCGTGTCTCACTGCAAAATCCCAAAGTCAAACGGCATCCTGGCACAGGCCCAAAGACCGTGCCCCCCTTTCTCTGTTGATATAGAACATGACTGCGGTATTGTCCATCAGCTCTTGTTCCAATCTGCCTATTAGGAACCTGAGGAACATTCTGCACGCTAGTCTGACTGCCCTGAGTTCCCTCATTGATATGGAGGCTCTTCTCCTCCGACCAGAGCCCTGGGGTGCTCAGGTTGATGCTGATGTGGGCTCCCCACCCCACATCCGAGGTGTTGGTGATCAGGGTGACCAACGGGGCTAGATCCCTGAAGGCAACTCTCTTCAACAGTGCCCTGGAGTTCCTCCACCAATTCAGGGAACCCAGTACCACAGGGGGAACTGTGACCACCCTGTTCAGGGGATGCCTGCTGGGCACATACACCGAGGCCAGCCATGCCTGGAGTGGCCTGAGCTTGAGGCATGCCAGCCTCACCACATACGTGCAGGCTGACATGTGGCCCAACAGTTGTAGGCAATGCCTGGCTGTTGTTGTGGGGCACCTGTGCAGCTGAGCAATAATAGCAGCCACAGTCTTGAACCAAGCTTGCCGGAGGAAGGCTCTGGCCCGTACAGCGCCCAGGGTGGCCCCTATGAATTCTATTCGCTGCACCAGGGACAACATGGACTTCTACTCATTTATGAGCAGACCAGCTTGTTGCATGTGGCACAGGTAAGGGACACACTGTCCTGCACGTGGGCCCTGGACTTGCCCCTTATTAACCAGTCGTCCAGGTAAGGGAAGATCTGGATGCCCCACTGCCTGAGGTGGGCCACCACCACCGCCATGTACTTGGTGAACACCTTGGGGGCAGAAGAGAGGCCAAAGGGCAGGGCTGTATAGCAGTGTGAACCAGCTACCACAAAACGAAGGAAGCGCCTGTGGCTGGGAAGGATCGACATGTGGAAGTATGCGTCCTTCAAATCGAGGGTGGAGAACCAATCTCCTGGATCCAGAGCCGGGATAATAGAGGCTAGGGAGACCATGTGGAACCTTAGTCACTTTATGAGCTTGTTTAGATGATGTAGGTCCAGTATGGGCCTCAGGCCACCCTTTGCTTTGGGGATGAGGAAATACCAGGAATAAAATCCTCTCCCTATTTCATGTGGGGGGACCGATTCCACCGCCCTCAGGTCAAGGACGTTGTTCATCTCCTGCAAGAGAAGTTGCTCATGAGACGGGTCCCTGAAGTGGGATGGGGGGGTGGGTTGTATGGAGGACAGACTGCAAACTGTATGGCATAACCTTGGCACACTATATCAAGAACCCAGCAGTTCGAGGTAACACTTGCCCATTCTGTGAAGAAAGGGTGCAGCCTGCCAAGGAAGGGACAGGACGGAGCCAGAGAAGTAGGGGCGGGGGGTGCCACCCTCAGGTGCACCATCAAAACTGGCCCTTTTTGTTACCAGAGCCCTTGGGGGCCTTTGCTGGAGTCTAGAGGAGAAGCTAGGCCTATTGCTCCTGCTGTATCCCCTACTCCTATCTCTACCCCTATTGGGTTGATAGAGTCTAGGTGGTGGGCTAGGTTGTTAATGTGGTTGCTGAGGCAACTGACGTCTAGAGGCCTGGGGCGTATAGAGGCCCAAGGAACGCAGTGTGGCTCGTGAGTCCTTGAGGGTGTGCAGCTTATCATCTGTTTTATCTGAGAAGAGGGCCAACCCATCAAACGGGAGGTCCTGTATGGACTGCTGCACCTCCTGGGATAGCCCCAAGGACTGCAACCACAAGCACCGCCTCATAGCCACCGTGGATGCCATAGCCCTGCTGGCAGTGTCCGCTGCATCACTGGCTGAACGAACAGCCGCCCCTGACACAGTCTGCCCTTTGTCCAGCACCGTGGCAAAGTCTGCCGCCTGGTCCTGGGGCAAGGCCTCTAAAACCCCCTAAGTGAGTTCCAGAGGTTTAGGTTATATCTCCCCAGCAGGGCCTGGTGACTGGCTATGCATAGCTGAAGGGCCCCAGTGGAGTAAACCTTCCGACCAAACAAGTCAAGTTTCTTATTGTCTGTTCTTGGGCATACTGCTCTGATACCCCTGCCTATCCCACTGGTTGGCCGCCTCCACCACCAGAGTTCCCGGGGCCAGGTGAGTGAACATAAACTCAAACCCTTCAGTGGGGACACAGTATTTTTTCTCAGTGCCCTTGGATGTTGGGCTACTAAGGCAGGGGTCTTTGCCAGATTCAATACCCTGTTGTGCACTAGCAGGGCCACCCGAGAGGACCTTGAAATCCATAATCACCAAACAGGGGGTCCTCCTCCTCTGACAGCTCAGCTCTTTGACCTCCAAGTTGAGGCTGGAGGCCACCCTCTTCAGCAGCTCTTGGTATGCCTTGAAGTCTTTCAAGGGTGCCCTATGGTCCCGGAAAGTGGCTTCATCAAGGAAGAGGAGGAGGACTGTGCGTGCCTGTCACATTTGCAAGGCCCTGTGGCGGGTCCCTCTTCTGGGTCAGATTCCTCCTCTGAGGAATGGCCCTCACGCTCCTTCTTGGGGGCAGGAGGCACCAAGCAGGCAACCGATGATGGGACCGACACCGTGCCAGGACCCATCTGAGCCTCCCATGTGCCCCAACAAGGCCATTGCCATGGGCCTTGAGGCCACCCCAGTGCCAGCTAGTGAGTGTCCTGGGGAGTCTTTGGGACTACTGAGTCTCCTTGCCTCTCTGGGGACTTAGAGTGGTGACCTCTGCTCCGCCTCCGTCTCCTGTTGCTCCGCACCGGGGAGCAGCCCCTCCATAACTCAGAGGACAACAAGGAATGCCAGTGCCAACAGGAGCGGTGCCGTGAAAAGGTGTGCTCCGAAAAGCTGGATGCCAGCTTACATCTTGGCACCGACGACTTCCAGTGCTGTTTGACCTTGGGGGAGCGTGACTGGTGCCGTCGGGATCCGTGTGGTGCCAAGCTGACTCAGGCAACTGGGATTTGCGGTCTAGTGCGGGGAGACTGTCAGTGCCAGGCTCTGCATCGGTGAGCTGGACTGGTGCCATGATGAGTGGCTCAGTGCTGGGGACCGTGAGCCACAGCTGACTGAGAGATGCTGGGAGACTCTCCAATGGTGTCCGGTGCTGAGGACTGACCTCGGTGCAGAGAGGAAGAGCTAAATGAGGTGGACTCAGAGCTAGAAGGGGAGCTTCCACACTCTACCCATGATGACTGCCTGGTGGGAGATTCTCACCTTAGCGGGGGTCTCGACCAGCCTCCTGGGGCACCCAACGTGGGTTTACTCCTAGACATTGGCCCCTTCTCCCTCGGCCCTTGCCCTTGCCGCCTGGGAAGCTTCTGGTGTTGACAGCACCTGCAGAGGCGCTCCCTCACTCCCAGAAGTCAGATGAGGCTCCCTGAATGGACATGCAGGCGCCGGAGCAAGCCGGAGCGGCTGTGGCTGGTGCCTCTCCGCACTCGACCCTGCTGGCAGCAATGGCACGAAGGAGTGAGCATGCACCGTGCGCTGTCTTCTCATCTTCTTCGGCACCAAAGACATTGGACATCTGGATGGCTCCAGTGCCAGTGGAGGAAACGCTCGGTGCCAACGTGGAGCGTGGTGGCTCAGAAGCAGGACAGAGCGCCTCTTCCATGAGGAGAGCCTTTAGTCTAATGTCCCCCTCCTTTTGAGTCTGAGGCTTAAAAGCCTGACAGATATTGCATTTTTCCCTACGATACTGCTCTCCCAGGCACTTGAGGCAGTGGTCACGAGGGTCACTCACAGGGAAAGACTTGCCTCAGCTGGTGCAAGGCTTGAAGCCGGGTGACCCGGGCATGGCCAGGTCACTGCTGAGCCCTTAAGGGCTCCTATCTAATTAAACTAACTACACTAAACACTTGACGAACTGATAACAGCTAACTCACTACAAATAACAAAGGGGAAGATACTTGTAGTAGCAAGGGTCATTCTAGTAACCGTCATGGGCAGAAAGAAGGAATTGAGGGGCTGTAGGGTCAGCGGTGCCTTATGTACCGCAGCATGAGCACAGCACTACAGGGGTGCCTAAGCTGACCCTACGGAGTCTGCTAAGGGGAAAAAAGTTCCAGGAACCCGTACACAGTGGTGTGCACTCACCTCTACTGGAATGGATATGAGCAATCACTCAAAGGAGAATCTAATTACTTTCTAAAACTCTCAGTTCTATTTAAATAACATGCTGACTTTCTTGCAGCATCTAAAGTATGATTCGCCTTATATCATCACATGGCTTTGGGAAAACACACTGTTAAATTAATCGACAGATTAATATGAAACTTGGATATTATTTTTGTTAAAAACCTGGAATCCAGTCTAAAGAACCATCTTTTCAATTTACTCACCTGGATGGGGAAGAAGCAGAACTAATGACCACAAAAAAGGGTGTAGGTAGCCGTCTGTGTGGAGGTTAGCAGGCAGCTCTCAGAGATCGTTCTAAATGACTTTTCAGTGGGAGACTGCAATGGTGGGGTGTTCTTGCTGCAACTGAACCTCTAGCTCTTTCTGGGAGGTCCATAAGCCTGTTGATGGAAGAAAGACTGTGGAGTGGCATGCTGTACGTAAAGAGATGGCTTACAGAGTGCTTTTACTAGAGGGCTGAAGCATAAATCCCCAGTGAATGAAGGGGTAGATCAGGAATCTTTGAGAGCATAATGACTGTTTTTTCGCTGAACAAAATGTTATCCTCAAAGGGGAGGTCCTCAATTGTCACTTGGACATCTTTAGGAAACCCTAAGGAGTGAAGCCAGGAAGCCCACCTCCTGACTACCAGGACCACGCACACCATATTACTATTATGGAAGAGTTAAAGGAAAACACACACAAATACATTTGCTATTGTTGAAGGGTAAAAGGAACTACTGAGCACGGCTGAGAGTGTTCAAACCCACGAGGTCCAGAATTGGTCTCCATCGCCCATTTTACTTCAGGACCAGGAAGTACGAAGAATAGAACCCTTTTCTGATGAAGTCTGGTGGAACAGGTTCCATTTTCCCTAGCATTTATGAAGGATAGTACTTCCTTCCTGAGAGGATCTTTTTGAAATGAGTTCCTGAAAAGGGATGGGAGGGAAGAGGGAATGAGAGGGTGGTAGGGAGCTGAAGTGGATGGAATAACCTATAGGAAGCACCTCCAAGATTCAGCTGTAGAAGAGAGAACTTCACAGGAAGGTAGAAAATGGGAAAGACAATACCCATACAGTTGGTGAAGTGCAGGACCTGGAGTAGGCTTTAGTTCATGACCCTCGACTGACTGCTCAAAATGGACATTTTGAAGATGTTGTTGATTGGGAGGTTGCAGTAAAAGTGGGTCATTTCTTAGATCTGGGTTTCTTCCTGTGGGGGATAAGGTGGGGGTGTTCAGTTTCGTGGGCTGGTAGTAGACTGGACAAGATAGTTGAGCTGTCTGTGACCTGATGGTTTTCTTCTTCATTGCAGGTGTGTAAATACCCAGAGAGCATACCATTATCTGCAAGTCCTTGAGAGAGAGAGAGAGAGGGGGGACCCATCTGTAACATTAGTAAGCAATTTGTGCCCCTTGAAAGAAGGTCCTCAATAGTATTGTGTACCTCTCAGTGGAGGCCAGGGGACTGCAACCATGAAATTCAGTGCATAATGACTGCTGTAGCCATGGAGTGTGTGGCTGTGTGGCAGCATTGTACAGCCTTGGAAAAATGCTTTGGCAACCGTCTGACCTTCTGTAAAGAGGACCTGAAAATGTTTCCTCTGAATCCTCAGGCAGGTGTTCATTAAAAGATGCAAATTTGGAATAGTCTGTGAAGATGTACTTAGCGTCAGAGCCTGGTAACTGGCTATTTGGAACTGTAGAGAGGTTGAGCCATTGCTCTTATGACCCAGAAGGTCACCTTTTAGCTCTTTAGCCAATGGAGTTTAACAACGAATGTTGTTTGTTCCATTTGTTAACTGCTTCAAAAACCAGAATTATATGTAGGGTGAGACAACAAATACTCAAAACATCTGGAGGGGATATTATACTTCTTGTCAGCCCACTTGCATGTAGGAGATACAGTGGTGGAGGTTTGCCACACAGTGTGGGCAGGGGCCCGTAAAATTGACAGTGCAATCTTGCCCTGAGGAAATGTATGAAGTATGTTCAACATAGATACATACATATGAAGTATGTTCAACATAGAGTGTATTTCCTCTAGTGGAATTTGTGATATGCCTGCTACATGTTTCACAAGGTTCCGGATGGCCTTGAAATCATTGGGGTAAGATGGTGGGGGAAGCATGACATCTAGTGAGGAAGAGAACTTGTGTGAAGGTGGTGTTTCTTCCTCTTCAGCTGGTACGTGCTCCTCTGTGGAATGTTCTTGTTCAGCAATATTCAAAAGTTGTCAGTTGTTGCTCCTGATGTATCCTCTTCAGAGATGGGACCTTGTGGAACTGGTTACCATAGGAGGCCCAAGGGCTTCAGTATGCCCACTGAAGTGGGGTATAAGGGAAGGGGAGAGGGCTCCATGGATATCTTTGCTAGGGTCTCCAAATGTGTCTCCTGCTAGGAGTTTGTCGTCAGAATGAACCTCAATGGAGGGTGGCTACCCTGTTTCCCCGAAAATAAGACCTACCCCGAAAATAAGCCCTAGCATGATTTTTCAGGATTTTTGGAGTATGCTTGAAATAAGCCCTACTCCAAAAATAAGCCCTAGTTACAGTTTACTAGCGGTTCACAATTAAAGGTCCCCATACACTTTATACTCATGGAAAAAAATAAGACATCCCCTGAAAATAAGCCCTAACCCATCTTTCAGAGCAAAAAATAATATAAGACCCTGTCTTATTTTCGGAGAAACACGGTAGAAGGTCGAGTGTTAAATAGATACCTCCAAGTTGGATGAGATGTTATCCTGTGTCCATTGGGGGGACAAGTGGTGCTGGTATCAGTGATCGAGTCACTACCAGGCGCTGTGGGACTACATGAACATGCACTGCTATCAAGATTTGAGAAGTGGTAGATTGGTAAAAATGTACTTGAGGATATGTTGGTACCAGCAGGAAGGCACTTTCAATGCCCTCAAATAGCCTGCATGGACACTTGATGGTCCCAAAGGATAAGCCATAGTCAACAATGGTATGGATGGAGGCTCCAGGAAATTAGTAGGTACTGGTGGGGAAATCCTTTCAGTATCTGTCAAAAATGGTGATTCAGAGTCTTTCATGGGTCTAAGATCCTCATGGGCTACCAGTCTGGACAGTAGCAGGAACTCTAGGTACAGATCCTCAGTTGATTATATAAAGTGAAACCAGGGACAGTAGTAGGGTTTGGCTGGTATGTGATGGCAGCCCCTGTTTGGCTCTAGGGTCTCTATGCTTTGAAGGCACTAAGCATGATGCCGAAGACTGTACAACTCTAGATGACTTCTTAGTATGTGGCTTCTTGTTTGGGGCTGCACTGCCAATACTGGAAGGAAAAGGAGCCTCAGTGGTACCCTTATGGAACATAAGATCTCCTGAGAGCTAAACTGTATGGGTGACTTTCCGCTTCTCTGGTTCTGAGGAGTGGGGTCTTTTCCTCTTTGAATGTGTGGGCATAGCACTGTAGAGCCCCTAGAATCTTTGCTTAATGAAAAAATATAAGCAGATGGCTGATCTGAAATACAGGGGGATGACTTAGACCCCATGTTTCAGAGATCACTCCATCAACAGAAGTTTAAGTATGTCTTCCCTCAAATTTTTAGATCTGTTCTTAAATCCTGAGCAGATCTCACATCTGGAGGAAACGTGGGTTTCCTGGAGGCAGCTTGAGTATCTGTCACTGAGGACAAGACCTATGGCAGGTCTGACAAGGTTTGAAGTCCAGGGTCTTCGGCATAACCCATACTTGAGACTAGGGATTGAAGATCAAGAAATAACAAGTAACTAACCTTTCCGTAACTGTTGTTCTTTGAGATGTGTTGCACATGTCCATTCCACTGTAGGTTTGAGCGTCCCTTGAGCACAGTTGCCAGAAATTTTTCCCTCAGTGGTGCCCATCAAGATGACTCTGGCACCCTCTGGTGCTGTGTGCTCATAGTACCAGTATAAGGTTCCCAGCCAATCCCGTGCCCTCTCAGTTCCTTTCCAGCCAATTCCAATGTAGAGGGATAGACAAGTGGGTCGTGGAATGGACAGGTGCAACACATCTTGAAGAACGACAGTTACAGAAGGATTAGTAATCATTTTTCTTCGAGTGCTCGCACATGTCCATTCCACAGTAGGTGACTCCCAAGCAGTTGCATAGAGATGGGATTGGAGTCCATGGATATACTGACTGCAAAAAAATTAAGATGAAAGTGGCACTGTCCTTAGTCTGTTGAGCAATGGCATAATGAGCAGAAAACATATGCACTGATGACCAAGTCGCTGCTCTGAAAATATCCTGAATAGGGATCTATGTTAGGAAGGCCGCTGATCATGTTTGCGTCTTCATGGAGTGGGCAGTCAGAATAGCTGGTGGTGTAACACCTGCCTGTTCATAACATGCAAATGCATGATGTGATCCAGGACGAGATTCTCTGAGCAGAGATGGGGCAGACCTTTCATTCTGTCAGCTACCACTATGAAGAATTGGGTGGATTTCTGGAATGATTTGATCTTTTCTTTGTAGAAGGCTAGGGCACATCTAACATCCAGAGTGTGAAGACATTGATCCTCCTCATTTGTGTGTGGCTGTGGGTAGAAAACCGGTAGGGAAATCACTTTCAGGAGGAAACTGGGGTGAGGACATAGCTTCACCTTATGTTTAAAGACTGTTTGGAAGTTCCAATATGAGGGCATGGATTCCCAAGACCCTTCTGGCCAAAGTAATGGCCACTAAGAAAGCCATCTTCCATGAAAGGGGCACATTGCCAATGGCTCAAATAGGGGACCCATAAGTTTTGATAAGGCTAGGTTTAGGTCCCATGGAGGGAAGGTTCTCATAGTTGGGGTTATAGTATTTCCAGGCCCTTGAGGAAACATGAAAAACCAGAGTGGTTATCAACCTGGGGGTGGAATACTGAAATCGCTACAAAGTGAACCTTATTGAGGAGATTACTAAACCTTGCTGTTCCAGGTGTAAGAAATACTCAAGAATGTCCTGCTGAGATGACTGTGTGAGTGATACTGCAGTGGAAAGTCCATAGGGAGAACTGTTTCCATTTTGAGAGGTAAATAGCCCTAGTGAAAAGCTTCCTGCTACCTAATAGGACTTGCCAGACCTGCCCCAAGTAAGCCAGCTCCCCAGGATTTAGCCATAGAGCTTCCAGGCTGTCATGCAGAGGGAACTGAGGTTAAGATGGAGCAATTGACTATGGTCTTGGGAGATCAGGTCCAGATGTAGATGGAGCAGAATTGGGGCCACCACTGAAAGGCCTAGCAGAATGGCAAACCAGTGCTGAAGGAAAACATAGCTACTTACCAGTAACTGTTGTTCTTCGAGATGTGTTGCTCATATCCATTCCACGTAGGTGTGTGCGCGCCCTCGTGCACGGCTCTCGGAGAACTTTTTCCCTAGCAGCCCCCTGTAGGGGCCGACTCCAGCGCCCCCTGGAGTGCCGCCCTCATGCGGCGGTACATAGGGCGCTGCCGGCCCCTCCCCTCCTCAGTCCCTTCTTTCTGCCGACTCCGACAGCGGGGACGGAGGGTGGGTGTGGAATGGATCTGAGCAACACATCTCGAAGAACAACAGTTACTGGTAAGTAACTATGTTTTCTCCTTCGAGTAATTGCTCAGATGCATTCCACTTAGGTGATTAACGAGCCTTGCCTGGAGGTGGGTAGGAGCCAACGGCGAGCTGCCCTCAGCACGGCTCTGCCCAGTCGCGCGTCGTCCCTTGACTGCTGGACGACAGCATAGTGCGCAGCAAAGGTGTGCACCGAAGACCAGGTGGCAGCCCTGAAAATGTCATCCAGGGGGACCCTTTCCAGGAAAGCCGCCGACGTGGCCTGGGCCCTCGTGGAGTGCGCCGTCACCACTCCGGGAAGCTGGACGCCTGCACGCTCGTAGCAGAGCCGGATGCAGGTGGTGATCCACTTGGCGATTCACTGGGTGGAAACCAGGAAACCCCTCATCCTCTCTGCCACCGTGACGAAGAGCTGCGTGGTCTTTCGGAACAGCCTCGTCCTGTCCAGGTAGAACGCCAGCGCCCTCCTCACGTCGAGGGTGTGTAGTCTTCTCTCATCCTCGGACCTGTGCGGTTTAGGGAAAAACACGGGGAGGAAAATATCTTGGTTACAATGGAACCGAGAGACTACCTTAGGTGGGAACGCTGGGTGAGGCCTCAGCTGTACCTTATCCCGGAATAACACGGTATAGGGGGGCTCCGAGGTCAAGGCTCTTAGCTCAGAGACCCTCCTAGCCGAGGTAATGGCCACGAGAAAGGCCACCTTCCAGGACAGGATCAGCAGGGGGCAAGTGGCCAAGGGCTCAAAGGGGGGCCCCATCAGTCTATCAAGGACCAAGTTCAGATCCCAGGGATGCACCGGGTCACGGACCTGCGGGTAGAGTTTCTTGACCCCCCTGAGGAACCTCACTGACGTGGGGTGGGAGAACAGGGACCACCCCCCCATCGGCTGGTGGAAAGCCGAAATGGCCGCTAGGTGCACCCTGAGGGAGGCTAGCACTAACCCCTGTAGCCTAAGCTGCAGCAGGTAGTCTAGGACGGCCTGCACGGGGGACATACCGGGGGTTACGCCCCGCAACTCCACACAGCAGGTGAATCTCCTCCACTTGGCCCTGTAGGCAATCTGCGTGGAGGGCCTCCTGCTTCCCAGCAGCACGCATTGGACCTGCTCCGAGCAGGTTCTCTCCTCCTCCGTCAACCAGAAGGCCTCCAGGCCGTCAGGTGCAGGGAGTCCAGGCTGGGATGCAGCAGGAGACCGTGGTCCTGGGAGAGCAGGTCTCCTCAGGAGCTCGATCGGGGGAGCGACCGACAGGTCCTGAAGCAGGCAATACCAGTACTGTCTCGGCCATGCTGGGGCGATCAGGATTACATCCGCTCTGTCCCTCTTGATTTTCAAGAGGACTCAGGGCAAGAGCGGGAAGGGGGGAAACACGTACATGAGGGTCCGCGTCCATTCGATAAGAAACGCGTCGGAAAGGGAGCCCGGCTCGCGACCCCTGAGCGAACAAAACCTTGGGCACTTTGTATTCCAGGCTGACGCAAACAGGTCCAGTCGGGGAACACCCCACTCGTGGAAAATCCTGGCCGCTACCTCCGGATGCAACGACCAGTTGTGCTGGGGTAGAAGCGACCTGCGGAGGCGGTCCGCCTCGTCGTTCCTGACCCCCGGGAGGTGAGAGGCGGTTAAACAGAAATCATACCTCACCGCCAAGTCCCAAAGACGAAGCGCCTCCTGGCACAGAGCTGAGGAGCGCGCTCCCCCTGCTTGTTGATATAATACATCGCAGCTTCTGTTTTGTATTTGTATTTGTATTGTCTGTTAACACCTGAACCACTTTCCCAAGTGTAGCGCTTCCCACTTTCGCAAGAGTGGCAAAACACCTTGCATGCCAGTCTGACTGCCCTCAGTTCCTTGACATTGATGTGGAGGGCAGTCTCTCCCTGAGACCAGCGTCCCTGTGTGGTCAGACCACCGGTAATATGAGCTCCCCACCCCAGGTCTGATGCGTCCGTGATCAGAGTGACCGAGGGGGCGGGAACCTTGAAGGGAATCCCTTCCAACACTGTCCCGGGGTCCAACCACCAGTTCAGTGACCCCAACACCGAGGGGGGCACCGCGACCACCTTGTTCAGGGCGTGCCTGCTGGGCACGTAAACCTTGGTCAACCAACCTTGGAGGGGCCTGAGCCAGAGGCGGGCCAACCTCACCACATAGGTGCACGAGGCCATGTGGCCTAACAGCTGCAGGCACTGCCTGGCTGTCGTCGTGGGACACCTCTGGAGCTGCGAAATAACCGCTGCCATGGCCTCGAACCTTGAGCGTGGGAGGGAGGCTTTGGCCCACACCGAGTCTAGGTATGCCCCTGTAAACTCTATGCGCTGTACTGGCGACAGCTTTGACTTCTGCTCGTTGATGAGCAGCCCCAGAGCATGGCAAGTGGACTGGACGAGGGAGACCGCCTCACGCACCTGCGACTTGGTCCTGCCCCTTATCAGCCAGTCGTCCAGGTAGGGAAATATCTGGACCCCCCTGCACCTCAGGGAGGCCGCTACCACTGCCAAACACTTGGTGAACACTCTGGGGGAGGAAGACAGGCCAAAGGACAAGGCCGTAAATTGGTAGTGGGCACCAGCTACCACAAACCTCAGGTACCGCCTGTGGGCGGGAAGGATGGAAACGTGGAAGTTCGCATCCTTCAAGTCAAGGGCGGCGAACCAGTCCCCTGGGATCAGAACGGGAATGATGGACGCTAGGGACACCATGCGAAACTTTAGGTTCCTTATGAACCTGTTTAGCCTGCGCAGGTCCAGTATAGGCCTGAGGCCCCCCTTGGCTTTGGGGACAAGGAAGTACCTCGAGTAGAACCCCTTCCCCACCTCGAGCGGCGGAACCGCTTCTATGGCTCCTTTGAGTAGGAGGGAGTGAACCTCCTGAAGGAGTAATTGCTCTTGAGAGGGGTCCCTGAAGACGGACGGGGGGGGGGAGGTGAGTGGAGAGGAGAGGCCAGAAGTTGAAGGGCGTAGCCCCAGCGCACGGTTTTGAGGACCCAGCGACCCGATGTTATCACCCGCTACAGGCCGAGGTATGGCTTTAGCCTGTCCTAGAAAGGCGGGGAGCAACCCAGGGAACGGGAGACGGTGCCACCCTCGGGCACACCGTCAAAAGTTCCTCTTGCCCTTGGAGCCCTGGGAGGGTCCTATATATGAGGAATTGGACGACACTGTGCGGTCGCGCCGTCCAGAGCCCCTGTTCCTATCCCTGCCCCTTGCGGGGGGGAAAGGCCTAGGCGGTGGCCTAGGTTGCTGCCGTTGCTGCTGTGGCGGCTGCTGCGGCTGCTGGCGGGCTTGTAACCTCGCCGCCTGGGGTGTGTATAGACTCAAAGAGCGCAGCGTTGCCCTTGAGTCCTTCAGGGCGTGCAGCTTTTCATCCGTCCCCTCCGAAAAGAGGGCGGCTCCATCGAATGGCAGATCTTGGATGGAGTGCTGCACCTCCTGTGACAGGTCCATGGATTACAGCCACGCTGCCTGCCGCATGGCGACAGCGGAGGCCATCGCCCTACTGTCCGTGTCCGCAGCTTCCGAGGCAGTCTGGAGGGCTGCACTGGCCACAGTCAAACCTTCCTCCAGGACCACGGAGAAGTCCACAGCCTGGTCCTGGGGCAGGGACTCCGCGAACCTTCGCATGGAGTCCCACAAGTTCAGGTTATACCTGCCCAGGAGGGCCTGATGATTGGCCACCCTGAATTGGAGCGCCCCCGTGGAGTAGACCTTCCTGCCATAAAGGTCTAGTCTCCTACCCTCCTTGTTCTTAGGGGAGGCACTCTGAGCCCCCTGTCTGTCCTTCTGGTTGGCAGCGTCCACAACCAGAGTACCCGCGGCAGGGGGCGCATACAAGTATTCGTGCCCCTCGGCTGGCACGTAATATTTCTTCTCGGTACCCTTAGACGTGGGGGCGACTGAGGAAGGGGTCTGCCAAACGGCCTTAGCCAGGCGCAGGACCTTTTCATGGACGGGGAAGGCTACCCTAGACGGTCCTTGTGTCCCCACATGCCCGAAGAGGGGGTCCACCTCTTCTTCCAGAATCTTGACCTCCAGGCCAAGGTTCGAGGCCCCCCGCTTCAGGAGCTCCTGGTGAGCCCTGAAGTCAATGAGAGGGGCCCCCTGGTCCCTGACGGCCGACTTGTCCGGTGACGAAGAATAGGACGGGTGGCGGGGTCCAGTAGAGGGGCCCTCCCCAGGGTCCTCCTCCTCGGAGGATGAGGAGTGGTCACCCTCCTGCACCGACGGTGCCTGTTGGGGAGGTAACTGGGTGACCGAGGCAGGGGCCGCCGTAGTTCCCTGCCCCATCTGGGCTGCCCACGGACCCCACATTGGCCACTGCCAGGGGCCCTGGGGCCAGCTCAGGGGTGGCACCGGTGCCGAGGGCAACGCCAGTGCTGCTGCGAGAGTCGGTGCCAGTACCAGTTGCGGTGCCGGCTGCGGTGCTGGTGCCAGCTGCGGTGCCGACGGTAGTACCTGCTCCTGGCGTCGGGTCCGGGATCCCGAGCCAGGAGACCGGTGCCAGCAATGACGCCGGGAAGAGACGCTCTGGGACTCACTGTGCGACGATCCCGAGGAGCGACGACGTCTACCATGCCGGTGGGGTGACGCAGACGATGACGAGGACCGGTACCGGGAGAGGGACGACTTGCGACGCCTCTTCCTTGGAGCTGGGGAGCGGTGCCGAGAACGCCGGGCTGGAACGCCGGGCTGGAACCTCGGTGCTGGGCTGGAACCCGAGGTCGAAGAGTTGTGCCGGGAACGGTGCCGCGACCTGGAGCGGTGCCGCGACGCCTCATCCGAGGACGAAGAAGGAGAGGAGCCTCCGAGCTCGACTCTCCGGCGTCGGGTGGTGGGTGGCCGATCCTCCGGTGACGGGGCCGCCCACCCTTTGGGGACACCCAGCGCGGGTTTGCCCTGGGACACAGGCCCTGACTCTCTCAGCCGAGAGAGTGCCAGAGGCGTGGGCAAGGCCAACGAGGCTCAAGCCACCTCGAACGCCTCCGGCGTGGAAGGGTCCTGTACAGGGAGTCCCCCGCTCCCAGGAGTCGGGGGAACCTCCCTGGTTGGTGCCGGTGCCGGAGCAGGGGCAGGTGCCACATCGGAGAGCCTCAGCACCTCCGGGCTTGACCCCGGCCGCTCCTGCGGTGCGGGGGAGCGCTGCAAGCGCAGACAGCGCTTCTTCCTCGGCACTAGGCCCTCCAGTGCCGGGGGTGCACTCCACACCGAGGACACTGTCACGCGGGCTGCATTAGGAGGGGGGGCATTTGTGTTGTTTGACATTAATATGTCAAAATCATAATAATTCATGTAAGACATGCCATGTCAGATACTGTTAGAAAGGTTATGATATGCTGAATAAGATGATAATATTTGTGTTCATGTGTAATATGTGTAAGGAAAGTTATGGAGATCTTTGATATCCCTGT
>ML675603.1:27643672-27785954 GCA_007922155.1 Mesoclemmys tuberculata
GACCCTGGCATTATCAGTGGGCTACCCTGGGCACGGACGGGTCACAGACACACTCGGTGCTGAGGTGGTCTGCGATGGCTCGGACGCCGGGCTTAACGCGGACTCCATCAAAAAAGCCTTCAGCCTCACTTCCCTTTCTTTTTGAGTCCGAGGCTTGAAGGACTTACAAATATGGCACCGGTCACTACGGTGCTGTTCCCCCAAGCACCTTAAGCAACGGTCATGGGGGTCGCTGACGGAAAAAACCTTTCCGCAGCCAGCACAGGGTTTAAACCCGGGCGAACCTGGCATAGCCGGGTCGCCTAGAGCCCGAAGGCACTCCTATTTAACTAAAAACCTTAACTAACTATAAACTAACTCAGTTCAGGGTGAACTGCTATCTAACTACTCACTTTTACAGGAAAGAGAAACCTGTGAAGAGCAGGGGTTGTTCTCAACCGGCCGTCACAGGTGGAAAGAAGGAACTGAGGAGGGGAGGGGCCGGCAGCGCCCTATGTACCGCCGCATGAGGGCGGCACTCCAGGGGGCACTGGAGCCGGCCCCTACAGGGGGCTGCTAGGGAAAAAGTTCTCCGAGAGCCATGCACGAGGGCGCACACACACCTAAGTGGAATGCATATGAGCAATCACTCAAAGGAGAACCAAGCTGAGGCTATGAGAATGACCTGGGCCTGGTCTCACTTGATTTTAGCAGAACCTTGTGCACAAGTGAGATGGGAGGAAAGCGTAGTATAGTCTGTCCATGGGAGTAAGAAGGCGTCCATGAGTGAACCTGGGCTGTAGTCTCACAGGGAACAAAATTGGTGAAACATGCTGTTGTGCCAGATTGTAAACAGGTCTATCTGGCAAGTCCCCCACCTCTGAAAAATGTCCCTTGGGATGTTTGGGTGAAGGGACTACTCATGATGACTGGAGAAAGTCCTGCTGAGGCAATCTGCCAGCTCATTCTGTGAGCTGAATAGATGAGAAGCCTAGAGGTGGATTGAGTGGACAATGCAGAACTCTCACAGCTAAATTTTTTCCTGACATGGGGGGATAGCAAGCCTTCCTGCCTGGCTTTCTGCCATGGCTGAAGTGTTGTCCACAAGCACAAGCACGGTCCTGCCCGAACACGAGGCCGGAATGACTGACAGGCCAAGTGAATTGCCCTGAGCTCTCTAACGTCGATGTGTAGCAAGAGCTGTTCCAGAGACCCTAGCCTAGCGCTTATGCATTTGAGATCAGGGATAGATGGGTGGGGCTATGAAAAGGGAATGCCCTCACAAACCACCTGTAGGTCTAGCCACCAGCTGAGGGAGATGAGGACCAGGGAGGATACCTAGATCAGCCATGTCTGAAGAGGTCTGAGGTGTAGTCTTGCATGCTGCACTACATACATATATGAGGCCATGTGACCCAAAAAAAACCAGGCTGTTTTAACAGGATAGCCCTTGAGATGTAATCATATGAAAACAACCTGTGGAGTCGAGCGCTGCTCCAATAAACTCTGTTCCCTGTACCAGAGTGAGGGTAGACTTCAGTACATTTATTAGCAGGCCTAGGGCCTAGAATGTCGACTGGATGAGGTGGATGCTGGACTCTACCTGAGCCCTGGACCCACATGTTGAAGTCATATCTGCCCAGCAGTGCTGGCTGGTTAGCGATCCTAAGCTGCAGCTGCCCCCCCCCCCCAGTAGAGTAAACCTTTCTACTGAAAAGGTCCAATTTCTTGGAGTCTTTCTCCTTAGGAGTCACTCTCCGAAGATTCTGCCTTTCCCAGTCATTGGTTAGACACCACCAGGGATCCCAGGTAAGGGTTGTGGGTGGGGAAGATGAGCATAGAGGGAACCATAATGGCCTCAGTGAGAGGCAGGACCTGTGACAAGCCGCTGTAGCCAGAATGTCAACCAAACTAGGGGAGGATTCTTTTACTACCTCCACCTGCAAGCCCACATTTAAGGCCACTCTCTTCAACAGCTGCTAGTGGGCCTCATAGTCATCCTGGGAAAGCAACACACCCATCCGACAGCCTCGTCAGGAGAGGAGGCCAGCACTGGCTGAGGGCACTCCTCCTGCCCTTCGGTGCCAACAGGATCCTGCACAGGGTGAGTAACCTCTTCTTCAAGTGCTGTCCCTGTGGGTGCTCCACTTCAGGTTATGGTAAAGCAGTGCCCTGTTGTGTACGGGGAGGAAGGGGGACTTCGGAATGGTCTGAATAACTGATGTTAACACTATGTGTTAACCTGAGCTCTGTGTGATTGCATGTTTTATGAGTGTATGTTCAGAAGTCCAGATTGCAGCTCTACAAATGTCCTTAAGTGTCACATTGTCTAGGATGGTGACAAAAGTTGCCAGTGACCTAGTGGGGTGGATTCTGATCCCCCTCACTGGTTTTATTTTGTTTTGCTTGTAAAATAGGTGGATACAGTTAGAATCCACTTGGAGAGTCTTTGTGCTGATATTGTGGAGCCCTTGGATTGTTCTGTTGTAGAGATGACTAGAAGGCTTGGTTCTATCTGGATAGAATTCCATCTCACTTGTGAGACCTATTCACTCTCATGTGCTTTGGGTAGAACATAGGGAGGTAGATTGATTTGGTTTATAAGAAAGGACGATGTTACTTTCGGTAGAAATTTAGGGTGAGGACTCAGTGTGATTTTATCCCTAAAGAATATGGCATATGAAGGGTGAGCCAAGAGGGCTCCTATTTTACCTACCCAT
This sequence comes from Mesoclemmys tuberculata, assembly GCA_007922155.1. Classification (NCBI taxonomy): domain Eukaryota; kingdom Metazoa; phylum Chordata; order Testudines; family Chelidae; genus Mesoclemmys; species Mesoclemmys tuberculata. Next base: position 27,646,372 of record ML675603.1, read on the forward strand.
CTTGCTGAGGTGATACACCGATTGATAAAGTAGTGCTAATAGTGAGTATGTACCCAATGGGTCAAATGGGGGTCCTGGGAGAAATTTTAATATCAAGTTTATATCCCATGTTGTTGTGGGATCATGGACTTCCGGGTATATACTCTGTAAGCCAGTGAGGAAACATCTGATAATGTGTCAATGAAGACATCCCTTCGATTTTGTGATGGAACGTGTTGATGGGCGCAAGATGTACCCTCATGGAGTTCATGAAGATTTCTAAGTTTTAGTTCCAGTACATAATCCAGAACGAACAGAAGGGGTGGCAGAAATGCATTAGTGTTTGTGTTTTGGCAGCATATGTAGAATGTCTTCCATTTCTAAAGGTAAGTCTTACGTGTAAGTAATGCCTGCTTCACTTGTTCTGAAGTTTACTTCATTGTGATGGAACCATGTAGGAACCAGGTTTTCAGGTGAAGTCTGTCCAGAACAGGATGGAGAATCCTACCACTGTTCATGAAAAAAGGTCCCTCCAAAGGGAGAGCTATTGTGGGGGACAGACTGTCATTCTCATCAGGTAAGAATACCAGGTTGGCCTAGACCATGTTAGGGCTATTAAGAATTACTGTGGCTCTGTGGTGATTTATCTTGTGTATTACTCTTGATAGTAATGGGACTGGTGGGAATGCATATAAGAACTTTGTTCCCATTTGAGGAGAAAGGTGTCTCCCACAGAATTGCATCTCATTCTCACTCTTGGAAATGTGGGCATTTCCAATTTTTTGCTGTAGCAAATAGGTCTACCACTGGGAATCCCCATTGCTGGAATATTGATTTCAGGACTGTATTGTCTATTTCCCATTCATGACCCTGAAAGAAAACTCTGCTCAGTGTGTCAGCTGTCTTGTTCTGACAGCCTGGGAGGTATGAGGCTGAGTTGATTGCATTGTGACTTATGTATCAATTCCACAGTCTCATGGCTTCCATACACAGGGAATGGAATTGGGCTCCACCCTGTTGACTTATGGAAAACATACTTGTGATGTTGGTCATTACATGTACTGTTTTATTATCTGTGGGAGGAAATGTAGGCATGCATTAGGGACTGCCCATAATTAGAGCAAGTTGATGTGTACTTGTGTTTCTGTGGGAGACCACTATCCCTGAGTGATGTGTTGTTGCACGTGGGCGCCCATGCAACTAGTGAAGTATTATTCATAATCATTACTGATGATTGTTCTTGTTGGAAAGATATTCCTGAACATACATTTTCTGGTTTTGTTCACCGCTGCAGTGATGACTTGACTTTGCAGAGTATTATGAGGTGTCCGTTAAGGCTGTTTTTGTTTGGCAGGTGGACTGAACACAGCCATCCTTGTAGGCAACACATGTGCAGACATACCTGTTTTACCAGGAAAGTAGTGGCTGCCATATGCCCTAATAGCTATAGGCAGATGTGTGTTATAATATATGGACTATCGCTAGTGAGGTAAGATTTGTCAGTGTTTGAAAGCTCTGGAGCAGTAGTGAGGCTTTGACCTTCATTGTTAAACTGGAGTTGGGGTTGACATTTTTGTTTATCTGCGACCCAAGGCTTTGAAAGAGGTTGATGGTTCTCTGAGCATTGTCTGTTGTCTCTGGTTGAGTGAGACTTCTCAACAGGCAGTTCTCGATATATGGGAATATTATTTCTTGTTTGCAAGGGTTTTGGAGAAGACTCGTGGTGCTGTGGAGAGACAGAATGATAGTACTCTGTATTGGTAATGTTCTTTTCCAACTGTGATGTGGAAATATGCATGCTGTAGGTCGAGGACTGTGAACCAGTTCCCTTGTTCCAGTACTGAAATTATCATGGCTAATGTGACTCTCTTGAATCTTTGGACTTGCACACCTGTTGAATTTTTTGAGATCTAGAATGGGCCTCCAATCTCCACTTTTCTTCTGTATTAAGAAATAATGGAAATAGAATCCCTTCACATTGTACTGTGGAGGAACTTGTTCCACTACACCTAATTGTAGAAGACTGTGTACTTCTTGTCACAGGAGGTGCTCATAAGAGGGGTCTCAAGAGTGACAGGGAGTGGGGTTAGATAGGTGGAATCAATGTGAAAGTGATTGAGTAGCCCATTTGTATGATTTCTAGAACCCATTTATCTTATGTAATTGATACCCATATATTGTAAAAAGGTTGTAAGTGGTGTACAAATATTTTTGAGTTGCTGTTTATTAGGGTTGGAACATAGGGAAGTCTTTCAGACCCATGACCAATACTTCAAAATAACTCCTTCGCTGATGGCAGTTGTAAAGATGGCTGTATCTGCTGTGGATTCTGGCTTTGGAGTCTCTGTCTTTGTCTATAAGCATCATACTGTCTCTGTTGCCGAAGGAATGATTCCCTACATTGGTACGATTAGTATTGCTTGAGTTTAGGCACAGGTGTGTATATGCCAAGGGTTCTTAGGTTTGCCCTGGAGCCCTTCATGGAATGGAGGACCTCATTAGTTTTCAGTGATGATAACTTCTCCCTATCAAGAAGGTCTTCCATTTTCATCTGTAGGTCTTTTATTCCAGAAGACTGTAGCCATGATGTTCTGCACATGACCACAGCTGTGGCAGTTGTTCATGTTGCTGTGTTATCTGAGGGATGCTTGCAAAGTTGTGTAAGCGATAAGCTATCCCTCAATTATTACAGCTCAGAATTGTTCCCTTCTATCCTCTGGCAGATTATTGATGAATTTGCCAAATTTATTATAGTTGTCAATCATATTTTACTAGTAGTGCACTATAGTTCACTACCCTGAACTGTAGGGTTGCAGAAAAGTATACTCTGAGCCTGAATAAATCGAGTCTATTCCACTCCTTAACAGGAGGGGTGCATTTATATTGTGCTTTCTTCCCTTTTGGTTCTCTCATTAAGGAGTTTGGTGGCAGGTGAATGAATAAAATTCCATGCCTTTAGCAGGAATGTAGTATTTGGCTTGTCAGGCAACGACGAAATTTTGTGTGTCTTGTTCCTGACCTCCTCCTGGTTCTTCAATTTCTTTGTGGATTTTGGAAGTTTAAGGCATGGGCGATGGTGCTAGTGATCTTAACTCAACGTGGGGTGGCATTGTGGGATGACTGAATCGACTCCTGTACACCACCCATGGGTCCCATTGTGGCCATTGCATCAGGAAGGGCATTGGTGGACACATCCTGGATTGGTTGAACCATTGTTGATTCTCTGCTGTTAATGATGTTTTGGTTTTGTGTCCCCGATACGGACTTGTGTCTGATGGGGAAAGAATGGTGTAATGAAAAGGCACCTTCTTGTTTGTCTCCATCATTGCTTGAGAATAGGGTAGTGATGGGTGATAGTGTCTGCTCTGGTGCCATGTGTTCTGGGGAACCGTCAGTACCGAAGAGAAGTGAGTGTGGTGCAGATGGTACAGCGATGTTTTCGGTTTCTAGCAATTGATATTGTGGTGTCTTCTGTTTTGGTGCCCATGTGGTTTGCTTAGCTGGTGTCAAGATCGCTCCTGTTTCTCGCTTTGACTTGTTAGGCGCCATCACTGTCCGTGCCGATGGAGCCACTGGCATCAATGGTAGCAGCATAGTCTTGGTAGAAGTTCCGGAAGCCGTTTTTGTCGGCATCAATGGTGCAGTGGAGGTGGACTTACGTCTCGACTCCTTTCCTTTCAGTTGGGGCCTAGCAGAAGTCCTGATACAGACAGTGCCAGATGTGCATGATGCTCCAAAGGTGCTCAGCTGAGGGGTGATCAGCACCAAGGATAGCAACCTGGCAGGCCACTTTTTAGGTACATATCTCTTCTGCAAGGTTGGGGCTCTTTCCCTTGCTTTTGAAGAGGAATTAGCCTTGCCTTTGTCTGTTTTCCCCAGGGAGTCTCCTGAGGCTTGTCCGAGATCAGAGGCTGGTCTACAGGATTTTTCCATGGATATCATCTTTAGATGGAGGCCTCTGTCACGCCTACCTCTGGCTTTTAAGTTTGTGCAGTGAATGCATGTTGGAGGTATGTACCCTTCTCCAAGGCACCTAACACAGAGAGTGACCGCCAAAGATGGGTACTGCGTCTCTACAGGAGGTACATCCCTTAAAGCTTGTAGAGACGCAATACCCGATGGTCACACTCTGGATTAGGTAGTAGTTTTCTCATACTCATTTCTGGGTAGTTTCACTCTTGAATATGAGGTTTTTTTTTAAGTAACAAGTATTAAAAAAAATTTTAAACTAAGAAATTAAGTGAGTTACACTAAAACTAACTTATTTTGACAAACTATTCTATTCTACTGCTATCTAAACTATTTTAAACTATTTTTGTTTTCCTAGATTCATGAGTGAGAGCGCTGTGGAGCTTCATCTCAGGCTGGGGACAGTTGAAAAAAATATGAGGGGGGTCAGATAATGCTCACTGTGGTTGAAGTGCCAATGGCACTGCGAAACAATCACTGCTGCACATGCACAACCCGGACGAGCACTGTTGCTAAAGATCTCTGACTGACGGCACCAGGATGCACCAACACCTGAAGTGGAGCAGGGACAATATTTGAAGAACATCCCTTCTTGGCTGACTACTTTCTGTTTCTTCCTCAGCACCAGGGATGGCGACCAGTGCCAGGACTGCCGCATGGTGAGCACTCCTCACCACCACTGAGTTGCTCAGTGCTGAGTTCATGAGCTGAGCTTGGTGGAAGGTCTCAACACTGCGCTGTCTCCATTAGTAGGAATTTTAACTTGGCCTCCTGGGTCCTTCTTTGTACAGAGTTTAACTTCACAGCAGATCTGACAGTGATCCCCTATGTGAGCTTCACCCAAGCACTTCAGGCAACTAGATTGTGGGTCACAGAGGCATAGCCTTGTTGCAGAACACACAGGGCTTGAAGCAAGGTGACCAAAGCATGCCTTGGCACTGGGAATGGACATAACCCCGGTAACTAATGGAGAGAACAACTATGCTAACTGACTAATACTAAAATCTATTTACGAACACTAACTATACACAACTATGATGAAAAACAAAGACCACCGAGGACAGCTTACAATAGCAAGGAGAGCAGTTCCAGAGACTGTCACAGGTGATAAGGAACTGAAAGGAGTGAGGTTTGCTAGGCCCTTTATAAAGGCCATATGAGCTGACATCATCAGAGACTACCAAGTCACCCTGACAGGTACCACTGAGGGAAAAATTTCTGGTGACTGTGCTCAGGTCACGTACACACCTTCAGTGGAATGGACATGTGCAAGCACTCACAGAACAGGAAGGCCCAAAGTGGGCAAAAAACAAGGAGGTGGGAGGAAGGGGAATAACCCCTCGGTATCGCTCTATGCACAGACTGCTAAATTAACTGAAAATAAATTAAAAAAAGAAAATACTAAGAAAAAATAAAATATAAACAAGAGGTGTAGTGAGTCACAGTGCTTCATCTCAGGCCATCGGCAGTTGAAAAGGAATTGGGGCTGTGGTTGAACTGCCCCGCCTATACGCCCTTGTGTCAGAATACGAGTTTTCTAGGATGCAGGTGTGGATCCAAGCACACTGTTGCCAAAAATCCTGAGACAGAGCACCCACATGGATATGGTTTGAAGAATAGCTGTGATGGAAAGTGTACATATTTCAGGTGCCGCTGGTCTAGACAGCATTCAATACCACTTTCACAAATAAAATTTAATTAAATATTACTGACACTAACTTTTAATGTTATAAACTTTGAAAAGATAGAATCACAAAAAGCAACTTCCTGCAGTCCAAACTGTCTTAACTGATATTGTGTTATTTTGTTTGGGAGTGTTACAGTAATTTTGATTTCTGAGAGCACTACCAGTAAGACTTATAATTTCCACTTATTAAAAATTGCCTTTTTGAGACTGCTTGTAAGATGTAACAGGTTATACAAAGAATTTAGCACTCTCTTTGGTGCTGAAAGGGATGATTCTGCAGAAAATAACTTTGGGTGCTGGCAGTTTTGAATATAAGTGAAGGTGTATGCATCAACAGCATTAGTATTTTAAGAAAAGAAATTTAGTCTACTTTCAGCTTCTTCAAAAGATTTTTTACCTAATACACAAGCGTTTGAAATTTACACATTTCTGGCAGCAGCAAAGTAGCACTAAAGTCAGGATTTTAGAAGATTTTTGCAAAAGAAAAAGTCAAATTTATTTTGTAGTAGCAATAGTTTCTTTTTTTATTTTTAATATACTTTAGGAAACAATATACAAAGCTGAGCTTTCCCACCATTTTCAAACAGAGGGTTGCTCCAATTACACAAATTCAGCGTTTTGTGATGGCTAAGAACAGCAGTCAGCACCAGACTTGAACAGTTAGCTACAACACAAACATCCTTCGAAATGAAATGTCATAATAGCAAGACAGGTAAACCAGGAGATAACATATGACAACTGTTGGGGAGGTGTCTTAATCATCCTTGTTGAATTTTATATTTCATTAAATATTTTATACACAATTTCCTGTTTACAAGTTTTAAACAAAACCTCCCTTGAGAAATTATTTTAATTAAGTACAAAAATGTTCAACAAGAATAGTTCTGATAAAGAATCCCCAAACAGACCAAATTCTAATATGCGTTGACCAAAGGAAATGAAAACCAGTGTTTCTTTGTTTTAACATGTTTATTACAACAGATACAATTCACATCTGACTAGCTTTTTCCTCTTTCCCCTCCCACAACCATGTTAACATGTTCATTGGGCTATTTCCTTATATTTGAGCAAGTAATGTACTTTCAGCACACATGCCCAGCAGTACTATAAGACCATTCTTACAGGGTGCAAATGGAAATACGTTTCAATAATTTATACAAACAGTGGGTTATGCTCAATCACTGCAATTTTAAGCTACTGTACACAGGAATGAAAAGATTATAGAAAAAGTGCCATAGCAACAGTGCCTTAAGAAAGGAGAAAATTAGAAGCATTTTAAAAAAATGATAAAATCAGATCTAGGATTTCAGGGGGAAATGGAACACATAGAAAATGAAAAATGTTTCTCTGTAAAACAAATGGAGAAGCACTGCTCTTGATTCGGTGCAAGTGTGGAAACAGTTGTTTCATGATATTTTGTACATTACCCAAACTGTTCCAAACTGTTGCAGCCTTACATACAGATCACCTGGTGCTCGCATTGAATTTTAGGAAATGCAATATTTCTGAATGATAAATTAACTAAAAAAGAAAGCTAATTTTGCAGACAGGTTTACATGTAAAAGGCTAGGTATTTAACCACCTCAGCATTGATTAGTTTTGGATGTCTAAGCTCTGATACACATGGCTTCCCATGGCTTCACTCTACAAAACATATTTACAACGTGAAGAATACATCTACAAGAAATCTACATTTCAAGGGTTTTACAAATCATCCTTGTATCTTTCCCTTGAATTGACTCCCTCCTGTCCCCTTCCCCTTGTCATCTCTTTTGCCCAGCTCAACGGTCCAAAGTCTACTCAAATGCAGCTCAAAAATGTTAAGACTGGGCAATCAGTTTTACAGTTCCTGTACTCAAAACCATGTGCAATTATTCACAACTTTTCACACCATGAAGGAATTCTGATTCTTTAGCTTTTCAAGTTCTTTAATTTGTTGCCTCAAAAATAGTATTCTGCAAGAAAAAATAGTTAGATTAATATAAGAACTTCCATTATATTCTTAGATTAAAATTCATATTCAATATAAATTACTTAAACATTTCAATAAAAGTCATGCCTAAATAACAACTTAGTCAAATTAGACATTTTTTAATTCTACTAGACTGAATAGATCCTACTTGGCAAAGTATAGCTACTACAGGATAATCATACTTAGATCCAGTAATTTTAGCATTTGACACTTAATCTTAATATGCGTGAGTTAAATTAGGATCCAGTAGAACACAAGGAAAGACAACCTTCAGTACTCGAATTCTACAGAGAAAGGCCTTATGCCTGTATATAGCATCATATTATCCGGAGTGCTGGGCTACAACTTTTACTATGCCCAGATACATCCCTCTCAGGCAGCATAGCAACACATCAATCTAAACTTGCTCTCTATTTGACTGAGTACTGTCACAAGCACTGGCCAGACTCTTCCTACCCTACTCTTCACCCACAAAATATGTGAGTGAATGAGCTACCCATTTGCTCTTATTTCTCTAGCACAGCTGCAATGGCTAGCCATAATCTGGCCCACAGTAAATTTTTAAAAAGGTATTTTGTATTCCACTGTTCAGTAAATATCAGTTTAAAAACAATGGAATTCTTACGGGCACCAATACAAGAAAGCTCTCACGGCAGTTTACTTTTTGGGGTTAGCAATTTTCTGGCATCCCCATTATAGAATTGCATTTTCTTCTACTGAACTTATACATAGTAACTGAAGTTACATGAGTCTTTGCTTTAGACACTGTTTTAACAAAAATGATGCATATTTTGTAACTTGGTACTAAAGTGCAACGGGGGCTGAATGAATTAGGTAGATGACTAATCTCATTATACACAAATGAAATCTCATACACAAAAGTTCCATCATCAGCAGTAAGTTTAACAGATACTGAGAAAGTTTCAGCAGAATTTTGATAAAAACGTATTTTGAAATTTGCCCAATTAAGGGCAATTAAGACAAATGCCCTTTGAACCTTGATAACTTATAATGCAGATGAAAAATAACCAGAAATGCAGTTTACACATTTAAAACGTAATGGATGTGCTTGTGAAATGTTCTGGCTGAGAAGGAGTGCCATATCACACGCTTTCAAAATGGAAAGGCATACTGATGCTCCAAAGACATACGTGATACAAACGCTTGCTTTGCCTAGAGATGAAGCACAGATTTGTTTTTTAAAAACAGTAATTTATGTATTTTGTTTTTCTTCTGTATCTAAGGCTAAAGTCCAAATACCCAGAGATCAAGGAATGCATGTATATCAGTTTTGAAGATACCAGACTTTTATAAGGCTTCTTTTTCTGGACTTGCCATTTGTGCCATCTCTTCCATTCCTTTGTGATAGCACTAAAGGCAAGCTGGCACAAAAGATGTAGATATAGTTTCCTAGGAACACGTAATGTAAATACAGCAAGGTGTCACAACACGGAACCCTGAAGTGTCCAGGTTTTTTCCTAAATTTTGCATTTGATTTTCATTTAACTAGAGTAATTTTTTAAAATCTTCTTATTGTTACCTTATGAAGTAGTTAAACAAATGATTCCTGTAGGCTTTATTTCATCCATGAGAAGCCAAATAGTTTGTTCAAACAATGATTTACAATAAGAAGATTTAAATAAATTACTCTAGTTAAATTAAAATCAAATACAAAATCATTTTAGAAAAAACTGGACATTGTCCTTCATGAAAAACCTGAAGTATTTTACAAACTACCCATTCTGTATGCAGCCATTTCTGGTGTAGAGCACAGAAACTGTTTAACAAATGCACAGCATCACTACAGCTGTTTAAGACAGGTAATGAAAAACTATGCATGCAATTGAAACTGCAGGGAGAATTTTATTAGTAAGAATTCATATGCAAGATAAACAGGAAACCAGGATTAACATCTCATATAATAAAAAGTGTTCTAGTATGGACCTCAGTTTTGTATCTTATCCTAATGGTACCTTTAATAGCAGTGTCCTTAGCACTATGCAAGGACCATCATCCAGTAACGACTCAAAAGGTGATAATGTCATGTACTAAATCACCAGTATTTACTGAAGAATCTTGCAATCTTCTTGGAAGTCTCATCTAAATACTGACAACAACCAACTTTCTTTAGCTTTTGAGATCAAACAAGAGCAGCTCAATCTGCTGTGGCTTGAGACCTAATAAATATTTCAATCCTATCAAGTGAATCTATACACACTGTACCCAATTTATAGATGTGATTTATGCATAACTAGATATTTTGTAGAAGCATCTAAATTTGTGTAAGCTGATCAGCTTTTAATGCATGGGGAACAATTTCTTTTGTATCCATGTAATAAAAATATGTACAGATACTGCACATCTGACTATTAACTGGAGGTTGTCAAGAGGCATCTGTGTGGAATTGGGTTAAATGTATAACAGGGAAGGTAACTTTTATACTTGAAAAAGGCAAATATGCTAAAACCTAAGTTGTCAATAAACCAATCTCATGCAAAACAGAACACCAGAATGAGCAATTTAGAAATATGTTGAAGGTAAGCGTCCAACAAATTCTTACCTTTGCTCACGCAATGTTGCTTGAATTTCACATACTCGAACTAAAGATCTTAAATTTTTTAATTCAGTACAAATTTCTGACATATGAACACTTCCCATATTATGGGCTTCCTCACGTAATCTTGATGCCTGCAGGAGTTAAGTAAATAAAAAATGATATTCAAAGTTAGCTCCTGGATTTTCGGACACTCACTAGAAGCAAATGGACATACCCAAAGGAAATTGGACTCCTGATTAAAAAGGAATTATGAGGATTTGAAACAGCAAGGCGCATTAAAATTTTAATGTGAAACCTAAATCATAAGAAAATGTTAAATTATGTGCTACAACCTTAATTACAAATGTAATGGACAAAGGAAATGTAGAAGGATGTAACATATCTACTTTGACACATCCTAGATTGTCTTTGAATAGCTTTTCTTTCTACGTAAGTTTTCAATTAGCCTGGAAATAACACTGCCAGATGAAATGAAAGTTGGCTGAAATGGTAATGATAAAATAGCCGATAGCTGGGTGCTGGGATAACGAAGTGACAAGTGGAACACCTAAGAGCTGAGAGTCGGATCTGTAATCTGAATGCCTTTATTATTGATACTGGAGTGATAAACAGCCTATCATTTACAGATAGATAGTATTATACTGGGAGGTTCTATGAACATTAGTGAATGTACAAACGGATCATGATAAACCAGAAATATGGGCAGCCCAAAATGAAAAAATAATCCAAACAGACAGCAAGTATATATATGGACTTGCAATTTATGGTGGGACAGAAAAAGTGCGATAGTAGACAGCAAATCAGGGGTCACAAATCAAGAAGATAAGGAACTTTTCAAATTGGAGAGATATTACTATAGTTTCTGGATACCCTAGTGTCAGAAAAATGTAGACTAACTGAAGGGACCTACAGAAAAGAAAAGGAAGCTGGAAAGAACTGCAGAAGGTTAAAAGTATGTATCAATTGGTCAAACAAGAATTAAGGGAGACAATCATGCCCGGTAAATATTAAAAGGGCGTAAACAAAGAGGAAGAGGTTTGTTGTTGTTTTTTTAATATGGAAATGTACAGCTTGCAGCTCCCCAACAGCCATAACTCTGTCCCGTAGTGAAATCATAAAATAATTTATGATTAAGGCATATTAGTGTTTGTACTCCCAGATTAAACTGATTTTTAGAACTTTTTTTTTTTTGGTATCTCCTCCTCATGGTGTCACTACAGAGCAAGACACACAAGTAACTTTAATCCTAACTGTTCACTTCCATTTCTTAATATGTTTAATTTCTTTTAAGGGTAACCAACTCAGAATTTTTTTTTTTAAATAGGTTCAAAATGTAGAGTTCTGGGATAGCTTCGGGTTTTTTTTAACCCCCTAAGTTAATGATACGCCCAACCATAACTCCAATATAACATTGTGCATAGGCATAATTTATATATATTGAAGCCAATAAATAAAAAGATGGAGTCTTGTCTTAAAACAGAGTAAGGACTCGATTGTCTCACAGCTATACCCGAACTGAGACAAGAGCACTAAAGTGACAGAAAGGGAAAAACATGAGGAGAGCAGAAATTCAGATGTACATTTTTATATTTGAAAGTTGAGTGTCCCCATATGGCACCCTAATGATCTAAATGTGCAAGATCATTAAGGTTTCTCCTATAGCCTGGTTTTCCCCTATTACAACTGGATTATCAATGCAGCCATGTGCAGAAACAATTCTGAAAAATTTTCAAAGCTCAAATGCAAGCTTGATAGTTCTACCAAATACATATGAGTTTTGACATTACCCAGGACTTGAAAATAAACAGCTTTCATAACCACATCTGCTTCACAGCACATTTTTATTTGAACAGCTAACTCACTGCATGACAGTAATTTTGCATTCACTCTATATTAAGCAGGTATTTCTGGCTAACAGACATTCAAAGTAATAAAAACTAAGGTGTTTTAATTATTTTAAACTGTACATTCACAGGAAAGTTTACATTTTCAACATAAACTGAATGTGTACTCACCTGCTTTTCTGCATGATCTGCAGGCCAACCTTGAACATGTTTTATAAGATTTTCATTGAAGTGTGCTGCTAGTGTAGGTGTTAATGAACACGTAGGCCGAACAGATGCATTCTGTGGTGCAGTTGCAGAATTTGATGCACTACTGCTGGAGGTATGATTTGGAGCTGGTGATGGACTTCTCTGACTACTGGAAGAAGGAAACAAAGATTAAAAAGCAGAGACTTTCAAACCTACAAACTTCAGAGCATTCAGCCACAAGCTGTATTATCAGATAATCAAAATTGATACTCTAACCACTTGTAATCAATAAATCCTATAGCACTTTTCACAAGAGTATGGTCTTTGTGTCATGTTTAGATAATTACATTTTTCTTACTTTTCTACTGGACACGGTCTTTTCTTTTTGTCCTAAACTATTCCACTGTTAATTGTTTTAGACATCCATGTGCCACCCTAGATGTGGCAGTCAGGAGTGGGTGGAGTGTGTATATGCATGCTTTTTACTTGTATATAAAAGTTTGTAAAGAGCTTCAAAACAATCGAAGATGATTAGCACTATATAATATAAGTTATAATCATTCAACCAAAAATTATTGCAAAAAATGTTTGAGCCCTTATGTGCATCCAGTACTCACCGTTGAGTACTCACATTGAGCCACCTCTGTCTCTTGTGCTTGAGACCGAGACTCAGTATGTGGCTGCCTGGTGAGCTATCAAGAGACTCTGCCCCAAGCTAACCCACTCCTTGAGGCCAAAACCTCCAACATAAGGACACTGGGGAGGAACGCCAAGTTTCCACAAACCACAGGACCCAATTAAGTACTTCAGGACAAGAAGTTCTCTTGTATTTTTGTAGGACATTATGAATACTTATGGTACTGTAAAATACAGGTTGCATCTATTATGTTGGCTGGACTAGTGATATGAGCTGTCAGTGTCTTAGTGTGGCTGACACTCCTCTATTACTTTTCTCTCAACTTCCATCCTGGTTAGAATGACTCCCGTTTACTTAGGGAAATCCCCAACTTGAGGTGCCAGAGCCCCCATACCTTATATAACTTTCTTGAATAAAAAGTAAACATAAAAATAAAGTTGGATAATTTAAGCATGATTAGAACACTATAGAATAGGACCAGCTAATACTGCCATTTTAACAAAAGGGGGGGCTGCTATTATAATAATAGAAATTATTTTGAAAGTGACTATTTGGTATTCTCTTATATCTACTTTTTTAAAGCTACTGGGTTTCCTAATTATTACATTTATAAAAAATAAGGGTTTTGTGCACCATAGTAAACCAGACTTGAACCAAAAAAAAAAAAAAAAAAAGCAAAATTCCATCACAAAATCTGGGGGAAAAGGATTTTTAGAAACAAACTCCACAACTTTCCATACCTAAAGTACCCTAGGAAAATGCAAACATGATATACAAAATGTGTAACTTCAAGTTTTCTTCTCTCTTTTTTTTTAAAAAGAACTAAAAAACTGTAAAGATAGTATTAAAAGGTAAATCTTGAGGCAACTTTAACTAGGGAACCAAAATCAATGCCTCCATAATTAAAAGTATCCATTATTATTCTCAAAACCTTTCTGGAATCAGATTTTACTCAAAGACTTGCACTAGGCCAAATATGCTTGTTTAAACAGGAAGCTTACTTGACATTCAGAAAGTATATTTTATGTTCACTTGTTTTTGCATGGTATTCATTATTGTTTACCTGGATATATAAATACTGAGTTAAAATTTAAAATAATATTACCAATATTTAAGCTACTCTAACATTTTAATCTTGAAATTATTTAGTAAGATATTAGGGCAACAGGTTTAAAGATTGACTTTCTTTTTTAAATTAATCAAACACACTTGTTGAAGTTTATTTTTGGACTAACCTTTTTTCTTCTTCAGTATTTCTGCTCTAAAAAGAAATATGTAGATAAAGTACAAGTGAAGTGCTTATTCTGACAAATGCTTTCTGCTTAGGAAATAGGATTGTATCTTAATTTGTTTTGCCTCCGTTTTTATTTTTTTTTTTAAGTGCAGGTCATTATTTTAGGTTAAACAGGATTCTTCACGTATTTTTCTTTTTAAGAACTGCCTACTGTTGGTGTTCTATTATATTAGTGCAAATTATTTCCCTCATAACATCGTAACCATAAAAAGTGACATACATCATGCCTCTAACTATTTTTTTTTACAGCAATAAAGATCAAAATTAGTTAAAGAACAGCCTGGAGGCATCACATGATATTTAAACTATTTTAAGAGAATTTGAAAGTTATAATTCGTAAAGACGCAAACTGGCACAGTTGCGGACTGTTACAGGACTATATAATTATGAATCATTCTAAAGACTGGAAGAATTAAAATGAGATTATCACTGATCAATCAGTTGTCCTCGGTTTACGTTTTAAAGTTCCTAGATTCCAGTAGCTACTTATGTTTTCACTTTACCTGTAAGGTATCATGGACTCCCCCATAGGTATTATACAAGTGAAAGGATGCTCAAGATTATGATGTCAAAATCTAACTTACTGCACTTTTAAAATGGTTGGACTTAAGAGCTTACAACTAACCATTTTGTTTTCATTTATTGACAATAGTGGCAGTTAAATTATTGTTTTGCAAGGGTACACAGAAGTGTTTAGTACTGTCTCTTCAGCAGCAGCTCATTAATATTTACAGCTGTATTTACTTCATTAAAAATACAAAAAAGGGTATTTTTGGTATAAGAAGCTATGTAAATATCAACTGAGCAAACACAAATACAATAGAGTCATATTAAATTTCATGTTTCATTAGAAATTCAGTGGCGAAAAGAAAAGTTCCCAGCCATTATAGTTCACAGAATATATTGTCTGTGCAGATCCACACATTGGAGTCATGTACCCTGGAACATGAGCTACAGAACTATTCGAAATAGCAAATCTATTCAGGGGTGTACTCACAATCCTCAGATGCTGTTTTCTGGAATAGATTATAGACCCACTGCCCTCAGTCAGTCAGTTTCTCTCTCTCTCTCTCTCTCTCTCACAGACAATAAGTTCCAAAGACAAGCCAAAGCACAGGGCAGACTGAGCTCTGACCAGCAGCAGAACTTTTGGTAAAAGAGGAAGCGATAGGAAAAGGCATGCAAGTCTTTTCCTCGGTAGTGTAAAAGAAACATCCGACAATCCAGGGCCCTGGCTGCTCTAGAGAAAAGCCTTTCATACAGACTTGTGGTAAATAAGTCCATGTCTAGATGTCCCCATCTCGTAAGAATCATCTTAGGTCACTGAATTTGAGGGACCACTCTTGTTGGCCTGGCCTCCTTGAAATTCACGTTGTTGTTTTCAATTTTGCATGATGTAAACCATAGACAGCCACTGTTATGAAAGCACCATTTCCAAAGAATTCTGTTGTATAAGGGGATGACAAATCCTCATCTGTTCAAATATGTTGCCACACTGAGGCACTGCACAGCCATGACATGTCATCTGACAAAACTGCTATATAAAGATACTCACAAACTAGTCCAGTTTCTTGGAATGAAATGTATTTCATTTCAGAGACTTCTCTTCACCACAAGATGACTTGAGCTCCTATACTTTCAGCTTAAGTGCCTCCAAGAGAACTAGAAGCTGATAGAAGAGCTGAAGTCCACTGAGACTAAACTTCTCAGGTAGCAGTTCCCAAACTGCGGGTTGTGACCCCAAGTGACATGATGCCATCAGAAGATGGGGTCACGGAGATCCGTTGTGTGTGGAGGATGCCATTTTTGCTCAGCACAGTGTGACCTCACGTGTACAGCGCATGCCAGTTCACGGTACTTGGAGGATGCCATTTTGCTTTTCAAATTCTTAAAATGAGCTCACACGTCCCCCCCCCCCCAAGCAGTTTGGAGACCGCTGCCCTAATGTGTACATTACCATAAGCTTTACCAATTACTCTTCTACCATTTTAAAGCAGAAGACTTCCTGAGTAGGGTTGAAGACCAGTAACCAGCAAAAGGAACAGATCAAAGAGCTTCAGTAAATCAGCTGGTGGTGAAATACTATTAGCTCTTCTCTCATTTGTTTCCTCACAAAATTGACCTTGATGGATATAAAGTTTCCAGAGAAGTTTGTCTCTGGTGACCCCTCTGAGATAAAGAATCAAGAGACGTGAAAGTGATAGGAGTGTAGAACAGATGAAGAATCCAAATCCATTAATGACAAAAAGACTTCAAAGAGGGCCTTTGGTGAGAGAGCAATCCCAAAGTTTCCACCAAGACTAAGGATCTGACTATTTCAGATCTAAGAAGACCTCATTCTCATTCAGCACCCCAAGGACTTAAGCATGTCACCTATATAAAGAGAGAATCAGAATCAACTTTCAGATCAGACACTTTTTCCAACTTCTAAGACAGTTACTTTTTTGGGGGGGGGAAGACCTATCAGAGTGCCTGAGCAGTTCCTTTTCAGAAGCTGGCAGATCCTAGCCTTCGAAGAGCTTGGCTGCACTCCTTCCTGGAGATGAAACTGAAGTCTTTGGATCTTAAGATTCTAAAGATCTTGAGTCCACTCCAGATGGCTCCTAAGACAAATTCTTGGTTTTAGAAGTCAAACTTTGGATCTGACATGCTCAGAAGCAGTGTATCCTCACAACAGAACTCTCCCATAGATCCCGACTCCAAGTTTTTTTCCAAAGAGAAAGCTTAACGCAAGAGGCAAATATCCCATATGCCTTACAATCAGACTGAATGTGCACATGTACACCAAGCAAACATTTCAGACAGGGTCTGGATGATGGCAATAAACATTTTGGGTGGAGAAAAGGATTTTGTGAAACTTGTTTTATTCTTAATGTGTACCATTAAAGCAACAAAGTCACAGTGAACAGCAGCTGTCAACTCACTAAAAGCTCATTTAAAAATGAATACCACAACAAGAAACAACGAACTTCTAAAGCTAGCAACCAGTCATGTGCAGGGTACAACATTTAGCCCTGACAGATAAAGAGGAAATAAAGCACATTTAGAGGGTGGGATCCTTTGTATCCTCAATTCCAAAATGATGTACCAGAATCACAAAGTACAATTTTGCTGCTGCGAATAGTTCTGTGGTTCACCTGGCAGGGCATGTAACTTGTAAAGTGGGGATCTGTGAAGCCAAATACAGAGGGGTAATATCAAACAAGTTATGTGGCTGTGATCTTTCAGCAACAGCAGACCAAATCAATAGGCCTACTTTGGTCAAGTATACCAAAAAAAATGGTTACTAACCTTCTGTAACTTTTGTTCTTCAAGATGTGTTGATCATGCCCATTCTATGTGGGTGTGTGAGAGCCACATGCACCGCTGATGGAGATTTTTTCCCTCAGTGGTATCTGCAGTGCTGGCTCTAGCGCCCTCTGCAGTGGCGCTCATATGTGCCGGTTTAAGAGGTCCTGCGGGGTCCTACCCACCGCCTCCCCAATTCCTTTTTGCTGGAACTCCAATAGAGGAGGAGGAGGAGGAGGATGGGTCATAGAATGGACAAGAGCAATACATCTTGAAAAACAACAGCTACGGAAGGTTAGAAACCGTTTTTCTTCAAGTGCTTACTCATGTCCATTCCATATAGGTGACTCACAAACAGTGCCTCTAGAAGTAGGCTAAGAGTTCACAGACATGCTGACGGTAATACTGCTCTGTCAAAGCCAGCATCATCTCAGGTCCATTGAGTAATGGCGTAATGGAAAATGGAGGTGTGACCAGAAAACCCCGTTGCAGCCCTGCAAATATCCTGTATTAGAACTTGAGCTAAGAAAGCTGCTACAAAGCCTGTGCTTTTGCTGAATGAGTGGCAGGAGGCGTGACCCTTGCCTGCTCATAACAAGTTTGGATGCAGGCAGTAATCCAAGAAGAAATCTTCCGGGATAAGATTGGCAAACCCTTCATTTGCTTGGTGACTGAAATGTAAAGCTGCATGGATTTCTAGAAGGGCTTAGTTCTTTCAATACAGAAGGCCAGGCAGGTAAGAGTGGAGTGGGTCACTGTTCTTCCACCACGGGGCTCGTCTCTTCTGAGACTACCAATGTTACCTCTGCAGCTTCGTCAGGCTCCTCATCCTTGTCTGGGAGTGGGCGTGACATTGTTGCCAAGCGTCTCTCAGATGCCCCTGAGACCGAATGTAGCACCTGTAACTCTAAGGCAGGAGAGAATCCCCACGGATTCCAGAACTGCCATGGTCCAGGCCACTGTGCTGGTGGCCAAGAGCCAAGCAGTAAGCCTGAGGGGAAACCTGAAGCTGTGGCTGGGTTCACTTTACTCTGGGTATGGTAAATTCCTCCTCCTGCAAGTGTGAGGGGTCCTCTCCCAGTGACCATGGCTGTGCTGACCTTGTCTCCACTTCTCTACCATGTTGGAAGGCCAGTGTCTTAGTTCCAGGGAGTGGAACTGGGACTCTGCCGATCGGTATCAAGCATCTGGGGATCATCGATGGTAATCCGACGACCAGTAGTGATGCTCTGGAGACTGGCAAGGCTCCAGGGATCAACGCCGAGACTCTGGTGACCTGCATCAGGACTCGAAAAACTGGTACCAGGGGTCCGGCAAATGGTAGCAGGCATCCAGCTGTTGGTAGCAATTCTCTGGAGAATGGTAACAGGAATCTGGTGACTACTGTTGGGCCTCAGTGACTGACAAGGGGCCACGGAGTGGCTCCATGGCATTGGGGATCTCTGCGGTGCCTCATCATGGGTTTTGTCCCTGAACATGCTCTTAGCTAGTTTCACCAGTACAGGATCCTGGTGTGGAGTAGAAGGTAGTCAGAGCAAGTCCTTGGCTGCTTGAAAAGCCTCAGGTGTGGAAAACATTACGAGGTGCCAGGTATCCCTACCGCTCCCAGGAGTTGGAGGCAGGTCCCAATTAGGACTGGGAGCTCTAATGGGTGGGGCCATAATCAACCTGAGTTCTGGGGAAGATGAGCAGTCCAGCACGGGTCTCAGCTTGTACTCTGCTCCCTTTCTGTCCTTAGGGGCCAGGGAGTGCGTTCTTCCATCATGCAGCTTCTTGTGCCACTTTTTTGGCATTGGGGATGGTGATCGGTGCCAGGACGTATTTGGTGCTGGCACTGTGCTTGTCAGTCAACAACAATGTGCTGGGCACAGAGTCCAAGTGGCCAAGCTCAGACTCTGGTGTGAGAGCAGACTCCATCAGGATTGCTATTAACCTGATGTTCTGGTCCGTTTAGTGTGCGGTCTGAAATTTCTACAGATCCTGCACTTATCCTGGATGTGGGTCTCACCCAGGCACTTTAAGCAACTTCGGTGAGGATCACTAATGGGCATGAAGCACATAATTTAAAGGGGGACCGGGGCATGTCCCTGGAGCTAAGACCATGGCGAGACTAAACTACAACTATGTTCTAATTAACTTTAACTAATTAACTTATCTATTTTATCTAATAGAACTATACACACTAAAGCTATAGAAGAAACCACTGGTATTATTCTTGCCAAGACAAGGACATTTCCAGCACTGTCACAAGTGGTAAAAAAGAAACAGGAGGCAAGAGGGTCAGCAGTGCCCCTTATACCACTGCATTCTCTGAGGTTGCTAGAGCGGGCCCTACGGATACTGCTGAGGGAAAATGTCTCTGGCATTGGCCTACACACACTTACGTGGAATGGACATGAGCAAGCTCTCAAAGAACCAAGCTGACTAGTTGCACTGAATAAAATGTAGTTTTATCCAAAGTAATAGCAACATAGTAACACAAACAAGCATTTCAACTTGCCTTGAGCGTTGAAGACTTCGAGGAGAGGCAGGCTCATGACCTGCCTGCTTGTCAGCTATTACCGGCTGCTGAGGTGCTGACTGTGAAGCTGGTCCTTGCTTAACACCTGGAGTAGTAACCTGCAATGTTCAAAACTTGGTCAGATTTCCTTTGCATTGTAAATTTCAAACATATGAACTAGAGAGAGAAACATGGGAATTATCAGATATAATCCTATCAGTGATCTCTCTTGCCTGGCATTTTGCCAGTCCAGTACTTTTAAGTTTTATAGGAAAGTAAAATAAATTCCATTTCTTTATTGGTTCTAGATTTACAGCCCTTTCATTTCATGCAATGTATGTTTCTTTAAAATGTAACTTGAATAATAGCCATCTCCTATTTTCCTCCATGCCCCACAACTATAGTCACCAATTTCGTTAAATAAATTTGACATAGCACATACTTCCAATTTTTAATAACTATCCATTTCCTCCAAAGCACTAACATTGCTTCCAACAGTGACTCTGCTGTATTACGTTATACTTCATTCTAAAGAGGCATTATTCACTATGAATGCCATGCTTCCATTTTTAAAATGTATGTCAGGCCTTTGCTTCTAATATCGTATTTCTATATTTTCCAATAGGGACATTTAACAGCTTTTTGAAAATCTAGCTATATTCTTACACAAACTAGTTAACAACAAGTATGACATCTCTATGGAAAAATTCACATTTTCAAAATAAAACATGCATATAAATTTGGCCTCCAAATGTGACTACATTCATTGTTTTACAGACCATCCCAAAACCAGTAACTAATGTTCTTTGAGATGAGCTTCTGAATAATCACACTTAAGAAATCAAGGTGCCTGCACTGCAAGCTACTGGAATCTTCTAGAGATCAGTGTCAGAGACGCTTGCCTTTCCCTCCCTCTCTTCCCAGAGAGTTCCTTTCAGTTCTTTTCACCAGCTTAGAAACTCCTAAACTCAGACAGTAAAGAAATGAGACAGGTGAGCACTCCAACTGTGAATTTGCAGAGGTTCATCTAAAAGAAAAAGGTTACTTCTTTATAATAACGAGTTCTTTGAGATGCTTTTGTCTATACAGATCCCACTGTAGTAAGTATGTGCACACTCCAGTCACACAAATCTGGAATCTTTTAGCCAGCAGTGTCTGCTGGGGTCATGCATTTGCGACTGTTCACTCTCACGCCCTCTACAACGACCATATAGAGGGCAAAGGAACCCCAACACCATTCAGTTTCTTCATTAATACAAATATTCAGATGAAGACTATCAATGGGCAAGGAGGGTGGATCAGGGATCCTTATGTAAAATAGCATCCTGAACTCCGGTTACTGTAAACTAAGTAACCTCTTCAAGCATCTGTCCATGTGAATTCCCACAGGTGACTAACTAACAGTAACTTATCAAGGAAGTAGGCAGTAAGATCTCATACCTAAATGAGGACTGCAGAACATCTCTGCCAAACTGGGGTTTGTGATCTAGAATCTGCCACAATGGAGTAATGATTGGTACACATATGCGCAGAACTCCAAGTAGGTTCCTTACAAATCTCAGAAATAGGGTCTCTCCCTAAAACAAGCCACAAATATGAGCCCAAATAGAGTGAGCCATAACTTGATAGAGAAGATGTAACTTATTTAATGTATAAGAAACCTTAATGCAGTCTGTAACTCACTCAAAATCCAAGAGGAAAAGGCTTGCCTTTTAGACTTGTCACTAAAAGCCACAAGAGGTCCGGATGATTAACAAAATGGTTTTGTTCCGGTAATGACCCTGAGCTCTAGTATGCATTTATGCATACTGACACGGCTCAGGAGCATGTACCCTTTATCTGGAGGCAGTCCAAATGTGCGTCCCAGAATAGTGTGGATGCATTTGTCACTGCAGTCTTTGAAGGGGGAGGTGCATGAAATCTGGCAGATGTTTTGAGGGTCTGCCCACTAAACTAGAGAAGTCAGCACTTTCAAGAAATTTTATAGGTAAATCAATCCTGGCTTAACCAATCTAGAAGACAGTGGAGGCATAACCTTGCATACTGAGTCATACACAAGCTGCTATATGATGCTGTATAATGAGATAGACTCGGAGTCTCACTCTGACAAGACTAAAGGCTGAAATGAGGTGATCCATCATGCCCCTATGAACTTTATGTATTAAGTAGGAGAGAGAGCAGATTTGTCTCAACCGATCATGAGGCCTTGTCTGGAGAAGAGCGATAGAACTGAGCAAACTATACTTGATATTGTGATGAATCTCGGCAGATACCCTGGGCTCAGGAAAATGGTTGAGGAAGATTGGAAAGGACCCATCTCTGACCACTGGAGGGAGCTGATTGTTCAAAGTGTGGTTTTCTTGGTCACTGATCCATTCAAGCAATTCTCAGCCCAGAAAAAAAAGGAGTGATGAGATCCCTAACCTTTTGATAGTCTAGAAGCATCTTTTTCACGAAATCTGACACGCCTCTTCTGCATCAGGAAGAGCCTCTTTCACCATGTGTCTCTCTCCTCTTCATACAGGCTTGTTTTATTGGTCACAGCTCAGAAAGCAAGATACTAGCTCAGGGAGCAAGTGTGCCCCTCATGAGCAAATTTCTCTTCCCCCTTACTAATAGGCCAGTTTTGTTGGTCATAGCTCCAGTAATCACTTTAGACATCCTCATTCACTATGATAACACCAATTCGTCTTGGGGGTTGAAGAGGGAGAGAGATCAATGTCCTGTGAAAAAGTGCTAATGCAAGAGGTACCACTGACGATAGTGGGAGGAAGGGTTTGCTTTAGCCTTCTGAGACACAAATGACAGCCAAATACAGTTGCAACTCTTCTGCTTGTTGCTCTTATGATGTTGGCAGATTAGGTCCCCTTAGACTCACACTGACAAATGCATAGCTAGAAACTAGTCTGGCTTACGTGTGTGCTAACAGCTGTTTTAAAAATGCTAAGTTTTTAAGAACGTGTTTAGACTTGATGAAATGCTTGTGGGACGCTGCATGTATTGATCTCACTTATAACATCTGTGTCCCATCCTGTAAAGTCATATTGAGTGTTTGCATTGTAAACCTCTGTAAATGTGTAACTCACCAAACAGGAAAGAAGCATTAATTAAAATAAAGTCCTGGTCCTGCACACAAGAAGGCCCACTGAAACAAAATGAGCCATTGTGAAACATCAAAGGACACTTTGACGACTGTCCCATCCCACGAAGATTAGATGGGCACAAACACTTGTCTCATCAGTTTGAACTCTGGGAGAAGGGGACAGAATCCTCGACCAGAAGGAACTGGTCACTATGCTGCTTGGAATTTGGAGAGGGCAATATTTTTAAGTATAAGCAAGGGATCTCCAAGCTGCTTAGCTTGGGTTACCTCTAGAGAACATAGAAAGCTTGCATATTGCAGCAGTTTCTATTTCCTTTTGGAAACCTAAGACTAACTCATTTGTGTGCCTATGTTTACCTGTTTTAACCTTGTAAACAGTTCTTTTTCTTAGTTAATAAATCTTTAGTTAGTTTACTACAGGACTGGCTACAAGCTTGGTCTTTGGTGAGAGATCATGGGTGCAACTGACCTGGGATAAGTGACTGGTCCTTTTGGACTGGGAGCAACCTAAATATTATTGTAATTTTGGTGTAAGGTATCATCTATTACAAAGACAGACTTGTCTGGGTGGCAAGACAGAATGAAGGGCCCAAGGGGACTGTCTGTGACTCCATGTTAAGGCTGACATAGTGCTTCAGGAGTTCACATTTGATACTTGGTTGAAGAAATCTAAATATAGAACTCACAACCAGCTTGGAGGTTGTGCCCAGGTTTGTAACAGTCTGCTCTGAGGTTGGCACTCATGCTTATTAACTACTCAAGACAGCTTGACAGCTGAGTAAAATAAGAATCAAATTGGAAGAGAACAAGAGGGAAGTACAAAGAGCAGGAAAATCCTGAACGATGACTGAAACATTCCAATATCTGTTCTGTTCAAAACCATGACACTGAAGAACATCTTTCCCTTTGTAAGAATAACAAATTTCATATGGATATCATCAAGATGACAGAGAACTTCACAGTGACAGTTTTGTAGTCTCCTAATGGAAGTCCAGTTCTACCATGAACATTTTTAGGGAACAAAGAACAGCTCTTCCTGCTCATCATTTTACGCGGACAAAACTTCTGTGGCTTATACTGATATGCTTCTAATTTTATTCATGATTACGTATCAGTAATACAGAACGTTTTAAGGGCTTCTCTATCCCTTCTTCAAATCATAGGTTATCACCATTCATTCCTTTATGTTCACTACTTGCACATAAACTATTCGGCATCTTACCTTTGGCTGGGATGATACAGGGGGTGTATTCATCAAAGGTTTCAGAGGAACTGTGTTGGTTTGAGGCGTGCTTATTCTTGGAGAAACATATGACCTTGGCGATGAAGCATCCGACGTTAAAGACATTGGAGACTGATTAGATGGCTGCGCTATAAAGAGAAATTATGACAGTATTTTATAGCATCTTTTTCCACCTCAGTTGTACAAGAAAGCAAACTCAAAAAGCATAATGAAACATGCTTTGAAAATACAAAGAACAACAGATTCAACTTAGTGATTAGAAGAGAAGTTACATAGCTGTCAGATTTTCAAAAACACTCAGCTCCTGAGACTGACAGGAGTGACCGGGTGCTGAGCACTTTTGAAAAATCTGATCCGTTTATTTTGGTATCTACATAGAAGCAAACCTCTTTTTAATCTGATTTCAACTGAGAGTGCTAAGCACTTTTGAAAGTCCAGGCCTTTAAATGTGGAGAGAGGAATTTTAGTCTCATTTTAAAGTCCTCACTCCAATTAAACAGAAAAACTTTCCTAAGATACTTCATCTAGCAGAATGAAATGATGTATGTAGCAGCTACCTAAGGCTCTCAGCAGACCATTAAAAAAAACACTGCTGCCAGTATTTCAATTCAAGAGTTAGTAAAAAACAAAACAAAACCTCACCCCACACACCCCATAGAAACACATACTACTCAACCGCCAGGCTCCTCCTATGAAGCTCTACTGTATGTAAACCATCTCCTTCCCAAGATGCCTGGTATCTGGTAGATAAACATCAGAACTCTGGCAGACCAAAGAGGTAGGGGTAAGGAAGTACATCCCAGAGTCAAGGATCCCTCTCAGAAAAATACTCCTTCACAATCTCACTTGAACTGAGGTTCAAGGTTAAATTGATGGACTCCAGGTTAAGTGCCTCTACTGATCACAAATACTGTAGTATCATGAGAAACAGGTATTAAGTAACCAGCCTAAGGTAACTAATGCTTAATAGTCTGTTCTTCCTCTGTGCAACAGATTAATCTAAACCATTTACTCACACATTATTTTCAAGTTAGAGAATCAGAGAAGTTAAAACAGAAGAGACCTATTAGAGTTCAATAGTTCACCATCCAACTATTCCTTGAGCATAGGCTTTTTGTCACTTTTTATGTTTGGAAAAGCACTCAACTTCTAGTGTATCAAGCATCCTACCCTCAAGAAGAGAGTAACATACAACTTCAGCTGAAAATTAACTACCAGTGTTGTCATTCATTGACTGAGAGTTTTAATTATACTGGCCCTTGTAGAATGTAATCTGACAACTTTACATAAGGGGGCAAATAAAACTTTAAATACCTTGTGCAGACAGCTGTGCAGCTTGAGAAATCAGGGAAGTAATATTGAAAGCAGATGGTCCAGCAGTGAGAATCTTATGGAGTATAGACTGCAGAGAGGCTTGTGTCACAGCTGCTGTAAGAACTAAAAAACAAAGTTTTAGCAGTGTTTTCTCAGCTTCTGTTCAAATGTAAAAGATGTTCAAAACTATAAAACAAAGAACAAAAAAGGACTGTCTAATATGAGTGCTTAAAATTATGCACCGAAATCCACATTTATGTATTTGAATAAGGGGACTGATTTTCACTGACAGAAATATGGATTCTATACACAAAATGTGAATGGCCAGTGAATGATTAATACTTAACTTAAAAAGTTAAAAAAGTTAGAATCCAGAGATCAAATGGCCATTTACTGTGCCTTGCTCTAGACAATACTGAATGAGGGCCTGCTGAGGGTTTTTTAAGTTAATTTTTCCTGTTTTTAAACTCTGAAGAGAATGTGTTCCCATCTCCATTGCCAGACTGCAAAAAGTGTCACTGGTCCCTGAAAACCTGCAAAATCTCTACAGCTCACTTCCTGTCTTTATTCTACAAAGCCAGAGAAGATTCAGTTCCATTAATAAAAAAATCCAGTAGTTCAATGAGTTTTAAAAATCATTAGCAACATTAGCACACATGAACAGTGATGTAACTACATATTAAAATGTGAGGATGAACTGAAGAAGATTGAAGGAGCATCAGTTGAACTAGCTAGCAACAGTCACAAGAAAGGGTAAGAGGAAGAGGTTACTCACCTTGCTCAGTAACTGTAGTTCAAGATGTTTGCCCCTATGGGTGCTCCAGTTCCGGTACACATGTGCCTCATGTGCCTTTGATCAGAGATTTTCAGGAGCAGCACCTGTTCAGCCAATGCATGCACTCAGATCTCCTTGTGCCCCATATACCAAGGATATATAGAGCTTTATGGGTGAACCACTCTCAGTTCCTTTTCTATCACAAAGTCCCATGACATGAAACACTGAAGCAGAAGGGAAGGCTGGCAGACAGTGGAGCATCCATAGAGGGACACAGTTAATAACTCCAGTTATAGCACAAGAAATCTCTCCTTTCAGTAGTGTCCCTATAGGTGTCCCATGACTCCTGAGCAGTATCCCTGAAAAGAGCTTCTCAGTCAAGTCCAACGCTGAAGACAGAACTGTATTATCAGCTGCAGCACCTGATCTGGCAGCATGAACCAAGACATACCGTTCAAAGAAAGTATGCACTGGAGACCTGGTTGTCCCTCTACAATATCAGCCACTGAGGCATCTTTTAATAATATTATAGAAATAGACTTGTAGAATGGGCAAGCACCCTAAAAGAAGACTGAATGTTGGTAGCTTCACAGCAAAAGATAATACATCCAGAGATCCATCTTGGGAGTCTAAGTGGAGACTGTGGAACCTCTTGATCTGTCTGCAAAAGAAACAGACTTTCTGAAAGGTTTGGGTCTATCCAGATAGAAAACTAATGCCATTCAGATATCCAAAAGTGACAATATCCTCCCTGGTCTGGTACAATTTTGGGGCAAAGACTGGAACATGAATAACTTGGTTAATATGGAATTCAGAAGATACCTTTGCATGAAACTTAGGATATGGGTGTAATGAAACTTTCTCCCTGAATATCGTAATGGGAGGGTCTGCCATTAAAGCCCCCATTTCCTAGACTCTTCAGGAATAAGTGATGGCTACGAAGAAAGCTGTTTTCAGGGATACAGGTGAAGGGAACAGGTAGCCAATGGCTCAGAATGAGGTTTAATGACACAATTAGGGAAAGGGATGTGCTCTCTAATCTGTGGAAAAAAGCTATTCTATCCTTTGATGAATCTTGCTGTCATGGGGTGAGAAAACACTGATAATCCCTCAACAGAGGAATGAAAGGCTATTATAGCTACTATTTGAACCTGGATGGAACTCCTGGAGATACCAGACTTTCTCAGTTCCCACATGCAGTCAAGGACGGTGGAGAGGAAAGAGTGAATGGGTGAAAACTGTCACTAGGTAAACCAATGATGAAATCCCTTCCATTTCAGAAAGTGTTTCATGAAAATATCTTTTGTTTGCAGTACCTGTTGTACTTCTGCAGAACAGGAAGTCTCTATCCCTGAGAACCACTGAGTAACCAAACTCTGAGATGAAGAATTCCAAGCTTGGGATGGAGAGTCCATCCAGAATTCTGAGACAGGAGGTGAGGAATGAATGGAACACTCAAAACTTCACAAGAAGCAAGACAAATCAAGTAAGGGTACCAGAATTCTCAGCCAGGCTGGAACAACTATCATGGCCCTAAGCTGTGTCATATTTGATCTTGTACAAAATTAGCTGCATTGGAGGATAGATGTAGAGAAGGCCCTTCATCCAAGGAATGAGATAAGCATCCCAAACAAGTCCACTTTTGGGAACCCCCAAGTAGAGCCCTGCAAATCTGCAGATATCCAATTTATATCTGTGGATATGGATGCAGATATCCGCAGATCATTTTTTGGCAGATAGTGGAGCGGATGCAGATCTCAAAGGCAGGGAAGCAGCTCCCCTGTTGGCTGCCAATCAGCTGTTTGGATGGCTCCCCTGCTGGCTGGCAGGGAAGCCCAACAGAATAGCTGATTGGTGGCAAGCAGGGGATCCTCGCTGAACAGCTCTGTTGTTCCGCAGGGACTCCCCTGCCGGCCACCAATCAGCTTTTCGGAAGGCTTCTCTGTGGGCCAACAGGGGAGGCCAGCTGCCAGCAGGGGAGGCAACTCCCCCCCAGAAGAGCTGCTCAGCGGGGCTCCATCTTGGTAAATCTTTGGAAGCAGCAAAGATGTAACCTGGTATGTTGTGTCAGAAAGGTAATAGGCCACCATGTGACCCAGCACTTGGAGACAATTTCCTGCTGATGTCTGAGGGCTTATTTCAATCTTCGAAATTAAAGCTGTAAAACTATCCACAAGAAAGTAAGCTCTGGTGGTGACGGCATCCAGAGAAGCCCCTATGAAGTCTAATTGTTGTACAGAGGTCAAAATCGACTTCTCAATGTTCAGCTGAAGTCCCACCTTGTGCAATAGGGACATTATGCAAGTGCAGAGTCTCAAAGTAAGGATGTTGTGGACCCTCAACTAGACCATCAAAACTGACACTTAGTTGAGGATGATAGCTGGGTAATAACAGTAATTGCCAGCCTCCATGACTAAAGAATTTGGTGGTGGGTGGGAGAACTCAGAATTTTTGGCTGGCAAATAATTTTTTGTCTGCCCATTTATATGTAGGTTTTGCTGTGGCAGCAGGGGTCTGGCAGATGGTTTTAGCAGATTCCAAAAGAGCTTCATTGACGGGTAATGCAATTAGTGAAGGGACTGTAGAATATAAGATGTCCAAAAGTTTATCTTGCTACTTTTGGACCTTCTCTAGAGGAATCCGAAATGAGTCAGCAACACATTTCATCAGCTCCTGAAACTGTCTAAAATCATCCATCAAAGAAGGTGGTGGATCCATTACAGCCTCATCTGGTGATGAAAAAATATTTACATGGGGGGAGAAGTCACTTCATCATCTGCTTCCCCTTATTTTCAAAATGTTTCTTCCTGAGGCTATGGAGGAAGAGATGGAAAAAGAGAATCTCTCTCTCTCTCTCTGCTCCTGAGCAGACTAGAGGCGCTCTTGAGAACTGCTGGTGATAGAGCCCAGGGGTTCCAATATGGCCACTGAAGGTGAATGATACAGTTGAGGAGAGAGCATCCAATGTTGACCACAGAAATGAGACGGCTCTGAGGTTGTTTCTCCCTATGCACTTTCCTCTCAGGGTAGGTGACTGGGAAGATGTCCTCTCCATGGTAGATGGGAGATCCCTGGACAGAGATCTGGGAATCAAGAGGAATTCCCAACAGACTCCAGCAGTTGTGCAGATAAAGATGCAAGTCATTGTCTACTCTGTGCAGCAAGTAGTTGAGAAAGAATGCACTGGGGAAAGATGGGGTTTCAGTGACCCAGTAGATATTGGCACCAATAAGTGCTCAGTACCGATTAGCAGTGGGGATTATTTTTCTCTGTTCTTTCTGGATCTGCTCATAAAAAAAGTACAGCTCTTACACATGGATGGAATGGGGGTGTCCCCTAAACAGCAGAGGTACAGAGAAGGACTATTTTTCATTAGAATGAACTTTCAGCAAGAAATGCAGGTATATGGCACTTCAGGAAGGCGCCTCTCTCTCAAAAAAAAGAGAATGACTGTTTCTCATTAGGATAAACTTCTGGCAACAAGTGCAGGAACCTGGCATAAAAACCAACGACAATCCTTAAGGAAGTCCTCTCTCTCTCGCTCTCAAAAAAAAGGGGGTGAGTAAGAGATGGGGTTTAAAGGGAAAAAATCCCAACAGTGGAAAGGGTCACAATTAACAGTGACAACTAGCTAACTGAACTGAACTAAACTAAACTAAAATTATACTAAGCTACAGCAAAGGTGAATGCTAAGAAAAACGGAGTGAGCAAGCTTAAAGCTCCATCTCAGGCCACTGAAAAAATTGAGGGTGGTTCTCCCACGCAGTTCTATATATGCTTGGCAAGGGGCACAAAGATGTCTGGAGCACACAGGCAGGCTGAACAAGCACTGCTACAAAAAATCTCCAATCAAATGAATATGGGACACATGCGCACCTGAAGTGGCACACCCATAGGACACTATTAGAAGAAGTCTTTAATTTAGCAAGGTCATGCAGCCTACCCTTTCCATACGGATAGCCAGATACATGTCCCAGACAGAACACACAAAAACCAACAAAGACCCCAATCCCAGTGAGACTACTTGTGCACATATATTATCTTGATAAATTGCTAATTAAGCATTTATATATTTTATTTTATATAGTAACTTATAAGGCAAGCTTAAAAAGTTAAATAAGAAACCTAAACAGCACAAGTAAGTTTACCCAGGTATTATTTATTTATTTTGCCCTATTTTACTTCACTTATTTTAAATAGGACTGCAGCTATCATGGTTTTATATTCTGTTACACATTGGATTTGTTATAAAGTAAAATAACATTACATTTTTGTAGAAGTCTTACCTTCATTTATTTTGGATATATCTACACTAGAATTATTAAGCTGCAGGGTGGCTTGAAGAGCAGGTAGCAGCTGTCGAAGGAGATTCGGATCCTGAAGTAATGGAGGAATTGGTGATTGTGGGACAGGTGAGACAGGGACTGTAGAAATAGCAGGTGCAGAAGTTGGATTCAGTCCAGAAGCAGAAGATGTGGAAGGAGTTGTGCAAGAATGGGATACAGACTTGTCCACAGATGCAGACTCTGAATAGAAGACAAACATTAATTTACAGTTTTTCCTTCCCAGTAAAGTCTTTTATTACAGATTCTCACTACTCTCATTAAATATGAAGGATTAGCTTCTAACTTATTGTTTCACACAAGGAATAGTGAACACACAAGTGTGTATCCTGGAAACTGAAAGACCTAATGACATCCTGTTATTGGGACTTATTTTACTGCAGCTTAATATAAAAAAGGAATAGAAATCTTATTTCTGAACCTGCAATGTTTTAGGTATAACAGAATAAAATATCTTGCCATGAATTCCATTATTATAATGGCTTCCAATGTCTTACTTGAAAGAATTATAGTGAAAGTTGCCAGTGGTACGACCAAGACACACAGAGTGCACTTTTCATGAAGCAAGAGGTTTTATCTTTATTGCTACGAAATGGCAGCTGAAATTTTTCTTGTTATATTTTTTCCCCATTGTGTACCTACTCCAGTTTATTGTAGGTCTGCCCTTGACTACAGGACATTTTATTTTAGAAAGCATAGGCATATTGTACAAACACTCCTAAGAACACCATGGACTTGGCAAAAGGATGGGATGACATGTCAAACTAAGACCATAACTACACACCAGAATACAAGCAGCTAAAAATACAAAGATAGGAGCTGTCAAATAGGATAAGAACAAGAGTTCATATAGTATGGTATCCTGTGTGACAGTGAGTAGTACACCAGATGTGTCAGAAAAAGCTGTCAGAATCCTCATAACAGGTAGTTATAGAACAATCTCCCAACAGAGAAAGTTTCTTCTCTATTTCTATTTCAAGTTTGGTTTATGTCATGAGGCATCATCAGGACTTGCATCCTTTATATATTTTTATTTAATTTTAGCCAAGTGTTAATGCTTATTACCCAAATAGATGTCACTCCTTTTTGGAATCCTATTAAACTCTTGAACTCAAATTAGAGTCTGTGGCAATGGATTTCTTTGTTTAGGAAACGAGCAGTCCAATCCAGTCAATCTTAGTTCAGAGTTCCTCCTTTAGCTCAAATTTGACAGTAAATCAAATATGACTGGGGAAAACATTAAATCTAAATTCTTTGAAGAACTTTTTATTTTGCATAGTAAAATTTAATCAACTGAAGCTTCTAAATCATTTAATAAAACTCTATAATAGAACTACTGAGTTAACAGAAACCATTACTTATTATGCAATACTGAACTCCTATAATATGATCATTCTTGCAGGCCTACAGGTCATTGGATATATTTTTGGTTTTGTTGCTTTTTGGAAGGTACAGTGAAGTCCTGATAATTTTCAGTCTAAATGCAACTGAATTTGAGAAACTATATTGATTAAGAGTGGAGTTCTGTCTTTCCTGGAGTTAAGCAGAAAGAGTTCATGTTTACAGGTTACTTAGGAACTCAATGTGCTCTTTCAGTCATGTAGTAGAATTCTACACTACAATGCAAGAAGTACCTGGTTTGACTTCTAGCCTTGGTCTCTAGGACACATGGAGTCTAAGAAGATTTTGAATACAGTGCAGCTAAGGCCCATGGTAGCAAAGAGAGACTTTAGTTACTCAGTTGATTAGCAAGCAATGTTAACAGGCTTCAAAAAAAAATCTCATCTAGTTCATCTAGGAACAGTGGTTTTAACACGTTACATATAACAGTGGCTATAACCTGGAGAACAGGGAAAAGAACTTTCTTATCCACTGCTCTCTATCTTTGCAAACAAAGAAAACCATGATGTTAAATAGTTCCTAGAATGTTGAGATATATACAGCATGAGAGATACTTTTCCCAATGTCATTGCCCAGAAAGGTTTGCCATGTATTTTCACACATAATGCAACAAATGGACACCAAAAGCGGAGCAAAGATGGAGGATAGAGTGGTCACAGAAATATTTATGTAGCCACCTAATGACAGATGCACACATAGCTGATCATTTATTACTCCCTTCCCCATTTAAACAGCAAGTCATTACTACAAGTTTTGCTCATATAAATACTATGCATTAAACTTCAGTGTTCACAAGTTAACAGTACATCAAAAAAAACTGCAGGACAGACACATGTGCCAAAGAAGAACCCTACTATAGCAAATAACTTTACATTTTTGTAAAGGTACATGACTAAAACCACAAAAATATCATACAAAGAAGCCATCCAAAATTATTTGCAACAGACAAAGCAAAGAAGTTAAGCACCATGCACTGTATTGGTGGTTATACACAAACTACTACTCACTGCTCTGAGAACTTTAAAATAAGATACCCAATGATAGTCCAAGAGGGGGAAAAAGCAATAATTCAACTGCCAGGACCAGTTTCAAGCAATGGTTAGATGTTTTAAGTGTAGTTTCAATTGTTTGCTCTTAAAACCACAAATTAAGAACATAAGAACGGGCCATCCTGGCTCAGACAAATGGTCCATCTTGCCCAGTATCCTGTCCAAGTATTCCAAGAGGGGCCAATTCCAGGTGCTTCAGAGGGAATGAACAGGCAACCATCGAGTGATCCACTCCCACCTTCTGGCAGTCAGAGGTTAGGGAGACCCAGAGCATGAGGCTGCATATCCCTGGCGATCTTGGCTAATAGCCACTGATGGACCTATCCTCCATGAACTTATCTAATTCTTTTGTGAACCCTGCTATAGTTTTGGCCTTCACAACATCCCTTGGCAACAACTTCCATACTTACTGTATGGTGTGTGAAGAAGTACTTCCTTTTGCACGTTTTATTTATTTCATGGGTGACCCCAGGTTCTTATGTTATGTGAAGGAGTAAACAACACGTCCTTATTCTCTTTCTTTATGCCATTCATAATTTTATACACCTCTATCTTATCTCCCTTAGTCGTCTCTTTTCCAAGACAAACAGTCTTAGTTTTTTAATCTTTCCTCATATGGAAACTGATCCATATCTTTTAACCCTTTTTGTTGCCCTTCTCTGTATTTTTTCCAATACTAATATATCTTTTTGAGATGGCACAACCAGACCTGCATGCAGCACTTAAGGTGTGGGCGTACCATGGATTTATACTGCGGCATTTATGATACTGTCAGTCTTATTATCTATCCTGTTCCTAATATTGTTACTTTTTTTTTTTTTTTAAATGGCTGCACATGGAGTGGAAGTTTTCAGACAACTGTCCACAATGATGCTAAGATCTCTTTCTTGAGTGGTAACAGCTAATTTAGATCCCATCTTTTGTATGCATGTATAGTTCGAATCATGTTTTCCAATATGCATTGCTTTGCACTCAAAGAATTAATTTCATCAGCCATTTTGTTGCCCACTCAATTTTGAGATCCATTTGTAACTTTTCCCAGTCTGTTTTTGGACTTAAGTATTTTAAGTAATTTTGTATCATCTGCTAATTTTGCCACCTGACTGTTTACCCCTTTTTCCAGATCATTTATGAAATGTGTTGAACAGCACTAGTCCCAGTACAGATCCCTAGGGGATAGCACTATTTACCTTTCTCCACAGTGAAAACGCACCAATTATTCCAACCCTTTGTTTCCTGTCTTTTATCCAGTTACTGATCCATGAGAGGATCTTCCTTCTTATCCTACAACTGCTTACTTTGCTAAAGAGCCTTTGGTGAAGGATCTTGTCAAAGGCTTTCTGAAAGTCCACATACACTACATTCACTGAATCACCCTTGTACACATTTGTTTATGCCCTAAGAGAATTCTAATAGATTAGTGAGGCATGATTTCCCTTTAGAAAAGCAATCTTGATCATTCTCCAATGATGTGTGTTCTTTTATCTATTTGTCCAATACTTTTGTTCCTCACTATAGTTTCAATGATGTTGCCTGGTACTCGTTAGGCTTACTGGCCTTTAATTTTCAGGATAGCTTCAAGAGCCTTTTAAAAATATTGGTGCTTACAATAGCTATCCTCCAGTCATATGGCACAGAAACGGATTTAAAAGTAAGTTACAAACCATGCTTAGTAACTGTACAATTTCATATTTTAGTTCCTTCAGAACTCTTGGGTCAATACCATCAGTCCTGATGGTGACTTATAATTTTTTAATTTATCACCCTGTTCCAAAACCACCTCTATTGACACCTCAATCCAGGACAGTTCCTCAGATCTATCACCTGAAAAGAATAGCTCAAGTGAGGAAATCTCCCACAACTCTTCTGTAGCGAAGATTGATGCAAAGAATTTAGTTAGCTTCTCCACAATGGCCTCATCTACCTTCAGTGCTCCTTTAACACCTCTATAGTCCAGTGGCCTCACTCACTGACTGTGTGGCAAACTTCCTGCTTCTGATGTATTTAAAATTTTTGCTATTAGCTTTTCTGTCTTTTGCTAGCTGCTCTTCAAATTCTTCTTTGGCATGCAAAATTACACTTTTACACTTGACTTGCCAGCATTAAAGTATCTTTCTATTTTCTTCAGTAGGATTTAACTTACAATTTTTAAAGGATGCCTTTTTGCCTCTTATTACTTATTTTACTTTGCTGTTGACCACGGTGACTTTTTTTTGGTCCTCTATATTTTTTGATTTGGGTTATACATTTCATTTGAGCCTCTACTATGGTGTTTTTTAAAAATTTCCCTACAGCTTGCTGTCATTTCACTTTGGCAACTATACTTTTTAACTTCCGTCTAACTAGCTTCCTCATTTTTGTGTAGTTCCCCTTTCTGAATGTTTCCAGTGGTATACATTTGGCACTCTTCACTAGTACTAGAGCTGCTGTTGTTCATTTCTGACAGGGTGGATAAAAATCATGGATAAAAATATTCAAATTGATTTATAATGAAAATTACTTTAAACTGAGTTTAACCAGAAATTTATTATTTTTATTTCCATGTTGGTAGTTCTTTATTTCCCCCCCATTTTATAATCTTAAATTGCTATGATTAATATTTAATACTTGTTTGTTTAGTAATGTTTAATACAGGTTCAGATTTTACATATTTTTTTTCTACTGAGAAGAGTGATACATAAAATGCTCATGCATACTTGAAAAGACAAGTCTAGAACCTCATTAGCATTCTTACTTACAGAACAACAGAAATTCAAAACACAAGATCGATAAGCAATATAGCTATATTTTCACCTGGCACCACCTTCTGATATTCACAAGGCAAAAAAGCTGAAATGCTTTGACCAGGCTATGCTCCTCCATCAGAGTTTGCAGTCTGAAGTAAAGGGAAGTTCTGCTCTTAAGTCACTATGGCACTTTTGAAACTCCCCACCGCTAGGTGCTTAAGATGGGCTTTAAAGCTTAACTCTCTCTCTCTTTTTTGTAATTGGCCTGTATATAAAAATTCACATTAACTTTGCTAATGCATTGAAAGTCTAAATAATTTTCCATTGTTAATCCTGGAGCAGTTCTGCTTTGAAGTGACAGATTTTATACCACTTATGAGAAAAATTAAAACAATTTTAGCCCCTGATGCTGCAGCCATGCTTAATATCAAGTACATGAGAAATTCCAAATCAAGGTGAATAGTTGTATCAATGAAGTTATGTACCTATCTAACAATTTTGCCTTCAAGCCTTACTTTGTAATATTAGTCTTTTGCTCTGAGCAGCGTTTTTTCATTAAAAAGAGATACTTACTATAGTAATATTTTAAAAAACAGTATTTATAATTTAATGCACCAAATTTTAACCTAATGTTCCAACAGCACAAATTTACACATTAGTTTTACAAAACCTCAGCCTGATTTAAATCAGTGACTTTTATTGTCTTTATTTAAATCACTCCACTCTGGTTTACACAACCATCCCAAACTCTTAATGATAAATGCTTATTCCACATGATCTCATAGATGATTGAATAATTAAAAAAAAACTATACATAAAACAGGAAATACACACTTAAAATCTCTCTTTCTTGCATTACTGCTGTATAGTGAAGTAACTGGACTACCGGCACCTCACCACTAGAGGGGAGTATGCTTTATAATATTTAAATAAAATTATGCACAAAGAACCAAAATTTCCCCCTATTTTGCAGCATGTTTAGTACTGAAAAGCCAAGATGTTGGCCAGCTGGGCCTTAATTGACGACACCAACAGACCATTGTTTCAGATGTAACAGATAATCCAATAGAGGGTATTGAAGACAGGATAGGTGGGATGCCCTTCTCAACTGCCCAAATCGAAAATCTCTTCCACTTAGCTAGGTGAGTGGCCCTCATGGAAGGTTTTCAGTTGCCAAGGAACACCCCTCTAACTGGTTCCAAGCATGCTAGTTCCAAAGGATTCAGCCACAGAGCTTCCATGCCATGAGGTGAAGAGACTTGAGGTTGGGGTGCTGAAGGTTGCCATGGTCCTTGGTGATCAGATCCGGTACTAGAAGCATAGTGTACCAGTGCTGACGTGGCCAGACTGGGGCTATCAGAATCATGGAGGATCCTTCCTTCCTGATCTTCAGCAGAACCTTGTAAACGAGAGAGGTAGGCGGGAATGCACAAAACAGCTGATCAATCCAGAGGATGAGAAACACATGTGCAACTGACCCCAAACTATGATTCTGGAAGGAGCAGAACTGCAGGAACTTCCTGTTGAGCCTTGTTGCGAACAAGTCTATGCTGGGAACTCCCCACGGTTGGAAGATGTTGCTCACCACATACTGGCAAATGGACCACTCATGACTGAGAAAGGATCTGCTGAGGTTGCCCGTCAACTCGTTCTGAGCTCCGGGAAGGTAGGATGCCTCCAGGAGAACTGATTGAGCAATGCAAAAGTTCCATAGTCTGAAGGCTTCCTGGCACATGGGAGAGGAGCATACTCCACTCTGCTGTTTATATAAAACATTGCTGTTGTATTGTCTGTCATAACCAATACACACTTGCCTATATGAACAGGCCAGGCAGAGTGCTCTCAGTTCTCTGACACTGATGTGGAGTAAAAGTTCTGTGTGAGACCAAAGACCTTGGGTCCTGAGCTCCCTAGCCCATTGCCAAGATGTCCATCACTAGGCAAAGTGAGAGGTGAGATGCAGAGAAAGGTCCTCCTGCGTGTACCCTGTACAGGTTGAGCCAACAATCTAGGGTCTTGATCACTGAGGGGGGAAGTGAGATTACTCTGTCAACGTGGTCCTGAGCCGAATGGTACACTAAGGCTAGCCGCGCCTGAAGTGGCCTAAGGTGTAATCTCGCACACTGAACTACGTATGTACATGCCACTATGTGCCACGACAGCTTCATGGAATTCGAGCCATGGTGATCGGGTAGTGCTACAAGTCCTCTATAGTGCCACAAAGGGACAGGAAATGAGATTCCAGGAGACTGCCGTGGCCTGAACTGAGTCTAACACCGCCCCAATGAATTCTATCCTCTGAGTGGGCATGAGAGTCAACTTCTGCTCATTGACCAAGAGCCCCGGACGTTTGAACGCTGACCGTATCAGGTTCACATCTGCCTCCACCTGCACCCTGGTGCATCCCTTGACTAGCCAGTTGTTGAGATAAAGATAGACTTGCACCTTCCGCATCCTCAGGAATGCAGCAACTACTGCCATACACTTGATGAATACACGAGGGGCTGGAGATAGGCCAAAAGGTAGGACCATGAACAGGTAGCGGGCCTTATTGACTACGAACTGGAGGAATCTCCTGTGGTTTGGAAAGATGGCCATATGGAAGTATGCATCCTTCAAGTCGAGGGCGGCATAACAATGCCCCAGATCCAGACAGGAAATAATGGAAGCCAAAGAGACCATGCGGAATCTCAGCTTCTTCATACATTTTTTTGAGGTTTTGCAGGTTGAGGATGGGCCTGAGCCTGCCTTTGGTTTTTGGGATTAGAAAGTATTGGGAAAGTCCCTCTTGTAATAGAAGTTGCTCATGAGAGGGATCCCTCAAGAGGGATGGGGAAGGGGAGGGGTAGGCAGCAGGGAAGAAAATTGGACAGAATAGCTCAGTTCCATCATGCATAGTATCCAACAGTCTGGCATAATCTGGGCCCACGCATGCTAGAAATGAGATGGATGGTCTCAAAATAAAAGGGGTCTGAGTCTCTGATTGCTGCACCATCCTCAGGTGCACCCTTAAAAAAAGTTTTGTTTGAGAGTGAAAGGTTGTCTTGTGGGTCTGGGCCCTTGATTAGAGAAAGGTGGAAGAGGCCCCCTCCTGTGATTCCTGCCCCTTTCAAATATAGTCTGCTTGGCTAATTTTGATAAAACCAAGGCAGGGATTGAGGCACCGGGGTGTGAAGACCCAGGGGTCTTCAAGGTAGCTTGAGAGTCCTTAAGGCTGTGAAGTTTAGAATCTGTTTGTTCAAAGAACTGAGCTGGTTCCTCAAAGACAAGGTCTTGAATAGTTTGTTGGACTTCATAAGGGAGGCTCAAGGCTTGTAGCCAAGAATTTCTTTGCATGACTATGCTGGATGACAGTATGGGTTGCTGCGTTTGCCACGTTAAGTGCTGCTGGGAGCAAGGCCTTTGCCACCACTTTACCCTCATTTACTAGGGCTGTGAATTCCGGTTTGGAGTCTGGTGGTACTGACTCCGCAAACTTGGACGTGGACTCCAAAAAGTTAAAAGCATATCTGCTTCGGACAGCTTGCTGGTTCACAAAAGGGAGCTGGAGCCCCTGGTAGAGTACACCTCTCTACGAAAAAGGTCCAGCTTCTCAGTGTATTTGGCCTTTGGCATGGGGCCTTGTTGGCCATGCCTCTCTCACTCATTAGCTGCCACCACTGCAAGTGATCCCAGTGGAAGGTGAATGTAAAAGTACCCATGGTTCTTTGAAGGCACAAAGTACTTTCTTTCCACTATCTTTGCTGTGGGAGTCAGAGGTTGGCGCTTGCCACAGTCACTTTGTGGTGTCGCATATGGTCTTTATTAATGGCAAAGTGACTCTGGAGAGACCCACCGGGGCTAAAATATCAAGCGTGGGGTCTGCACTCTCCGAGACCTCCTCTATTTGGAGCCCCATGTTCTGTGCCACTCTGTACAACAGCTACTGGTGAGCCCCACTGTCGTCCACAGTAGGCATAGCCACTGCTGCTTTGTCTGGGGATGAAAAAGCAGCAATTCTGATGGGCACTGTGCCCTATTCTTGCCCTTCGGCACCTAATGGGTCCCACGGTACTGGTTGCTCGTCCTTGGTGCCAGGCCTAAGCACAGCAATCAGGCCCTGGTTCTGTGCTGTATCTGTTGCCATGCAATATATTCCCAACTGCATGAGTTGGTAAGGTTCTGCTCTCGGAAGCAAGTGAAAGCAGCTGTCTAGAGTGCAACCCCTGCACCTGGTGGAATGCCCACAGGGTTCAGAATGGCTATTGGGCTGGCATCTACCACTGGGGAGGCCAAGGCATGGGGAGGGGATGTGCTGCTTCAACCCTCAAGGGCTCTCTGTCCGAATGATGCCGGCTCCTTCTTGAGCTGTATGACTGCCTCAGAGCCCGAGGTGTACTGTTCACTTCTAGGTGACCAGGGTGAGGTGGTGCTATGGAGAGGGTAACTGTGGCATCATGGATGGCTTGCTGGCACTGGGAGCTTTTTGAAACCTGCTTGTCTGCGGTCCTGATCTTGATCCCACCTAGGAGGAGGTGTCAGTGCCGTGCCCTCTATGAGCTTCTCACTGTCTCAAAGATCTCTGGCGTGGAGGGAGCTGCAACTCCTCTTCACGGCTATCCCTGGGTGGGGAGTGGAAGGGCACCAGATTTCACAGACCTTTCAGCGGACTTGGAGTCTCAGTACTGCGCTTGAAGTCCAGGACTGGAGTGGCCCAATGTGGGCCACACTCCAGATTTTTTCAGAATTGGCAAGTGTCCCATCCATCTTCTTTTGCTTTTTACGTGAGTCTGGGGATTGAGAGTGGCTTGCCGGTGCTGAGTGTCTCTATGCATATATAGTCTCTCTTACCAATGCCAGTGCACTGCGCACTGAATCTTGGCTCTACCGGACTTTGTTCTGGGAATCAGCTGCCTCCATTAGGATGCATTTCCTTTTGGATTCTGGGGCAGAAACCTCTGCAGATCTTGCAGTAAGACAAGACATGAAAAGTAAATCATCAGTACTAGGCACATGAGTCTGAAAAAATGTGAAGAATTCTGCAACATCCTCTGTAGTGTAATTTTTTCTAACATGGTGGGAATGAAGTGATAAAAAGGCAGCCCTTCAAAGAGACACAAACTGCAAATATCAACCAAAGAAGATGCAACAGAACTGTCAGTAGAAATACAACTGACTGCTCCAGAATGTAGAGGTGCACCAAAGAAATGTGAGAGTTTGAGAGAAGTTCATCTGACACTCATCAGCTGCTTTAAACTGCTAGGATCAACACCAAAACCAATATGACAATATTCCTCTGACCAACATGCTAAGTTGGTACAAAAAGCAAATTGCTGCCTATATATAGGAGCACTGAAAGAAAAGTACCCCATACATATAGACACACACACACTGCTGGGATAAAAAAAATCGCATTAATTCAATACCTGAATTAGAAATGGGAAAATAGGTAATGCAATCTACAGAGAAAGTAACCAAAAACAACCCCACACTTTAGGTTATGCTTGTAGTAAAAGCAACCACACACTTTACCTGCATAAACAGCACTGAGAGAACACAAACATAAGCAGCAAATTTTAACTAACGCTGAAACCAAGGAGTATAGGTCAAACAGTTCTTCAGGAACTCTCCACTACTACAAGCCATCGAGTGGAAAGAAGACTACTTGCTAACAGCTGAGCTATAGTACAGCCAGAGATTTCATTCAATTTCTCTGTGGGGCTACAATACACCCCTAAAGCAAAGGAGGCTGATCCGAAAAAAGTGGCTTTGGGAATAAATTACTGCATAAACACATTGGGAAGATAATACAGCTACTAAAACAATATTATATAGACACTGCTGGCATAAACCCATCTGACACCAGGTCATTGATAAGAGGAGAAAGTTAATGAAAGGTTTGACATGGCAGATCAGTGAATTAAACAAAGTGTGCTTCTAAGTTTAGCAAAGCAATCTCAAATTATTTTCAGATTCTAGAAGAGAACATAAAAGAATGACTGACTGAACTGGATGTTTCATGACAAAATTAAATATAGTATTTCACATTTATATGATGCCTTTAATCCCAAAGCATTTTACGAACTGCATATTATATATCTGTAAAGTGCTTTAGAATTAAAGGCATCATATAAATGTAAAATACTGTATTTCATTTTACAAACGATTATCTATTGAGATATATATCACTAATAATTTGCACCCACCTCTAGGACACAAGCAACAAAAACAGACAAATCACCAGACAGCATTTTTTTATTTTTTATATAAAATATAAAAATTTTATATATATAAAATAAACGTAATAGGTAAGTCGTCCTTGTATGTCTCTTTGGCCAAAGAGTTCCATGCAAACTAATGTCCACAGAAAACACAAGAATATTGCATGGATCTTCTCAATGAGCCTCTACACACCATAAACTACACGGAATTTTGTTTATATACCTGAGAAATATTAATAGTTGTGTTAATTTAGCTATAATTCAAACTTGTGGTGTGTGTTTCAAGCCTGATGTTTCAACTGATAACTATCTAGTCTCTTCCCCTATTCTATAAATAGCCAGTTATGAATGTGAATACTTTCTTCAAAGCAATTTTGATCGGTTTTCTGTCTGAAGCTCAGGAAAGAGTTATTTTTGCTCATAATATAGTCTCATGGGAAAAATAAGATTAGATTATCAACAAAATTAGCTAGAATTTTGACAAGCGGTACTGGATTTGTTTGCTAGCATTCAGTCTAAATTTCATGAGTGGAAAGTCCTTGGATTGGGGAACTGAATACAATGCTATCCACAATATGACTGGAGAAAGCCAGCAGAAGTGTGCAAAGAAAGGAACAGTCACAGCTTCTTAGATCTGGATACAGAGTACAACCAACACCGCACAGAAGTCAAAAACATTTCAAACTTTAGTAACAAGATGAACTAACTTCTTAATTCTTAGTACTAGAGATAGATCACAGAAATTTAAGACAGAATTGGAAATATGGAATACAGACAGACTGATCTGTGAGAATGATTTGCACAGTTTGAGATTTCAAAAGTCTGCAGGTCTTTAAGCAACATTTAGATGCTAAAAATGAAGTGGCTGGGAATAACCTTGTATAATTTTTGCTCACAAAGAACACTGTGCACAAAATAATTCCACATACACATCAGTGCACCTTGTTTACAGAGGTGCTAATTTCCTCAGTCTCTTTCCCCTCTGCATTAACCAACACATTTGGTTGCCGCTCCATTTTTCACAATAGGTATAGGGGTTTTCTTTTGGTTTGGTCCCCCCCCCCAGTGAACGTTTGGTTCAGTTTTTACATAAAATTGTTGTAACAGCTAAAATGACCAAAGAAGGCATTTTAATAAAAAAATCTGGTTTTTTCAGTTTTTTTATTCTGCACATTTGAC
This sequence comes from Mesoclemmys tuberculata, assembly GCA_007922155.1. NCBI lineage: Eukaryota > Metazoa > Chordata > Testudines > Chelidae > Mesoclemmys > Mesoclemmys tuberculata. The sequence goes on from ML675603.1 coordinate 27,689,621, forward strand.
AGCATTTTGTGTATAGCTAAACAGGTGTAGTATGTTACAATGGTGAGCACAAAACTCCATGTGTAGCTACTCTACATATGTCTATGAGAGGCACATCCTGAAAGGAGACTGGGTCATAGCCTGAGCTCTAGTGGAGTGAGCCCGTATCCCTGGGGAGAGGAGGAGGGAAGTAGGCCTGACAGCTGGCAGCTGAGCTTGATGCTGCCAGAAATCCACTTGGAGATGGCCTGCCCTGAATCTCTTGACTATTGCAATAAACAGTCTAGGGGACATCCTGAGACTTCATTCCCTTGGCATCTGGTGAAACCTATGTTCTTCCGCACAGGTATGTGGTTTCAGGAAGATAACAGCTAAGTGTATGGATTTGTTAATGTGAAAGTGGGATACCACCTCTAGTAGAAATTTAGGATGTAGATGTAAGGAAACTGTATCCTTGTGGAATACTGTGAATGACAGGTCTGCCATCATAGCTGAGTTCACCGATTCTTCTCACTGAAGTGATAGCAACCAGGGAGGCGACTTTCATGGAAAGGATGGAGGAAGATGCAAGTGGCTCAAAAGGGGATCTCATTAAAGCTGAAAGCACCACATTCAAGTCCCAATGAGATATAATCGTTTGGAGAGGAAGGAAGGTTATGAGGTGGTCCCTCCAAAATCTAGCTGTTAGCAGATGTGTAAAACCAGAGCAACCGCCAACGGTGGTTGGAAGGTGCAGACTGCCACCAGGTGGACTGTCAAAGTGCTGAAGGCAAGACCCAACGATTTTAGGGATAGAATGTATTCCCGAATTAGGGGAATTTCTGCTGTTTCTGGTAGAACCCCTTTATGTTGAGTCAAAGACGATAAAGACTCCATTTAGGCCAGTAACATTGTCTAGTGGAGTCCTTCCTACTGTTAGAGAGAATGTCTTGTATAGCCAAGGAACTTGTACATTCTAGAGTAAATGCCGATCCAAATATCGTGCCCTGAGGTGTACTGGATGTGGATTGGGGTGCTTGATCTTGCTGCTGTACTTGGTCAGATCAGGAGAGTTCAGGATGGGAATCAGCAGACAGGACGACATGCACAGGAGACTGGGGAATCAAAACTGTCTGGGCAGAAGAGGGTGATAAGGATGACCATCGCTCTGTCTTTTTGGATTATGTGGAGTACCCGAGGCAGGAGTGGCAGTGAAGAAAAATCATAGTTGAGCTGGTCTGACCAAGAGAGTAGGAGAGCATCACCCTGGAAGCGAAAACTGAGGGCTACCCTGGAGCAGTACGTGATGGACTTGCTGTCGGTCTGAGAAGCAAATAGGTCCTCGCTGGGGTTCCCCATTGTTCAAAGGTGTTGTGTAGCACTGTATTGTGTAGTTACCCCTTGTGGTCCATCTCAAAGTATCTGTTGAGCAAGGCCACAATTACGTTCTGCATCCCTGTAGGATAGGTTACAGACAGGGTGATCTGCTGTTTTATGCACCAGATCCAGAGGTTGACCACTTCCGTACAGAGTGGAGGATCTCACTCCCCCCTCTCACTGCAGTTTGATGATACAGAAAACAGTGGTGGTGTTGTCTGACATGATCAGGACACAGTGAGAGCAAGTGAGTGTGAGAAAGGATTTGCAAGCCTTTTCATCATGTTCCAAGAGACTGATGTGCATCTTGGATTCTCCAAGTACCTTGCATCCTGCTGTCATCCATATGTACTCCCCAGCTAATGAGGGATATGTTAATGTTATTTGGGGAGAAGGGAAGAAAGGAAAACTCCCAAGGAAAACTACATGATGTGGGTCAGTCCAGCATAGGAGGAACAGCTACTCTGGCTAGAATCGTCAGCTTGAAAGTCCAGTGACATGGCTCTATGAGTACACAGATTAGAGTTATGTCTGAAGGCAGCGAATGGGAAATCATGGCAAAGGGGTCACACAGGTGCATGAAACCATGGGGCCAAGAAGAGACAGGCAAGTCCTGGATAGTACACGAGGGTGGTTCGTGTTGCAAGATGTGGTATTCATCCCTTGAAATCTGTCTGTGGATGGGTATGCTCATGCTGTGCGAGAGTTTAACATAGTCCCAACGAAGTCCAACAATTGTATAGGGTTGAGAACTGATTTCTCGATGTTGATACTGACTCCCCGTGAAGTGAGGAAGTTGACCGTGGGGGGAGAGGAGATCCAGGGAACAGGCTGGAATGCCTTCTGGCACATCTACAAAATGACCACCTTTGATTACTAGATCACCCAGATGACCCTTGCTGGGGGGCTGAGGTGGAGCCTGATGTCCATGGACATCTCCTAGACCCCCATTTCTATTTCTGTCCCTTCGTCTGTAGGGCATGAGCCACTGTGGTTGGTATCTCTGCTGTTGCTGTCCCTGAGGACAGAACTGGAGCCTTGAGGCCTGAGGCATATAAAGACCCAAGGAACGAAGCGTGATCCTCGAGTCTTTCAGACCATGCAATTTCCCATGTCTGGTTCAAAAACAAGGCCGACTAAGCGAAGGAGAGGTCCTGTCCTTCCTGGGACAGACCTGAGGATTGCAGCCACAGGCAGCTGCACATACAGATGGTGAAGGCCATGGCTCTGCCTGCTGAGTCTGCTGTGTCCAAAGACACCTGCAGTGCTGCTCTGGCCACCGTAATACCCTCCTCCAGGAAGTGCTAAAGTCCAGCGCCTGGTCCTGGGGAAAAGCATCTGCAAAGCGCTTTGGAGAGTCCCAGAGATTGAAATTGTACCTGCCCAGGAAAGCCTGCTGATTGGCAATGTGGAACTAAAGACTTGCCATCGAATAAACCTCTCCCCCAAACAAGTCCAATTTTTTGTCATCTTTATTTGTGGGTGTGGAAGCGGGCTGTCCCTGCCTATCCTGCTGGTTGGCGGCATCTACCACCAGGGTACTGGGAGAGGGGCTGGTGAAAAGGTACTCAACTACTTTGGCTAGGACATAGTATTTTTTTCGGCCCTCTTCGAGGTTGGGGCCACCGATAAAGGGGTCTGCCACAGGGCCGTCACTATCTTTAATACCCCCTCATGCACGGGGAGGGCAACCCAAGCTGGAGCAGCCACTACCAGGATACTAAAGAGACTGTCTGATGCCTCCTTTAGCTCCTCTGCCTCCAACCCCAAGTTGGAAGCCACCCTCTTGAGAAGCTCTTGATGCACTCTGAAATCATCTAGAAGTGCCGATGGTCCCTGGGTAACCACCTCATTTGGGGAAGAGAAGGAAGACTGGAGGGGTGCAGTGAGTGGTGGCATCCCTTCCCACTGACGAGGGGCCTCAACAGCAGTACCATCCTAGAGGTCCAAATCATTGTCGTAGGCCTAATGATGGCCCCTCTCCGGCGCCGGTGGCGCAGACTGCATCCCAGACGACCTTAACAACAGTGGACCTGGCCCCACCAGAAACCTCCAAGGTCCCCAATAAGGTCATTGGGGTGGCCACTGCCCCTGAGGCCATCCCAGGGTTGTCTGAGCAGAGGGATGCTCTGGCATCTTTTGGTGGCAGCGGCAACTCTCTTGGTGGCCGTCCTTTTGACAGCACGCTGACTCACTGTCAGATGACCACGGTGGGGCTGCATCAGTGGCTCCCACTGTAAAGTGCCAAGTGAAGGGGGAGCAATGACTTGATCTGCGGGTGGTCTGGCGCTCTGGAAAATGACCTCTTGGCATTATCAATCATGATGATGACATGCCCTGGTGCTACGACCGGTGCCAATGCAGAAAATCATGTTCCCACTGTGAACTAGAATGCCCAGGGCAGCGCCTGGGCACCAATGACTTATGGCGCCGCTTCCCACTCAGTGCTGTCTGCCTCTGGCAACCGGGTTCTTCACTGTGCCAGTGCGGGCAGACTCCTTGGTGCCAGGGAGTGAGAGTGGTGCCAGCTTCCTTCTATGGAAGAGCCTCTGGCAAGTGACCCAGGCAAGTGCTGCCTCCTGGAACGAGCTGCACCTGGTACCAGGGACTGCAACTGGTGCCGAGAGGGTGACCTCGCTCCGTGCCCTGCTAATGCAGGGTACTCCAGTGACCGTGACCCAGAGTAACTTCTCGGGGAGTGGCGCCACGTCGACCCTTCCACTCGGTGTGACCGGGCTGTTGGAGATCATCCCCCAAGCTCCGGGGATCACCTAAGCTAAACGGGGACCCCAACCAGGGGAAGCCTGTGACACCAGCATCTTCTCTCTGGGCGGAAGCTAGGGCAGTGCGGGCAATGCCAAGAAGGTCCGTGCTGCAGGAAATGCCTCCGGTGTCAATGGCAGGTGCAAAGACGCTCTCCCGCTTCCAGGAGTTGGAGGTGGCTCTTTGGTTAGAGACATAGGCTCCAGCGGTGGCAAGCGAGTCTCCACTGTCTGACCTCAGTGTGGCCCCACGCTCGACCCTGCTTTCTTGGACAGTGCGGGGGAGTGAACTCGTTCTGCACACTGCTTTCACTGTTTTTCCTCGACGGAGAGGAAGATGTCCAATGCCAGGGCAGGGCCAGTGCTGATGGCGCACTCTGCACCGATGCCACACTAGGTACCGAGGTAGTTCAGAGGCCAGTCTGAATGCTGCCTCCATTAGTAAGGCTTTCAATTGGACCTCTCCATCTTTTGAGATTCAAGGTCTGAAAGCCTTACAAATCTTGCATTTGTCCTTACGATCCACTTCCCCCAGGCACTTTAGGCAACTATCATAGGGGTCATTCAGTGAAAAGGCCTTCCCACAGGAGGCACAAGGTTTGAAGCCCGGTTACTGGTGCATGCCCTGCTCCCAGCTAAGTCTCAGCTGGGACTATTCTAAGCAACTAACTACCACTATTAACAATACTTAAGGACAAATCTGCCTAACTAAGATAAATAATGAACAATTAAGGAGAACAAAAGGGACTGAGAACACTTGTGATGCAAGTCATAGCAGTTCCAGCAACTATCACAAGCAGAAAGAAGAAACTGAGGGGGTGTAGGGCCAGCAGCGTCTCACATACCGCAGCATGTGCGCGGGGCTCTAGGGGGCACTGGAGCCAGTCCTATGGGTACTGCTAAAGGGAAAAAAACTTCTGATAACTGTGTACAGAGACTCGTGCACACCTACAATGGAATGGACATGAGCAAGAACTCGAAGAAAAATAGTATCTATGCTGAGAGTCTTTAATCTCCTCCAATGGGATCTGGAGTTCCCCCATAACTTTTCTTAGAAACTCCTGGAGTTGTCTGAAGTCATTTGGTGGGGAATGGAATGATACAGTTATATCCTCATCTGGTGAGGATGAAAACCTAGCTGGCTCTGGCAGAACCATTGGGACTGAGTGTAATATTCTTCCTCTGCTGTTGGATCTGCAAACCTGCTCAATGGACCTGGGGGGGGGGGGGGAGGAAGGGGGGGGGAGATTCTCTCAAGGATCAGGTGGGCTCCGAAGGAGGATGCTGTGCCCAGGGCCCCCAATATGGCCAGTAATCCAGATCTGTAGGAGGTTTTGAAGTTCCCCATGGCATGGAGTAGTAGTGGCTCTGGAGAGAATGGGGGGTAGTTGTTCCCATGTAGTTGCACATCTTCATGATGGTGCATAAGCGTGGTATGGAAGAAGCAGTTTTTCTCCCAGTTCCAATTTGTTGGAAGAGGAAAAAGCAGACTTAGTTTCTATTAGCGGTACCACCAGGGCTGATGGAACTATGTACAGGACAGGCGAGTAGGGTGAGAGAGACCCCATACCCTAGGCACATCCCAGAAAGGGGATCTGATTTCCCTGGAAATGGATGGGCTCAATGCAGGATGAGACTCTGGGTCTGGTAAGGCAAAGACCTCTTGGGATGCAGCCACGAACCCAGAACTTCCCAGAGTGATAAGTATTTACCTTCCTAGCCATGGCTATCGGTGCTCAGGACCCCCCAGTATGGGTAGGTCCTGTGCCGTGTGGGTGCTGGCGATGGTAGTACCAATGGTTCGTCACCCAAAACTGCTAGATCCCATTGTTTCTAGGTCGTCTTCTCATGCCTGTGGAACTTGGAACAAGCTCTGTACCCTTGGACCAAGCTAATGGTGAAAGCGTCCATTTTCTTGAACTTAGAGGAAGACAGCCCATGATTATGGAAATGCTTCCGAACCTCCTGACTAGGCCCCACCATAGTGGGGGAGTCCCACTGGCACTAGAGTCCGGATGTAGTAGTGGGAGGAATGTTCCTCACTGAATCAGGCCTATGTACAGTAAGAGTTTCCAATCTGGGTCTGAGTGCAGTCTCACGGCCATCTTCATGAGATACTGGTGGAGATGAAGTGCTCAGCCTTTTTGGGTCCAGTTGGTGAAGGACTGGCAAATACTACACTCAGCTGCAATGTGAGCTTCTCCCAAGCAGCAGAGGCAGTGTTGGCTGTCATTGCTGACCGAAAGTATTATGAGCAAGGAGGCACGGAGTTTGAAGCCCAGAGTCCTGGGAACAGTCCAGTACCCACCTAAGATATGAGGGTGGGGAAATACCCTGAAATTACTCTAAAACTAAGGTTAAAACATTAACTATTGAAACTAGGAAAGAGGTAAATTAGTAGAAACTACAAATAAAACTGTTAAAACTACCTACAATTTTGATTTTTTTAGAAGTGCGTCAGACGAGCACAGAAAGTTTGACTCGGACCACATCGTGGCGAGAAGGAACAGGAGATGCAATTTGTTTGCCCTACCATTTATCACCTTAGACAGAAGCACAAGGCAAGACAAGGCACATGCATGAACCAACATACACTACTTTCAAAATTCTCTCTGGGTGCATGGTGTGCATGTGTAACCTTCTCAGTGGGGTACAATACGGACCATCACTTCCCATTAAAGGTATGGCTTTCCCATTTAAGAGGACACATCAACTGTTCATTAATTTTATTTGTACTAGAAGAGAACGGTACAACAAAGAAGTAGAGTTTTCTGCTTTTCTTTCCCTTTTAGCATTAGGGAATGGGGGCTGCGCGGTACAGTTTCCGAACACAAGAATGTCACCTGAATCCTTCTGAAAGATCTTGATGAAATTTTCATGGAGGTATTCTGCAATCCTCTCCCAAAAGTTTCTGTGGATGCAGGGTTGCTAACCTTGCATTTTAGTTTTCACTGACATGAAGATCTGAAGTTGATCTTTTTTTACTGACATGATGAACTTTTTACTGACATCACTAAAAATACCATAAACAATACAATGTCACAAAAGTGTGTGCTCACTCGCGATATTCTGTACACAGGAATTTGGAATTATGCAATTGTTTAGCTGCTGTTAATTGATCAATCAGTTTCTTTGGGCATGTGCAATAATAGAAAACACAAAATTGATAAAATTATGGGTCAGTGTAGTTTGATACAAGAAGTGATTCAGAACGACGATCAATGTCAAAATACAATGTTTTATTTCTACACAATTTTACTGACACTTGTTTATTTACGGATTCACTGACAGTATTAAAATTGAACATTTTATTTTTTACTGACTGTCCATAAATTTACCGACAGTTGGCAACCTTGTAATGGATGGCAAACTTATTTCTTCCTCCATGGTAAGACACTTCCCATGCCAGCAAGTGATAACTTCAGCAGGTACCACTACAGTAAAACTAGCAACATCTGGGTCTGGGAGCTTTGGGACATCAACAGCAGCTGTGCTCTCTGTGTTACCCTCAGGAGTGAGATATTAGCTAAAGTCACCATCGCCTGGGGAAAATGGTGCTAGTATTCACTGCCACTATCCTATACTCATACCCATAGATATCTGCAGATCATTTTTGCAGATCAGACGCAGATACAAATAGTGTATCCACACAGGGCTTTAACAACAGGTGGTGGCCAGAGCTGGGTACCTCATCACTGCTCCCTCCCTTCCACGCTTAGTGGTTTGATCCAAAGCCAACCAGGCAAGTCCAAGTCAGATAGAGCGAGCAACCCTGTTTTAAGACCAAATGGTGTCGTCCTGAGTTGCGGGAGATGTGGGCAGGACAGCACCAAGCGAGGGGCTGGGATATGGGGTGTGGAGAGGGGCCACGGTGCCTATATGGTAGCTGTGGGAGTGGGATAGCTGAGTGGGAGATGAATCTCTTCCCCATACCAGGTGGCTCTGTTCCCTCCCATGCCCTCCACTTTCCAGTTCCTTGGGATGAAGGTGTGATTCTCCGTTCCCCCGTTCTTTGACAGTGGGTACAGGAGCCAGGGGCTGGGGCAAGGGATCTCCTACCATCAGATCTCAAAGACAGAGAAGCAGCTATCTGCAACTCAGTCTATGAAGCTGCTTCTCTGCCTTCAAGATCCTATATTTCCCACTCCCCCTTTATAAAGAGAAAGGGGAGGTGATAGATCTGCAAAGTCAGTCCACTGCCTCCCTTTCCAATTGATCTGATATGGCAGTGAAGTTGGGAGAGATTTCCTAAATTGCTAGGCTGCTTAAACTTCACTGATAGGCACATGGGGGATTTTGCTGCCTGTCTTTATCTATCACTTCCTTTTTCTCTGTATACACTGGGGAAAGGGAATATAAAATCTCGAAGGCAGAGAAGCAGCCTCATAGGTTATGAGCTGCCAACCTCTGCTTCTCCATCTTTGAGATCCTATATACAGTGCACATGCTTGCACACAGACACTCCTATTGAGAGGCATTGAGAGATAACATGCTGCTGCAGGTGTGGATGTGGATACAGATAAAAGATGCAGTGCAGATCGCGAGTCGGATACAAGGTGATTCTTGTGGATGCAGATCCACATTTTTGTATCTGCACAGGGCTCTACTCACAGTTTCATGCAACTGAGCAATCCTTGCCTCATTTCCCTCATTCCTGGCAGGCCATCATCACCATGGCTGGTTCTGTGAGTGGTACCATACACAAAGACTCCAAAATACAAGTGCCAATAACCATGTCTTACTTAAAACTGTAGGAGAGCAAGGAAAAAAAGAGGTCTGACTCTTAACTCTAGCTTTCCACTGTGACTATATTGACCATGGTACCTGTATGTGTTTTATCTGCAGATGCTGCACACCTGTGGAACACATGAGACAGCTGGGGAGAAATAAGAGGACTTGGAATGACATGTTCAATGAGTTCCTGCAAGCCAGTACTGCATGAAACCATGAAGGTGAACACTGCAGACAGTGTGCAGAATGAAAGAGCAGACAGGAGACAGGCCCAGGAGTTTCAGCATGAAAAGGAGAGGGAGATACATTAGAATATAATGGGGCGTCTCAGGCAGCAAACACAGATGCTGCACTCTTGTGGACCTACAGGCTCAGCAATCATGGGCTGATATGCCTTTGCAGTCCAGAAAGAACTCCATTACAGCACCTTCCTACACATCTGTCACATCAACATTCACACAAATACTCCTGGTGAGTATGTGCAGTTCAGATGCAAGGAGCCAAGTATGCACACTAACAAGCAATACACTAACTATGATGAGCTTTATATGCTGAAGTAACTTTTGTCGACTAAAGTTTGTAGAGTAGGCACGGGCCTATGCTGAACTGCAGTACCTCACGCTCTCTGGTATCAAGCACCCCCTATTCGCACATTCTCAATTAGTTCTTCCTCTCTATAAATATGTCAAACTAATTATTCATGACATTCAAAATTCTACTTTGGACAGTCCCAAGCATAATGGAGTCCTGATCTTTGCCTGGTGCCTCTAGATGCTTCAGGAACAGTCAACTTTAGGTCATTTTAAGATTGAAGAATCAATACATTATAAAGACAGTTAAAATTAAAGAATACCACCCATTTCTTCAAGATCAAACTTCTTATATACAGAAGAGCATAACTGCTCAGCTGACTGCCACAAATGTAACAGTTATATTCCTGTGTAGCTCTAGAGGGAAACTTCAGTAGTTTCTTATTGGAATCCCAATAAAATACAACACTTAACAGCGAACGCATGGGTCCAAGATGGCTTTGAAACATTAATGCTACAGTTATGTTGAAAACTAAAGGAAATGCAAACTTCCAAAATAGCATAGAAAGGATTTTATGCACTCTTTTAGCAGAGGTCATTTGAAATACAGTTTGCAGTATATGCATGAAAATGGCAAGCCTGGAAGTGTCTTTTTTTCTTTTTAAAGATACACTCTAATTTAAGTGAGAATTAATTTAGGGAAGTCCTATGGCCTGTGTAATAAAGGAAGGCAGACTAGATGACAACAATGGTTTCTTCTGCTTTATCATCTATGAATTCAAAGTTCAGTCAGATCAGCAGATTGTGACAAACGGTTTAATGTGAAACCGACAATCTTAAAAATCATTACTGAATTAACTGTTTCAAGCACAGGTCAACAGGAAAAACGTGTTTAAATTCTACAAGTCGTACTTTCTAATTAACAACTCAAATTCAACTTGTAACATTGAGTAGTAATAAAACAGTTTTATCTGACATACCTTTTCTCTCTGTTTTCTGAGAAGGGATGGAAGATGTGGGTGTAGGCAGTTTTGATAAAGTAGATGCTCCATTAGCATCAAAGGATTTCTTTGGCTGGTGATCAGATTGTAGAGAAAATGGAGTAGGAGGAACAGTGCTTGGGGTAGCAGTTGAATGAACCACTGGTTTGATGGGATGTTGTACTGGAGTAGAACCACTGTGAGTCTCTGCTCTTGGCAGTCTGTAGTCTCTGTCATTGTGTCTGCTTGTCTGAGACAAAATATTCTGAGGGAGTATACTACTGGCATCACTGGAATGCTTGTCTTCCACTGTAGTTCAGGGTTCACAAAGAACGTTGCAGTAAGGAAAAAAGATTAAGTTAGAAACTTCACTAATATTGCAAGGACTATGAGTAATTCAGAAGCATACCAATGTTTACATTTAGGCTTTCATTATTTAAAAAAAAAAAATCTCAACTGTCAACACAATAACTATGAGCAGCTCAGTAGTGTCAAGCAAGACAAAATCTGATTTTACTCACTGACAACATGCACTTTCCCAAACACTTTTAGACCTTTGCTCAATTTAGAGTTCCAGTTAAGTAATTTGCTTAAGGACAAACTACTCTGTAGTTAGTTTCTAATATTTTAGGTCATTTCTAAAGATTTCATTTAACACCTGCACCAAAATATAATATTTGCATATGCTATATTTAGTTGGGGAGACTAAATTATGGCAGACCTCTCAATGCAAAATTTTCATGTTTTATTAATTTCTCTTCTGTACACTAATTATATTAGTCTCATGTTTAATTTTTTTAATACAACCAAATTTTGAATTCTTGTTTTTAAAGGATAAAAAACACAAATTCAGCTTTAAGCCACTATTAGTATATAAAACTTAAACAGTTTAACATATATTAAGTTCTTGATTTGCATGCTGTCACACAATAATGACTTTAATGTGTTACACTGGGGCATGACAAGCATCCATAGAATGCTTCATCCTTCTTGATTTCTAGTTTCTCATCTGTCATGCAACCTTACTATTGGCAATGTTGGAAAGGGATTTGAAATTCACAAAAGCAAATATTTATTGCAATATGCAATTTCTGTGTCTATTCCTCTTGAAATATGCATTTTATTTAAATAGTGCAACACCTATTAAAACAAAATGTGTTTTCTTCAGACATTAGCATGTTGTTCACTATGATTTATGAAGAAACAGGAATAATAAATCTTTCTAAATCTCTAGTTTCTTAAGCACTCAAAAAAACAAAAACACAAAATGCTGAGAGAAGACTATCACAGCATCCACAGAAAAAGACTGTCTTCAAAGTTGAAGGACAAATGCTGCACACGTATTAGCCCACAGTGAGTGACCATTACAAAATAGGAACTAACATGGAACAAAGATGTAACTGAATGCTCTATTTGGATAGGCTCAAAGCTACTCTGAGACAACATGGATGGGCAAGAACACTTGGAAAAGTTGTCTGTAGTCACAAAAGGTTTCAGAAAAAACCTGTCACGCGGCCACAAAAATCACAGGTTGGGGAAAAGGGATTTCTTTTTCAGTTTGTCAAAGAAAAGCACTGAGAGGAAATAACGCACACAAAACAAAAGCATTTAACTGTATAAAAAAAACATACTTCCACTGGCAAACCCACTGGCAGCTGTTGCCTGCATCACCTCTCTCCTGTAGTCCCTATCTTTTGGGAAACTGTTAACTGATATTTTGCTTGCTTCTTTTTGTCTCTGCTCTCTGCAAAAAACACAAATAAAGTAAGAGCTCAAATCAAGTACAGTATTTTCTAGATTATATACTTTGGTTATAAAATAAAAGCATATCTATACCTTTCAAGCCACTCTTTTGGTTTTTCCCATTGTGAAACTTCTGTTCGGCAGTTGTAGTAGTATTTTTTGCCAGAAGAACTGATGTGTTCAGACCAGTCATCCGCAGAATCATAGGACTTGAAAACATGAACAACAAAGTTGGAAAAGAGACTACTTGACTGTTTTTAAATAAATTACACAGATTCCAACATACTCAAACTTGCACAGATTCCAACATATTCGAACTTGCAAAGTTCCTTCACATCCATTCTGAAACATTACCACTGTACGCAGGGGACAAATGTAATGTTCTCGCTATGTTAGGGTTTAATACAAAGGTCCCTGTGTCACCTAAGTGCAACAGTACTTTATTCCAGCTGCTTCAAACAATACACAGCGTCGCCTATCTCATTTTATAAACCCTGATTAAATTACAGCATAAGTTGACATGTGGTGCAACATTCATTGGATCATTTTAACATCAATATTGCCTACATGAAGGTCTTGGATATGTTAGCGATTTTGCATTTTATATTTCTGCAGTTGAAGAACCTCCTCAAAATTTCCAGATGATGTAAATCAAACCTTTAATCTTTTTGTTATGTAAGATTTTAGAAAATAATATCTGGAGTATTAGCTCTGTTTTATCCCTACTCCAAAACTATTTTTAGCACAAAACTGTGTAATCACAGCGATTTTTAGCAAATGAGTGCTTAAAACATAGGAAGTGATGTGTGCTAACCAGTAAGTGAAGACACTCAAAACCCTGTTACTGCTGCCCATAAGGGTCCAAAAAATAAAGAGCCTAGGGAGTTATGTGAGTCTACTACTGGGGAACCAAGATAATAGAGTAAGATCCTTGCCAATGATATATTTAGGGAAAGTATTTTTTTCCATAGCTATGTGTCTTTTTGTTAAAACTGTCAAAGGCAAGACAGGTACATCTGGAAACCCTAAAACGAATAGCTATACCAAAACCATCTAACATCATATAATCTCTGCCAACTGTAATTTGGAATGCTGTTCCATCCATCTTTAGTCTATAATCACCAATTATGGTTTACTAATTTAATAAAATATGCAGAACTGTACCCCTCCATCATTTAATCAAAAATATAAAAAATAGTGTATATAGAACTGCATAAATCATATTTGGACATTGATGACCATTAATACTTACTGCATCTGAAGTTTTACTTGGATTATTGCTGGGATTAGAAGAATGTGAATTGGAGCTATGAAGAGCACTGTGGTTATGTGAGTTTTCTTGTGGAGAGTAACTGGTCCCTAAAACACAAATATAGTTCACTATGAATGTTTTTATAGAAATTAAACATATCTGTATTTCAGAGCATAGAAGTATTTCAATGTTTTAATTAAAAATTGCCATATATCTTATTTTTATCCTCCCTCACATCCATGTATCCAAGACACTTCACTGTCTATCTCTATTAAGTGGAAGTTTAAAGAAGTTTGTGGAATTTTCTATCAGTCTTTGATTTATGCGTAATTTATATGGTGCAGCTATGTGAAAGTATCTTCCACATTCTACCAATAATTTAACTATAACATTTAAAAGAATTTATTGATAAGATGCAATTCATGTATCTGAGTAGTTCAATCCAGGTTTCTCCAGAAGAGACTCAACTATCGGTCCATTAGAACGTAGGGAGCTGAAAGCAGATGAACTTCAGCTCCAGCTAAGAGAGGCCACAAAAGCAAGATCAAATTGGGACTGAATAACATTTTTCCATTAAGTTTGATACAATAAGGTTATTTTAGCTCATTTTATCTAATAAGGAACAGTAAAAACTACAATTTAGAAAAGTGATATGTTTCAACAAAGTCATAAAAATGATGGAAAATCTGAGTCATGCTGCAATACTCACAATATAGGTATTCTTTATAGTATTCAATTAAAGACTATACAGTATTTGACTAGACAGTATAAAATTGGTGCTGAATCCTAGAAGACAAAGTGAAGTCATACCCTATAAGGACTAACACAGCAGCATTGTAGGTTTCCATGTTTAAATTTCAAAAAGAATTTTCAATTTTACAAGTTAAAAAAAAAAAGCCAGTTTCCTAATTTCCATACCTATAAACAGCCTAAAACCTGAAAATAACGTAATAGTATTTCCTGACTGTACCTCATGACTAAAAGATTATGGCAGTACAAGGATAACAGAAGATAGAAAATGGCCCAATTATTTGGCCTTAGTTAACCATTTGCTTATGATACACAGACCACGACAGACTCCAAATCACTCATTGTTCTGCAGAACCAATGTGAGCAGAAAAAAATAGTTAAACACCACAAAATGATTATTTTTACATCTAACGTTGTATTTGGATATTAAATGAATACATATATGTAGCAGATTTATTCATGAAAAAGGCTCATTTTACATACTAGTTTTATAGAAACTCAATCTTCAAAGAATTTTAGAAGTTAGATGGTGAAATTACCTTAATAAGCTATTCTATGCCCTTGGAATGTTCCCTGACCTACAGTATTATAGTGGCATCAAGTTTCTCCATAATTAAGTTCAAAACCACCTTTCCTTCAGAAGAATGATTTTAACCACACTCCTCATTTTACCAAAACGATATATGCCTGAAGTTTCACATACATGGTCTTGTGCCAAGGAAGTCTAATGAGTCTGAGGCAAATCAGATAAGGCTTTTTTGGAGATAAGAAATCAAGAAGCATACTTCCTGCAAATAAAAATTCTTCCTAACTTTGTTTCTCTAAGAGCACCTCTACACTGCAGCTGACAGCGTGATTTGCAGCTCATGTAGACAACTGCAAGCTGCATCCTAACCACTCCTTTTGGCAAGCTAGCTAGATTAAGGGTCCGTTTACATCTACACAAATTGCAAGTAACACCCACTGCTACAGTGTACATATATACCATAAGTGAAGCTTCAAAGTATAATTTGGCTTCCTTCACTTGGTCTTGGTCTTCACTAGTGTCTTTGCACCGTTTCCATGAAGCTGACAGAATGGTTACTTACCTCGTAACTGTTGTTCTTCGAGATTTGTTTCTCATGACTATTCTGAATTAAATGTGTGCGCGCACCACACGCACCAGTGCCAGAATTTTTTCCATAGTGGTATCCTTAGGGCCGGCTCTAGCACCCCCTGCAGCAGCACACATGTGCCCATGTTCCTCTCAGTTCCTTCTTCCTGGACCGCCAACTAAGGAGGAGGGTGGGTTGTGGATTGGACATGTGTAACACATCTCGAAGAACATTTCCGAGGTAAGTAACTGTTCTTTCTTCTTTGTGTGCTTGTTCACGTCCATTCTGAATTAGGTGACTTAGCAGCAGTACCTCCGGATGTGATGATTGTAACAGCTCTGCTAAAACCAGCAGTGTCCCAAGCTTGCTGCATGATGGCATAGTGGGACGTGAAGGTATGAAGACCACATATGCCAGGAAGGCCACTGAAGATGCCTGAACCCTCATGGAATGGGCTGACAGGGATGCTGGGGGGGTTCCTGCCTGCTTGTAATGTAGCCCAAAGAACCAGCCTGCTTGCTTGCATTATAAATGTATATATTTTTTTTAGATTTAAGTTTGTTTCTGTGATTATAGTAGAGTTATAGGTTTATATTAAAGTAGTTTAGCTGTAATGCAAAGTGCCCTACAGGCCTCATCCTGTGTGACAGCTATGCAGTTAGGATACATATACTCGGTACCTTTACCCTAGACTTGTGTTATTGAATAATACATAAATAATCATAACCTTTACCCTAGATAAGTCAGGAGGCATCGAAACAGGGGATGTCACAGGTTACACCCCAAAGAAACTTTAAAAGTACACCACAAAACCCGCGTGATGTAAAAAAGACTACCATCTGGAAAGGATGTGGATGTGTCACCAATACGCACGAACTTGCCAGCCTATAGAATAAGTGTACCTCAAATAATTTGGGGTGGTGAATCCAAGTTTGGACTTAGGACCCATACTCTCAGGGTATAAGAGGGGGAAGATCATGCTATTTGGGGCAATCGTCAGCTACTCCTGCTTGATGTTTCTTTTAGTTAGTATTAAAATTTAGTTCTTCATTTATACTTAGTATTATTTTGTAGTGTTAAATTTTAGTTTTACAGCTCTTAGCTCTTGAGCAGTGCCTACTCCACCAATCTACCCAAGAGCTGAGGAACCAAACCTCTCTCTCAACCAGGTCATCAGGGAAGGGTGTGAGTATCTTAATCCAAAGCATATCATAAAAACGTATCATATAGCATAGGAATTAAGATTGCGTTACTCATTTTTATTATTCATTTTCTATATATATCTGTCATCATTTAAGCTATCATTTTATATTATCTTAATAAAACTTGTCAAATTTGTATAATTTTGACTATCTCTGAACTTTCCTGTCTTGCACCCTGGGGTCCCTTATAACACTTCTGGAGCCTAGTTCGGGACATGAACCTTATTATCTTCTGATCAAATCAACTGGCGAGCCTATAACCCATTCAAATAAACAGAACACCCAAAATCAGGCTACAGTAACATGCTCCAATGCAGGCCGTAATCCACGACAAAATATGCTGGGATGATACTAGACACCTCTTCATTCAGTCAGCAATCGCGACAAAGAGCTGTGTGGAGTGGTAAAAGGGCTTAGTCCAGTCGATACAGAAAACCAAAGCCTTCCTAACATCGAGAGAATGGAAATGCCTCTCCTCACTGGAGCTATGAGCTTTTGGATGGAAGACCAGTAGAAAAATGTCCTGGTTGACATGGAAGTGGTAAACTATCTTTCGCAGCAATGCAGGGGTGAAGTCGAAAGTGGACCTTGTCCTTGCAGAAGACCATGTACGGAGGCTCTAAGGTCATGGCTTTAATTTCTGAGACACAGAGGTGATTGCCACCATGAACGCTACCTCCCACAACAGGTGTGAAAGGAAGCAGGAAGCCAACGATTCAAACGGCAGTCTGGTGAGCTGGGAGAGAAAGAGGTTCAGATCCCATTGGGGAACCGGATCTCAAAGGGGAGGAAAAGCCTCTCTATGTCTCTGAGGAATCTAGCCACCATTTTGTGTGAAAAAACTGTTCTGCCTTGAATTGGAAGGTGGAAGGATAGCACCATAATGTGTACCTTAATAGATGAGATGGCCAAACCTTCCTGCTTCAGATGCAGCAGATAGCCCATGATCACCTGGATAGGTGATTTTGTTGGTAAGATGTTATGGTGAGCTGCCCAGCAAGCAAAGCACTTCCACTTGGCCAGGTAGAATGCTCTGGTGGAAGGCTTTCTGCTCTCCAACAGAATACTCTGGATCTGAGCTGAGCTGTGTCATTCTTCCCCACTCAGCCAAGATGCATCCATGCTGTCAGGAGGGAAGCCAGGTCTGGGTGCAGCAGCTGAACTGGTCCTGGGAAAGAAAGATCTGCCCCTCGCCTGTTGATGTAATGCATTGCAGCTGTATTGTCCGTGAGAACCTTCACAACCTTGTTGAAGAGGTGGGCTAGGAACATCACACAGACTAGTCGAATCACACTTAGTTCCCTGACACTGATGCGCAGAGCTAGTTTGTCCCTGGTCCAGAGGCCCTGGGTCCCGAGCATACCAAGGTGGGCTCCCCATCCTAGTTCTGAGGTATCTGAGATGAATGACAATAGTCTGTCACAAAGCTGTAAATGGCACTCTTGTCAGTATATGATATGGTTTTGTCCCCATGACAGGGTAGTAAGGACCTGTGGAGGGATCATGAGTATTGTGTCCAGAGGGTGTCTGGATGCGGAGTATACTGTTGCCAACCACATTTGCAAAAGTGTGTGGTGTAGCTTGGCATCGCGGACCATGTGGGTACAAGCTGCCATATGGCCCAGTAGGCTGAGGCATACCCTCACCATGGTGAAAGGGTGGGCCAAGAGTTGGGCTATGAGTTCCGACATTGCCAGAATTGGGTTTTTAGTAGGAGTGCCCTGGCTCATGTAGAGTCTAAGACTGCCCCAATGAACTCTATCCTTTGGACAGGTTAAGTGTTTACTTCTATTAATTTATTAGCAGGCCCAGCACTTGACAGGTGGCTTGCACGACCTCAATGCTGCATTGGACTTGCATTCTGGACGGAGCCAGTTGTCTAGGTAAGGGGACACCCACATTCCTCAGTGACTGAGATGGGCTGATAGCACCGCCATGCACTTGGAGAATATGCGTTGCGTGGTGGACAGGCATAAGGGAACACCGTTAACTGGTAGTGATGCATGCCCACCACAAATCATAGGAATCTTCTGTGGCCTGAAAAGACAGAAATAGAAATAGGCATCTTTTAAGTCAAGGATGGTGTACCAGTCGCCAGGATCCAGAGAAGGAATGATGGCTACCAGAGAAACCATACAGAACTTCAATTTCTTGAGATATCTATTGAGGTCTCATAGCTCCAAGATAGGTCTTAACCCTCCTTTCACTTTTGGGATCAGAAAGTATCGAGAATAGAAGCCTCTCCTACTCAGTCCTTGAGGGACCTCTTGTACTGCACGCCCACCTGCGAAAGGGCCTGTACTTCCTGTGTAAGGAGCTGCTTGTGAGAGGGGTCCTGAAGAGGGACTTGGAAGGGGGGTGGGAGGGCAGGGCGTTACTGGTAGCTACTGTATTTAGTACCCAGTAGCCTGATGTTATGGCAGCCCAGACTGGAAAGAAAGGAGCAAGGGGGGAGGAAAATAATAGGGAGTCTGGATCTTGCGTACTGGCTGGTAGGTCACCTGTGTGTGCATCTTCAAAAGTTTCACTCCCCCCTCGAGAGATGGCGGCTTGAACTCAACTGAGGAGCAGAAGGAGGTAAGTGGTCCTGGTGACTTGTATAGACCCTCTTCTTTTTCTTGTAGAGATCCCCACAATGCTGCCCTCCAAACTACTGCAGCTGATAGAGCCTAAAGTGCCTTCCGACAGAGGATGGGGTATATAAACCCAAGGAATGCAGTGCAGCCCTCGAATCCGTCAGCCCACGTAGCCTAAAGTCGTTTTGGTCAGCCAACTGGGCTGTGCTGTCAAAGGGGAAGTCCTGAATGGACTATTAGACCTCCACTGAGAGATCAAGTGACTGGAGCCAAGATGCTCTCCTCATTGATACTGCAGAAGCCACAGATCTGGCCGCAGAATCTGCTGCATCTGATGCTGCTTGTAGGGAGGCCCTAGCCACCGTTCTTCCTTCCTCCAGGATGGCCTCCAACTTCCAACTGAATGGCCTCCAACTGCAGGCCTGCAACAGAGAGTCAGTGAACTTTTTCAGTGACTACCAGATGTTAAATTGGTATCTTCCAAACAGTGCTGACTGGTTGGATACCATCAGTTACAAACTCGCAGTCAAATAAACTTTGTCTCCAAATAAATCTAGCTTCTGGGCTTCTATTTTGGCATGGAGCTCATTTGGGCCTGACTGTCACATCACTGATGGTCGTGACCACCAGAGACCCGAGGATGGGTGGGAGTTGAGGTATTCGAACCCCTTGGTTGGCACATATTTCTTTTCTGCCCACTTAGATGTGGAGGGCATGGAGCTGCCACAATGCCTTGGCCAATTTCACTACCCCTTCGCTACCCTTCCACTATCCGGGATGTGGCCACCATTGCGAGGATGTCAAAGGGTTCGTCTATCAGCTCCTTCAGCTCCTCTATACTGAGGTCCAAGTTGGTTGAATCATGCTTTAGCAGCTCTAGGTGGGCTTTAAAGTCATCTAACAAGGCAGCTGTGGAGGGACCCACTACCACTTCATCGGACGACTAGGCACAGGAGGGCTAACAATTGTGGAGGGGCCGGGTCCTCTTCCCTGGTAGGGTAGCCGCCACTGGGATGTTCGAAAGAGTCCCTTCCTGGTGAGACTCCACATCTGGACTCCATATGCTATGCCTGGAGCTTGTGAGACTCTCGGTACTGAGGTTCCTGCAGGACCATGGTCTGGGGGAATCCACACGGGATCCAAAATTGCCATGGGCTGGGCCACTGTTCATGAGGCCATACCTCCATTAGTGGCAGCACGGGGAACCCAGCTGAGTGGCCCAACGGCTGTCCTCTCAAAAGGGCTATGTCTTCTTCCCCCAAGTTCAAGAAGACGTTCCTAGGTGACCAAGGGGTGCCGACGCCGAATGTCTCTCTGCTCCACCTCATGCATGCCAGTGTTCAGGTGCCAGGGAGCTGTGCCAGGAGCCTGAATGCTGAGAGCTATTCGATCATGTTTTGTCTTTAAACTTTTTATAAGGACTAGGCAAGTGGTGCCGGAGCTCCAGAGATCTGTTTCTGGAATCTGCAGATCAATGCCAGGATGTCAGGGGCCGGTGGCATTCTGGGGATCAGCACCATCTCTCTGGAAAGTGGCACCTATCATGATCTCAACCTCTCCCGGTGCAGCTCTAGGGACCAGCACTGTAGGTTCATTGACCACTGGCAGGCTGGCTAGAGGTGTCCTGGTGATGGGGAACGCTTCGCAGTCTTAACGCAGGTTTTCCCCTTGATGAGCCCCGAGGGGTGAGTTGTTCCTCGGTGCACAGATTTCCCTTCTCTAAGTGTAAGCAGCACCAGGATCGCCTGGGGGTCCTTCATCACCTGGAACGCCTTAGGTGTATTGGGGACCATCAGGTGCAAAGGGCCCTTTCTGCTCCCTGCAGCTAGTGGTGGAACAGAGCTGTAGAGTTAAGTGGCCTGGCATTGGTCTCACTGCAGCCCCCGTATTTTCCTCCACTGGCTTCAGTGCCAGGGAGCAGCCCCTGGGGTCAAAAGCAACTCTAACTCTAAAACTAACACTTAACAACAAGGTTAACTATATACACTTGAAAGAGACTGAATTTCTGGTTGTCTATGACTACTATGTCACAGGCTCCTTAACATGTAGGCTTAGCCTGCTGGCTTCCTTAGGTCCAATTTGAACTGCCAAACCATACACAATTCAGGAAACCCAATGTGCAACAATTTCACTACAGATTTTCACACTTAATTCGTGTTAATTGATTCATTATCTATAATGTTATCACAACATAAATACATGAGCCTTTTCAAAATACTGGATATCTGCATTATGAAACATTTAGCATAGACTATAGCTACAGTGTGCTGTTGCAGAATTCTTACAAGTAAAATGTATCTAATTTTAAGATAGATGGACAAGGTGGATGATATAGAATTAAGATATTTTGGGTGACCTTAAATCTACACGACATAACTTAAATTTTATGTAATGTGAATTTTATTTCTTGACGTTCTAATGTTATTTTCTTAAACCGCAACATTTTTCATGTTCCTCCTTGCAATTAGAGCCTAACTTCCAAGAAAATTTTAATTTCAGAATACTTTTTTTTTTTTTTAAAGGGCTTTATCAAAAACATCAATTCACAAATTTAAAAAAAAATTTTCCTTAAATGTCAGTCCTGTAAACTGAAACTGAGTTAATTCCCTCTTGTATAGTATACCACAGCAAAAGATGGTGAATGTTGGTGAGCTCTGCAGTAGCATTTTGAATGGGGCAAGACTGCATTTGTCAAGGCCAGAGATGAGAATGCTGCAATAGTCAAGATGCAGGATGATAAGGGCTTGAAAGAGAATTTTATTTGTGTGGAGAGCAGCAGAGAGTAGGGGGACAGAGTCACATCATATTTTGTCTATTCTATTTTTGAATAAATCATAAGGAGATTAAGTGTCCCAAGCACAGCAGAGAAAGGAAGAAAAAATACTAAGTCAAATGTGGTAAAAAGACAGCTGGGGATTGCAGGCACAGGATCCAGTTAGGCTGGAGAAGTAGAGGTGATTAGCTACAGGTGACAGAACTTAAGGAGGAGAGAACAAGTTCATAGTGGAGAAAGTCAACATAGCCACTGGATTTTTGCCAAAGAATGGGAGAGGAGGAAACAGACATTGGGTGAGCCACGGATAGGAGTTGGCAGAGCAGACCTTACAATGGAAAAGAGTGTAGAATAGAGAGATCCAGGTCAAAGAAAGAAACAATGGGCAGGAGAGAGCTGAGAGCAGAAGAGATGTCATCAACATAGATGGACTAAAAGTCATGGAAGCACCAAGTGACAAGGTGAGCGATGTTGAAAGAGACCAGGTGGTGGTGAGAGAGGGATAACACATTAAAGGAGAGATCAGAATGAGAGTAAAGCCTGGTGAAGACCAAGGCCAGTGAATGGCCATTTTGAAGACTTGAACCAGCACTGCAGGTCAAAAGCAGTGTGGGGTAAAGAGACAGGCAGCTATGGGATAGGATGGGTCATCAACACAGTATTTGAAGTGCCAAGGATAAGTGTAGGATGACAGGAAATGAGAGCCAGGGTTTGAAATCAGAGAGGAAGGCAGACAAGGAGAAGCTGGGCATACAGTAGATGAGGGGGGAGAATAGTATGATGCAGTGTGGTTCAAAGGCGAGAGTTGGAAAGGGGAGGGAGAAGGGGTTGGAAGCAATGGGACAGGAGAAGCCTGACACCCCCGTTATTGTCTCCAATTAAGTCACTACTTCACAGTAGGAATAGAAATGGACTGACCTCAGGAACTGGCTTCCATCCTGCCAGTGATCCACTGGAGGACAATAGCCATCTGGAAAGGAGCTAGGAGAAGTACTTGGAGTGAATGTCCAGGTTAACAGGGCAGAAAGGAACTGGACAATAAATACAGGCAAGTAAAGGAAAAGACTAACCAGGTAACTGGGCAAGTTTGCAAGTGAGAAAGAAACCAGGCATCCAGGCAGCAAGTACAAAGGAGATGACCAGGCAAATGAGAAACAAATGTAGGAGAGCAGAACAGACAGAGGGAAATTAAATTAACAAGAGAGAGACAGGGCTATTTATTTTATTTAAAATGCTCATCACATTAAAGACAGTTAAATGTATCTTCCTACTACCCCATTTCCGTGTAAGCAATTGCTGTAGTTGTCACCGGGTACTCACTGATCATGGATCCAGTGAGAAAGCAAGCAGTCTAAGACACTGAATTCTGAGAAACCAACACTGAAGAAAACAGATACAAGTCACCACACAGAGAACAGATGTTAGGTGACAGTCACTTTTCAGAATAGAACTGTCCTTACAACTAACCATAGTAATAGACTAAGAAAACGATAGGTGTCAATTACTGACTAATAAAATGTGTCTAGATTTTTACCCTTTTTCACTGTGAAAGGGATTAGCGCCACCAAGGCCTACACAATCTACATTTGAGATTTAAATTCTGTAGCAAATTCAGCTCTTTCAACTGAAGTATTTTCTGTCCCCTTTCCCTTCTATTTTATTTTGAATTGGCTGCAGTAATATGAAATCAGTACATATCTAGTTTTCCACCAAAACTTTACCACTGACTCCACTGGGGATACAAGCAGCAACCACCCACACATACAACACTTACTTTTTTCTACCCTGTTCTCTTATAGTTGCAGCTCAGGACATTAACCCTAATCACTTAGTGCAGTGGTTCTCAACCTTTCCAGACTACTGCACCCCATTCAGGAGTCTGCTTTGCCTTGCATACCCCCAAGGTTCACCTCACTTAAAAACTACTTGCTTACAAAATCAGCCATAAAAATGCAAAAATGTCACAACACTCTGTTACTGAGAAATTGCTTCCATTCTTGTTTTTACCAGATGATTATAAAATAAATCAACTGGAATATAAATATTGCACTTGTATTTCAGTATACAGTACATAGAGCTATATAAACAATTGTCTATGAAATTTTAGTTTGTACTGACTTTGCTGATGCTTTTTATGTAGTCTGTTGCAAAAATCTAGATGAGCTGATATACCCACTGGAGGACCTCTACGTACCCCTGGTTGAGAACCACTTAGTGGCTCACATCCACGTTTGATCACCAATTATGTTGCAACAAGAACTCTGTGAACATAATAGAAAGCTTTACCTTTAAAGTTTGCTCACAGACCTGCATTGCAATGAAACAGCATAACTTTGAAGAATATTCTAAAGACTGGAATGCCAAACTTTCAGCTTCACTTCAAAATTTGCAAGTCCAGTTTTGCTACAGTGGGAGAAAGCTCTTGAAGCAGGGCAGCTTAATGTTTACCAGGCCAAGAATGCAATCATGGACATTATTTTTATTTCATGGACACCTATTATTACATGTCAGTACTCAGAACAATCTTGCATGTAACAGCTGTTATCTAAAAACATTTGGGTCCATGTCCTAATAAGCTAAAAAGATTGGGGTGCCTGTGAATATACAGAATTCTTTTGTACAGCATCCTTTGCAAGCATGAATTATATGAAGCTTCCGACCACCCTTACACAAAAAATTGCTTTTTTTTTTTTTTACATTTTTTTTTACATTCATACTTTAAATACCTTATTCTTAAGACCTTATATTCTTTGAAGATTGAACTATTCCATGTATCTAGTTCTGCTATATTTTCTTTATTTCCTTCTCCCCCATTCTATATTTGACACATTTCACATAAAACAAGTAAGATTTCCATTAGATCCTGTTGCTTATTTTGACTCAACTCTGATAGCAACAGAGCTTTTGTTATCATAGCCACACACTAGGACTGAGTGCTCCTCCTTTCTTTGTATTCTTCCACCTATTTGAAGAAAAGCAGTCTTAAATCATCACTCATGAACATGATATTCCAACCTCATCAGAGTTACCACGTTATATCATGATCAACACCCAAAAACTACGCAACGTCCTTGCAAACGGTTACAAGGACACTTACCAAACTGAATACTACAAGCACTCTATATTAAGGAGCAGGAGACCTTTGATGAGGACGAAACAGTTTAAATCAAAAATTTAAATCACCAATTTTAATCATGATTTAAACCACCAAACAGGAAACCTTGATTTCAACCACCCATTTTAATTTTGTTTTACATTTGTCCTTTTTAGTTATTTTACTAATGAAGGTAGATTCTAACTCAGGGGTGTCAAACTCATTTGCTATGGCAGGCCAGATTTGAATTAAATGTACTTCAAGTGGGCCGTACATACCCTACATCGAAATACTTTTGGATTTTGGCACTTTTGGAGTGCTGTGTCTCGTGCACATAGCACTCCACGTGCTGCCGCCAGAGTACGCAGATCTAGGGGCAGCGTCGTACTCTCTGCCGAGATCTCGCAGCGTCGTACTCTCTGGTGGCAGCATACACTGCTGCAAGATCTCGCAGCAGCATGCGCTGCTGCCAGGGGCTGAACCAAAAAGGTTGGCGGGCCGTATCCAGCCTGCGGGCCGGATATTTGACACCCCAGTTCTAACTGATTGGTAACCATTAAAACATGTTAATTTGCAACTAAATATAGCCTTTACACTAAATTTAGTACTACTTTTTGCTAACAAGGCTACACTTTAGCAAGCCTCCTGAAATATCAGCATCAGCTCTAGCAAGCTGCTGCAAATACCACCCAGATGAAAACTGCTGCACATACAAGTATAAATAGCAACGAGGATTTGAAGTTGAGGTATACACAAAAATGGGAGGTTTTGTTACGGCAAGGTAAGGTTTTGTCATATTCCTAGGTCTTAATGTCATCTTTCTCAAGGCAGACTTAAAATTGTGTGGGAAGTGATGTGTGCATGACTTTCGCCCTGCATTTTTTGGCTTTAGGTTATGCCTTCATTGCCATAAAGGGACCTGAGAAAGGAAGTATAGTGTTCTGGGGTGTGGCAGGTATTACCCTATCTCTACATTTCCTATGTTTTATCCTTTACATTTTATTGTGTGTGTTTCCTGCTTTTTGGACGTTGTAATGTTCAAATGCCAACTTCCATGTTCTAGAAGGGTATAAGGGCACAATGATAAGCAACTTGGACTCATGTTTAATCATGGTTTATGTTAGCCAGTTGCATTTTAGCTTACGACATTAACAAAGAGTGAGCATTCTATGCTACTTTATAGTAAAGGGAAGTCTACTGAACTTCTTACCCTCCCTTTCATCTTCCAAATGGAAGATCAATTTTTTATTCTTGTTTTTATTTGAATTTCCTCTCTTTCACTTTGCCTCTAGTACCAACTAAGGATACATTGTGTTTTTCCCTCTACCTAGAACAGTGCCTGGTCATTTGTTCCTTCAAAACTCTCCCATCGCAAATATCCCAGCCAGTATAATCTTAAATGAACAAGTGGGTGGTCCTTAACTTTCAACATCCTCAGTGTCTCAAGGATATGAAAATGATATTTAAAATGTCACAGTAAAAACACTAGGCAACACAACTATTGAAAATTAAAATAATCAGCAACACTGACATTTTCCATTATGCACTACAAATGTTTTCAGTTTACTGAACAGTAAAGAAGTCCTACTTTCCCCCCTTTGAACACATGTTCAATGAAGTAACTCACTTCATTGATACAGCCATACCATAAAAATAAAAATGTGTAAGTCTCCACCCACTTTTGGGAAGCCAAAATAGTGAAAATTCTGCTGAAATAACATGAACAACTTTTTAAAAGACAAACTGACATCGAAAGGGGGAATATGACATGTACTGAACATGGATAGTGTATTAGACATTGCAAAACTAATTTAACTGTACAGTTCATAGCATTTTCTCATTGCATTTGAGAGACTTAATTGTTAAAAAAGCTTCATTTACTAAATATGATGCTAACGTTGCAAAGGGAAGTAATGACACTTCAGTTAAGGTTAACATAGCTGACAACTAAGTGTTTCCATTAGTTACTCTGGGCTCAAACAGAGGAAGTCAACATCTCAAGCTCATTTAGGCCAATTTATATGCTATAGACCAAAGTAATATGACTTGCTAATGGCCTGCATCTTTCACCTAATATGGAACTGATTTGTTAATTGATTGAGACAACTGAGAAAGTTCAGTTTCTACTCAAGCACAGCGATTCCAGACTCACTGACACGGAATATTTATTAATGAGGTATGTATAATAGCCCATGACGTTTCATGGGGATAATTATCTTGCTGCATACAAAATAACTAAGTTGATATTATTTCATGCCTTTTGTTGTTTCTATCCAAGCAACTCTGTGAATACTATTTCAAAATAAGATATGAATGAAAGCCTATAAGTTATTTTGGTTCAAGTTTGTGTGTCGACCAGCCCCAAGGGAAAAGCAGATACAACTGGGAACTGAATACTCCAAATCTCAGCAGCATTTGCCGTATTTTAATATCAGAAATGTCTATTAGGGTCATGTCTAGACTAGGAAAAAAAATAACTTGGTCTGCAGGCATTGTCTACACTACACAGCAAGGCTGATGCAAGGCAGGGTAGAATGACATAGGTGTGCATCTGTCTACACTTAAATCTGGCTCCTGCCAACATAAATACCCCATTATGCCACCTTAATAACACCACCTCCCTGACTGGCATAGAGCCATGGTCAATGTACTTAGGTCAATGTAGCGAGAGTATACATGCTGCATTATTTATGTCGAACCTAACTGTTCTCAAGCAGCTGTCTTACAATGCCCCATATTGACCACTCTTAACCATTGTGAACGCTGCTGCCTAGGGGTCACGGAAACCAGAGGCCCACCCCCAACCACTTTTAAAGCCCTAAGAATTTTTGAAATTTCTTTTCCTGTTTGCCGGGGTTTGGCAAGCACATTAACTGTTCATTGTCGAGTGCAAGTGACCACGCTGACTACATGCTCCAGACACACTCCTGCCTGGTGCAGACTGGAGACATTGGATCTCCAGGACCTGTGGAGAGAAGAGACTGTGCAGGCACCACTCTGAACCAGCCCTAGAAACACTGACATCTACAAGCAGATTGCTCAGGGATGCAAGAGAAGAGATATGACAGGGACCAGCAGCAGTGCCACAAGGGGGCCAGTGAGCTACCACAGACATACCAGAAGGTCCTGGAAGCCAAAAGTCGATCAAGGCCTGCTGATTTACAAAGAGCTGCATGTCATACTCGGCAGAGATCCCATCATCCAAAAACACCACTTTGGATACCTCTGAGGAATCCAAGTCACAGGCCTCTGCCATGAACAGTGAGGCGGCAGTGGTGAACAAGGAAGAGGAGGAATATTATAGGGGATAGGTGACCAGGGGATCCAGCTGCGCAGTGAGCCAAGCCCTGTTTTTGATTCCTCCACAGTCCAGACTGTCTAGCATTGATGAGCCGAGCGCAGGTAAGTGTGCAGCTTAATTTTCAATTACAGGGAGGGCAGCCCCAAAGTACAGGGCACATCTTTGGACTTGTCATTAACTCTCAAATGCTGGAAGAGGTTGTGGTACAACCAAGAGAGAGAAAGTTGCTATCTGCTTTTCCTTCCCTCTAGACTAAGTCAAAAGGAGCCATGCAGAACAGTTTATGAACACAGAACTATCCTGTTAATCCGCCAGAGATCTCAATGACACTTTCAAAGAAACTCTCTCCAATCTTCTCCAGAAGGGAGGTCTGTCTTATTTCTTCTTCCACAGTAGGATACTTTCCCATGCCACTCAATATCTTCAGCAAGCACCATTGCAATAACCATTGCAATATGGGCCTGAGTGGATTCAGCACATCAGTTATGCTCTCTCTGACTTCGTTAACCGTCAGGAATGACATATCAGCTAAAATCACTGCCTGTGGAAAACAGTGCCAGTATTCAGTACTACTGCCCTATACTGCTAGAATCATACAACCAAGCAATTTCCTCCGCATTTCTGCAAACCCAAGTGGGCCATACTCACCACGGCTGCTGCTGTGACTGGCACCAAGCACAAGCATTCTGAAGCAGAAGTGTTAATGTAGGTAGCATTTACAACATCAGGGGAGCAAGGGGAATGATTTCAGCCTCTTAAAGTTTCGCTTTCCTTATTGAATACACTGACAATGATACCTCTGTGTGTTTTATCTGCACCTGCTGCCATTGTGGCTTTCAGGGTCTCCCCCTCCACACCCACAGAACACCTGCACCACAAAAGGAGGAGAAAGAAGAGGACTTGGAATGACATGTTCAATAAGATCCTGCATGCCAGTGCTGGATTGGACAGCAAGCACAGGGCCTGGAGGATGAACACTGTGGGCAGCCTTGTGAAGGACAAGAGTGGAGAGGAGAAAATCACAAGAGGAAAATGAAAGGGATATGCACCAGGACATAATGGGGCTTCTCAGGCAGCAAACACATATGATGCAGACTCTTGGAAGACCTATAGGTTCAACAATCCTATACTCACCCTCCTCGCCTCCCTTCACCCCCATAACCCCCTCAACATTCCACATGGCATCAAGGGTTGCTGCACCACCCCACCACTGCACCCTGTGGATTAAAGACAATCACAGCTTCACATACACTGACCTGAAAAAGCCACTGTGGTATATGTATAGCTGAAATGGACATTAATGTTCTTTACCCTTCATAATAAATTAAGAGAACAGAACATAGGTTTTATGATGTTTTTAATGTATTTGCTTTTAAATTGCCCAGGGTGGGTTGTTTTTTTTTCCGCACTGATTTTGTTACAGAATAACATTCTATTATTTGGAACATAGCATCTTTTTATCAGTTCACAACATATGCTTGCTGGTGCTCATGAATTCTAAAAGCAACTAATTTCACAATTTCAGTCACAAAGACAATTAATAGGTGCACTGACAATTATATCAGTGCATGTATGGCAATTACGACATGAATCATACCAGGCTGCAAAAGATCAGGGCCAGGTAGAGCACACTACAACACCACACGCCACTCTGGCTCATTAATAAAATGAGCTTTCAAAGCTTCCCTGAGCATTATAGCGCTGCACTGAGCTCTTTTAATAGGTCTTGTATCTGGCTGTTAAAATTCAGACAGACAAACTCCACCTCTGCCTTCCAACCCAGCAGAAACTTTTCCCCCTTTGTTTCAGATATTATGCAGAACACAGCAGGCAGAGATAAACCTTGGGATATTTTTCTCACTGAGGTCCAAGCTTGTGAGTAAACATCAGCGTCCCTTCAAATGACCAAAGGCACATTCAATTATAATTCTGCACCTGCTGAGCCAGTAGCTAAAGCAGGGGTCGAGAACCTTTTTGGCTGAGAGAGCCATGAACGCCACATATTTTAAAATGTAATTCCGTGAGAGCCATACAATGTGTTTAAAACTAAACATATGTGTGTGAGTGTGTCCTTCTCCGCAGTGAAATTAACAAGGCGTCAATTTCACTGGGAGAGTGTGTCCTGCTCCCACTCCCCAGTGAAATTGACAAGGCAGAGTCAGTTTCACTGCCCAGTGTGTGCCCTGCTCCGCAGTGAAATTGACAAGGCAGAGTCAATTTCACTGCGGAGAGCAGTTCCTACTTCCCCGACTTTCACCTATCGGGGGGTCTAGGAACCTAATACCCGCGATAAATGAGGGATCACTGTAGATGAGAATGTTTTATATTTTTAACGTTATTATTTTTTTTATTAAAGATTTGTCTGCGAGCCAGATGCAGCCATCAAAAGAGCCACATCTGGCTCTCAAGCCATAGGTTCCCGACCCCTGAGCTAATGCATTCCTTGGGGCTGTTGAAGCGGCCAGTGTATGGGTTCATGAGCCAGGGGAGCAACATGTAGGCTGGGTCCCTATGAAGGTTCACTACTGGCATTTCAATATTTCTAATGATTTTTCTGACAATAAGGAAAGAAAGTCCCTGCTTGTAGCTTTCTGAACAGTCCTGTTTTCTTAAAGATATAAGCATTACGCACCTTCCCTGACCAGCCAACACTGGTATTTATGAAGTATCTCCCATGGTCCACCAATGCTTGTATATCATAGAGAAGTAGCCCTTTTTCTTAATGTATGCTGTGGCAAGGTGGTCTGGTGCCAAAACAGAGACATGCACGCTGTCTATTGCTCCACAACAAGTTTGGGATCCCCACTGTAGCAAACCCATCCACTGTGTCCTGCACATTGCTGAGTCACACTCCTGCATAGTGGCCCTAAACACTTGTATGACAACAGCCACCACACCTGATTTTCCAGCTCCAAAATGATTTCCAGTTGACCAATAGGAATAGGGCACTGCAAGTTTCCACAATGCAATTGCCACTTGCTTCTCCATTGTCAGTTCAGCTCTCATTTTGGTGTCTCTACACTGTAGGGCTCAGGTGAGCCCAGCACACATTCAGAAATGTGGCCTTACGCATCCATAAAATGTGCAGCCACTGCTCATCATTCCAAATTTATATTATGCAATCTGACCAGGTAGAGCTTGTTTCTCAGATCCAGAAGCAGTGTACCACCACCTGCAGCTACTCTGAATGTCACCACCAACTACGAATTGATTCTTGTTATGTCCCACAGCAATCTGTTCTCCAAGGAAAATTCATGTTCCCTGCAGCTCTGCAAATACTGCAGAATCATTTGTCTTGTGCTTGCAATAGTGCAGAGCTGTGCAGGCTCCATTGTGGAGTACTGAAAAAAAAAAAAAAAAAAGGCTGGAAAATGATGGGATACGGATGACTTTATGAGATGGAGACAGTAACAAATTGGCAAGTTGACCCTATGTTCCCAGTCAGCCTGGTGCGACTCATTTCAGCTCCATCAAACTTCCCAGAAGATAGTGCGCAGGACGGTGGTGAGTTGCACACTATGATAAGTACGCATAGTGCACCGCATTCTGTATTGATACAAGCACTCCTGGTGAGTGCACACACCAGATACAAGGAGTCAGGCATGCAAATGCACCAATAATGTGCTAACTGTGGCATCTGTATGAGTCAGCATAAGTTCGTAGCGCAAACGTGGCCCACACAAGGAATTTACAATATGTGAGGTATATCACTGTAAAACCATCACCTTTTTTCCTACGGCAGACATGGCCTTACGGAACATACTGATAATGTAGTAAAATCCTTCATAAGTTAGCAACACACTACTCTCAAGATTCAGTGCTCTGTCAAAAGATGGAAATTCTGAGTAATAATGGGATAAGATTAATAAGATTACTCAAAGATGTACCTGTGAGTAAATGCAGTTTTTACACTGATCAAAAATACAAAATTCTGTTTAAAATGGTAGAAAGGCCTTCACATCTCAAAAGAGGCAAAACGAAAACAATAAACAAACCCAATCAAATGGAGTGCTGTTAGTGGCAAGGGAAGTATCACTTTTTACCAGATATGCCATGAAACCTAACAGAGGGCTTGTCAGCTTTCATACAGAAACAAAGACTGAAACACTTCAAGGTGTTATTCCTCATAAAAAGCAAAAGATTAACTGAAAGATTTATCCTACCTCATGAGTTTGCATGGTATTAGACTAAGTACCTTGCATTCTGCATAACTTTTACATTTATATTTATTCTTATATTAAGTTACGATAATTAAGTTATCATTTGGTATAGGGGGGAGGGGGGAAGGAATTGGCACTGCTCCCAAAAAAAGGAAACCAATACTGAGAATTTAGAGAAGTCATCATGTTGTTAAAGAGCTTGTCTTCACTTAAGAGTCACCACTGTTATAGTTTGAGTGTTCCCATTAACAGAAAAGACCACAAATGCTCCACTTGCAATAGGTAACAGCAAAACCAAATAAATTCTTGTAAGTTTACTATGATACTGCTTAGGAGTGCCACAGACAGAATAATGTGCTAACAGGGAGGAGAACAAGAAGAAAGCCTCATATTTCCATCATCCTCTACCATTTATCTACACAAGCAAAGGACTGAGTGTCTTCCGCAGCTGCTCATAGCATTCCTGAGCAGCAACATAAAAATTTAGATTAAACTTAGTTTACTATTGCTCAGAAAACAATGTGGCAGTGGTACTGAAATGAGCTACATTTTTGTAAATTTAGCTCTATAAGCAACAAATTTTGAGAGTGGGGTCAAAGGAGGGAAACTGGAAAGCTCCTTTTATCTCCTTTCTCTCCCAGAAGTTGAGGAGATTGGAAAACCCCCTCCTCTACCACTAGTATCCAGGAAGCAGGGTGGTGAGAAAGAAGCTTTCCATTCCATTGCCACAACAGGAGTGTGGAAATTCCATTTCAGAGAACTACAAACCAAGACCAACAAGAAATGGTGGAGCACTACAAAAATAGCCTTGGATAGCATCTTGGTGGAAAGTCCTGCATCCCTGAACTCCATATTAATTCTAGGTAATAGGCATTGATTTTAAGGAAACTGAACTGCTTTCTCCGACCCAGAAATTCAAAACATCTGTCTACTGACCAATCCACCTATGACTGCCTTTGCTGATAAAATAATCATGAAATACTATTTCTACTTCTATGTGTACAATTTGTGTCTAAATTACAGAAAAGGTGGTTTTAACAAAAAACTTAACCCCCATTTAAACTGTACTCTGCACCTTTACTGCAGGCAGTTTAGCACCTTGTTAGCTAGTTCACAGGTCAACCCTGACAAGCTAACACCTCCAGTCCTGTTTTATATGAGGGAGGACAGGCTTTTCCCCACCCCCAGTCTCAGGCTACCTTTTTCTCTTAATCCATACACAAAGCCTCAATTGTTCTAGAACCATCCCTCCAGAGAAGAACTGCAGGATTGCTATTACATACATTCAAAAATCAAACTGTCAAAAAGTCCTTGTTAACAAAGAATGAAGTGGGAATGTGATAGCTTGATTTGCACAATAAAGCTCCAACCTTACAATGAGACATTTCACAGGTGTGGAGTTCCAAGGAACATAATGGTGGCAGGAGTCATTGTGTGCATCTCATTGCAGAATAAGTACTTTAATCTTAATATAAGGGTCCGATAATACATTAAGTTATTCTGGTGCACCACAATGTGGGTTTTTTTCACATAAACATTTGAAAGACATAAAATTCAGAGCAGTGCTTAATTTTAAGTATCTTTATAGGACTTGAAAAATTTGACACTATAATACTAATCAAAAGACCAAAATTAGTTACAGTGCTACACCAAAACAGATATTAAAAAGAGGCCCTATAGCAGCCCCCCATGGTCACTGGTGATACATCTCTGAAACTCTCAGATTAGGATAGACAGAATTAAGAGATGTAATGTTATTCATTTGAAATAGACTGAACTCTAACAAAGAAAAACATTAAATTTATATTTGCAAACTGCCATAGTATATAAATCAGTATTAGCCATAGGTAAGTAGATGTCCTAGGAAGAAGGGAGTTTCATTTTTTCAGTCTCCTCTTTTTTGACAGATCTAGTCTCAGTTTTCCCTGCAGCCTTTATAGGGGAGTGATAGATAAAAATTTTTCAGCCTCTAGGCACTCCATTTCCTAATATGCCTGAAGGACACAAGCAGAGAAGTGAGCACAGGAGCAATAAGAGGATTTAAAAAGGATAGGTTATTCTGTTCAACCAGATACAAGATCTTATTATAAGGTGCTCCACATGCCTATAATTCCATGAACCAAGCAAAGCCACAAGGGAAGCAAACTGCTGAGCTTCATTCACTAGAGATATAAACTAGCAAATGCTCTGGAAGTGCTTCAAACAAGTGCTAAACTGCAATAAGGATGTTGATAGAACCTCATATCATTGGTCCTCTAGCCTACTAGAAAACAGTCACTTTTGTCACAGTTAATGGCTAACTGCACCACTGCCCCTTCTCAGGGTCTCACTGAGAACAGTACCCGTCCGAGGGGTCAGGCCATTGGCCTCTCTCCTGGAGTGGAATTCCTCAATTTGCCACTTAAACAGGACCTAGGTTACATCCATAACTACTTCAGCAGGTCCAGCTGGGGTTTGGACTCTGCTGTTCACTTCTTTCCAGGAGCTGTGATTAGTAGTGAATACACAGGAACCACACAGCCTTCTCAAACAGTATCATTTAGCATTAACAGCACAAATACAACATTCAGAGACATGAGTTTAAAAACAATACAAGAGGCCTAACCACATGGCTTTTATCCAACTTAACTGCTCCTGGCCTAGATGCATAAGTCGTACTTAGAGAGAGCTAGTCTGCCTGAAACTCTTACCTCTCCCCGCAATCTGTGGGTGTGTCCTCACGACAAGGTTAGTCCAGGTTATAGCCAGTTGTTGCCCCTAACCACCCCTCTTCCATCCACACAAAAAAACCTCTTAACCCCAGTTTAAGGGGGTGAAACTCAGGCTAGCAAGTAAGGTTAGGGATGTAGGCTTCAGATTGGGTTTCACATCAGCTCATGTTGTTAGTCCTCCAATCCCATCTCACAATTCCACCTGATCTGTACATTCTTAACTAACTCCTCCCTTCTTCTGAACCAGAAAACTAGGAATGGGAGACATGATGGATCACTTGATGATTACTTGTATTCATTCCCTCTGAAGCACCTGGCATTGGCCATTGTTGGAAGATAGGATACTGGGCTAGATAGACCATTGGTCTGACCCAGCATGGCCATTCTCGTGTTCTTAGGACCACAATTTAACCACATTTGCCTGCTTCAAACTTTCACAGCATCTGAACTAAAAAACCATCCAAGAAGTTCTTTTCCTTTGCTGCCTGATGGCCAGAAGCAGACACCAGTCTTCTGGTAAAGTAACCGTGTGATGCCCATAAAACCTACAAAAGCTCAGGAAGGACAGACAAGTTTTCCCACAACAATGCAAATGAATTCACAGAATAGGCCCCCAGTTTAATGCACTACTAGAACCAGAGGATATTCTGGCTAGAAACCCAGCCTGGCATATTGACCACGGCACCACTGTCGATGCAGCCACTCAAGTCAAGGGTAGGGCTTTGCAGGGGGGTGAAGCTCCACCAGTGCTAGGCTAGCCCGAGCTAACTGTGGTCAAGACATACATACCCTATGCGTTAACCACATGGCATGCTGATCACTGCTTCCCACCTCTTCTGCCAGGGGCACCTTTTGGTCAGTCTTTTGATCTTTAGTACCTTGATAAAACAAAATCTCTTCACTTCGCTAGTGCCTTGAAGTAGCACTCCATTGTTTTCTTAGCTACTCTGAAAATATACGCCTGAAGCAGTTTTATCTAAGGCTATACCTACACTACACAACACTTTAAATGGTGTGTAGGGTATATGTAGCTACACGACACAGTGAAATGCAAGCTGTGTCCACACTGCAGCATGAAGCCACATTATGTCACTGTAAGGCTTTGATAGGGGGAGGCAGTGGGGTGCTGCTACAGCCTCTCTCTGCTGCTAGTCTTTTCCTGGGGCATGGAAAGGCTCCAGCAGTTGGGAGTCAGAGAGCCACTACATGGCTAAAAATGAGTAGTTATAAACAGGAAAGCAAATGGGGTTTGTACTCAGGCATATACCCACTTCATTCAGGCATCTGTAGCCTACTCGCTTAAGTTGTGCCTCACAGTCTATACTGCTACTTAAACCTGACCTGAGGGCTACTCAAGTGCATAGTTTACAGGTCAACAAAAGAAACATGCAGGGTAAACAATGGGTATTTCCACACTACAGCAGCTACTGTGCTGCTATAGTATAGATGTTTACTACATCGATGGAAGGAGTTTTTCCATGGATGTAGTTGACTCACCTCTCTAAGAGATGGCAGCTAGGCCAACGGAACAATTCTGTTGACATAGCTGCGTCTACAGCAGGAAATTTTTCACAGCCCTTAGCAATGTAGCTAGGTTGATCTAATTTTTAGGTTTAGACCAGGCCTGAGCCCTTAGTTGTTTCCTGACTAGGCCCATCCCTAACTTGAGTCTGACTTAACCCTTTGAATTCAAGTAGACAGCAATTCAAAAATTAAACGGGGAAAGCAAGTCACAAAATATTCATAAGACCACCACATATCTACCAGTTCATTTCAACTTCCTCAAACCCTTACAGTTAGCTTGTGTTTTAAAGCAGTACTTACATGCCATGCAGCCTCTGTCACAGGAATGTATGACTATGCTTTAGGAAAATTGAACTACCATTTAGTATACTCTCACAAACTAACAGGATAATGAGACCTCCTCATAAATCATCCCAAGAACTACACAGTAGCAAATAAATTTGGTTCCAGTAGCAAAAACAGTTAAGTGCCAGTTAAATAAACTGTGAACAGCAAAAAGATGATAAAGTGTTAAAGGCGACTTCATACTAGGTAGCCATAGTCTAATAAGCACTATAATATACTTTATATAGGGATCCAAGGTTTGCATGGAGTGCAAGGCAGGACACTTGGGATCCTTTTCAAGGAAGTTTTCACATGGTCAAAGCATGACGCAACACTGAATATTCCTCTAGATAATGTATATCAGACATAAAGCTTTCCAGAGACATGGGAAATAAAGGGAGAACCCCACTAAACCTGAACCCTCAAAACAAAAAGCAGATTTAATCATTGTGCTGAAAGTAAACAGACACATGACAGGCAACAGTATTGAAGACATGGTGCACATACAGATTTATAAAAAATAAATTCAACTTTTTAACAATAAAAGACTAGTTTTAACCAACTGCCATGGTTTAAATTTACATACATTTGAAAAAACAAAAGTCAGTTCAATATGTCAGCATGGATCGTCCTAACTATGCAATATTCATTCAAGTAGTTTCATGTCACAACCTGTAAAGCTCACATAGATCAGTATAAACATGATTAATAAAACTGGATAGTGCTTAGATGTTACCATAATGGGTGCTAGAGGACACCCTAAAAGAGAAGATAATTTTTAAAGATTGGTGATCTCAGACAATTTTAGGCCAGAATCCATCCTTTGTTCAGGTGCAAAGGATTCCCCTATAAAGGGTATAGGTGGTATTTTGAAATACAAGGTCCCCAAATAACGTGGTGTAATGTGGGATATGGATGCTATGTTCCAAGTACTGCAGTGTAAAGGATTCTTTGGCAGTGCAGATTTGAAGAAAACTAAATGGATCCACTGGTCAAAACACCTTGGAAGAAGGAAGTAGTACATACAGTACAAAGCTGCAGAAGCACCTGCAAAGCAGCCTGTGGAAGGATGATTCTACCCTACCGGGCCCCAGCTTGTCTCAAATAAGTTTAACTCAGACATGATAAAGAATTTGCCTCTTCTTATCTGGTTAGTGGAAAAAATAGAAAAATATTTCTCTTGGTTTTTGTAATGTCTGGCTGAAAACAAGGTGTACAACAGAAACTGAAAAGTTTTATAGCCCCCAACATTATAAATGTACTAAAGCATGTGAAAGTATATGCTGTGATGCACATTCAATTTACAGTTTAACTTTTTTTCCTGGGGAGATAGCCAAGTTTAAAAATAGGAACAGAGTTATTTTTAATATCTGTTTTGCAAAAACTTTCAGTGTAATTTTAATGTTATTCTTACCACCAGTAAGCTACTGCACAAGTTTTGTGTGTGTATGAGGAAATGGGAACCTTCCATGTCTCTAGCTGTTATTGGAACTGATGCACTGGTGCTGGCGGATATAGGCACTGTAGAATTTGACAGTGCCAAGGGTTTTGTCAGCATGGAGCTTGTAACAGATTTCGCCACTTTACGGGCCATTGATTTTGATGGTGCTGTGTCCGAGTGGGGATGGTAAGACTTGGCTCTTGGTTCCGTAATGGAGCTATGAGGGTCAACTGGTACCTCAGTAGCCATTTTATCAGAGGAATCTGCAGCCTCTTTGGTCCTGTGTCTCTTTTCCTTAATGGGTGAGGACCTCCTCTTTTTCTCATGGCTTGTGTCCAGCAGCATGGAGTGTCTTTTCCTACAGGAGCTTTCCTGTGACAAGTGTTTACTCTGTCCAGGGTCCAAAGCAGGTCTGACAGATTTCTCCATCAGAATAAGCTTCTGGCGGAGGTCCCTATCATGCCTGGCTCCGGCTTTCAGGTTTCTACAATGAGGACATTTTTGAGAAACGTGTCCTTCACCGAGACATCTAATACACTGTGTGTGCCCATCGGACACTGGCATCACATCTCTATAAGAGGTGCAGCGCTTGAAGCTGGGCGAGCCTGGTACATTGCACCATCCTGAGGAGGGGAAAGAACTAACCTAGTCTAAAGGGAAAGGTAAGTGTTGAAGAAATTGTTATTTTTTAAACAAATGAGCTGG
This sequence comes from Mesoclemmys tuberculata, assembly GCA_007922155.1. Taxonomy (NCBI): domain Eukaryota; kingdom Metazoa; phylum Chordata; order Testudines; family Chelidae; genus Mesoclemmys; species Mesoclemmys tuberculata. The sequence continues at coordinate 27,728,609 of ML675603.1, forward strand.
GGTAACTATAACTAGGGGAAAACTGACTAAACTTGCTAAAAAAAGCAGAATATAGAGATTCTCTATCGAGCTCTGAGGAACTGCTGGAAGCTCCGTCTCGGACTGTGGACAGTTGAGAAGGAACTGAGGGGGTTGGGTCGCGTACTCCAAAAAGGGCTCCAACAACGCCATGAGACACAGATTGTGCATGCGTGACCCAGACAAGCACTGTTGGTAAAAATCTCCAATCAAAGATACGAGGATGTGCCAAGACCTAGAGTGGAGCACCCACAGGTACACTACTCAAATAACAGAATTATACACCACCAGAAATGACTGTACAAATAGATATGTAGCTGAAGAAATGAATTTCAGAATATAAGCTTTCATTTTAAAACAAAATTATAGTCTAACCATCATGGTTGTGAAGATTAATTTCTTGTTTCAAATTTATGCAATGATGAATGGCTGAGTGTTTAGAAAGTCTGAAAAACAAGAGCTGTGAACTGCTCCCTTCCACTTCAATGTGGATATTCAAACTCTTAAGCCTAATGACAGCAATTAAGGTGTTAGGTATTTCACTGATGATTATTTTAGCAGAAACCTAAAGCATCTATGGTGTGAGAGACACAGTTAAACTTTGTCAGCATATAAGTGAATATACTGTTAAAATAATACCAATGGTAATATACCATTATATATTGTCTTGCCTACAACACTTTTAATAAAAGTTATTTTGGCTCTAGCATTAGACAAAACAAACTTTTTTACTTTTAACAGTTTAAAACATTACTAAAATCACTGCTTTTTAAAAAATATTGTTATACTACTGATTTAATTTGCTGATTTTAATAATGAGGTGTTGTCACCTTATTTTAAATTAGCCCACACTAATTGGAGTAGATTAATTGAAAGCAGTGCCCATAGGAAAGGAATAATAAAATAACTCAGTTACAGTTATTTCAAACATATGCAATATTAAACTACTTTAATGCAAAACAAAACTTTTTTAAAGCAATGATGCTTTTATATATCTTTTATATATATATATATATATATATATATATATATATATATATATATAAATAAAAGATCATTGTTTTTACTCTACCTCCCCCCGCTTTTTTAAATTCTTGTGGACACTAATACCTGGGTCTTAGTTTTTAAAGATCTTAAAATGTGATCTTGTCTCTCCATCACCATTACACAAATACACATACATGTTGGTGTTTCATAATATGAGGCCATCACTGAAACACAAACTGAGTAGGGTTGTTCCTCCTCCCCACATTACTTGCATTTAAGAGATTAATACAAGGTGTCATTTTGTTTCTAGACTCTGCCTTTTACTCAGCTGCCATCACTAGCAGAGTAGGAGTAGCTATCACCATGGATAACCAATTTATATCCATTCTCACCTGCTCCTCTTCTTGATCCACTTGCAGTGAGAAGATGAGATATGGAGTGATGCTTCTGCCACAGGTAACAGAGAGAAAGCACCTTCCCATTCCCCACTCTAGAAAATAATCAGATTCAGTGCACCTACAGCATTGAATCCACTTGGACTCATGGAGTCCCTTCACATGAACTGCTACATGTTTTCTTATGTCTTTCACCTTCCCAAGTTGAATTCTTGGAGAAAGGCTTAGGGGTAAAAATATTCAATTCTTCTTGTTCCACAATAGTAGGTGTAACACTGCTGCAAGCTGTCCCTTGTCAAGTAATACATCACAGCAACACACAGAAAACACCTTCTATCAGACACTACCTACTTAATTCTGTTCGTGAAGAAAATTTAAAGAATACTAAGAATGACGTTAAGATCATCCACCAAAGAAACAAGATGGGGGGGTGTACAAATGGGGCAACGACCAATAAAACGCTACAGTTTCCATTTCTTCATTTGAAGTTTTCTTTCATAACAAACCATTTCCAGAGCAACCAATTGGGAAATTGTAAACTCAATAATGTAACTCCAAGAAAAGGAACAGAAGCAGCTAGAAAAGACAATTTGGAATTTCTATTAGCCAAAAGTAACATTAACTCTAGAATCTAGACTGATGCATGTTGCTCCACTCAGAATATCTCATCTAAAATTATGAACTTTTCGATTTCCTCAAACAAGTGGTGCACACTTCACCTATCAGCTCTTTTGACCACATCAGTTTTAATATACTTGAAAATATTTTATTAGGACATATTAGGTATACAATGTGGCGACAGGGTATCTACTATCAATCCCAGCCTCGTTCTGCATTTTTTAGCGCTCGGCTTTTATCTTGGATAAGAGTCTCACTATACAATGATACACATCAAGACACATACTACATACACATCCTGCAGCTCAGACTACAATAAAGTGCCACTGCGGAGCTGATCCAGTTGGATCACCACCTAAGTTAATTGTTCTACGGGGGATCTAGATTTCCAGCGGGGCAATCACAATAGCAGGCAGTCTTTGGGGAACTTTTTGGAAATCTTTTTCACCAGTTTGAGCTATACTGTCTAGAAGCTTTACAAGATGCAAAGCATAGTCTACAGTGCTTGTCAAAAACCCACCATGTAGAAGCTAATCTTATGACCAGATACACCATGTTTCTCAATGAGACAGAACAAAATATTTATGATCTATTTTACCATAGCACCTACCTGTCCTAGTCATGAATCAGGTCCCCAATTGTGCTAGCTGCTGTAAAAGGAGAATAAAAAGACAGTACTCCCTTCCCCAAGGAGCTTACAATCCTGTATCTGCCTATGAGAAAAAACTACATACACCTACAGTAGTACTTTAGAATATTGGATTATTTCAAATCTACGAACTTTGCTTCTAAACAAAAAGAAAAAGACAGTCATTTGCCCGGAAAGACTCGAGACCTCAAAGATAGAACTAAAATAATTTTAAGCTATCACAGAGTTGATATGGTATTGTATATTTTGTGTGTTTAAAAATTAAAAAGATCAAAAGAAACTGCAGCATTGAATTCACCCAGTAATTAGAGAGATGGAACAGTACTTGAAACAGTTATGCCCATTGTGCCTTCTGGATAGGTCAAAGCCAACTAATGGATGGTGAAGCAATGTAATGCTCCTGGTTTTTATCTGAAATATTCTGAACCCACTCACATGCACAAGCAGACAGGAAAGTGTAGTTTACTTATAAAATTGTCTTTGCAGAACAGATGAAGTATAAAAACAACATCATTACAGAAAATAAATACTATAAGCAAAGATAAGTCTAAAATCAGTATTTTTCATATTTTTTCCCCAAACTTTTATGCTATCTGTTATTTGGCATTCAAAACACTTCATAGAAATGTCACTGATTTTACATATCTACCCCTCTGGGGTCTTCTGGCATTGACACATCATCCTTAACTGCCAGATACAAAGTGGAAAATGCAATTTACGTAACATTAGCTAGAAACAGTACAGGTGTCTCAGATAGTCTTACTAAGATCTAAATAAAATCCATGTCACATTTCATCTAATTTCTCATTCACTATGGAATTCTTCTAAGTATTCATTTCTGAGAAAAAAAGTGTTAAATTGCAACCCATCTGAAACTACACTACATAAAATGGAACATGCTCGTTTAATAAAATAAGCCCAAGAAGCCTTTTTGTTCTGATAATTTTGTACGGAAAAAGAACTCTAGTATTTGAAAGATTTTTGGATCTCTCCTGCCATTATAATAAAAACAGCCTATCATTACTCTTACAGGTATAAAGTATTTCCATTTTACATTTTAAATTTTTTTTTTTAGAAGTGAGGAAAAATGTTTTTATTGAACAGAAATAGTTAACATATCTGAAGCAATATACTAATTTCTTTTAAAGTACAAGCAGAACAGTGGATCTTCTTAAATTGATTTATGAACTCTTTCTGGTTAAGATCTACTTGCAATGTTACATGACTCACAAAATGCCTCCCAAAAAAATCACAATTTTAAAACAAGTTGTAAGTTATAGCGTCCCACAACCTTCAAAGTGAAATTTAAGGGATATTGAAGACTGTGGAGATGGACTCCCACTTTCACTCTCCAAATCTTCCCCACCTCTTTATTCACTATTTCTTCCTTCTTTTAGACTCAAAACAGCAGATAGAGTTCGGTGCTAGCAACTCTCTCCAACACTGTTTAACACATCAGTGGCACCTACTATAAGAAAAACTGACTAGAAACATGCAATCAATTTTACTCACAGAAGGCACCACAGGTTAAGTACTTCAGTGCAGGAGAGCAATGTTACTAACTCTACAGCTTCTAGCGCCAGCAAATATCTGTGGGAAAATATAGAACTGCTGATGACTGCCAGTTTGAGAATCTGCATTTCCTCCTATATTATGTACATTACCTCCTATTTTTATTAAATACATTGAAAAATTATGAATACTCTACAAAGAGTAACAAAAAGTTGGATGTTGACAAAGCAAAACTATGCATACATTCCTGACAGTAGTATAGGCAAAAATTCAGATCACTGACAAGATGGGACAGTGGTCACAGGTGAGAAGCTCTGTTTTCCTTAGTTTAGAGAGCGAGAGAGAAATAAAGTCTTTAATCACTTGAAAGAAACTACAAGATAAGGAATGGTGGGTGACAGCCTGACAGCTAAAGTTCTGAGAGTCACACTGAAGAGCCTAAAAGACGTCCTTATAGCTATGTAATGCTAATTACAATGAAGAAAGGAAAGGGGATAAGCAGCAGAGAGAACACTGATAAAGAAAACTTCATTATCAGTATTCCATCTTGGTAAACTTCTCCCTTTCTCCAGTAACATGTTATCATATCTTGATGCTATTAGGTAGTGTGAGATTTATCTCCAACACACATTTTCTAACAGAACCCCTAATAGTATTAACAGCACCAGCATGCACTACCTTATGTCTTAGAACCCATACCATCATAATCTTGATCAGATGGGGTATAAGTTCTAGGTCAGGATATCCTATCACAGTTCCTGCCCTTTACTAGCAGATGAGACTGCTGAATGAAGATTAAAGTCATACAATCCTAGTCCATATCATTCGCATACCATCTTACTACAGCACAAAGTACTCTTTCAATAATGCTTTTAAGAGAGAAGGAAAAACAAAGATACAAGTGAGGCTGGGCAGAAGAACAGTATTAGCTTTACACGTCCTCCCCATTTCTTCACCCCAATGAGTATATAATGCTTTAACACCCTGGTAAAAAGAAGTGTCAGACTCAAATACATAGAAGGATGAACAGATTTCCATGTTATTTATTACATTTCGCATTACTAACAATTGTTTTCCACTAGAAACCTCCTTGTCATAAGGGACCCACTGCTTGAAGTGCCCTCTGCTTACAAGCTTCATGATGACACGTATGTCTGCCTCAGTTTCCTCTTTGAGAGTTCCCTGAAACAGCCCAAGCAATTTTAGTGCAAATAACCCTATGGGGTTAATTTGTTTCAGAAAAAACCCTATGCACGTAAATCCCAGCACCATAATCCAGGCAATATATCAAATACTGACCCAGCTCTCCGCAGCAGCCCTCGCTAGCCCTCTGGCTTCAGCTCTCTAGCTTTGAGACATGAGGCATCTCCCTCTGCTGCTTTCACTCTTCAGCCTTCTCCATTCTCACCTCAGAAAGGACAGCTGGCTAGCCCCTCAACTGGCTTTCAATTACTCCCTCCCCTCTTTTTAGGGAGGGCTTCCAGAGATTTTTCTGCTCTCTGCAGCTTTCCTCAGTGACCTCCTCCACTTTCCTCATGGACTCTCACCAGGATTCTCTCTTTCATTATTTCCTTCAAGGACGTTCCCTCTCTCAAATTTTCACTGATCCTTTATAGGGCCCCAGGTCCTGCCACAACCTCTTAATGGGCCAAACTGGGAACACCTATTCTGGCTCTGGAGTGCTGGATATGCTTCGTTTTTCAGAGTCAGTCATTCTACGACACTGTTGTCAGTTGGTCATGATTTACCAAAACACTTAATCTTTTCCACAGGAATTTTCCACATTCTGATCTGTCCGAAGTCAATTTTTAAAAAGTTTTAAGCAAAAACCAATAGTATGTTTGAGATGAAAAGGTTAAAATGTTTTTCTACCCTTGTAAAACAGTGCTGCAATCTTTTTCTCCAGAAGGGAAACTCAAAAGACTGAACTTTGAAACCTGGTTTGTTCCCAATCCATGATGAAAGTAGTACATGGCTTTCCAAAATATTAACAGTTCAGCTAGTTAACTAAGTTGGTAATGTCTGTATGTCTGTACAAACTCAGAGCCTTCTCTAGTCGTAGGCATAGCAGGATTTAAAATGCCGTTCTACTCCCTGGCTACTCCCACCCTGTAGATTAGAATTTTTTGTTATGCAATTTCTTTTAAAAGTCAGTCAAAGTCAGAAACTATAAGTTTTCTGATGGTTCATCATTCCTTACTCATTACCTTTCAACTGAAAGCTGATCAAGAAATTTTTCTCAAATTCAAAAAAAACAGAAAGAGAATATAATTGTGTTATTCTGATGTGTCAAAACTATGCTGTCCCACCCCAATTTTCAGTGTTTCACAAATGTTAGAGTTGACAACATAAATGCATTTTACATATCTCCCCAATTCACTCCATGATAAGTTCAAATTCCACATTAAAGCATAAGCTTTCAATACTTACGCTTGTTTATTCTACTTTTCAAATTACTGCAGACAGACAACTGAAGTGACCAGGTTATAAGTGATAAGTCTATTTCCCAGAAAAACCTTATCACAACCATTCTGATGGGACAGTGGCAATCTATTAGTTGCATCCCAAAGCAACTAAAAACTTTATAAGCTGTAATTAACATGCAGAACTGCAGTTGAAATCAAATGTGTAGCTAATGCAGAGCATGATCCACTCGTATTTGTGTTCACAGCAGGAAACTGTACTCAACATTAGTTGCGCATTTTTCAGCCAAACTTTACAGGTGGTTTTCAAGCATAGCTCCCCAACCCTCCCTCTACTTATCACATTATGCAATAATTTAGCTTTGAATTTATAAATAAATTAATTACAATGGCTAGATCGGCAAACTAGCTGTCTCAAACTGACCGCTTGTAAATGCAGTTGTTCTTATTTTGTATAGTATGAAAACAGAGTTCAGACCTTTTCCTCTGCAAGGACCACTATCATACTTTTAGAAATGATTTTGTCCCTTTCAACACTGTGTGCTAAGAGGCATTTAACATGCTAAATTATGTAAACATGTTATCTAACTACAATACATTTTACCAATGTAAATAAGAATATACAAGGCTGCAGGTTCAGGCAGAAGCCCACCAGCATGAACTTTTCTTATCTAATTCCATGACACTCAGCTTACTTGCACCATAACAAAAACATTCTGGTGAGTAGGAGAATGGGGAAGGGAGATCAGAGCTACAAGAAAAGACAAGGGAGTGAAAACAAGTCATGTAAAAACACAGAGGAAAAAATATTGTTAAAGATATAACTGAAAAAAGGATTGAAAAAAGCAAAAAAGCAGAAAAAAGATGAGAGACTACAGCTATAATGGAAGGATACGATACAACGGGCCTGGAGGAGCTAAAAGGGGCAATATGTCAAACCATCCCAAGTGGGGTTTGAACAAACAATTAGGAACATTTGACAAGAATTCCCTGTAACACAGACCAATACTACTTTAATGACTCCATGGTTATTGGTTATGTATTTTGGCTACATCTGAAAGCTGTTACATGACATAGAACAATAAACTCCAGAAAGTTTCACATCCAAAACTCATGTATTTCTTCAAAGATTCTAAACTTACATTCATAAGAATAGGGGTAGTAACTCAGGAATCTTGACCAAATTCCAGGTCAATTAATTATATTTTAACTACCTAAATTTTCCCCTGTAATTTCATTAGGAAAATTTATTTTTCATTTCTTGTCCGGTATTTCCTAATTTGTTGAGGAGAGCCACTGATCACTGCTAACCAAAACTTTTCATCTCAAAGATGCTTGCATTCCATTGGTGGATGAAATGATTCTTGTGTATAGTTGCATATCAGTTTAAATATGTAAAATGCTTTGGAATGACAGTACTAAATATAAATGGAAGATCTTTATTAAAAGAAATTTAAGTTCTACCATATTAATCTTAATTTCTATCAAAATTAGTATTTGCTTATTTTAAGATTGAAATTAACATAAAAAAGCTAAAGCTTACCCAGCCTCCAGCAAGTGTCATCTTGTAGGACAAAAAGCAAAGGAGCTAAGTCCTGTCTTCTCACAGACAGACACATACACCAGCCAAATACTGATTATAGCACCTATGTTTGCAGTAGGCTGTCCTCCACAGTTGACACCCCTTCCCTTCCAAATAGAAAGCTTCCCTCCTGAAGAACCTGAACTCCAGCTGACATTACCCCTGAATTCTGCAAAGCCATTGCCTACCTTCCTCCACTATATGTACATAACAGCTACATCACCCTACACACATAGGTGCTCCCCAGCTTCAGCATGTGTGAGGTGGGATGTGAGAGAGGCTTACCAGAGTCAATGGGTTAAGTCTGCAGGGAATTCAAATTTAAGCAGAGACAGGCCCGGTCTACACTTTACCTTTGCGATTCGGCGGCAGTTGACAGGAGATATGCAAGTGACATAAATCACTTGTGTATCTCCCGTTGACTTTGCGGCATCTCCTCCGCATGCCGTCCACACTGCGCTGCGTCGAAGGGAACAGCGCTCCCTTCGACGCAGCACTATGCCACTTACTGGGGTGGTTTTCCTGCGTCGCTCGCTGGATCGACTGAGCGGGTCTACACAGACCACTCAGTCGATCCAGAGCAATCCATCTGACGGCAACAAATTTGCCCCTGTCAGTGTAGACCCAGCCTAAGTTTTCACCCTTGGTAGGGAAGAGACAGCAGTTCTGAAACATACACTTCTACAAAGAGTGAGGTGTAGTCAGAACAGTGAAGGATGGAAGTAGTGGTAGTGAACAGATTAAACCACAAATTTTGCTGTCTGGTAATGATAGCAGTTGTCTAAATATAAGGTCAAAGTTACCCGCAGCTGTGAGAAGCAGAGCAGTCAATGCAAAGTGAGCAGTCAGACTAAAACCAATTTGTTCAACAGTTTCACGGATCACGTTGATGTGGGAAGAATTTCCTCCTCTGAGGAGGCTAAATGGAGAAAGACTGCAAATTTAGATGTTATGGTACTATTTTTTTTCATGTTACTTGAGGCATTTTAAATTTAAAAACAGAAAGAACCTCCGTTATCTCCATCTGTCATGCCACTTCACAGACAACCTTCTTTCTACTGTATTTGTCAAAGAGGATAGACAGGAATTCTTCCAGCAACTGTAATTTAATTTAACAGGAAAAAAGATAGAGGATTATTTCTAATAAGGGTATGTTTTCACTGCAGAGTTAACCTGCCCGATCCATACTCAGTTGTAAGCATCTGGGTTGACCTTGCCTGGGTGTGACTAGCCACACTGAAAAGCCATACCTGAGTTCCTCCATCAACACTGGTATTGCATTCACTCAAATATGTTATTAGCACGGGGGGAGGCAGCGGGCATAATTCATGGCTCTCAGAACTGTAGTAAGTTGAGCCACTCTACGATTCTCTCGTGAATTTGGTCTGTCCTTCTGGGCACAACCAGAGATTGTGGGAAGGTACTGAAGGACTATCAGCACTCAAATGTATTAGCCTTCTTGCTCATTGCAAAATGGGCAGTTTATCAGCCCACGTGCAAGAAGCGTGTAGACTTTAACCTATACCCCAGGACAGAATAGCTAGCCCAGTTTAAAGCACCAAAATTGGGTCAGAGGTTTGTGGGCATGGACAGGAACTGAGTTAGGGACAATACTCTAGTAAAAGTACCATTAATTCTGCAGTGAAGACAAGCTCTAACTAAACTTTACTCCCATCAGGTAAAAATACAATAGAAATCTGTGCTCTAGAATTTAACAGACAAAATTATCCTAACATACCATACTGAAATGGAAGAAAAAATGAAAAATATCTAATAAAGGTACTATATGTATCTATGAGGTTCAGATTCCATATGTGCGGGTGTGGTAAGAGAACCTAACTGGAAGGGTAGAATAAATACGGTAAACTGTCCAATCAGTTTTAACTACAGCACAACATGAGTTTGTGATCTCACCATTTAAGAAATTAAGATAATAGGAATAAAACTACAGAAGTTGAATAGTTGAGGCTTCCAAATTTATTCCTTTGCTAATTTTTGTTTTTGTATGTTTAACACATTCCTCTCTCTACAGCACATCCAATTTTTTTTTTGAGCTACTCTAATTCCTCTTCCAACACTGTACCCAAACGACTATCACATTACATGAACAACAACTTGTCTACACTTAAAATGCTCAGGTGCATTGCTGTGACGCTTCAGTGAAGACACTACCTATGCAGAATGGGAAGGCTTCTCCCATTGGCGTAGTATGCCACCTCCCTGAGAGGCAGTAGCCAGGTCCACAAGAGAATTCTCCTGTTGACCTACCGCCGTCTACACCGGAGCTTAGGTTGATTTAACTGCAACACTTAGGAGGCTGGATTTTTCACACCTGCATGTAGTTACGTTGACCTAATTTCCTACTGTCAACCAGGCCTAACATATAAAAGCATTTAGAAATCTCGGCTTCAAGAGTACATGGAACAACTTTGCTTTATAATATTATATAAAACATGAGAACCAGTTTTTCAAAAATAATGGTATCAAACAATGCTCCCAGACCAAGACTTCATACAACATTTTTAAGTAGGAATGCATTGTATGGATGAATTCTTGAACAGATACACTTTTGTCTGCACTTCTGTTTATCTGCTTTAATTTTTTTTTTTAAATCAGTACTCAAATCTATAAAAAGTACCTTTTGTTAAATCTGACACAAAATTCTGCTCCTTCAACCACTAGTATTTCAATTTCAATTTTGTAAAGAATATGGCTTCTTCCATAAACCCAAGTGAATTAGGGAACGAACATAAGAAAATGCTGAAAAACAAGCTTAAGGCTGTAGGTAGTGGCTTAAATTTTCAAAGGTGACTAGCGATTTCCGGTGTCTACTTTGGGACACCTTTTAAGAGTCTGATCTTCAGTCAGTGAATGCTCCATTTCTGAAAATCGGGTATCTCAAAGGTATCTCAAACTGGACACCCAAAAAAACTGACTAGTCACTTTGAAAACTTCAACCAATATTTTTATCTTACATCTAAGAGGTTTCCAAAGTGATACATAAATGCAGACATACTAGGAGTAGAATATTGTTGTTATATAAAATGTATATAACATAATAATAAAAAACAGAAAACTGATGTGCCAGTTGGGGCTACAGTAGTGTGAGTGATGCAAATTTGGGACTCTTTGGTCAAGAGGTCCCCAAGATACAGCCCTAAAAGTAACCAATTGTTACATGTTGCAAGCTATGTAGAAAGGACCAGCAAAGTGCTGTAACACTGAAAGTACCCTATTCCTACAAAAAAAAAAACCTGTCACTTTTTCCATGCCAATCAGCACACCTATTTATGCATTCCAACAGACCTTCACTGTGCTCTCTGCAGCACTAATGATTGGAGAACACTTGCTGCTTGTTTGAAGAAGTCACCCTGGACTGACAGGCTGAAGAATGAGTAAGGCATGGCGATCTCTGATAAACTTCCTATACATGTCTGAAGAATGTAATATGATGTGGTTGCATAGTGCAAAAAGTATCACACCTTAAGTCCATGTTTACTGGTTTTTTAACATCTGTTTTGGTGTTTAGTAGGATTCTTATGTACTTGCAAGGCAGTCACGAGGGATCTTAACTCCACACTTCCTGGTTTTCCAACTGAGTTGGGGGAATGAAACTCATATTTGGGAACAGCAGGAAGATCACAACTCAACTATGAGTGTCTGCAACCTTAACTCCATGGTAAAGTTTTCTGCATGTGAATTAGCATCCAGAGGCTCCACAAGCGAGCCAGTTTACTCAGGGGCCTCAGTTTATTAATTAGTGAAAATTTACATTGTTATTCAACATGGTGTTGTATAGAAAGGTTTTAAGATAAAGTCAGCACCTTGAAATTATAGATTAGGGCCCAATAATGCAAATATTTTTACACATGTGCTTAACTTTACTACCATTGTTGTCAATGGGTCTAGTCTTGATAGTAACATTAAGCACATGCATAAGTGCTTGCAGGATGAAGGCTTAGGATGGTAACATGCAATAACTGAAATTAACATTTAAGTACGCCGTTTATCACCTTTATTCCTACAAAATGTGCCAGGAGCACTTTAAGTACATGTGGTCAGGACCTCAGTTTTGCATCTTATTAGGAAGATGCCGTTTCCCACAGCTGAGGGTACTCCAAAGATATTCTTGGTATTGATTCAATACTGATCTTCTGTATATCACCTTCAGAATCAACAACAAAAGCAGATGAGTTATATTTTTCTTTGGAATTCTTACTCAACTTACCAACTCTGCTTAGCTTATGAGATCAGACAAGATCACAGCTTGAAGTGGTATACCTATCAAATTTTGTCCAACCACAGACTATCAGTCAGTCTTAAAATGGAGAAATCAATCTGAATTTCACTGAAACATTAGAGTCCAACAAGGAATGCAATAAAGAAATAATTCTTTGCAAATTAATTGTTAGCATCAAACAGTAAATATTTAATAAAATCCTGAATTTCGGCCTCATATAGTACCATCATATTTTTAACTGAAAGATGTTGAGAACTATGAGGATTGTCTGTCCAAATCTAAAAGCACATCACGCCACAAGAGGAATCTGAACCCATAACACAAGTATAAAGCTTTTCACCTTTATGCTACTTTTAAGTAAAATAAAACACAATAAAAAGTAGTCTAAAATGCTTAAAGCAAGTTAATGATTTAGAAAGAACCAAGTCAAATTCAAGACTACAGGCAAATCATTTTCTCATTTGATTATTCTAAATTTGTAAAAAATCCCATGCCAGGAGATATTAACCAGTTGCATTTAAAGACTAGTCAGTGGCTATTGGTAGTATTAACACTGACATTGTCTTTCAAGGTTCAGGCAAATATGACATTCTTCCTCTTCCTCAATTTTCAAGTACAACATCTCTTGCTTGCAATTACTGATCTAAGAATTAACTTCTATATATCTACTGGTTTGTATTCTTACTGCAGCTTTACAGTCTTATAAATAAATGTGCAAACTGAGGGGGGCATTGATCACTAAAAGTTTCCAAGATCTGTAATATATATGCTAAATAATATATCAAGAAGTATTTTCCTTCTCTCCATATTAGACAGAGGTCTTGAAATTTCTCTATGAATAGCAGAAAACATGGTTCTCAAGCTAAAAATCTATAATAATGTTTAACAATCAAGAAACCCCATTTGTCACCATTGTCTATTCAATTAAATCAATGATTTTGATATTGTAAAATATTTCAATCTCAAAATGGATGCCAGGGTAGAACGTACACTGGCCAATTTAAGTGTCAACAACTTTCTAGATAGGCAGAGTAAATGGCCCCCTCTACCAACCATGCAAAACAGCTGCTGATCATTAAAACAGATGTTAGTTGGTCATTAAAAAGTTGCATTTGTTCGTATTCTTCTAATTAAAAAATGCCTCCAAAAATATATATATATATATTTTTCAATTAAGTTAAGCAGAAGTTGAGTTTTAAAAGGAGTGAAAAGATTTTAATGTAAACACATTATAAACCTTAGCTACCTAATTGCTAATGTAATGCTATACTTAACTAGGGCAACCTCATCCACTTGGCTAAACAGACTTGAATTAACATCCATGGGAATTCAAAGGTGATGTATGGCCTCTGGAGCAAGTCATGAATATAATAAGAACACAGTCACAAGAAACAAAAAAAATTAATAGGACAGATCTCAAACAAAGTTAATTCCTAGCTTGTGTTAAAGTCTTCAAGAACACAATTGCAAATTTATTGTTTTGCTTGAACCAAATTTAAGAAAAAGTCCTACATTTTGTCTATGTATTTCTTCAAAAGTGGGCACTTATTCAAATGATTTTTCTTTGTTTGAGAGTGAGCAGGTCTGTACAAAATGTAAGAGTGAATTTTTAATGCTTGCATCAAGCAGTGCAGAATCCCAGTTTTCCTTTTTTTTCCACATTAGATCTGAATCACTACGCAATTCAATAACATTAGTGATGTCAATGGCATAACTATCTTTCAATAACCAAGAGACCTTGATGCATAAAAATGCTGATTCTTCAAAGGCATGAAAAGATTGGTTTGTAACCCTACATTCCTTAATACCCTATCTGGAGAGAAAGGAGTGAACTGTAAACTTCTGCTCCTTAAAATCTTTCCTTTTTCCTGACTTTCACTGAAAGGCCAACATTTCTCCTCCAAAATAAATAGTCTGTCTTGACCAGGAGTCTGACTGCTACAACACATCACCAAAAGCATCAGTTTTGGCTAGTGACAGATCTAAAGTTAGATTTTTTTCCATTTCATACTTCACCACTAAGACTATTCTCCTGGTATAAGTGTACCTTCAATTCCATCTGTGGGAAGGAGGATAGTCTAGTTGTTAAGTCACCAGACTGTGATTCTGGAGATCTGTGATAAACTCTGCCACATGTTGTCATAGACTGCCACAGACTTCTTGTGTGACCCTGTGGGTAAGTTATTTATCTATTGTGTGCCTTAGTTCCTTATCTATGAAATGGGAAGGAAGGTATTATTACTACTTCACAGGGAGTTATCCATTAAAAACATTAACTACTGTGAGGTGCTCACACTTTACGGTCATAAGGGCCATACAAGTGCTTGGAAAGACTTATCTGTGCACGCTTACTAATCTCCAACAGAAATGCACAGGTGTTAATAGCAGAAGAATTCTACTTGTACAATGGGCAAATTTGATAGTCATATAGAGAGTCATGATCACATTTCTATAGGATCACTTTTATATTTTATATTTGTCTTCTATCTTTCAAACAAATGACATCCTAAAAAGGATTTTAATGTAGTAACTGGATTAAATTGTGAGGAAAATACACTGATTTTAAGTAACAATTTTGAGTTATTCAGTCGTCTACCCTATCACTGTGTGTCCTAAAACTGTGGATCCTTGGGAGAGGAGCTGATCCAATACAGATTGTAATTAATATCTACAACATCTTAGTCTTGAATCACTATAGATTCCAAAGCCAAAAAGGATCATTGGGTTCATCTAGTTTGTCTTCCTGTATAACACAGTCCACAGAACTTCTGCAAAATAATTCCTAGAGCATATCTTTTAGAAAAACATCCAATCTTGATTTAAAAATTGCCAGTGATGTCAAATCTACCACAACCTCTGGTAAATTGTTCCAATGGTTAATTACTCCCACAATTAAAAATGTATGCCTTGTTTCAAGTCTGAATTGATCTAGCTTCAACTTCAAGCCATTGGATCGTGTTATATTTTTCTTTGTTAGGCTGAAGAACCCATTATTAAATATTTGTTCACCATGAAGAGACTAATCAAGTCATTCTTTAACTTTCTCTTTGTAAGATAAACAGATTGAGCTCCTGGAGTCTATAAATATAAGGCAGGTTTTCTAATCCTTTAATCATTCTCTTGGCTCTTCTCTAAACCCTCTCTAATTTATCAACATCTATCTTGAATTGTGGACCCCAGAAACGGACACTGTATTCAAACAGCAGTTGCACCAATGTCAAATATAGAGGTACAATAACTTCTTTTCACCTACTTGAGATTCCCATTTATGCATACGTTATATCCAATGTTTAACGCTGATACTTGTAAAACTATGCGGAAAAATATAAAAAAAATTCAAGAGCTGTTCCCATATAAGGACTCCTCTAATGTTTTATCTAAATGCAGCAGTTGTAGTTTGTAAGCAAACTTTTAATTAAACTAGTGTAAAAGGCTGTGTGGAGACACTTCCATTTCAATCAGGATTTAGATTAAATTTAGATTAAACTGATTTGAGCTATATCTCAAACTAAACAAAAAAACTACCCTGGTTTAAACAAAAGTAAAACCCAGTTAAAACCAAAATAAGAGCATCTGCCTTTTGCATCAGTATAACAAAATCAATTTAAAAATCATACCTTATAGTAGCCCAGCGCAGCTTTCTCATGTAGACAAGCCCAAAAAATACCTCCAAGAAGCTCCCAAGAATGTCTGCAGGAAACATCTTGCTACTCATCTCACTCATAGGGACCCCATTTTCCCAAGAATGATTTGGCTTCAGGGACTGCGCTGGATACTATCTTTTTCTCACAGATATACTGCTGAAACTGAGATCAAGGACCAGAAAGGAGTGCACCCTTAGCATTTTGCTTGGAGAAGGAAAAGTGACTGCTGCCAACAGCAAGAAGCCTAAGTAGGAAGTCCAGCAGACCTCAGCTGGGAACAGGAATAGAGCCAGACAATGGTTTTACCAAAGAGTGATAGGGAACTCATGACTAGTAATCAGTTTATACATTTTGAAAGCTATGTAGAGAACAGAGGGCTAAACCCTTAAATGAAAGCTTCGTTTAAGAACAGCAGAACTTTTAATGTTCATCAGACCACACCTCTAAAATACATTATCTAATATACAAAGATTATCTCAATTGACAAAACTTTTGTATTACAACTCAAGTGAAAACAATTTAGTGCAATAACTTGAGAATTAGTCACAAGTTAGGTTTTTTTATATCATCAAGCTGGTTTCAAGTTATTAATGAAAAAAGACAGCAGAACAAATTTGGAATTGGGGAAAAAAAATTATCAGTCTGATAAACTAAAAGAGTTTGTTCAATTAGCCTCACTTTCCAAACAAAAAGTTTATGCTCTGATCATACAATCAACGCATGTCAGACAATCCTGAAACCACACAAAGCCCAGTATAGGCATGGAGCCTCAATCTGCACATGTGAGCAGTTTTTTGTATTAAAAAAAATCTTTCTAGGCAAGGAAGTTCAGGCACAGGGAACACATCTTTCACATTAAGACTCGGGTTTGCAATGAAAACTGTATCAAAACCACAACTCTGAAGTCAATATCTCCAATAGTTGGAGAAAAAAACCCAGAAGAATTGGATTATACAAGCTTTTCACCCAAAGTGTTTTGAAGATGACCCATTAAAAACAAACAAACAAAAAATCCTTGCTTAGGAAGCGCTTTGGCAAAGGCAAAATTAACAAACCAATACCTTGAATGACAGAAGTAGCAGTGGATATTTTTAAATTACTTAATTCCTACAGGTGAGACAACAAACCAAAAGCTGTACAACCACTCTGGTAAACCGACAAGAGTGTGTCACCCAATAACTGGGCACCAGACAAATTTGCACAATAATAATGCCAAACAGAAAAAAAAAAAAAAAAAAAGAAACATACCTAGTGATACCACCTTTCTCTGAAGCCAATTAATGCCAAAAAATATACAACTTACTTTGGAAAAAAATGTATTATGCCTGTAAGTAAGATACATTAGAATTACAAAGCTATCAATCTGTTGTTTAATTAAGAATGACTTCTCAGGTAAGAAGCACCAAAACCCAATTGTCTAGATTTCCCAACTATACCAAAGGGGGTGGCTTTCAAGGTGATTACCCTCAAAAGATTGAGCATAAATTGAGAAAACATTTCTGAGCAATACTAACTAACATGAGCCAACACAGCTAGCATTGTTATCAGCAGTTATAGATACTGAATTCTACTGTTGGTAAATCTGCAAGTGTCGTCTGAAGCTCTTTGGGCCATTTTTCCCATTGACAGAGTTACAGTAAGGAACAGATTACCCCAAAGTAACTTAGTTTTCACATACAATGCTATATAGTTTAGGCCCAAATTACAGTTCTGATACACAATCAAAAAACAAAGTCTGAAAAGTTTACCAAACACCTACTAGCCAGAGATAGACAAAGACTAGGCTGGAAGAGAAGTCTAATGTCAATGCCCTAGTGACAAGACCAGACCTCTCTACCATAAGGCTGCAAGAGTTTCTACCTGAGTACTATCCCTGGCCTGGACACTGCTTTGGGGCACTGCATCAGCCTCTGATTAACAGGTGTCTGATAATTTTGAAGCCTTAACCTCTTCAAGCTGCTAGAAAGGAAAAAGATTTTTGTCACCTTCTCAATCCAGATGTTCCTAGCTATCAACCAGAGGTAGAGGATCCGTGTGAATAGGGCTAAACAAGTTCCCCTCTCTCTGTCCTCTCCCAGAGCCACTAGACTACACCAAGGATGAGAGTTTTTGCATCTTTCCCTCACTCAGCCTGTTTTAGATGGTCCTTCATTAATAATACTAATGAGAACCTCTGTTGTTGCTCACAGCTTTAAAACATGATCGACACCCTTCACTGTTATGCAGTTTTCTGAAGAGCAAAAATGAAAATGACCTAGCTTGCAAGTTTCACTATACAGATGCTTTGAGAAAGACTATGAGCAGCAAAAGACAAACTGGAACCTACTTTAGATTCAGGAAGACAATGTAGAATTATTCCACATTTGGGAGGTTCTTTGCAATCATAAGTTTTTCGTTTTCAATGAAGGCTTAAATTCTGCGAATACTGATGGTATACCACCCTCCAACACATTCATCAGGAAAAGTCTTTCATGTGCCTTGGGTGAGTGAATTTCAAGCCAGGGCATTCTGTGAACTAACAACATTTCAACTTTGGTTCAAATTAGACTAAATTATTTCTTGTCAGATAAACAGAACTTACGTATGATTCTATTTTTACCATTACTTTCTGTACCAGTACTGACAACCATGGACAGGAGAACTTCAATTTAATTGTGGACTTGTTAAATATTTAACAAAAGTGGCTAGAGACAACTGCTGTTTTCCTATAAAGAAGTCAATAAAATGTGTACTAGGATAAATACAGGACCATGAGAAAGCACACAAAGCTTTAATGCATCATTAAAACAAGTGCTTTTTTTAAAAAGATGGTACTATCTTGTGGAAAGCTAAGGAATCTTTTACAATTCAAGCAAAAGACGGGGCAAGTTTTACAGTTAGTGTTACAGTACAGGACACCTCAAAGTAGTTAAAGTGAAATTTCACAACCTTTCAGTTAATTTAGCCTACTGACTATGGTTCCCATTTCAAATCAGCTGAAAACATGCAAAGGAAGTTCTTCTGTTTCAGAAGCATTGTTACCCCTAGGAAAAAAGCAAAATCAACGCAAATTGCTGGCTTTTGCCAACTCAATTAGATCTTGTGAATTTTCTAAAACTTCATTTTAGTGAAAAAACAATGTCGTTCAAAGCTTCACCACTAAATGCCTACAAACTGTATTGCAACCAAGAGATTTAATCCATATTTCCATGAAACTTTTGATATGAGGATACTATGCACAATATTCTACAGCAAATTTAAATATGCAGCAAAAATACACTTTTAAAAAGCATGAGACAAGATTCATTCCTTTGTTCAAGGTCAAATATATCAGATTTTTTTTTAAAACTTTTTAATTTGAGATTTTTAAAACGCTTTTGACAAATCTGCATTATCAAACATCAGAACTATTCCAATACTACTAACATGAAGGGACAATATGCTTACTGAAATTCTAAAATATCTGGTCATTAACTAGTTGAGGAATCCAGAGGTTTTGCAGAGTAAAATGGCAGAACAGCAGGCCATCGCTGGTGCACTGAAAGCCCTGGAGACAGTTGTCTCCCCAGTCAGATATAGCCATGTTCAGCTGGGAACCAGCCATACTGGGTTTTTGTAGCAAGCATGAACAGATATTTTAGAGCAAAAACTGCCACAGTATTTTCTCTGATGTTTGATCATTCTTGGATCTCTTCCCATAGACAAGTGGATTTGCTTTTGTAGATTTCAAAAATTTAACTACTGATTTTAAACTACAAAAGCTTTGCAAAATGTGCAAGTAATTATACAACAGCTCGACTAACTGTGCAACCCAAACTACATTATACAACCTCCTAAGTAAATAATCAAAACACTTGTTTTTCCAGACAAGAAACAAGAAAAAAAAGTAAAGTTGACCTTACAAATCACAGTTATGTGATTTGGAAACTGAAGTACTAAGAGCTGGAACTTTCCTATTTTATAAAAATACTACCAATTTATTAAAATATACATTTAATTTTTAGAACAGAAAGACAACATTTCAGCAGAACAAGAACATACTTTATGATATTCCCCCAGTTGAAAACCCACTTTAGAGAATGGCAAGACTTCATCTGCAATATTAGCAAAAATGCTGGAACTGTAGTGTGTTTTCTCTCTCTCACTCACTCACACCATAAAGAAGAAAATTAGAAGATACTCAATCCAGCTCAATATAAAAATATAATAAAACTGTCCCTTGAGCATACGCTCTTTTAAAGGGCTGTATTTGGGTACACCAACATTTTTGTAAAAATTACTATTGCTATCACTATCGCCAAAATGTAAGTTCCAAAGTATCAGAGTACTGTGTCCTGATATTCAGTACCTATGTGGCTTTCCCCACCAAAATTCTTAGCAAAGTAAGAAAACATGACACATACACACATCTAGAAAGCAATCCTCTACACTCCAATACTGGAACTTTTCCCCTGGAAGTGCTTGTGAAAATTATATAAAAGTTTGACTATAAAAAACGACACTAAAGAACACTGTTTCGTTGCATTACTACTTCCATTAAGTGAACCTACAGCATGTGGAGCCACAAGATGCCTCTCAGATGTTAACATCACACCTCAATAAAATCAGCAATTTAAAGTTAACACAGTTAAATGATGAGAGCAGAGAGAACAGGAAGGGAAATAGGAAATAAAATAATACAGGAGAGAGCCCAAATGTAAACTGGCACCAAAAAGCTAACAAGAGGTTTTCTTTTTGAAAAAAAAAGGAGACTACTGAGACAGTTTCCCAGCCTGGAGTCAGGGGAGTCAGTTTAATTTGCAGAGAGGGTAAGGGGGGGCATGCTCTGGCCATGAGGCAGAACTGGTAGTGGAGAACAATGAATATTTGCTACTGCAGTTATAGGTCTAGCAGTGGCCAACTCCCCCTGTTTCTTCAGACTACTACAAGAACAGCTCACAGGTACAAGGCTACAGTCTCAGGCAATAGCCCATATGTTCATGCTTCTCTCCTTTGCAAACATACAGAATGGAAACAAACTACGAAAGCTTGAATTCTGCAGAAATTAAAGCAGCCACCCAATCATGTTTTTAAATACCTCTGGCAAGCAAATTTAGCAAGACCTGATTATAACCAGTATTAAAAGACATTACTTCCCTTTTTCAAAGTGTAAAAGAAACGTACACGTGAAAGCATACTACATCTAAAAAATTCGAGTTTTACTAAATTTCAAGGAAAATCTATAAGCAATTTATTAAAAGCATTTAGAATACTGACTACTTTGGATATATTACATTAATTACAAAAGTGAACCTGAGAAAATACAACTCTAGAGACATTTTCACTCATCTACACCTCGTTATTCAATATCAGCTTTACAATTGATTTTCAAATTATCTTCAAAACTAGTCATTTAAAAAAAAAAACAATCTAGTTTCAGGACTACCACCCAACTGGTTTTGCAATCACATTTTTCTGGTTTTACAGACATCTTTCCCATTATGTGAAAGACCCACACAGAAGGGAAAACTAACTGACTACAAGATATTCAATAAAACTTACTGGGAGGGCAGTGGGGGAAAAGAACGGTTACAGAATATTTAGAGAAGTTAGATTTAGTCAAGTTGACAGGCTCTGATGAAATTCACCCTAGGGTACTTAAGGAAGTAGCTGAAGCAATCTTGGAAACATTGATTACTTTTGAGAACTCATGGAGAATAGGAGAGGTCTCAACAAGACTGGAGAAGGGTGCAAAGAGTACTTATCTTTAACAAGGGGAACAAAGAGGACCCAGGAAATTATAGACCAGTCAGCCTAACTTCCTATACTTGGAAAGATACTGGTACAAAATACCAAACAATTTGTCAGCACCTAGAGGATAAAAGGGTAGTAATAGCCAACACGTATTTGTCAAGAACAAATCAAGCCAAACAAACTAAATTCCTTCTCTGACAGGGTTATTGGTGGGGGGAGGGGAGGACGAAAGCAGATGCGAGACCTTGATTTTAGTAAAGCTTTTAATACAGTCCCACATGATTTCTTATAAGCAAACTAGGAAGATGAAGTACTATCAGGTGGTTGAAAACTCGTTGAAAGACCATATTCAAGAAAGTTAAATGATTCATTGTCAATCTGGGTGCTCATATCTATTGAGGTCCTGGAAGGGCCAGTCCTGGGCCTGGTACCATTCATTATTTTCATTAATTATTTGAAAAGTAGAAAGAAGTTTATACAATTTGCATATGACATCAAGTTGGAAAAGACTGCAAGAACTCTGACGGACAGGATCAGAATTCAGAATTACCTTGACAAATCAAAGAATTGGCCTGAAAACAACTAGATAAAATTCAGTAAAGACAACTACAAACAGCTACACCTAGGAAGTAAAATAAATCAAATACATAAATACAAAAAATACTGGCTAGGCAATAGTACAGTAGAAAAGAATATGGGAGTTCTAGTGGATCACAAATTGAATGAGACAAATGTGATGCAGCTGCAAAAAAGGCTAATATTCTGGGGTTTATTAACTGTAATATGGTACATAAAATACAGGGAGTAACTGTTGTACCACTCTATTCAGTGCTGTTAAGGCCTCAGCTGGAGTCCAGTTTTTGGTTTCATAGTTTAAGAAAAACATGGACAAACTGGAAATGGTCCAGAAAAAGACCAATAAAAATGATAAAAGGCTTAGAAAACCTACACTATGAAGAAAGGTTAAGGAACTGGGTATGTTTAGTCTTGAGGAAAGATGACTCAGGAGACAGCCTGGTAACAGTCTTCAGATATGTTAAGGGCAGTTATAAAGATGACAGCAATCAACTGTTTTCCACATCTATTGAAGGTAGGACAAGAAACAATCAGTTTAATTTGCAAAAAGTGAGATTTAGGTTAGACAGGAAATATTTTCTAACTATAAAGACAGTGAAGTACTAGAACAGGTTTCCAAGGGAGATTGTGGAATCTCCATCACTTAAAGTTTTCAAGGCAGGTTAGACAAACTCCTGTCTAGGTATACTCGATACTGCCTCTGCATGTGGGTGCTGGACTAGATGATCTCTCGAGGTCCCTTCCAGACCTACATTTTTATGAAGTGTTGTCAAACAGAATAAAAGTGGAAAAAAAAAAAAAAAAGGTTTTCCTCCTCTACTGTATCTTCAGTGTTAATTATAACAGTAGGTTAAAAAAAAAATTCATTGTTTTTTTTAAGCAGTTTCAGAAAATAAATATGATACACAATAGAACGTTTTCCCCCAAGTAACTGAATTTCTGATTGGTTCAGAACAAATGTTTGCAAAAGTTCCTGGAAGTTTTTTTGTATTCAATCTGCCAAATAAGTATTTTTGCAACCATCTTCCACATACTCTTAGCAACAGGTACCTCAAAAATTGCTGGAGCAAACATTAAATCTTTATACCAGCGGTTCTCAACCTGTGGGTCGCGACCCCGGCGGGGTCGAACGACCAAAACACAGCGGTCGCCTAAAGCCATCGGAAAATACATATTTAATCACTATGTTTAAATTATGTTTGATTTGTAGCAATGAGAATACATAATGCATATCAGGTATTTACATTCCGAATCATAACTGTAGCAAAATTACAGTTTTGAAGTAGCCACCAAAATTATTTTTTGGTTTGGGGTCACCGCAATATGAGGAACTGTATTGCGGGGTCACGGCATTAGAAAGGTTGAGAACCACTGCTTTATACCATTCAGAAGCTGAAAGAGTTTACAGCCTTTGAAGTGTTTCCTGGACCACCCACCATCTGATTCATACTCACAAAGACTTCTCCTCCCTTCCCACCTGTGACTGAGTAGCATCCTGAAGACACTACTTCCATTGTAGATGAAAAAAATACTTCTCTAACATTATTAAGCATATTAAATGCTATCTACTTTTTCCCGTTTCCTTATTCTCTCTGCCTCACATGCTTTGCTGCCATCAGGTTTCCTTCTGTCTGCCTACACCTAGGTTTTCTTCTCCTCTGCATTTATGGCCCAGCCACCTACTCTTCTCCCCAAACTGCTCTTTTTATTTTCCCTGCTGGTGGAGATCCACTCTACCAGCTGCTCATTTTCTTTCCTCCACAGCAATGGCCCCAAGAAGGCAAATTGGCTCCCTGCATCCAACTCTTTCAACAGATATTCAGAGACTTCTTTACAATGAATATCCTAGACTCTTGGTAGACAAGGCAAGCCAGCAACCTGTAACATATAAGCACTCTGCAAAAGTTCCACAAATCCCTGATGTAAAATATTCCATTTTAGCTTTGATGGGTATTGTGAAGCGCATCTGTTCAATGGTGATTATTTGATATTTTATATTACTAAATATATCACATCCTAAAATTTAGATCAATCATTTCTTATATCTAAAATTCTTCCAGTCCATGTAAGTTCGTAAGTCACTAAAGATAACCAACATTAACTATTCCCATCCACCTTCAGTGAAGTTTTAGTATCTAGATAATATCAATTTAATCAGTCTATGAAGGGAAAAAAATGTTATATGTGACCTACAAAGTTTCATGCTGTGTACACTAATATTCAAACTTTATTATTTTAACTGTCATCTATTCACCTGCACATTAGGAATATGACAAAAAAAAGGTCCTCTTAAACCTAGATATAGAAGGATGCCTGAGATCATTTCACATCAACTAATACCTGCTTTTAGATAGATAGCTCTGGAGTACTTCTGGCCAAAACTTAATTCCCTATCTAGCCTCAAATTCTGTTTCCTAATATTTTCCATCACCTTATGACAATACCACCATTCTCCCTCTCACTTAGGCATGACCAGGAAGTGATTTTTCACAACTCCTCCCTTGACCTATAATATGTATTCAAATTTTGCAACTTCTTTTCCCTATTTTAAATTCAGATCTCTTCTTCCCATTCCCACATTTAAAGTACTCACCAGGCTTCATTACCTCCTCTTCTCAAGCTCTCTGAAACTCATTTCTCCCCCTCCAGTGCTCTGAAAACACAACTGCTAGGATCATTTTTCTTACCTGTTAATCTGCCCCACCTCTAGACTCACACATTTTGAATCCCTTTATTGATTTTCCCTTTTCAACTAACTCAAATTCAAGTGTCTTCTCCTCACTTTTCATGGCTCTCTTTCCCCTGCCAACAATGCTACATTTAACTGCTCTCTTCCCTCAGTCTGGCTGCTCCTAAGCATGAAATGCTCTCCTGGAACTGATGGCATAACCCCACAAGACCCACATCTTTGACTACTACAAGAAACTGGTTACCAAATAATAGATTAGGGGGCTGTATGGTATAGTTATTTTGTGCATTGCTTGTCACCTTAGATTTTAAGCTCTTCAAGATAGGGACTATGTCTCCATGTGTGAAGACCTGTATACAAACACAAGATAATAATGTTGCCAGTCATAGCTGTAAATATTTGTTTTTATTTTGCCACACTTTAGAGGTTTTTTTTTTTTTTTTTGAACTACTGGATGCATTTAGTCATATTACTTCCATGACCAGTGGTAGTACAGCCAAATCTTTATGCTGCATGTTTAAAAGTTGATATATTGTAGAGCAATCTATATGTGACTTTCCTTGAGTCATAAGAAGAGAAAAGCCGGCAATAACCCTGGTAAAGTTTATTCCATGGTCAGAGAGACACTGAATACTCAACCTAATATAAAACATGCTTTACTTGTATTACACCGAAACATAAGGCTTGTCCACACAGGTTTTTCTGTTTGTTTGTTTTTTGTATCACTGTAATTATATTGATTTAGAAACCAATATAGCTACAGTGGTACAACTTGCTACTGTGGATCCAATTATGTATCAGTACAAAGATGCTTATACCCCTACAGCTTATTTTGGAAATAAGCTATATTGATATAAGCACATTTAGACCTGTATAACTGCATCCATACTAGACTGCTATACCACTTTAGCTATACTGGTCTCTAAACCAATACAATTATAGCAGTACAAAACAAAAAAACCTCGTGTATAGACAAGCCCTTAATAAAATTAGGTCAATTTTTGCTTTACCACAAAATACTGGACTCGATTCAGGACTGAATAAATTCGAAAGATCAGCACACTGCACCACTTCGGCATCTTGTTTTGCTCAAAGAAGAATCGGAAACCAGGAGAATGAAAAATTGAAGTCATTTTAACACTAATTCTAAAGGGAGAGAAATGGGTGAGTTTAGACTTTTAGTTTAGTGTTTAAGAGTCTAGCGTTGTGTGGTGGTTGTTTTTTTTTAAAACAAAACTCAAGGTCAGTGGAAATACTCCCATGATTTTTTCCATTCATCTAATTTGTTTAGATGTAATCATCCCCTTGCAGTAATTCCAACCTAAACACTCCAACACCATAATTAAATTGACTAGAAAGTGAATAAATATGAAAATGAAACCAGTCTATTTTCACTGTCCAAATTAAGAGGAAAAAAAGCACAAACCCACTCAAATAGTGAAGAGAAAAATTATACTCCTAACTGTACTTCATTTAACAGCCTTAGGTCCTATTAGCATTTAGTAAAGATTTTGTTTTAAAAAATGCTAACGTGAATTTCTATCCATTGAAACAAAATATGTTCTGGGTAAGTTTCCTGTAATCCTGAAGTAGGAGGTACATGAGAAGTATAGAGTAACTTTACTTCTGTATTGCTATAATTAGTGACATATTGGAACAATCAGCAGTATATTTTAGTGCAATTATAGTACACACGAGCCTCTGTTTAAAACCAATTAGCCCACTACATTTATTGGGTATTATGGACATGGGTCTATCAACAATACCCAGTCAAGAAGTTCCAGTTGTGTCCAAACACCTAATTCCAATTAATACAAATAGTATGAGTATGCAATACATCTTAATAGTGTCAAAACAAAATGCATGCAGTTTAAACTTTTGTGCAGCTATTTCAGAGCACAGGTTTATCTGTATAAGAAGGCTCTGCCAATTTATTCTATGCACTTTGCTTTACTGGACACAATTTAATATTGTTTCACCCAATTATACCATATTTATGTAATGTAAGCTAGACATGATTTTTGAATAGATAAAAAAACCTAAGAATCACTTCACTCTATTTCATTTTGTGTCATTTAGCAAACTCTTCATTCTGAAGGATTCATGTTCACTTATGCAAACATTTAAGACAAGTTGTTACACATACTAAAAAACACTCTGCATATGGGACCTTTATTAATCATAACACACTGCATTTTTCACTCCATGAAGGATTGAGGGGAGGAAGAAGGGTACGGGAAACATCCTTCTGTTCCCTTTAGTTATTCCAGTATCTACACTACATTACCTCCTAACACCACAGTACACATCCATGAGGCCCTGCATCACCAAACCATATACTCCAGGTGGACTCGAGAACTCAAACTTATTTCTGCTACGTTTACAAAGAGTGTGTGTGCTCAATACTCAGCTGTCAGCCCTCCCTCTGCAGTGCTCCTATACAGGGCCTTAATCCTCCAAATATTTACACATATGGTAAGTTTACATTTACACTTTACTATTATAAGACCCATGGAAATCAATGTAACTACTCATGGTAGAAATAAATTAAGAAAAAAGCACAAGTGTTTCAAGGATCAGGGCCTTGAGGAGCAAATAAGTAGAAGCAGAAACTAAACTCAGTCTCTTGAATGGCAGTGTGGAACAGACTTTTACCAGGCTGGCAAAGAACTTTATACTCATATATGGAAATGAAATATTTAGAACAGCACATTAAAGAAAAATAGCTAATCCAAGTTAACCTGAGAATGTTTTCTTATGCACTAACAAATTAGTAATTTAAACAAGTGAACAACAGAAGACATGGACTAATAATAGTATCCAGAACTCTGATGCTTCAAGGTCTTTGAAGGAATAAGTAAAAATATATTCTGTTATGAAAAAAATCTAAAATGAAATCTAATTTTAAGATGTTACCATATACTTCTCTTGCCATGGCCTTCAGAAGTCAGCTTGAAAATGCACCAATACAAAAAAAGAAACCCTAAATTTGTTTAATCTCTTGGTGCATCACTGAAATTTACTACGAAGAATTAGTTCAGTTTTAAAACCCAGGGCAATTACCTTCAGTGAAATTGATCACTATATTTTGATTTCAGTGCACGGTCTCATCATGGTGTCAGGCATGTCATTTAATGTGAAATTGTACTCATTCAGTGGTAACTATTTTACTTGTTACTTAAGTACAATTTAATTCAGATTACTACTGCTTAAATAAAGGTCAATTAAAAACAACTCACCTCCATCCCTCTCTCTAACTCTGTGAGCATGCACATTTTTTGCTTTACTGTGCCCTGTGCTGTCACCATATTTGTTTTCAGGGCTATCGGATCGCCGCAACATTTTATTTGGTGGTGAAGGATCTGTGGTGTCTCGCATCTTGTCATGTCGATGATCACCACCACTGGGGTGACTCTTTGATGAGTATTTAAGAGTCTGCAAGAGATGAGAACATGCTTTTAAATCCGATTTAATTTTTGTAGCAGTTAATATCACTTCAAACTAATACAAATTCTAAATTTATGATATATTTAAGATTTTTCACTTTCTGGTGTAAATATTAGTTTAAAATTATTTCTAAGGTATATTTAAGAGAAATACCAGCATTTTAGCTAGACAAATACCATAAGGCTTCCCAATTTTAATTACCCATATAAAGTAAGAAATTGTATACCAATTTAGCTCTAATACCACATTCCCCCACTATGGTCTCAGAGGTGAATATCTGCCATAATAGGGTATTAAAATTAAACTGTAATTCCTTGAATTCTTCTTCTTCTTTTGCTATATTCACATTCAATACTATGCAGACCGCTGACTTTCTTCTTGGGGGGGGGGGAATTCAGTTATTTAATAAGTAATGGAACAGAAGTTATACATGAACCACAGCGTATGCACTGCAAGTTTCATTCAAAGACACAACCTCACCCACCACCTTGAATTTCCATAACAAACTTTATTTGAGCACAAGAACATCTAAGATAGTATTAAAAAGGACATCGAACTGGGGAGGGGACTGTGAGAGGGAACTTAAATTGACTCTGCTCATTCTGAAATATTTACACATTGGAAGCAGCATTGATCAGCATCTTTCACCTGCTTGCTTTCACAGTGCAAACCTCGGGATGGGGAATGTTTACATTTAGATGAACTACCACTAACAACTGCCTTCAATTGTAACATTGTTGTTTCACAATTCATCAGCCAAATGCCCAGAAATGTCATAAAATAGCCCCACAAATGTGTACCCTCAGGAGAGCACAATACCCCACTCCTCTATCCATAGGAATAGGTGTCCTCAGGAGAACACAGTGCACTACCCAGCTCTCCACAAGAACTGGGTTCCCAGGTGCACAAGGCAGAGAGAGAGTATGTTACACCTCTCATAAATACAAGTCGTTTCTCAGTGGCACAAGGATCTGATGCAGGTTTCTGAGTGCAGTTGGCAGCTGGTGGCTGCAGAGCTGCAGCCCCAATGATACTGTGCTTATAGCTGCCCGGATCAGGTCACAGTTCACCATAAGGATTTCGGGAGCAAGAGAGGGACTTTCTCTGGCCTTTGGAGAACACGTTTTACTATCTGTTTTTCACTGAACGCGATACTGACTCACTCTCCCGCCCCGCCCCGCGGGCCGAACCCTTCACAGGACCGCGGTAGGCCTCGTCTCGCCTGCCTCTCTGCCCCTCCGGGCCCCCGAGGGAACCGGGGCCCCGCTCCCTTAACACACAGCCGTCCCCCTCCCCGCTGCTGAGGGGCTTGTGAGGGGACGGAGGGGGGAGGTGGCTGCACCGCGGCCTGCGGCGGCGGCCGAAGCCTGCGCTGGAGTAGCTGCCCCCCCCCACTCCGCTCTCTCCCCCGCTCCTCCTCCTGGGCCTAGCGGCCGGCGCTGCAGGTACCTGGTAGGGCTGCGAGTCCCCCCTGCGGTCGTGACAGCTGGAAGAGAGAGAGAGAGAGAGACGTTAACGAACAACCGTTACCGGCCGCCGTGGGGGGAGGGGTACCACAAACATGGCGGAGGGGCTGGGGGAGCCCCCCGCGGGGTGAGGGGAAGGGGGGAGGGGATTTACCCATCACTGAGTCTCTGCTGTTTCCTCGCATACATTACCATCAATGCCCGGCCTGTGTGTGTGAGTGTGAGGGGACCAGGAGGGGACGGCCGCGGCCGGGCCACAGGCGCCGAGGGGGGAGGAGGGGGAGGCAGTGCTCCGCCTCACCACAGACCGGGACAGGGGAGGGGAGGAAGGGAGGGAGGGGGCGGCTCAGGCAGCTCGGCTGGCAGCAGCGCTCACGGGCCCATCTCCTCTCCGCACAGCGAAAGGGGAGACGCCACAGCTCGGCCCCGCACACTCTGAGACACTGAGGAGCAGCACAGACTCCTCCGCCGCCGCTGCCTCCTCCCCCCGCTGCGCCCGTCGCCGCCGCTCCTCCAACTACATCCGGGAAACTCGGGCGACGCCGCGTTCGGTTAACGTCGGGTGTTTCCGGCTGTTTTCGGAACGCTCCACCCTCTCGGGCCCCTTTGCTCTCGGGCGACTCTGTCTTCGGACAACATCGGCTGTTTCCGCCCAGTCCAACGCCCTCAACCTTCCCCTTCGGACAACATCGGCTATTTCCGTTAGCAACCCCCTCCCCCGCCCGGAACGAACCCCACAGCCTTCGCAAAACATCGGCTACCGCCGTAGAACGCTCCTTCCCACTCGGAAGTTCTCGGGTATTTCCGTGACCCTTCACCCCTGGCCCGGTGCGCGCCAGGGCGGAGGCGCGCTCGGGGGAAGCCGCTGTTCGCGGAGGCTGATTGGCCGAGGAAGCGAGCGAGCCCCTCGCTGCGGGGACGGAGGCGTGCGCCGCTCGGCGGCGGGCAGCCTGTGGTGAGAGCGCTGCTTTCCCGGCTGGTGGGAGAGGCCTTTGGGCCGGGTTGGGTACGGCCGGGGCCACTGCACGGGATCCCGCCTGAGACACGGAGCGTGGGCAAGGGGCTGCCTCGAGCCCCGCGGGGCAGACGGGAACCAGCTCGCGCACGTCCTTGGAGCGAACGGGGCGTGAGGCGGGGCTGGGGAGAGGAGGCTGAAAGGGACTCGGGGGGGTCCCGGGTGCCGCTGGTTTGTGTCCTCGGCAGCAGCCGCCGCGGATGTCGGAGCGTCAGACTCGCGGGCTGGGGCTTGGTCCCGGTCCCGGTCCCGTCTCTGTTGGGAAAGTGCCTTGGCCCCCCCGGCTCAGATTGCCAGGCTTTTGGTGGCGGTGCCGTAGCGTTCACAGCAGTGAAGCCCCCGGGCAGACTCTGTCTACACGGAGGAGTGAGGGGCCGCGGGGGTTGGGGTCCGTCCCTTGTACCCCCGCTCGCCCCTGCAGTCAGTACCCGGCGCACGCGTGTGATGTTCATGGTAGGGCGGTTCCAGAGGGACACCAGGCACTTTGCCTCCTGCCCTTCGGCGTGCTCTCAGCCAGGCTGTGCCCAGGATCTTCCCGAGGAGAGGGCAGAAAAGCAGCTCTGCAGGCAGCTAGCTTGCACATTACAAACCATGCTCATCTAGGCTGAAAAGCTAAGTCTCCTTGTAACCCCTGCCCACATTCGTATGAAAATAGGTACTGGAGACATTTGCTGTAGGCAGACCTAGAAGGTACTGGGTGTGGTACTGGTGCATGTGGTTACGTATCAGAGGGAGAAAATATCCTTATTTATCCTTCACTTTGAGTGCATGTTTCTCATGACAATCACTAAATTTGTCTTCCAGAGAAAATACCATCTTTGTAGATGACAGTTTTATATTTGTGACCAAGCACTGAAATTTTAAGCCAAAAAGAGGTTTTTTCCCTCCAAAAAGTCATGAATGTCTGATAATTGGCAGTTACAGTGAAAATTGTTTTGTGATGTTAACTGGAGTATTCACAGTAACTGCTATAACGAAGGATTGGGCTTCAGTAAATGTAAAAATTAAGTAACTGTCAGAAGAAACTCACTTAAGTATTTAGTAAATAAATGGAAATTCAAAGACCTTGAATTTTGGCCCTGCTTTCTCGTTCACCGGACAGAAAGAGGCTGGGAACACCGCAGAAGCTGCTGGATCCTGAGGTACATTAAACTTCAGTCTTGGGGGTTTTTTGTTTTAAAGCAGAATGTTCTATCATGGCTGTACCCATGCTGGTTTGTTAGTGTAGGGTTGTTCACAGAAACTCAGCTACAGGCTTTTTTGTTTTGTTTCCCCCCCCCCTTTTTTTTTTTAAATAAATGTGCTGAAGGGTGTTCCTGAAAGTGATGGGAGATTCCACTAAGAGAGTGGAGCCTGGACCATGACTCAGCAAGGAGCCATTCTTCAGGGTTATAATAATGAGCTGGTGAAATGCATTGAAGACTTGTGCAGGCAAAAAGAAGAATTGAATAAGCAGATCCAGCAAGCGGAAGTGGAAAAAAATAAACTCGAGCATGAAATCCGAATCCTATCGGAGCAATTGAAGTGTGTCTGTGAAAAGCTGACCCAGACAACAGCCTCACGAAACAAGCTTGATAAAATCCTTGCTGAAACTGAAACCGCTTACATGAAGATTTTGGATAGTTCTAGAATGCTTCTAAATGTCCTGAAGAAAGAAGTGGGGAATTTAAACAAAGCCGTGGAGCTGAAAAGTTATGTGACCTGAAACAGCCAAACACTTGGACTCAACAACACAACTGCAATTACTGTTGTTCAGAAATGTTAGCAACAGAACCCTTTGATGAGCATATATCTGAGAAAGGGCTGTACCTTAACTTTTATACATGTTTTTAGTGCATTTATATTCAAGGAAAATAATGTACAATACAGATAAATAAAAATGTTGTTTTGCTAAAAATATCTATATAA
The DNA here is from genome assembly GCA_007922155.1 of Mesoclemmys tuberculata. Taxonomy (NCBI): domain Eukaryota; kingdom Metazoa; phylum Chordata; order Testudines; family Chelidae; genus Mesoclemmys; species Mesoclemmys tuberculata. The sequence continues at coordinate 27,761,490 of ML675603.1, forward strand.
TTATTTATCTAACCAAACCAGCACATACGAAGAATTAAATAGACTTTGCGAATAGATCCAAGGAAAATAAAGGTCAAATTTTGGACCAACCAATTTTGGCATGCCTCTTTAATAACTGTAAGGGAAGATCAGCAAGGATCTCGATTTACCACTCAAGCTCTGAATGTTTACCACTGAGTTTCAGTCCAATTTATTAAAACTCCTTAAATCTGAGATGAAAGTGCACTTTTGTCTCTTTTTCAGTCACTTCTCCAGCAATGGCAAGAATATGTGTTTATGACATATGTAAGAAATCCTATCCAGTTTTCTCTTACCTGGGGAACATTGCCACTGTGGCCTTGAAGAAGGGATGGTATAAAAGAAGTGGTAGTGGTCAGGTGGTAGATTCTGAGCATGAAAAAAAAATTTCTGACTCCTTTTGGCAGAGTCAAGTAGATGATTAATTGTTTTAGCTGTTACTGGCCAAATATAAATCTGCTAATGGTTTCCTCTTTTAGGGGTCTGTTCTCCATCTGAAATGTCTATAAATCTCAATATTATTTATTTTTAAGAAGATGCCATCCAGAGGCTCTGAACAGTTTGATGTTGCTTTCTGGTCCGCCTACAACCCCTCTAAAAATAAACGGAAAATGAATGCTTACATCAAAATATGTAAAGGGGGAAAAAGCATACTATTTAAAAAGTGCTTTATCAGACACCAAATGCCCCTCAGTTACTTGAATTTTTGCATAATCTATCAATAAGACAACTATATCATATGCCATAAGCAGTGTCTCCTATTACTATGTTTAAGTAATTGAAACTTTAGTCTCCTTTTACAACCTATGTACAACTTTGACTACTGCAGACTAAATTAAAATACCGGTAGCTTTTTTTTAAAAAAAAGATGTGATCAGCTTACAAAAGGAAGCAAATACACCTATTCTCCAGTATCTTAAATTGGAATCCTATTGTGTTAACTTTGTGGTCACGTGCTGCTGGTAACAAACTAATGGAAAGTTCCAATACACAGTAGAGGGGCTTCTTTCTGCTCTGTTGGAGAATGTTTTTGCCTTTTAATAGTGCTTATCTGTGCCTTTTGTCAGTTTTCAAAACCTTTTTAAAGTATAGCTTTTCCATGTGAATTTTCGTGGCTTTTTGAGATACTCTAGAATCCTAATATGCTTGACTCTTCTTACCTGATGACAATAGGAGTACAATCAGGAAATGGGCTATGTCCTAACAAATTCAGATATTAAAACAATTGGATTCTGCACAGCAGATCCTGCTATTCAAGGTGTCCAGTGTTCCTTATATGGGTTTGTTATCACTGTATGTGTATAGAAAGTCAGTGTGTAGTCTTAACTTTTCACTGCACATTTGTATGTTGACAGACTTTTTAAAGGCCTACTATCAGAGGCACATAAGGGATGTTGAAAGAGGGGCTAATCAAAGTGGAAAAGAGGAAATGGGGAATTATAAAGAGGCTGCATGTAAAAAGATGAAGTGCAAATTTTTGTGGGAGTTGTTCTTAGTTTAGAATAGATCCTAGGCTCTTAGAGTTAGGAACCCCCATGAAGAAATGCAGCCACAATAGGCAGTGTTCAATGATTCTTCAGAGAAAGAAGCCGAACCAGGATTTCTCTTAAATAATGTCACTGAAGAGGAAGAGCCAAAGGATGCTTCTTTAATATTCACTTTTAAAATAAGTGTGTAGTAGATGTTGATCATCAGATATCTCTAAGGTCACAGAACTCAGTATGATCTTGACAATTTTTATGGTAGATTCTTCCCTCAGATCCACTGTTCGTGCTCTCTCTTGAGGCATCAGCCATTTTTGCCTGACTCTGTAACTAGGGGTGGGTGGGTCTTTGTATGTGCTCCATTGACATCTGACAAGCAACTTTTCCTTTCTTACCCTGGGAATAAGATGAAACCTGTCACCGTCAGTTCAATGTGGGTGCCTCTCAGATTTGAAGCACCTCTGTCCTATCTTATTTAAATTGAAAAATCATCTATTTTTCCTTCGTTGAGTGAAGTCTTGAATATGACCACTCGTTTTGGTGAGAGGTAAATGAGTACAGGGGACACAACCTACTAGCACCTTGGCCATTAATATAATATGATGTTGACGTTCAGGCTTGCAGAATAGGGAACTCCAGATAATTCAATCCTAGCTACAGGTACACAGTTCAGTTTGTGTGGTACTACAAGAAAAGCAACACTTCATTTGTTTTATATTACAGAAGTGTGTTGAGGGACAAAGTCAGAGAAACAACAGAAACTTTTAGGGTTGCCATTTTGTCAGAAGATGCTTGTGGAAGCAAACTGTTCTATTCCTCTATGGAAGCTCTTTGCACTGTAGATACAATGTAACGGTAAATGAGAAACAGCTCTCCTTAGCACAGGCAAGAATGGCTAGATGTCTTGTTATTTTAGCAATACGTACAAAACGGGGGTGTCAAATCTATGCCTTCCAGTTGTGTAGTGCTGCAACATGTGTATGTACTATGAGGTCATTCAGAGAGGGTAAGGGGCATCTGAGAAATGTGCCTAACTAGAACAATGTCCCTTCAGCAATAAAAAAAAGTTATACTTGGCATTTACCTAACATTTCTTATCCAGGATTCTGAGTGTTTTATAACCATGGCAAGTATCCTCACATTTTTACAGATGTGGAATGAGACACACAGATCACTGAAGGGACTAGCCCAAGTCTATGCAGCAAGTCAATGGAAGTGATGAGGATAGGATTTAGGTACCAGAAAACAATTACAGTTGGCCTCTTATTTCCCATTTCATTTTGAATAAAATCATGACATAGAAAGTGTTGGTCATGGTGTATACTTCTAGTCTAGTATCGCAGATGTAATTATTTTTTTCAGATAACCCTGCTTGAGTTCTCATGCTGTATTACATTTTTCTCCTCTTTACTGTTAAAGAGCTTTTTTACTAGCAGGAAATGAACCTGAAGGTCTCCTTGTTACTGTGAAATGTATTCCTGCTGGGACATGAGGCGTCTCTTTCTCTATTTGCATCGAAGATGCAGATTAGACGTGACCATTTTTATTAAACCAACCGATGAAGTTATTTCTACTTTGCTCCGTTGACTCAAAAGCAGGTTTCTGTTAAGCAATTGTTTAATTCTGCTGCAGTCTTTTGGATAATGCTTGTCCAATTTTTCTATATACTTTTTGGACCACTTAGGTCCAAAAGTCCTGTGGCAATGAAGGATTGGTGGTGGGGCTGTGATACCTGGAGGCCTCCAGCCAAAAATCTGCACATAGGCAATGGATGAGTGATGGTCGTTGGGCTCCTGTGTCGGGACAGGGTGTCCTTCGGCAGCTGCATCCATGACTGAGTAGCCCTCTTCAGGACACCCCGCATAGGGGAGGGGCTAGAAAAGGTGCCCCAAAAACAGGCTGTCCCATCTCTCCTGGCTGGGAAACCGCATCCTGCGGGTGAATTGCCAAAGAACGTGTGCATCCAGAATCAAGCTCCTTAATCAGCTGAAGACCCACCAAACCTGACGGACGTCATCCTCAAGTCGAGGGACTGCAGCTGAAGATATACTTCTTGCTTTGTACAACAGAGTAAGGAAAAGCAGGTGACTAACTTTGCTTCTTTGATATTTGCTGTGAGAAAGTGACCTTCTTTCTTATGTACTTTTCCCTAAAGAATTGCCACTGGTGCTGCCACCAGTCCAGTTCAATCATTCAGAGCACTAGAGGAAAAAGCTCGAGCATTTCAATCACTGTATCATCCAGACATGTTCTGATCAGGGCTAGATAACATGGCCTAAGCACAGTGACCACGGGTGACCTAATTTGCAATAGCAGTTCCAGCACTGAAGCGTAACTGGTGGTAGCCATGGTGTAAAAGTTTAAGAGGAAAAGACTAGGGTAGGTAAAGCCAAAGAAGAATCCAGTTCCTCTGTGTTAAACTGATATTTGTTATTGGCATTCAGTTATTTGGAGCAATTAAAATATGTACTAAAACAAAGCTAAATGTAAGTATGTTGTAGAATGATTCCCTATGGCAAAACAGAAAAAAGGTTAAATGAAACGTGCATAAGTGCAATAATATGTTTGTTTACTTAATTCATTTTATTTATTTAATATATATCGCCTCAATGTTTTTCAAGGGCAGTTCATTCTTCTCAATTTTCCATTGATGGCACAAGAGATCTGTTTACAGTGAGCAGGTTTAAGAACTGAATAACGGTTGAAGGAGGCATGTGTGGATGAGGAGGTGGTGAAATCTTGACACACTGAAGTCAATGTGAGTTTTGCTCCTGACTTCAAGGGAATCAAGATTTCATCTGAAGTCTCAAGAAAGCTCAGTATTCCTTGTGAGGAGAGAGCCTTACATCCAAATCAGATGTTATAAGTGGTTGAAATATTCTTTCTGACAATTATTTACCATACAGCAGTGTCATTTTCATGATTGTAGCTAAAGTTATGAAAGCACTTACACTGGCTGGTGCCTGTTGCATGAGGCCAAATCTTGAGGTGCTGATTACCTGCAGCTTCCATGGAATCCATTTCTCAGCACCTTGCAACATCTGAGCCTTTGTGAATAATGCAATTTCTTTTTAAACAGCTCTGTTCTGAAACATGATTTTGTACTTCACTCCTCCCACCCTCACCATCACTTTTTTAGTCAATGACTAATCTGTTCCCTGTATGCATCCAGAGTCAGATCTGCTTACTATAACTACAATATTTGTACTTTATTAAAATTTACATTGGTGCTACCACTCCAATACTACTTTGATAGAGAGAGCTCTGTTACGTTCTGGCTGGGGCATCAGTTCCAATTTCAGGGGCAAATTCTGTGGTATTTAACTTACACCTGTGTAATCCAGATGTCTTTAAGTTACAGAATCTGGTAACAGAAATAGCTCAACTTGGGGAGGGGGGGGATAGTAGCTTTTTGCAGGCCTGAAATTTACTAAAGAATTCTTTTTGCTTGTATACTGACAGAAGTTGACTCAACTATGGAATCCCATGATGGCATTTTTACATATATTCAGAGTGGAACCACACTTGAAAGATATGAGATGTAAAAAAACCTAGGGAGAATTTTTTGGATGTGTACTTAGGCAGTTGTCGTTAACAGAAATGCCATTCAGTAGTGATTTTAACTGTTTATGCAAAATAATATTTGGATTACTTGGGGGGAGGGGGGGAAGGGATGCCCTTTAGTAATTACTTCCTGTATCCTGTCACCTGTATAGTATTAGAGACAAGATGGGTGAGGTAATATCTTTTACTGGACCAACTTCTGTTGGTGAGAGAGCTAAGCTGTGTTACCTCACCCTTCTTGTCTCCCTAATATTCTGGGACCAACATGGCTACAACTACACTGCATGCAACCCGTGTAGTGTACCTAAACCGTATACCTAAAGGACTGTGTCAGAGGGAGTAGCTTTAATGGCTCTAGCTTGCTCTTCTAGCAGGCACTCAAACAATCTTGAATGAGAGAAATAGGCACTCTCAGACACTCAGGAGAACCTGACTTTGCTAAGGGACTGTAAATTCTATTCTGTTCCTGTAACTTAAGTGGAAAGTCTAATTTGGCTGATAGTGAACATAAGATTAAATATGCCTAAAAGGTGTTTGTTTTAATTTTTTCCCCTCTAATGCTTTGTTATAGGTGCTAAATATTATATTTTATTTTAAGAAGGCAGTTGGTCAAGATCACAGGTTGCTGAAGGGAGGAAATACAGGTGTCTGAAACAGGCAGGCAGTAGCAGGTGTGCAGGTTGGTACATGGTTGGTATACACAGGTTGTTTACCTGGGTCCTTGTCTGAGTAGAGGAATAATAAGATTCGGCCCTGACATGTCAGTACAAGAAAGCAAACAGCTCAGGTGGCTACTCTCGGGAATATGCATACATCACAAAGCCAGATGTAATTGTACCCCAGGTAAGCATACCTGTGTTAACCTGAACTATCTGATGCTTCCTGGGGGTATCCAGTGCTGTGAGATACTTCACTCTCACCTGCCCTTAGTGTGAGTGTGCGCCTACCTAAGGTCATTTCACCAACTCCATCGGTTACGGGCAACACAAGCACACCTCTCTAGGCCCCGCAGGCCCCGCTGGTTTATCTGCAGGTTAGCAATAGGCACGCACCAACCTCTGAGCATCAGCCTGAAATGTCTAGGCCCTGTTCCACTGGACGTTTCCTTTATTCACAGATTCACTGCTTCTAAATTACCAGTTCCACCTCAGATCATCACTCTGTTTAATACACAGCACTTAGATATCTTTATAGTGAAATTAAGTATGTTAAGAAAGCACAGAGATTCAAGTAATAGCAAGTAGTAGTACTGTAAACAGTACCTAAAAAAATCTCAGCACTTTGATGTAATTAACTACATATTCTCATGTCTTGCTCTCCTAAAATTGCAATCCTCCACAGCAAGGTTGCATGTGACCCTCTTTTCATGAGAGAAGCTCTCTATGAATTTGCCTCCTAGGTGAAAGATCCAGTATGTATCTTTGCTCCCCAAAATACACCAGAATAATCATTTGTCTTTATTCACAAAGAAGATTCCTCTCTCCTGCTGTTTGTTTCAGCTTGTAGATTTTCTTGTAGATTTTGCCATCTCCTACTTTGCCTGTGGCTCAGTACGCAAATAGACATACACTGTGAAGCATACAATACCCAAGTGACCAGACAGAGAGACAGGTGTCTGTTACCTCCTGTCTGAAAGGAACATTTGAGGCATGTCACCTGTCTTAAGTCCAAGACCATAAGAACATAATTTTTAGGATAGATACTTTACCATAGTGTTCTGAGTCATGATGTGAGCTAACTCAACACCCTGTCACCCTAATACCCACCAATATATAGTAAGTGGGACTAATTGGAAGACGAGTAGTTGACAGTGGGTGTGAATTAACTGAACAGAGCTTCAGATGGGGGGTTAAGTGCAGGAGAAGCAACCCCCACAGGTTGGATTATATACATTGATGGGGAGGGGGAGCTCAAAGGAAGGCAGAGGACTGGCTGCTGCTACTAGTGTTCCCTTTCCTAGAAGCAAGTGGTGAAGCCAGCAATGCAATGTAAATGTGGCCTGCTGAAAGAATGCTGTGTAATAAAGCCCAGTGGTGCTGAAGGAGACATGGAGTGGTTGTGGTCTGTGACTAAGATCTGAAAGGGCGCTCGGAGACCACCCCGTGCCAGATGGACAGCTTTGTAAATATTATCTGAGCATACATTTTGCACTGATAATGATGACCAATGGGCTACTGGCACCTCAGATGCCATACTGCGGTGAACTAATTTGCATATATCCAACCCAGAGGATCCCTGTAAAACCTTATATACCACTGGTTCCCAACCTGTGTCCCAGGGGCCAAAAGCGGCCACCGCTCCCCTCCCACTGGCTGAAGAAGGGAGCTGCTGCCTAAGGACCCAGGTACAGTTCATTGCCTGCAGGCTAAAAGACTCCTCACTGCAGCCCAGGGGATGGGAGATCAGTGCTTCCCTCCCCCTGGCTGTAGCAAGGAGCATAGCAAAGCACTCTGCCTGGGCGCTGGGGTCCCTGCTGGAGCCAGAAGGAGGGAAGCACGGATCTCTCATCCCCCTGGCTGCAGAAGGGAGCCATTGCCTAGGGACCCAGATGGAGCGCATGGGGTGACAGGATGCGTGCAGTTTCCCTGCTGCAACCAGGAGGACGGGAGATCAGTGAGGATGGAGGCAGCCTCCTTGCTGAATTCCTTCCGTCTGGTTGCAGGGAAGGAGGGGCTGCTGGTGGAGACTGGTGGCCCTTCAGGGTAATAAAAATTATATTGGTGGCCCTCGAGCCAAAAAGGTTGGGAACCACTGCTATATACCCCCTGTGCTCTCTGCCAGTTGGCAGCAAGGGATCTCTGGGTCACTCTTGCTAGCGCTGGTAACAATGGTGAAGAAATGGCAACATGGACTTTGCTGCAGGCTAGACACCCAGTTCCTCTGCTGTACAAACCCCATTATGTGTTTTGTACTTAGATTGCTAGCTTGTACCAGGGTCTGTGCCATTGCATCTTCATTGTTAGTGTTGCCCATGCTGGCTAAATTAAAGGTAAAGCAGATATGCCTACCCACACTACAATTACAGCTTGATTTTACAGGGCAGCTGTACCCTCAGAGACCAGAAAGGGGACAGGGGCACAGCTAGCCTCATAACTGTGACAGTGTTTTTCAAAATACTTTGTTTTCCAGATATAATCCAACCTCCTACAGCCTATGGTAAGGAGGAAACTACCATATGGTAGTTTGTTATGGAAGTGCCTGTTATGAAATTTTTCCCCACCTTTTTCTGGAGCATCTGGTAAGAGGATCACTGTAAGAGGATAGTGGAACAAATGGACTATTGGTCTGATGTGACATGGCAGTTCTTGTGCTCCTATTTAAAACTAAGAAGTGACTTAATATGCTGTATAGCATTTTTTAAATATCCGTTTCTTTGGTTCAGGAGGGGAGGAGATGGGGGTGTGGTAAGGGCTGAAACTTTCTTTAGTAAATGTTTTTAGAAGCATTTATTTGTTAACCAAGAAAAGTCCATAAGGCTGATAGATTATGGTAGCCTACTGCTAGTTAAAGGACAAGCCTAACCCAATTATTCACTCCTAAGACTGCACTCAACTTTTTTTCCCCTCAAGTGCAAAACATTTCCTCATTAGAAGATTACACTACAAGTCACTGCTGAGTGAGGACTATGGTCCATCTCTTCTGAGTCTATGGAAATAAATATTTTATTTCAGCAATGCACAAGCCAGAGAGGTGAGACATCAAAGAGGGGGAAGAGATGCTTGGTTCTGTATTAGCCTGTGAATCCAACTAAATGGAGTTATTTCCTAGTAATTGTCTCATTCTGGTGCAAATGCAACTTTTTCTAGAAAGCCATAGAAAATATCTTTTCTAAGGGGATAACTTACAGAATTGTTGTGTGTTGCCTAAATCATTGGCATGTCATTAAAATTAGCTGAAGAAGAAAAAGGACAGATTGGGGCCAAATGCTCCAGGGGAGTAATAGGTACAGAGTAGGTAGCATCGTGGAGGGAAGCCATCTCTTCAGAGCCAGGGGAGGGGGCAATGCACACTGCCTGGTACTCTGGAGAAATTAGTCTGTTATGTATAAGGCAGCCTCCCATTCACCCCTTCTTCTCCCCCTCCCTCCAGCAGAGGAACTGGAAAGTTGATTTTAACAGAGAGAAAAATCTAATAAGTGGTCTGCTCTTGGGATAGCACAACTATGTGCTGCCCCACTGCTCAGGGCTTGTAGCAAAGCCACAGATTTATCCATGATGAATAAAAAAGGATGGACAATGGAATTTCCTGTCTTCCTTGGCTACATCAAAATTTACAGTAGATACAGTGTTAAATTTGAATGAACCTTTAATACCTATAAACTTTTTTTAAGTGAGGAAATAAAATGTTCTGGGCCCAGGTCTTTTCCCTTTTTACCTATTTCTGCTTTTTCTTCTACCCTCAAGTGTGTGTCTGCTACTTGACTTGCATGTAGACTGTAATGACATCAACTCAGATAAACATTAAACATTTTTGCTGTGGTCCTTGACAGTAACTAAAACCATGGCAATACACAGTAACTGAGCCAGTCTAAACTGTAAATGCACACTAGACTGAAATGGCTCCAGTCCCCTGGCGTCAAGCTGCCGTGGACTAAACTGCAATCCTTTTTAGCAAGTACAAAGTTATAGTGAGAGCTTGGGGAGGGGGGAGAGCTTCAGCATAAGGAGCGGAGTCTGGCTCTTGCTTGGTAGAAAATACTTCCAGCCTTCTCTGAGGCTGGACTTAGGCAGGATATTATTCACCCAGACAGCTGCTGCCCTGCATATGTGTTTGCCTATCAAGGTGGCTACTTGAGGGGAACCCCCCTGCTGTGTTTCTGCCAGCTTCAACGGAAGTAGTATATGTGGGGGAACTGACCACATAAGCCACATGCCCCTGCTCCTTTCTGAGCAGCTACCAGTGGCGTGGGGAAACCTCCCTATCTCCCATATCAGATGACAAAGACTTCTAGCAGAAGTCAAAACTCAAAAGGGCATCTGTGACCCGCACCTCCTCCAGCCTTGGCCTTTCAACTTCTCCCCTTGTGTTCACCTGCTGCAGCCTGAACAAACATGCTGGCAGCAGACCACTTTTGCCATACCCCTACCCTGATGCTGGGAGGGAAAAGGTTCCAGAAACTTGCAACCTCTAAGAGATGCTCTAGGGCAATGGTTTTCTCTTGCGTTTGGGGATGGCAGTGAGGAATTACCTACATATCAGTACTCTGATTTAAAACAGAGAATGGAATTAAAACAATTTTAAAATGTTTGTCTAATAATTCCTAGCTCTTATAGCACTTTTCAGCAGTAGGTCTCCAAAGGCTTTACAAAGAGCAGCATCAGTATCCCCATTTTACAGATGCATAAATAGAGGTACAGGGAGATGAAGTGACTTGGCCAAGGTCACTCAGCAGGCCAGTGCCAGAACCAGGAATAGAATCCAGGTCTTCTATGTTACAGGCCAGTGCTCTATCCACAATTCCTCCCCTAGATTACATACTTAATTTGTCACTTCCTGTAGCTAAGACAGTCTCATCTTGGGAACTGAGTGCATGTGTTTGGGCTAGGGGCAATAAAAGTGAATAGCTATACACCCCTTAAAAGTAACCCCAAGTGAGCCTGGCAGCATCATGCTGGTTCTTAGAGATATTCCCTCCCTTGCCTCATCATAAAGCCTCCCTGAGACAAAGGAGCTGCCCCCTCTTTCAAAACCTGCTTTTTCCAGTCCCATGTGCACAAAAGAAGTGTGGGGACTAGCTACATGCTCTAGAAGACGGGACAGACACTGAGGACAGAAAGCTCTTTTAATGATAATAGCCATTGCCTTTCAACAGCTTAATGACCTACATCAGATACCACCTTTAACAGATCAAGCTGGTTGTATCTAGTTTCCATCAGGCCTCTTTTTTTAAAAGCAGGGTTGTTGCCCCCCCCCCTTTTTATTGTGAATTCTGGACAGATCCAAACCCTCTATAACAGGACTCACTTCCTAACTAACCATCCAATTCAAAACCAGGAGGCACCTGGTGCCCACCTATGCCACTTTATGGCTAGAGAATTCTAGCCAATCTGCTTACCTCCACAGCTGATAGTTGAACTAATGGGAATGAAAGAGCAAGGTGGATCAAGAGGGATGGAGCGGACAGAAAGTAGCTTTGGGACAAGGAGAAGCTACTAACTTTAAACTAATTTCATAAAAAGTAATTTGATATCAAAGACATTGGATATTTCATAGCGGTAGTCATATTTTTCACCAAAATAAATAGATTGTAAACTGTTCTAGGCACAGACCTGTTATGTCTGTGTAGTGTCTAGTACAATGTGGGCATTGTATAAACAACAACTCTATTTGCAAAGGTAAACAGATTTCACTCAATTCAATGGTGGTAAAGTTACCTTTAGATAGTGGAAGAAAGTTACAGAAATTATAGAAAAAACAGCAGGGTGGATTAACTTTAAATCACAATTTAAATCAGCAAGGCAGAAAACCTTGATTAAAATTATTATTTTTAATCTGGATTTGTATGTGTATGTTTTAGTTACTTTCCTAAAGAGAAGTTTGTTTTTATTGGCTGGCATAACTTCTCAAACATGTTTTGCAATCAATATCACCTTTACCCTACATTTGGTACTTCTGCTTGCTAACACCGAGGATAAATACATGCATATGGATAAAGTGTAGGATTAACCTACATTATTCAGATTCTTAATTTTTTCCATTTTATGTTGAAATATGGTGAATGACTCATTCCTTATTTACTGGGTGACGATTTTTTACTTGGGATTTCTGTCATGCTGCATTTGGTTGGAAATTGCTGTTTTTATTTTAATTTAATACTATTTTACATTTTTTTAATATTAGTTAAATAAAACTACCTCAAATGTGCTGGAAACAAACCCCAATTTTTTCCCTCTCAGAACAAATTTTCGTTTAAAACTGATTTATTAAACAAAGAAAATATTAGCTGCAGTTGGGGAAATGACAGATTGAAAAACCAGAGCCATAGTGACCAGAAACAAAGGTTGACTAAAAATCCAGGTGGGTACTTGATAGGTAAGGTTAAGATTCTGTCATGGGTATTTTTAGCAAAAGTCAGGAACAATCGTGGGCAATAAACTGACATGTCCCTAATTTATTAAAAATAACCTGGAGGGGGTAGGGGACAACAGAGCACTGTCAGGGCTTGCATCTGCTCCAGCCCCACCTCAGCTCCTGTGGCAGGGGTTGACCGCTGGCAGCTCCAGCCCTGGGGGGCTGCCCCAACCCCAGCCATTGCTCCAGCTGCCTCAGGGCTGACAGCACCTCCAGAAGAAGTCACGGAGGTTCCAGAAAGTCGCAGAATCTGTGACATCTGTGACAGAATCGTATCAGTACTCATTGGATTTTTTTAAAATACCAATGGGAGTTAGGTACTTTTGCAAATGACATGTAGCACCCATTTGGATTTTTAATCACCAAAATACCTTTGAAAATCAGGCCCATAACCTTAAGGCTGTCATCAGTTTAATCTCCTTCTACTTTTTTTTGTTAAGTGATTGGAAGAGGGAAAACAAACTTTCCTGCTTTTCCAGCTCTTGGTTGGTTTCTCAACTTTGAATTAACTAATCCAAATGAAGAAAATATTCTCTTTTCTGTTTAGCTAAACTAAAACCAAAAGTAAGTAAGGCATTAAATGCAAAAGCTTTTCTGCAAAACAAAAACTGAAAGAACTTAACTCTTGGACAAATGTAAATACCAGCATTTGCTCCATTTTAAAGGCTGAAAATAATATCAATGTTTTAATGAAGTATAAGACATTGTAACATGACTATTAAGCTTGAATTGACCTCAAAAGTTAGATGCTACCCATTGGTTTGATACATATTTAAAAAAGCAGCACCCTTTAACTCATTAAACTCTGAGATAGGCTCATTGATGCAGCTTTTTTAAATGTAAATGATCGATTATTTTATTAAGTAGAGGCCTTAACATAATTTGTCAAATTCCAATTTAAACAGGATTACTGTTTTCAAAACTGTATTTATTTACTTTAAATAAAATCTGATTTTTTTATTTTTTTTTGAATCCCTCTTGGAGAAAATAGGTATCAGATCTAACAGGAGTTGCATTTTACAAAAAACATGCTATGGAGAATAATTTATAGGATATAGCAAGAAGATGGAATATATAGGGAAGTAAAGCAGACCAGCAAATGTTAATGATAGATACCTATCATCCACTTATAAAACAAAAATTGTAGGAAAGTAACTTTCTCTCCCCAGTCCTTTGCTAAAATTAAAGAGGAGAAATGTACCGCTTGTCAATATAAAAATTGTGTCTGAGTTTATTGGGACCAGGAGTGTCTCTTCTCTTGTATGGGGCCTAATACAATGGGGACAACAGCCCTTCTGTGTGGACTCTGACACTATAATAAAATTTTCAAATATCATCAGTATATTCAGGAATACTCATATTTATTCCAAAAGTTGGTTGACATGTTGTGTAGAAAAATAATAGAACCCAAATAAAAAACTGCAGTCATGCCACTGGACCAAACGTAGACTGAAGTCTCATTGAAAAATAGATCCACTAGCCTGTCCTTTTAGAGTGGTGTATTTACCTCTGCAGCACAATGTCCTTAAGGGACCCTCAGAGTATATTCACAATAAACCTACTTCTAAAAGTTACATTAGAACATCATATGTATTCAGTGTTTTTCTTTGCAATCCCACACTATTGTACAAACTCGGATATTCCCGAATTAAGTGCACAAGACAAACACTCCAGATGCCCTCATCTGCAAAGAGGAAGGGGAGGCAATTAAAAGTTTGCATGCTGTGAAATCTCTGGGCGCCAACAGTTTCTGCATAGAATTTTATAACATTTTAAAGAACAATTGGTTTTCCCCCTGTCTGGGGCTGATGAATGCAAGCATACTGTTTTTGAAAGAAGGCTACATCTTGGTTATTCTCAAACTTGCTAAAAGCACTGCTGCTTTTCATTTGGGTTCTCTCTGCTGAACTGAGATCAAGGTCCTGGCAACAAATTGGATCTTACAGACTGGTGAAAGTTCTGCCCCCTTCTACAGGCATGCTTCAATGGGACTTTGTAAAGGAGAGAGAGGCTTCTGATAATGGAATGTTAACCTGTATCTTGGGCTGTGGTTTGGTTCCTAAGCTCAGTTAAACCGGAGTAAAAATACTTAATCATGTGCTTTGACCTGAATCAAAAGGGGCTGCATGCAAAAGCATCTAGTCAGATTATGGAATGCCCTCCCTACCCAACAATGTAAAGGTTGCGGGGAAACTGTATTCATCCTCCTGAAGGGTTTATGTTAGAGGAAATGGGATCATCCCTCCTGAGAAGTCTCTGTTCTACACAGGGAGAAGGCAATGCTGGTCCATGTGAGCTCTGTTTTGTCTTTATTATAGCAACTCCATCATGCAAATTCTAAAATAAAGCAGCTACTAAAAGGGAAAGGACAGAAAAATAAATGTGCTGTTTGATGCTGATTACAATGCAGTTATTCGATCATTGTACATGAGCACTGTTGTATGGAATTATTTCAGGGCAGAAGGTAAAACATTGTCAATCTGAAACCTGAATTCTGTGCTCAGAAATGTTTAACTTAAAACCCTGTTTTTGTTTTTAGAGGGGCACCAGAAGGAAGTGTATTTAAAGGCGCTTTTTAGACACATGAAACTCAGTTGCAGACATTCGTTTACTAATCAAGTGAAAACTAGTTTTTGTTGAACAGCAATTTACTACATTAGTAATATGGAATGAAGCTTGACTTTAATATGCCCTTTTTAATCCATTTATTGCAGCATGTATGATTTATGGTTTCAGGTGTTAGTGAAGTGAGTAATGTCCAGACACAATGAGGTGTGATAAGGATAGAGTTAAGGCATTCACTTGCTTCTGTGCATTTAAATTAGATCTTTCATTGTTACTTTGAAATGTAGATTTATTTTAACTAACCTTTGCAGCTGGCTGTTTGGCAAGGATGTGTTGCCAAGCATTTTAACAATGGGGTCCTTCAAATTTTCCACCTGGGTTAGCCATACAGGGCGCGTCTGGATAAAACACTCTTTCCTGCACCTCCCAAAAACTTAATTCACTCCATACTCTTCCAAACAGAACAAAGATTGTTGGCATCCCATGAGATGGGTTAAAGGCTGAATGAAAGATATAAGAAAAGCCAATAAGCCAGTAGCTGCCCACTCAATGTTGTTCTCCTCCCCCGTCCCTCCAAAAGGGAGGTTTCGGGTAGCCAAGAAGTTCTTAGTCAATGGAAGGACTGCCTCCTACGTAGATATAAAAGGCATCTTTCCTTCTCTGGGTAAGACTTTAACTACCTCCTGCCTTAGTGCCTTTACCAGCCAGGAGAGACTCAAAATACTGTACACAATCAGTTATTAACATTCAATGGCTGCTTCAGCCTCATTCCTACACACTTTCTTCCCCAGAGTTAATCAAGGAGGTGCCAGTTTGTGGATGTTGGTAGAGAGCAGATGACTAAATAAACCAAGACAACAAATACAACACAACAGTGGCCTAATCTTGTTAATCCTGAGGCAGTAAAAGAAGAAATTGGGAAGTCCTTCTATGCTTATACTCTGTGGAAATGTAAATAAAAGGAAACAGAATACACTGTCCATGCTATTCTGGAGAACAAAGTTGGAAGTGATATTTCTCTTTGTAGAGAAGAAAGCTAAGTTTATAAAGAAGTAGAAAATAAAATACTGGGAAGCAGAGCTTAACTTCATAAACTCTTACCTGTGATTTAAGTGTTTTTGATAACTGCATAAATTAAGTCAAAATGGTAAGGAAAGTGTTGGATTTCAATTTAAACGTCATTTGTTTCTAGCTTTATCTGAAGTGTGGTAATAATGAATTATGCCAGCTAAAAAGAAAGTAATGAAGTTAATTAAAACTCATGCCCAGAAATTTTTTAGGATAATATAACTATTAAGGTCTATAGACCAATAGTACATAGTGTATGTACTGATTTAAAATTAGTCACCTTTTAATAATGTGATAATCCAAGTGATTTAAAATAAAGCACAAGGACCTTTACCTGCATCCCAAACTCATTAATATTATGAGTACTTTCTGAAGATATAGCATATATTGTGTATACATACTGAATAATCTTTGCTTTACACAGCCCACATATCCTGTTGCTCCCTTGGAAAAAGTCATTTAAAATATTTTGAGACAGTTAATTTATAAAGTTAAATGAGATCATGTTAGTTACCTTACATGTGATTATAGCAGTTGTTGAGTATTGTAGTTATGCTGGAAGCCTCAAATGATTAACAGTTGCTTTACCACCACTATTAAAGACACTTAATAATGGAAGGCACTTGCGTGTTCTGTCTTATACATTTGTGAGAAGGAAGAGCCATCTTTTTATGTCACCATTCTTACTTTGGCAGTTTTGTTGGGAGTTTACACCAATAGTCTTGCTGCACTTTAGAATACTATTCCCTTGAAGAAGACAAATTAATTATATTCGTTGGCAAGAGGAGCAGAAATGGACAGCTAAGTAGGGGGCAGAGATGGCTCTGTGATTTCTGGAATAGATTGTCACTAGCCTTAACATTACTGTACAAGGGAGTAAGCCCCTATTTTGTAGCTGTGTTAAGGCTACCCAGCCCTTTGGCCTGGAACCTGCATGTAGGACAGAGGCTTCCCTTTGCCCACTCATCCTAAGGAGCAGAGAGTGGTAGAAAAAAGCTGAAACTGACTGGGTATGCAGGAGGAACCACTTCTCTTAACCTCATTCCCTGGGGAGCCAGGGGGAAATTGTGCAAGTGCATAGGAATTCCTACTTTGTGAGCAGTGCTGCTAACATTTCACCCCAACACAGGTCTGTGTCTAAGGAGTGGGCTTTTCTAAAGTGACTTTAGAACACAAGTCTGACTGAAAAACAATGGATCTTGCTCCTGTTGCCAATTTGCATGGTTTTAGCATGAGTCTTGTAATTGTAAAGTAAGTTGCTAGACATCATGGCTACAGGGAAAAGATTGAAAACATGAAGCAAGTGAATCCTAAATGCTCAAAAACCAGAAGGCAAATAAAAAGAACCCCAAATGTATTATCTTTAAAAAATGCTTTTCAAGCCAATCATGATTTTTGGATGCTTGAGGTTGGTAGTACTGAATTCAGCTGAAAATCCCACCCAAAGGTACGCTCTAGCTCTATACATCTAAGGGTGTATTTATGAAAGCGCTCTTGAATTTTACAACTAGAAGTGTTATGGCTCAGACATTTTATATGAATGATCTGAATCTCTTTCTCTCCAGGTGTAAAACCTCCTTCCTGGTCCTTGTAGAGATTCCTAGTTATTGGAATATTGTGCACTACAAATTGGTTCCATGAAGGCTTCTGTAGGGCAGGGATATGGAATCTCTGCACTATAAAGCATTAAGTTGATTTGGCATTCTCACAGAGAAACGTGTGCTTAAAATTTAGGTCTTGAGCTGGTAGGCATTTGAAGCACCATGGCAATAAAGAACTTCCAAAGAGGGAGTGCCCATATACAAGTCCACCATTGCTGTTGTGGATGATGTGGTGTTCATGAACTCTGAAGGGAGTTGTACCCAGCCCTTCTCCTAGAATAACTGTCACTGTGACACTTATAACAAAGGGGAGATGGGAGAGGGCCCATAAAAAGTGGGAAAGCAAGAGTTCCAGGGCTATAAGAGAGGTTTGGAGAAGATTATATACTAACTTAATGACTTATTTAACCAACTGAAATGGAAATATGAAAGATCAAGAATGCTACTAAATGGGAAGGTAGCTGAGAGAGAACATTGTCTAATATTTGGGAAGCTTTCTTTAGAATCTGTGATGCCAAAAATGACACCATTGTGACATTCCCCAGGGTACAATCTGGACAGTTGAACAACTGTATCCTCTCAATCCTCCAACCTTGGCCTTTCACACTGCTTTGCTACTAGAACAATCATCCTGGCCTATTCACACACAGTCTCTAGCATGCAAAGTCACTGCCAACTGAATGAAAAAATTGGTTACAAAGAAATAAAAGGTAAAATGCAAACTAATACCTAACTTAACAATCTAATTGAATTCAAAGCAAAAGTTTTTCTCACCACATGCTTTTACTGGCTGAACTCCATCAGCTAGGACCACTCCCCCAGTTCACTGATGCTTCTTTTATCTTCCAAATGTTGATACCTTGAGTGAATATGAGGGCAGAGAGGTGATGTGTTATAACATTTCTCTTCTTTGAGAATCATCTCCAGTTGGGGGTTCAGGTAACACCAAGTCTGTTTTGGCCGGGAATCCCCAGCTGTTTATTTGCCAATAAGTAAATTTTTCACACCCTTCTTCCTGCCAAAGAATGGCCACTTAAGCATGTGATAGTCTAATTATGCAGACACCAGGGTGAGGTGCTGACTAGCCTTTTGTCTGAGGAATTGGTTTGGGCTGCTTCCCCAGAATTGGAATTTGCCTTAGTAACATCATACAGCAGAATCTTATAATTTTACATACAATGTTGCCACACATTTTACCAGGACAATAATGATCAGTGAATTACGAGTTTTCAAATGATACCCCAGAAGGCATTCTTTGTACAAAATGTATCATAGTTTTGTAAAAGTGGTGAACATAAGGATGCGGTCTGTCAAATCATAGATCTGTAGATTAGAAAATGTATTGAAATGTTTTATCAAGTTACAATAAACACAGAAACAGCTGTACAGAGAGTGATGTTTGCATGTAGCAGCAGAGAGAGATTTGAGTGAGTCTGATACTGGAAAAGAGACTACAATCTTTTGAGACTATCCAGTGAGATTAAGAAGAATTTCACTGAGAGAAGAATCCCACAGGAAAGACTGTCAGTTTCCTTTTTTAATTATTTTGGTTTTTATTGAAAAAACATGGATACTGCATATAGCATAAAATATAAACTCCTATGAATGAAAAAATTAAACTGATAAACCAGTGAATGAGACATATACAAACTATTTATTCCATTCCATAACTATGGTAGACATGTTTTTAAATGGGTACAGACAATGGCAAGAAGGGTTGTTTTGGAAACTATGGTATGAGATCTAGAGCTGAGTGACTCACATCCATTGTCATACAGAGGGGGAGGAATAAGAGGAGAGAACATGACAAAAATGTACATATGCTGAGTGTTGCCAACTCTTTCAATTTTAATATAAGTCTCATGATACTTGGTGTCTTTCTTATAGCTGCAGCTCCTAGAGTCCTGTGATTGTGAGACTGTCAGCTTTCATTTAAAAAAAAAGTTTCTAGTCCTCATGGTTCAGGAAAAAGTGTGATCCCCTAAAGGCTTAAAATCCAGGAGGCAAATAACTCCCCACCCCCACCCCTAAAATGTATTATTTTTATAACCTTACTATTTTTAAACCCAATCATGATTTTTAGAGCCTGATTTCTTATTTTTTGAATGTGTGGGGCTGGCATTATTGCCAGAGTGCTCAGTACTTTACAGAGGTGAGCCCTAAATGCCTAAAATAAAAAAAAAAAACCAATCTGGTTTCTTTCCTATACTGTGAGACTCATCAAGAATCAGAAAAACAGTTCTGAGGGGGTTCATGCACTTAGATCTACTGTAGAATAATATGGGTGAGCATGCACTGACACTATATTGATTCTGCTGACTAAACAGGATTTCAGACTTCAAAGCTATTAGATTAGTATCTTTGATAGGGTATTAAATTCATTGTGTGGGAGTGAGGGAAGGAAGAACAAATCTTTACTAAAATATTCCTTGATTGCCAAAAAATGAGTGTAAGAACACACATTCAGGACTGAATCTTGCAAAATGTCCAAGAAATATCTTTACCTTATCTATGGAATGTGACTGATTTTGAACCCACTTTTCTTTTCAAATAATGTTTTATTGCCTCCATCTCAAATAGTTGTGGTGTAAATTACTGCCATCTGAAATAATGAAATTGCTAAGGAATATTGCAAATGCTAAGGAAATTACAAAAACATTGCAAATGCCACAGAAATTAATCTTGCATCATTTCAATCTTCGATGTATGTCCCCATCTCGTTTTGAGTATTTGTTTGAGAGTTAGGTATGTCGGGGGATTTGACTCCCAAATATCTGTACTTTCCACCCCACAAAACAAGAACTAGAGACAGTTGTCCCAGCTGAGGTAAACAGGCTGTATTTAAACCACTGCTTCTAAATCTTTATCTAGTTGAAAGGGACACCACTAAGTCCTCCCCTCTCCCCGTTCCCCCCACTTCTTCTGTTGTTTGTAATGTCCTATTAGAAGCTTTAAAATGAATGCCTTTACCTACATTTTGTGTTCCCTTAAAAAAATTCTGCAAACCCTGATTGAATCAGATTCTGATCTCTGCTGGACAGTTTAAGTTTTGGAATAATTCCACTGACTCCAGTTGAATTACTCTGGATTCCTGGTGGCGTGAGTGCAGAACAGTCCACTGCTTCTTTCCTCCTTTGTCACTTGCAGAGTAGAAGCCAGCACTGTTCTATTTTATTCATTGCTTCGTCTGTTCACCAGCAGGACTTGAACTGAAGCAGCACGGAGAGGAACACAGTTTGCCCCATTAAAATAAATTTGATATGAGCAGACAAATGTGAAATAGGGTTCCACTTTAGAAATGTTTACCACTGGAGCCCACACACTGAAAATGTCCGCATAGAGCTGGGAATGGGAATTAATTAGCAGGGGCTCCATCTACCGGTTCTGCAGTAGCAAACTACAGCAGGCTGGATCTTCTGTGCTACATTCTGTAAACATTAACAATATTGAATTAATTTCTCGGTAACAGGTGTAATATATATTCTGAATTCAGGTGGCATTTCCAACAGAGGGTACTAACTTCCCTGTAGTTAATGTTTATTAGTGCTACTTTAAAGTCTACGACTTAAAGTCATATTGGACAAAATGCTGGGGTCCTTATTCAATTCTTACTCAAGCATTTAATGGGAGTTTTGATCAAGTAAAAACCAAATAAGCACCTCATTCGGATTTATAAAATGTTCCATTAGCAGGTGCACTATGTTACTGAATGGTGTGGTCAGCTTGCAAAAAAATTTTTTAACCAGTGTAAACACTGCTTTTGGTATAAGTGTATTAGCTTCTTCTGTTTAGCTCCTTTCCTATTGTATTAGTGTGTTTGTGGAAGGTTTCAATAAGAGATTACTGATGATTTCATACGTGAATAAAAATATTATGATATCCTTTATCATGCTTCTCCTTCATATTTATTGTTTTTGGCAAAATACAAAGTGCTCCAGCTAAGATAATATGTCATTTCCAATATTCATGTTACATTTAGAAGTTTATATGCAATCAGTCTTTTAAGTAAGAGAACAGTAGCAATTTTGTCTAATGGGCTTCTTCAATACATAAACATCAAGGGCCAGATTTTCAAAGGTGCTCAGCACCCAGCCCGTCTCACTGTGATGCTGGTGACAGGTAAGGCATTTTCTTGCAATTTCCTTGGTATACCTTACTGTGTTCAAGTTTACGTATTATTGTGGGCCAGGACCGTATACAACCTCTCCAGCAGAGAAGTGTGAAACCTGGCAGTTCAAAAGACTTTACGGAAATTGTGCCAGACACATATGAACTTTTGTGAACCTAAATGTTAAGTGGATTTCCTGGGGAATCCCTGCAAATTCCCCAACTCTGGTTATGCAAAAACCCAGGCTTTCTAGCTACCCTCTGAGGAAAGGGTTCACGGTCTGCTGACGACATGTTACAGAACACCAAGATCAAAGGCCTGAACTGTGTAAAGAAATAGCTGATCTGTCCAGGCTGGGTTCTGGATCTAAGATGTAACCACGGGGAAAAGCCAGGTGTGAGTTTTAGAGCATTCAAACCTGCCAGAGCCCTAAGATGGAGCTGGGGGTGACCTCTAAGCTTTTTAGCATGCATATTGGTTCTTATTGTTTTAATAGGTTCGCTCTCTAATGCTTTTACATGAAGAATAAACATGTTTGCTGTCACACTCTGGGGTGCAATCCAGACCAGTGAGAGGTTGTGTCACCATCTGCCCTACAACCTGGAATGCCTCATAATGCTTTACTCTTCTAGCTCCCTCTCAAACCGCTCAGACAGCATGCAGGTCACACCCTGAATATCTGTGTGTAGCTGCAGTCCTGCTCCAACAGCTCTGACCCTAACAGAGTGTCAGCAACATGCCAGCCAGCTTCAATAGCTGGTGTCACTACTTCCAGAGTGACCCCAGCACACTCAAGAGTCCGGAATTTCCCTCAAAATGTGTGAACTGCACTGTCCAGCCCTCTCCTGGAGGATTCAGATATTATAGGTCTGTTGCTCCTGTAAGAGGTCAATATCTAAACAGTTTGCTACATTAACTGGAGTTACCCAAACAGTTCAGGTTCACCACAACACTGCCTTAGTTCTAATTAAAGAATAAAACTAGTTTAACTATAAAAAGATATACTCACTTAATTCAAGTATAAGTGATAGGCATCAAATGGTTGCAAGAAAAATAAAGAAAATGCCTTCTAGCAGCTAACCTTAAACTAGGGTTGGTTCAAGGTAAAATTCTTATCACGTGTTCCTAGCAACATTGCTAACCAAGTTTTCATGTCAGGAGCCCTCTCAAAGTCAGTAGGCGGATTCCTTTGTCATCTTCTTAGGTGGAAAAGAGAGGTGAAGAGATAGGGAGAGATTCCCTGGGGTGTTTTTTGCTCCTCACTTTTGTATCCCCTTTGAAGCAGATTCTTCTGAAGAATACTCCTGAAAGCAAATTTTATTCGAACTGTAGAGCAGGCGACCTGGCATCCGAGGGTCAAGATGGTCCCATGCGCCTTTCCTGTGTATGCTGAGATGCAGATTTGCCTTGTCTCCTTCTTGCCATCTCAAGAACTCTGTTTGCTACTTATATGTAACTTGAGGTAAGCACCCAGTCCTTTGTTTAGGATAGACCTGTTTAATCACTCCTGCCTAGTTAGGAATGTGCTACCAACATAAGACAGGGGGAAATTTATAACTTTACGTATAACATTGCCACATACATTTCACTATATTATTATTTATAAGTGAGTTGTTAGTTTTCAAATGATACCCCAACAAGGCATATTTTGTACACAGATTATTACACCAGTGCATAGCGTTTAGGTATAGGAGTGCCTTCAGTCACGCTTGTTTATAAAGAGCTGTGTGGTCATTTAAAGTGGTGGCCAATACACTGGTCAGAGACCTTGGAGAGAAAACAAAGTGCAGGTGCTGGCCTTTTAGGCAGTCTGGTTTGCTGGGAATATCACAGTATGTGGCAGGGAGCCATGAAGCCTTAAAACCCTGCTCAGGAAGGTCTCTGCCCAAGAGATGTTACAGCCGGAAGCCAGAAGCTTAAAGGGGGTGCCCGTGATGAACTATGGAGGAGAAGGAATACTGGTGCAGTTGCTCTGCAACTGTGACAATGCTTATGGGCAGATTGGCAAAAGAATCAGCACTCCACATGCTCTTTTGAAATATCTGACATCTTTTTGGTGCCTAAACGAGAGCCAGCCTGTTCTGCAAATTTGGCCCAAAATGTGTGCAGAGTGTTCTGTGTACTCAGGGAGTGACAGTCACAGAGTTTGAGGAGTTGTTTTTATTCTGGTAATCCCTATGTTGCAGTAGGCACTGCATGTGTACTGAAAGGCACTGTCCCAACCCAAAAAGCTCACAATCTAAAAAGACAAACAGATAAGGGTGAGGGAGGGGCATACAGTTAAAAAATGTATGTAGTTTATAGATTAACACAAACTGTATTCACTGATACCTAAGGTTGATTGCATGAGGACACAAACTGACCACCTAAAATTTTAAAAGCATGGAATATGAAGGGCATTCCTTTTCACCTTCATGTTGCCTATAATGCTATCAGTGATGTGCTTGGTCACTCCATATGGCATTCACTTCTGTATTTAAAGCATATGGAAAAACAATACGTACCCCAACTTCAGTTCACGTCCTCACACAAAACCTTAATGGAAACCTTATTTTCTTGTATCAGATGGTCACACAGTCCATTAATTTGGAAAGCTTTTGCCCTAACATGGCTGTCACTCCCTGCTATTTAGGAATATGGGAAAGGCAGTGTAGACATAACCCCCGTCCCAACACACACACATACAAAATCACAGTCCCTGGTTGAGAACTCATGAGATACACCTAACCTCAACTAGAAAGAAAATACTTTGGCAGCTGTCATTACCTTTCTTGTGAAGAAAAATGTGAAGTTATCTTCAATCCATCTAGGTCAAATTATCAGACTTGCTTGGTTTAAAATTAGGCACATGAATACACATGTAGGCTTCTAACTAAATGACTTGATTTTTTCCAAGAAGTGTTCAGCATGTCAATCCCAGCTCCCCTGAAAAATCAGATCACTAAGCTTGATAAGTATATGGAGGGGATGTTATGATGGGATAGTT